>CM028135.1:334435000-335635000 GCA_016271365.2 Neoceratodus forsteri | reverse complement strand
GGTGTTTTCTGGCGAGACACGTCCCTCTCTTGGACAGGGAGGTTTCTATATGCCTTCCCTCTTTTCCTTTGCTGCAGAGAGTTCTGCTCAAGTTGCAGCCAGAAGGGGCGAGATAGCCGGGCCAGTGGCGTGGAGGGCTGAGGCATCTGTGCTTTACCTCCTGCTACACCAGTGACCTGTGTTTGTGGTGCGAGTGGTCCACCAGGGGTCAGTTTGGGAAGGAGAGAATTGAGCATCCGGAGGACAGCTCTCCTCTTCTGGGGAGGGAGGACAGGTGCTCCTGCTGAATGACTGCCCCAGGTGGAGGCCTGCAGGTGGAATGGTTCTGTGGATGCCTAGGAAGGGGAGGGTGCTTCGGGACTTCTGGTGACATGCGTGTGCCTCCACGCATGCACGTCTGGCTGTGTGCACCCCAGCAACAGGGAAGAGGGAGAAAAGTGGTGGTAAAAGCCCGGCGGCAGGATGACGTCCCACTCTCTGCAAGCTCTGCACCTGGCGACCAGGCTGAAGGTAAGTCCCGTGATACTGGGGTGATGGGGCTGGGGGGTCGAACAGAAGGGGCAGCGGAAGAGGAGTACAAATATCTATATGGGGAAAAAAAAGGGGGGGGCAGAGATGATCCTGATAGCCCCTTACTGGCCATGCCACATATGGTTTCCACTCCTCCAACTCCTCACAGTGGAGCCTCCGATTCCCCTGCCTCTATACTTCGATCTGCTCTCCCAGTGATGGAGCACCCTGGCCCATCGAGACCTCGAGTCACTGCACCTTCATGCATGGTTCCTGCAGACTTGGTTGCTAGATTTGGGGTTTCTCCCTGGGTTACAGATGTCATAGTGGCAGCCAGGAAACCCTCCACTAGATCACTTATGTTATGAAGTGGAAGCTGTTCTGCATATGGGCCGCTGCTCGTCACCTGGATCCCTTTACCTGTCCGGAGACTCTCATTCTAGAGCACCTCCTTTCCCTTTCAGACTCAGGCTTGAGTTACTCATCCATCAAAATGCACTTGTCCGCCATCTCTGCGTACCACGCACCTATCGAAGACAAGACTCTTGCCCAACTTTATTTATTTATTGAATTTTGGTAACTGGATAAGCCCACTGAGACAAGACAGTCCCTTTTTCAGGGACGACCCAGGAAGTGCATTATGTTGGCAGTGTAAGACATTGAATACAAGATTGGTACGTGGATCAAACACATGTACGGCAGCAGCAAACTATTACAGTTACACTAAATGGTAGGAAACAATGTTAAACATCATACATTATAACAAACATTTTATATACATTTTGATAATGACATAGTACCTCTTACGTTATTAGCAAACTTTGTCTATATACAAGGGAGAGCGGAGAGATGAGCAGAGAAGACACTTCTGGGAAGGTTGTCCGAAACAATTCTCAATGAAAACAGGAGCAAGGTGTGGCAGCAGTGTGAGGAAGCAGTGAGCTTTGAAAAAGAGAGAGGGAGGCAAACTTAACCTCTCCAGCACTTTCTTGTGGGGCATACTGCATGTAACACCTCCCATCAGGACCATGCCCCCGTATCTGTTGTTCATTTTAGAAAGCTTATTTTGCCTCCTTTGAGCCTGTAGCAATCTGTGAGCTACGATTAAAGAACCTTATTTAGTTTTCCACAGGGACAGGTTGTCCTTGAGGACCAATCCTAAGTTTCTTTCTAAGGTGGTGTCTGAGTTTACTCTGAATCAAGACAGCCACCTGCCTGCATATTACCTAGAGTATTTGAATCAAGAGGAGGCTTTACTGCATACTCTGGATGTTCAATCAATCAATTCTTTATTTTTAAAAAGCGCCTTTCCAAGACCAAAGCATTTTAACAATAAATAAATCAAATACATAAAATTAAAACAGTATCATAAAATCAGTCGGTAAAATATACTTAAAAATCGGAATATGCCAGGCTAAATAAGTACATTTTTAATGCTGATTTAAAACTTTGGACAGTCAGGCAATCTCGTACCCGATGAGGTAGAGAATTCCACAGGGTGGGGGCCATAAAACTAAATGATCTGTCCCCTGATGTCTTCAAACGACCCTGAATTTCCAGCAATCTCATCGGGTGGATCGGAGCCGACGGGAGGGACAGAAGGATGAAGAAGATCTTGCAGGTAACTAGATCCCTGATCGTGTAGGGCCTTATAGGTCAGCAAACCGACCTAGAAGGTAATCCGCCACTGTACTGGCAGCCAGTGCAGTCCGCGGAGGACAGGCATTATATGACTGGTCCTAGACGTACCAGTCAAAAGCCTGGGTGCCGCATTCAGCACTAACTGCAAGTGACGGATATCCACCCCCGGTAGCCCTAGGTACAGGGCGTTGCAGTAGTCCAGGTGGGAGGTAATGAAGGCGTGGACCAACGTTGGAAGGTCGTCAGCAGGAACCAGGTGCTTCACCCGGGCTATATTCCTCAGATGGTAGAAGGAGGTTTTGACAACAGCCAACACCTGATGTTTAAGGATCAGGCAGTCATCAAATATAACGCCCAGGTTCCACACCTGGTCTGAGGCAGCTAACTGGGCCCCCCCAAGCCAAAGACCCGAAGGTGATCCTGCCAGCAAACCTGCCTTCCGACGACCTGGGTCCACGACCAACACCTCAGTTTTTTCAGGGTTTAACCGCAACCAACTCACAGTCATCCAGTCCTGGATCTCGGTGAGACAGTTGTTAAACACCGAGACAGCATCACCCTGGTCGGGCACAAAGGACATGTACAGCTGAGTATCATCTGCATAGCAGTGAAAACTCAAGCTGTACCGCCTAATAATTGGGCCCAACGGCAGCATATATACTGCAAACAACATGGACACCAAAATGGAGCCCTGTGGCACCCCAGAGGATTGGGGGAGTGATGCCGAGGAAAAAATCCCGGACACGACCCTCTGAGTCCTACCCTCAAGGAATGATCAAAACCAACTGAGGACCGGGCCAGATAGTCCACAGATAAACCACAGGCATTCCAAAAGCACTCCATGGTCAACGGTATCAAATGCCACAGAGAGATCAAGAATGACCAAGATGGAATGGGTCTTTCGATCTCTCGCTATTGGGAGGTCATTTAGTACTCGAACAAGGGCTGTCTTGGTACTATGTCTCTTCCTAAATCTGGACTGGAGAGAAACATAGACATTGTGGCTGGTCAAATGACCATCCAGCTGTGACACAACCACCTTCTCAATAACCTTACCCACAAAAGGCAGGTTAGAGACAGGCCTGTGGTTAGCCAGACAGTCCGGGTCCAAGGAGGGCTTTTTAAGAAGGGGCAGAATCACGGCTTCCTTCAAGGGATCAGGAAAGATCCCCTTCTCCAATGACAACCAGACTATCTTGGCAAGGACTGGGCCGATTTTATCCACACATCCTACTAAAAGGCAAGTGGGGCTCGGGTCCAAACTAGAGTTGGTCGGTCGCAGTGACTGGATGATCATCTCTATGTCATTGATTGTGGGCAGGTCAAAGTCAGACCACACAAACTGGGTGTCTGGCATCTCCTGCCAACCACTACAACTCCTGTTTGAAAGAGTTAGGAGGAGATCGGACCAGACTGTGGCAACCTTATCTGCGAAGAATTGAGCAAATTCCTCACACCATTGCTGTGAAAATAATGTCTCGGTCTGAAGACAGATTGGATTGCACAATCTGTCCACGGTCCGAAAGAGCTGGACTGGTTGATTCTTCGCAGCAGCAATTTCCCTGGACAGGAATTCTGCCTTCTTACAGGTAATTGCTGATTGATAGACCTGATAATGGTCCATCAAACTAAGCCTGTCACACTCCAGACCCGACTTCCACCAACATCTCTCAAGCCTTCTTCCCACTCTCCTCAACTCCCTCAAAGTCTCATCAAACCAAGGAGACTTGGGGGAAAGGGTGAGGGGACGAACACGAACAGGAGCAGTGGAATCCAGGGCCCCTACTACTGCCTTATAGGCAAGAACCAGGTCCCTAGGATCCATGCATTCACTCGGCAAACTCAGGTCCAGCACCGCCATCAGGCCCTCCGAGGTAACACCCCTCAAGGGGTGGTACCGTACCATCTCCGTAGGGGCCAACCTACTGGGGAGGGGGGGGGGCCAGGAAACTGAACCCAGTGGTGTGATGGTCGGACCATCCGACTGGCTCCACCACCAAGTTGGATATCTCCATCCCCAGGAGGAACACCAAGTCCAATGAATAACGATCTATATGGGTCGAGGGAGGAAATAACCTGTGTGAAGTCCAGCGAATTCATCAGCTGGAGGAAGTCCTGACCAAACTGCGAGAGTTCATCGTCGACCTAGGCATTGAAATCCCCCAGGATCAGCCATCTGGAGGATCCCAATGTCATGTCGACAATGAAGTCTGCAACTTCCCGCAGGAAAACATTCCCATTACCTGGTGGACGGTAAATGAGAAGAATCCTGCACCCCACACCCTCACCCACAATACATTCAAAGGAGTTGGTGATTCCTACTGGTACCTCCATCAGGTTCAGTTCCATTCTAAAACAGATTGCCACTCCCCCGCCCCTACGATCAGACCTCTGATGGTGTATCACCAAGTACCTGGCTGGTATAGCTGAAGCCAAAATAGGGCCAGCATTGTCATCCAGCCAGGTCCCGGTGACGCATGCCAGGTCCGATGACCCTGCAAGATCAGCTATTATGGTGGTCTTGTTTTTTAATGGACCTGGCATTACATAACACCATCCGAGTAGGAAGACCAAGCCACCTGCCTGCCACAAGCAGAGCCCTTGAGTATGGGAATCAGGCAGGGAGGACCCCTTTCCTTAACTCATTTTGCCCCAGGGTGTCTTCTTGTCCCCACTATCCTAGTCTGTCCACTCCTTTCCATTCCCCCTCCAGGCCCTGCCCCCGCCCTCCTCCTACTCACAATCCCCAGAGCCCTACACCATCTATATACCTCCGGAGATGGTGGGGGACACCTAAAAGGGTGGAGGTCTTTAAGCCAGGAGGGGGAATAATGCCTGACCGTCCCAGCAACTCCCCAACACATCTTCACACACTCAGAGCACCCACAATAAATTCACACCAAACAACACCACACTACACACCCAATCACTCAACTTTCAGTTGTATACCACACACCATACAACAATAAATAAACACAAAATTAAATAAAACAGAGCAGATTATAAATTGCAGCATAAGTTCGAGGAAGAGGTTGCCACAGTTCTCTCCAGCAAACAGTTTATAGCCTCTGGGAGCTCTCACCTCACCAGAGAAAAGGAAAAAAGGTAATGAAAATGCCCCCCCACCAATCTCTCACTTCGGCTGGGGGTACAATGTATCACTTAAACAGTCTGTAGAAACAGGACACTCTCACTGTCCATAATGTGTCATTTAAACTGTCTACAAAAGAGCAGGACACTCTCACTGTCCACCAGGCAAGAAAATAGGAGAAAGTCTGACCTATATCCTGGAACAGTTTCCTGGGCTGTGGAGCTCAATCACTTCTCAGCAGTTCACTCTCTCACACCAATTTTAGGCCCAGAAAATCAATAGGCCTCCACACTGAACTCTGCTTCATTGCTTCTCTCTGGTCTTCTGATCTTCTCCAAACCACCAAGCCATCCCCCGAAAAGAACACCGAATGGGGGATCTAAGCATAATAGATCCAGGTGGGGGACAGGCTCTTTAGCCCCAAAAAAAAAGACCAACAAGGATCACGCACCAGCAGTTTGTCCTCCAACGACCGCAGGTCCGTTCCTCTACACTATCAATCCCTCCAGCAGCGCCCCCCAGATTCAAGGTTGGGGTAATAAGGACAGCAACAGATTTACCAAACTTTTTCGGAAGACAAGAAAAAGCGGAGAAAAATGATCCAGACAGCCGAATCAGCAGAGTCAGGACAGCCCCAATAACCACCGAAACTCCGTAGAAAGCCCAACAGCCCAGTCCCAACACAGTACCTCCACTCTGCCACCAAACCACAGTTCTGCTTCGATTCAGCAGCCGAAAAGCAGCAGGAAATGACCGCAGCTCCTCCTTTCCACTCCTGAAGGACACCACACCTCGGATCACACAGGCAGCTTGGCCACAATCTCCTCATCCTCAAGCCTGGTTCAAACGGGAATCACCAGGTAGTATGAACTAGAATACGAATCAGGGTGAGTGTTAGCACAAAAATGGCACAAAATAAGGAGGACTAACTTGTGTAGTCCTCACAATACGCGGCAACCAGATTTATTGCATTTACAGCTGCTAGGTATCAACAAAACGAAAAGACAGAAATCGAAAAGGAAAAAAAAGAACCTAATGCTAAAAGCTTCACTTCTTCACCCCCTTACTAATTGCTCTGACAGAAAATTGACAAAATCAACAAAAATGTGCTCTCTAAAAATGTGTGGAGACAGCTTAGCCCAGCGTTGCTGCCATCTTTTATATCCCTGTTCACCGGGTGCTTCGCTATTATCTGGACCGCACCTGAGCCATCAGAAAAACTGATCAGTTGTTTGTTTCTTTCGCCCCAAGAAAAGAAGGGGCTTCAGTATCAAAACAGTATTTGTCCAAATGGTTAGTTAACTGCATCATTTATTGTTACCTCAAATACAACAAGCCTTTACTGGGCTTGGTTAAAGGCCATTGTACCAGGGGTGTAGCTGCTTCGTTTGCATCCTTCAGAAATGTGTCCATTGTTAACATTTGTGCTGTGGCCACTTGGAGTTCTGTCCACACTTTCATCTGGCATTACAGTCTGGACATTGCTTCTAGATGTAGGGCAGGTTTTGGACTGGCAGTCCTGCAGGGCCTGCTCTCTTGAGAGCATTTACGCTGACTTCTACCTCCTCCCAGTTGACTGGGTCAGTCCTTTCACTGCTTTGGCTCAGTCCTAACTGTGTTAATGCTTCAAGAGTCCTCTCAAAGTGAGATGGTACAGTTATGTAAGAACCTACTGTAATGGTAGATCGAGAGGAGTTCTTGCAGCAGGTGCTGCTTTCCATCCCTCTGTCCCCCTGGTGACTGCTTCTCCACCTCTGTTACCTTTCTTTCCTCAGTATAGATGAACCTCCTTGGTTCTCCAGTTTCTGTATACGCAAGTGTCTCCAGCGGGAGAAATTGGGTTGGGCTGGGGGACCGCCCCCTTTATGCCATAGGTGGACGTCAGGTAGGCTGCCATCAGGGGGCGGTACCCTGCTGTATACTGCTATCTAGAAGTTTTCCATGGGGTCCTGGCATCTACTGGCTTCAGTCCTAATGGTGTTACCTACTGCAAGAACTCCTCTTGAAGATCTACTGTTACTGTGAATTCTTACATAACTGTATCTTAGTCATCATGTCTGCTCATGATACGTCTAGGGCACTTAAACATATGAGCACTTTACCTCCTGAGGAGGCTGGTTGTGATAGGCAAGTGTACTTATGTGTCTGCCTCATTGGGCCTTAGGATTACAAACTACCAGGCCCACAAGATCAAATATCAGAAAGCTGCTCATACTGCAGCCCAGGCTTTGCCTGATGGCTCTGCCAAGAATGAGTTACTTAAAATATTATCGTCTAGGGATATGGATATGGTGCACTAGCCACACTTAGCCAGTCTTCCTTTCCATTTAATTCTAGCCAGAACGTCTTCAAGCTAAGCTCCTCCCACCCACTCCGGTGATATCCTCCTCGGCTCCACCCGGTGATGTCAGATCTTCCTTTTTGCTTGAAGAGTCAGGTCTCCTCCTTCACAGCTCCCTGCATGAGGTGTAGACCAGTATTCCTCATTCACTTTCAAACGATTTCATTGCATTATGAAATGCTTTTTCTCTTCACGATGGAGCACGACGAACCTAGAACCGAATCTGGTTTTAAAAGGTGTGTCGCATGCAGTCAGAAATGTTGCGCACCGACCCGTATGCCTTGTGTATTTACTGCCTTGGGGCAGAGTACGAACCTCAGTCCTGCGGGCTTTGCATGTCATGGATTCCTTCCTCTCCCGAGGACCAGTACACACTCTTTCTCCTGGGCTGCCTGGATGAACGGGATCCCTCAGACCAATCTAAGGATGCCCGCAAAGCAGTTTCGGCAACAGCCTCCCAGCTTATGGCTCTTGAGGAAGTGGCGGCTCAAGCCCCAGCAGTCTCGTCCTCAGCACCCGCATTACTGCCTGTGGGCACCATTATCAGGGCTTAATTCATGGGCTCATTCAGGGACATGTGCCATTCTCTGCTGACCCATGGGAAGAGCCCTTCCCTTGGGGATAAGTCAAAAAAAATCTTAGCAGACTCGCCGTAGGTTAAGGGACAGGGAAAGGGCACATTGTTCCTGTTCCCATGACTGTTTCTGACCACTTGATGGCTGTTGAGCTTTCCGCTTTGGACGATCCTCCTCGAGTCAAAGGGCAGGCTGCTAGCTGCACAGTAACCCAGTCGGGCTTGTTGGCTGAGATGCAGGCCGACCAACCAGTTGAGATCTTTCTTGGTTGTCCCATAGTCGTAAGAGATCAGGATGACTCGCTCTCAAGGTTTCCAGTCTTTCCGGCCCTCTCTTAGCAGGTACAGGAGAAGCTAGCTGACCAGGCTGTCTGCTTCCAGAAGATTAACCCTTCGGGGCTCCGCGGCAAGACCTGGTCCATGTCGAGTACATGGCCCCTCCTCTCGTGTCTCCTCACCGTCAACATGCTCGTCGCTCGTCGAGGTCCAGGTTGAGAACCTGCTTTTGGTCGAGATTACGTTCTTGGGAATCTGGGCATTCCCACACCTGGCCTTCAACCAGGAAGCACCATCGACACTCCTCTTCCTCAGACAATGAGAGGTTCCGCCACAGGTTGCGCTGGTGCTGTGAGGAGCTGATGTGGCAGAAATGGGTCCTCTGCCAAGGTCGGTCTCTTCACAGACCCCAGCGTTCCCCTGGATCTTACTTCGAGATACAGCTCTTGCAGCAGGTTACACCATTAGGACTGAAGCCGGCAGGCGCCAGGACCCCACGGAAATTTTCTAGCCAGCAGTCTTCAGCGGGACTGCCTCCCGACGCCGTCCCACCCCCGACATCAGGCGAGTACATAAGGAGGCGGTCCCCCATAATCCCTCAGTTCTAGGACATGGATATGTTGTTCATCCACACTCATTGGCAGGTATCCTTGCCGCTTAAATCTTGCCGGAAGGTCTTCAAGCTTGCTCCTCCCACCCACCCGGTGGTATAACTCGCTCTGCCCCATGACGCCAGATCTTCCTTACGGCTTGGAAGCTCAGGTTCCTCCTTAACGCCTCCAGCGCTTGTGACTGGTTCCTATTTCTCCGCTTATGGATTTAAAAATAAATTTTGCAAAAAGACTTCAGTCTTCTATCCCTCGCGGCTGCGATGGACAAATCGACTCCCGGATTTCGGAGATGCCCATGCGGGCAGAAGATGTCTCGGACGGATCCACACTCCACGTGTGTCTACTGCTTAGGCCTTGAGCACGACCCGCAGGCTTGCGACCTGTGCTCATCTTTCTCGGCCTACGTCCTCGAAGACCGTGCTGCCCGATTGCAACTGGGCCGTCCCGAGAAGCGTTTCCCTCCGGTGAAGTCCAAGGAGGCCCGGTTGGCGGTGTCCGCGGCGGCGGGCTCGGCGGATCAGCTCGAGCGGATGGTCGCCCTCGAAGAGGAGGCGGCGCGGGCCGTATCTTCCTCGGCCGCGGCATTTATCCCGCTCTCTCTGGGTTCTTCCTACACGGCTTCTTTTAAGGAGCTTTGTCTGTCCCTCTCCACTAAAGGAGAAGGGCCTACGTCTGCTGGACCTTATTCTCGGTCCAAAAAGAGGGACAGGGTAAGTCCCTCCGTCGACGCTCTTGGGAGCGGGAAAGGCCCTCCCGGCTGTCAGACCGCCGGCTTCGGGTCGACGCTCGGGCTTCGCCATCACCTCACGGTGTCCCTCACAGGTCAGCTGACCGAGACTCCCACCGGGGAAGTCTGAGATTTTTCTCGACCCATTGGACGTGCTGTCGCCTTTAGCAGCCGAGTTCCTCTCCCGTTCCCCGGAGGAGTTGAGGATCCGTGGCTCGCCTGTGCCTCCGGTTCCGAGCCCTCGGATGGACCGCCCAAGCCGAAGGGAGTGCCGGTTCCGGCCGACACCTCCCGCACCGACCTCGGAAATTCGGGACTCTTCGGTTCGGACCTTCAAGGGTCCAGCCGATCCCACCCGCCATAGGGCGGCCCCGGTTCGGCATCAAGGGAAGCGTCATTGGCCCTCGGCCCTCCTCCTGATGAGGGGAGGCTTCATGAAATTACATCGATTGTACGAGGACCTTATGTTGCAACAGCTTCTTCCTGGCCGGAATAAGCCGACCCTGCCGCCTTCCCCGCCATTAAGTGGCTGTCACCGAACGGCCGACACAACCCTCGACTTATCCGAGGAGCTTATACCCAGGCCGGTTGTTCGCCAAACCAGCTGCTCCACCGATTCGTGGAACCTCCGCCCACAGCCACCAATTGAGGCTCGACCAAGGATTCTCGGTCGGCTAAGGGTCTACCCCATCGGTTGTCAGTTACCCTCACTCCCGACCGACCTCGGCAGGTGAAGGGTGGCTCAGGCCAGAGGCAGTCTTCGAGGACTCTTCCAGTCCGAAGATGATTCTCCTTTTCTCCAAGCGACTGGACTTGGAGTCTTCAGGAGGTCAGTCAATGGACGATAGCCCGTTGTCCTTCCTAGGACTGCTTGCTCATCTCGAGTCTACCGGATGGAGCTCGAACCCGCTTCCAACGGGCCAGGTATCCCTCACGGAGATTCTGGACCGAGGGATTCTCCGACGGAGGCTTCCGTGGCCGAGGCCATAGTGGGTCCGCACTGGAGCTTTGGCAGCGCCTGCTTCCTGCCCGCGCTCGGCCAGGATGGCCAGGAAGTATGCGGTCCCCACTGCTCCTTGTCCGGTGCTGAACACCCCTCCGCTGAGGGGTTGGTTACCGACAGCTCTGCCACCGGCAACGCCAGGGGATGTGGACAAACCTCCTGACAAGGAGTCCAAGAAATTGGACTATGTCGGGCGAAAGTCTACGCTATGCTCCTCTCCGCCTTCGCCAGGCCAGTTCAGCCGCCTCATGGCACATTTTTCTCATGCCCTGTTGGGCTCCCTGGATGAGGTCATCCTCATCTTCCCGCCGATCTGCAGACTACGGTTAAGCAGGTGCGGGACCAGGGCAGGGCAGTGGCCAAACAGCAGCTCCAGACTGCTTTGGATATAGGGACTCTTGTGCCAGATCGGTGGCGGCCGAGTGGCTATATGCGTCGGGCTTGGCTGAGGATATCCACCTTTACTGGATACCCAGCATAAGTTGGCGGATGTTCCCTTTGGGGACTGACCTCTTCGGCCCTGGGTGGAAGAAGGTCACCTGCAGAGGATCGAGAAGTCCAATGCCACCTTGACTCGGGTCTCTTCGCTCCAGAAGGACAAAGGCATAACCACAGCCTAAGCCCTTCGTCCTTCTGTGCTCCTCGGCGCGCTCTCGGCCCAGCACCGCCAGGGGCCAGCAGGCTCGCCTTGGCATCCCAAACCTCCAAGCGCTGCCTCCTAACAGGAGGCAGGAGGAAAGGCCCAGGAGGTCCCTCTGCCGTCCCTCCTCCAAGCCTGCCCAGTGACGGGCTGAGGGGTGTCGCCTATCCCCGCCACCTACTCCCGGCCCCCCTGGGGACGGCCCGCACTCCGCTCCGCCTGGGTCCGGCTGTTACCACGGGACAGGGTGGGTCTTGAGGGTGGTGAAGAGGCCTGCCCTGGAATTCGAGCAGGCACCACCCTTCAGAGCTGCCGCCTCGGGGCTTCGGATCCCCAGCCTCACTGGCGGCTCGCCGAGCCGACATCGCCTCCTCCTCCAGAAGGAGGTGGTAAGAGAGGTGGGGACCTCCTTCAGACCCAGGGTTTGTGTCCAGGTACTTCCTGGTTCCGAACGGACGGGGCTGGCGCCCATTTCTCGACTCCACACGACCTAAACAAGTCTTAAGGTCTCGAACCTTCAGGATGGTCATCTGGCTCAGATAATACCATCCTTGAACGCCGGGCGTGTGGTTCTGCTCTCTGGACTTGCAGGACGCCTTTTTTCAGTCCCTATCCGTCCGTCTCACCAGAGATTCCTTCGCTTCCGAGCGGAAGGATCCCTCTTCGAGTTCCAAGCCAAGCCCTTCGGCTTGTCTCCAGCTCCCAGGGTCTTCACCAAATGCATGGCAGTGGTGACAGCATTCCTGGGCGCCGAGGGTCCGGGTGTACCTTACCTGGACGATTGGCTGATAGCAGCTCCCTCCAGGAAGGAGGCGGAGGGTCCAGAGATCTGGCCCTCCAGGTCTGTTCTCAACTGGGCCTCCTTATCAACGAGGGCCAAGTCGGAACTCGAGTCAAGCAGGTGATTCTATTCATCGGGCGCAGCTCGACTCTCTTGAGCCAGAGCGGCTCCCGGCGGACAGGACCGAGGTTCTTTCCTCCTTGCCCAATCATTTCTGGTTGGGCAATTGCACCTGCCCGGGACTTCCTGCGCCTCCTGGGTCTCATGATGCCTGCACCAGCGTGGTCCGCTGGGCCCGCTGGAACATGCGTCCCTTCAGTGGGACTGGCCAGCCAGTGGTCACAACGCCAGATCCCTTGACCAGCTTGTGTCGGTGACATGGGATGTGGAACGCTTCCAGTGGTGGACCGCTCCAGATCATTTGCAGGAGGGCATCCTGCTCGTCTCTCCCGAGCCGACGGGTCTCTATCGACCGATGCCTCTCTTGATGGGTTGGGGTGCCCATCTGGGGAACACGGGCTCATGGCCTCTGGTCCCGCGGGAAGTCCCGATACACTCAACCTGCTGGAGCTCCGAGCGTCCGCCTAGCTCTCACCGCCTTTGTCTGCTCCTCCGGGTCAAGTGGGTCCGAGTCCAGACGGACAATACCACGACCATGTACTTATCTAAACCGCCAGGGCGGGACGCGCCCATGCTTCTATGCAAGGAAGCCTCTCCATTTGGTCACTGTGGCGCAGCCTGGAGGCGGATCTCTAGCCATTCACGTGGCAGGAGCCCTCCAACACCCTGGCCGATGCCCTGAGCCGGATAGGGGCTGCATCCCACGAGTGGTCTCTCCTGCCGGAGGTAGTACAGCATCTGTTCTCCCTTTGGGGCACACCTCAGGTGGACCTGTTTGCCTCCATGGAGAACGCGAAGCTGAGTCTGTTCCATGCCCGCCCCTCAGCAGGGGCTGGCTGCGGGGATGCCTTCTCGAGGGCAATGGACCCGGCCTCTTTACGCTTTCCCCATTTCCCTTGATCCACAAGGTGCTTCTCGTGCGAGGAGGGACAAGGCGCAGGTGATTCTGATAGCCCCAGACTGGCCTCGCCAGTTCTGGTACCCAGATCTCCTCAGTCTCAGCTCCAGGACTCCGTGGCAGCTTCCAGCTCGCCCGGACCTGCTCTCAGTCAATCAGGGAAGGTGTTCCATCCGACCTTCAATCTCTGCACCTGACGGCCTGGTTCCTGAGCTGCCAGAGTTCCAGGCCTTGGGTCTTTCCGACGAGGTCCTCAATGTAGTTGAGGCGCCCCTGCAGGAGTCCACCAGAAAATGTTATGCCTTCAAATGGAAAAGGTTTTCCATTTGGTGTCAGGCAAGGGCTTGACCCTTCCTCCTGTTCCTTGGCAAGCATCTTGGACTATTTATGGTCCCTTTCTAGTCAAGGGCTTAGGTCGACACCTAGGGGTGCACCTGGCAGCCATCTCTGCCACCGGGCGCGGGCCGGAAGCAGTCGGTGGCAGGAGAAGGTGGTCTGCGCTCCAAAGGCCTTGATCACATTTCCTCCAGTGCGGGAACCCCACCGTGGATCTACTGCTGGTATTGGCAAAGCTCATGGGCAAGCCATTCGAACCTATGCACAGGTGTGCTCTCTCTCACCTGTCGTGGAAGACCGCCTTCTTGGTGGCTATCACGTCAGCCAGAAGGATGGGAGAGCCCAGGCTTTCCATCGAGTCTCCTTACCTGGTCTTCCACAGGGACAGAAAGTCCTGCCGCCCCCACCCGAAATTCCTTCCAAGGTGGTGTCGGAGTTTCACCTTAACCAGGTGTTGACTCTGCCGGTGTTCTACCCCAATCACATCGGAGGTTCAATATAGGCTCCATACTCTGGACCTTGTGAAGGCGCTTATTATAAGGAGCGACGGCTGAAATTGGGAGAGGTTCGCCAGCTGTTTGTCACCCACGCTGAAGTCAAGATTCAGGAGACCTGCAGCCAAGGGGACTATAAGCAGGTGGGTAACTCCTGCATAGATCTCTGTTATAAGTTGGCGGGCATGGAGCCTCCCAGAGGGATAAGAGCTCATTCTACCCGCTATACTGCTGCAACGGTGGCTGCTTCCAGGACGCCCCTATCCAGGAAATCTGCAGGCTGCTACCTGAAGTCAGCAACACCTTCATTACCCACTACCACATCGACCTTGAGTCACGCCCGGGATGCTGGTTTTGGGGCCTCGGTTCTCCAGTCTCTCTTCCCAAGTAAGTATGGGGTGTGCTGCCTTGCTCCTCCTCCCGGAGAACTGCTAGAGTCTGCCAATGAGTGTGGATGAACAACATATCCATGTCCCTAGAATAGGTTATCACCTGTAACAGGAGTTCTAGAATGGTATGTTGTTCATCCACACCCACCCGACCTCGGCTCGACGCACAACCTGAGCTTTCCAGCGGGCCAGATCTGGCGCCATGGGGCGGAGCCGAGAGTTATACCACCCGGGTGGGTGGGAGGAGCAAGCTTGAAGACCTTCCGGCAAGATTTAAAGCGGCAAGGATACCTGCCAATGAGTGTGGATGAACAACATATACCATTCCTAGAACTCCTGTTACAGGTGAGTAACCTGTATTTCTTTTCCCACCGTCGACATCGCAAGTATCGGCCTCTCGGTCCTTTTTCTAGCGTGCGACGACCTTTAGAGCTACGACGATTTAGTCTTCCTTCACTACTGGATTCAATTGATGTCCTCTCCAAATACTTCTCTGGAGGGTCACCAATCGAAGTGTGCCTGCGGCAAACAAGATCCCCTTCAAGGATCCTCATTCAGCCTGCGTGCGCTGCCTAGGCCCGGAACACGACACCAAGACCTGCTCCTTCTGCCAGGGCTTCAACAGTCATGCCAGGATCCGCCGCCAGAAGGCCCTTCAAGTGTTTCTCTTAGAGGAGAAACTGAAAACCATGGACAAGGAACCTTCCTCTGGGGGGAGTCGTCGGGTAAAACCCACAAGCACCGGGAGAAACACTGGGAGAAGGAAAGGCCCAGGTCCCCTGCGAAGGCCTCGGACTCCCGAAGCTCCAGCTCGCGATCGGACCGCTCTCCCTCCAGGGCTCAATCGCAACCTTCCCCAGTTCAGGTCAGATCCTCCAGTGGTTCCTCTTCTCTGCAGCCCCTGAAGACTTCCAGGCTGTCGGCATCTTCCACTCCATCTAAGGCCTCGTCGAAGTCTGGCGAGCGCCACAAATCATCTTTCCGCCAGCGGGACTCCGACGCCAGGTCGGTTTCCCAGTCTCCGTGTGGGTCAGACCCGGTTTCTCGCAAGACCAAGGACCTGATGTCCCTCAAACAGACGTCGGCCCACCCATCGGCCAAGCATCACAGGCGCTCCGAGGAGCTGGCGACACTGAAACACCTGTTGCTGGCCGGGCGTTCGCCTCCGAGGGTGTCGGCCAGGGAACCGACGTCTGCTACCCCAGAGAGGAGGACCACACCACCGTCGCCGACTGACGCCGGTCGGAAGGACTTGTTGGAAGGGGATACCACACAGCCCGAGGACCAGGCAGGCGACACCGGAGATGCCGGGCTCCCATGGGAACCTTCCCCAGAGCGGGAGACCCCCGGGGACCCGACCCCGGCCACCGGCACCGGGCCCGTCATCGACCATGAACTTGGCAGAGGTAAAGGAGCTCTTTACTTTCTGGTGGGACACCATCCGAACAGATGTGGTTGCCACACGTCCTCCTCCTCCTCCTCCGCCCCCTCCTACTCCTTCACCACCTACACCCCCTTCTCCACCCAAAGGGCCTGTAGGACGGTCGCCAACCCCCAAGGAGCAAACACCACCTCCTCGGGGCAGATTCTCAGACAGGAGAAGACCTCCCTCCAGATCCACCTCAGGGTCACCCAGTCCTAAGAGACCCAGACAACGCCGGTACACCCCGTCTGGGGAGGATTCTAGATCTGACACCTCTGGGTGCTCTAGATCTCCTTCTCCAATCAGCATGCCCTCTCTGGGCCCACACGACCTACCTAGGTCTCCTCCGGATGATCCCTCCTTCGCGGAGATCATGAGGCACATTCAGAAGAATATGGGGTGGGATGCTGAAGAGCTTGACCCCGAGAGACAACGCCTTGCCCGCTACCTTCAGCAGAAAGACCCATAGCCTGTGGTAGTGCCGCCCTTGGTGGATACCTTTGTGGACATCACCAAGGCTGCCTGGGAACGTCCGCATTCCACTCCAGCAGTGCCGAAGAAGGCTGACTGCCTGTACAAGGCCCCTAGGGAGGACCAGTATCTGGCTAACCATCCTCTGGTGACTCCCCTGGTCATCACTGCTTCACATGACCGGTGCAAAGACTCAGCATTTGAGCACACAGCCACTCGGACCAGGAATCCAAGCAATTGGATGTCCTGGTGGCGCACGATGCGGGCTGTGACTTCGCGCCATCAGGTCACTGAATTACTCTCACTCACATGGTTCAATTCCAGAACGCACTGTGGGAATATGGACAGGACCTGGTCGAGAAGATGCCCGATGGCACTCACAAGGAGGAGTTTGAACCTCTTCCACACTGGTTCGGATGTGGGACCCAGGTGCTCAGAGCAGCATATGATCTCTGGGACTCTTCAGCCAGAGCTGCAGCCTCAGGCGGTGTCTCCGGAGACGCTCTTGGCTCCGTGGTTCGGGTTACCCCGACATCCAGAAGAACATCTTGACGCCCCTACAACGGGCGAGGTCCTATTTGGTGAAGCCTCTGAGAAGGTGATCACCAAACTTCAGGACGAGGGAAGGCAGTCAGATCTGTACAGGCCATGTACAGGTCTCAGCCCAGTTCCTTTCGTAGGGAACCAGAGCCACTTCGTGGCCGGGCTACAGCAAGACAACAGCTAATGCTCCGCCAACAGCAGAGGGGCACTTCCACCGCAGCGGCCAGGCCAAGTCATCCCCAGGCAGAGGCCAACGATTTGTAAAGTCAGCACAGCCTGCCGGATTGAACGCTGCCACAGCATGACTCCTTCCTGCCCCGCCTCCTCCCCCACCCCAGGATCAATCGGAACAGAAAGTCGGGGTTGCATCGCACGCCACTTGCCTGGGTGGCAGTCGATCACCACCGACAGGTGGGTTCTGCAATTGGTCAAAAAAAGGCCACTATATAGAATTTGTAGGCAGTCCACCCACAAGACCTCCCCTGCTTTCCCGATATTCGGGTTAGCATGCCCTGCTCATACAGCAGGAGGTGCTCGCGCTACTGGAAAAGGAAGCCTTAGAGCACGTTCCAGAGAACAAGAGAGGACTAGGGTGCTATTCTCACTTCTTCCTGGTTCCAAAGAAAACAGGGGACCTCTGTTCAATACTGGACCTCAGCGACCTCAACCTGCCGGTCATTTACAAACGCTTCCGCATGGTGACCCTTCCGGGCCTTATTCCCATGAAGCAAGACGCCTTTCTGGCGCTCTTGGACATGCAGGACGCCTATCTGCATATTCAGATGTCAAGCGCACCGAGGTTCCCGGCGCTCGAGTTTCAGAGCTGCCATTATCAGTTCCGGCTGTTCCTTTCGGGCTGTCATCGGCACGCCTGGATTCACAAAGTGCATGGCGGTCGTAACGGCGCCTCTGAGGAGACAAGGCCACTCACGTGTTCCCAAAGCGGGACGACTGGCTTCATGGCACCCTCCAAGGAGGCACTGATGATGGCCATTCACTGCACCCAGTCCCTTTTTCAATCACTGGGTATTCTCATCAACTACGAGAAGTCACTCCTGGTGCAGTCCCAGAAACTGCAGTTTATAGGAGCAGTTCTGGACACCGTCAGAGGGAAAGCTTTTCTTCCCTCGGACAGAGCGGAACACATCAGATCCCTCATCAGGGACTTGTCGGTGAAGAAGACCGTCCCAGCCAGATCGGTCCTTCGCCTGCTCGGACACATGGCTGCGGCCATTGCAGCAGTCCCGCTGGCACGTCTCCACATGTGGGTAATCCAGTGGGCGCTAAGAGTGCAATGGGACCAAAGGCAAGACCATCTGCAGCAGCCAATCCAAATCACGACTGCCGTAATTCGGGATTGGCAATGGTGGCTAAATCCAGGGAACTTCTCCACGGGGGTTCCCTTCACAGCGCCATCTCCGACTGTGACACTCTCCACAGACGCCTCAGGGCTCAGGTGAGGAGCACACCTGGATGGCGTCCGGTGTCAGGGCCTGTGGACAGCCCAGGAGTCTCATCTCCACATCAGCATTTTGGAAATGAGGGCAGTCTTTTACGCTCTGCAAGCCTTCCAGTCGGAGATTCCACCGGGTACACTCGTGTTACAAACAGTCAATACCGCAGTGATGTATTACCTCAACAAACAAGGAGGCACTCACTCCTACCCACTTTGCAGGGAGGCTGTAAGAGTGTGGGAGTGGATATTGCAACACAGCGCAAACCTAATTGCAGTACACGTCACGGGAGTGGACAACACCATCGCAGACAGTTTGAGCGGCTCTCAGGCCAGAGTCCACAAGTGGGAACTTCTACAGGAGGTGGCAGAGGATCTGTTTTACAGATGGGGCACTCCAGAGTTAGACCTTTTCGCGTCCTCCTCCAACGCAAAACTGCCCAATTTTTGCTCGCTAGATCCAGGGCCTGGTGTTTTCTGGCGAGACGCGTTGTCCCTCTCCTGGGCGGGCAGATTCCTCAGTGCCTTCCCTCCTTTCCCGTTGATCCATAGAGTTCTCTTAAAACTCCGCAGGGAGCAAGTGACGCTCATTTTGATCACGCCTTTCTGGCCCAGACAGATTTGGTTCCCCCTTCTGCACCAGCTATCCCGGGAACCTCCAGTTCCTCTGCCAATCAACTCCCATCTATTGTCTCAGGAGGCGGGTTCATTTTTCCACCCAGACTTATATTTATTGAACCTGCACGCTTGGCTCCTAGAGACATAGCCATGATGCGTTACGGGGTCTCGCAAGAAGTGGCAGACATACTCTCTGCCTCCAGAAAACCGGCAACCCATGCAGCGTACGCCATGAAATGGCATAGATTTTGTTTGTGGGCTCAAGCGTACACGGCTTTTCACCGTTAAACTGTCCCGAAAAGCTGGTTCTGGACTACCTGCTTTCCCTCTTCCACTCCGGACTGGCTTACTCCTCGATTAAAGTGCACCTTTGTGCAATTTCTGCTTACCATGCCCCAGTAGGCCATCGGACGGTGGCCTAGCTGAACACTACTCATGCCTTCTTAAGGGGAGTTCTCCACCTTAGGCCGCCCATCAAAGATCCAATTCCTCCTTGGGACTTACTTTTCGTCCTGGAGCAGTTTACGCTGCCACCTTTTGAACAAGCCACGGATTGCGAGCTATGTTTTCTCTCTTGGAAAATGTTTTTTTTAGTTGCCGTTACTTCGGCCAGAAGGATCTCGGAATTGCATGCTCTTATGTGCAAAGAGCCTTATTTGGTTTTCCGTCAGGACAGGGTATCCCTAAGGACAAACCCAAAGTTTTTGCCTAAGGTAGTTTCAGCCCTCATCCTTAACCAGGATATTGATCTACCAGTGTATTTCCCACGGTACACTAATCGAGGAGAAGCCCCTCTGCACACCCTTGACGTGCATCGGTTCCTCAGATACTTTCGGACCAGAACCAAACAGCTTCGAAAGTCAGACCAACTTTTCGTCTCCTTTGCTCACGGGATGAAAGGAGCTCCTGTCTCCAGTCACTCTCGAGGTGGCTCATCCAGTGCATCACTTCCTGTTATGACAAGCGCACTAAACCCTTACTGGGCACGGTCAAGGGTCATTCCACAAGAGGGGTGGCTACTTCTTTTGCGGCGTTAGAGAACGTCTCCACCTCAACTATTTGCGCTGTAGCTACTTGGAGCTCTGTGCATACCTTTATCAGGCATTACAGTCTGGAGATTGCATCGAGGTGAAGAGCAGGGTTCAGTCTAGCCGTCCTTCAGGGACTTCTGTCCTAGGCTCGAGTAATATCGAGATCTCTACCTCTCCTCCTCCCAGTGGCGCATGATTGCCACTATTGCTTGGAAATCAGTCCTAATGGTGTAACCTGCTGCAAGAGCTGTATCTCGAAGTAAGATAGTACAGTTACGTAAGAACTTATGTAACAGTAGAGCTTTGAGAACAGCTCTTGCAGCAGGTACCTTCCCGCCCACCATCCCCCTTCTTTGGGAGGTAGGTTGTAGTCAAACACCCATCTTATGGGATGGGATGTTCCTGTTCTATAGTCTTGGCCATCTGGTGGCGGATCCTCTGTCTCCTCTTCTGATGTCATCCAGCAGCCAGGAGAACTGAGGATTATGGGGGGACCGCCTCCTCATGTACTGCGCCTGACGTCAGGGGCAGGACCGACGTCGGAGGCGGTCCCCGCTGAAGACTGCTAGCTAGAAAATGTCCGTGGGGTCCTGGCGCCTGCCGGCTTCCGGTTTCAGTCCTAATGGTGTAACCTGCTGCAAGAGCTGTTCTAGGAGCGTGGATATGTTGTTCATCCACACTGTCTGGCATTGTCCCTTTCCCCTTTAAATCTTGCCAGAAGTCTTCAAGCTGGCTCCTCCCACCCACCCGGGTGGTAAATAACTCGGCTCCGCCTCATGACGTCAGATCTTCCTTTCCGCTGGAAGATTCAGGTTCCCTCGTGCTTTCTGTAGTGTTGAGGCCCTGGATTCGTTTTGCGGTTTTCACGCATCTTCTCGCTCTGAAACTTCGTTAGAGTTTACGTCTGATTCGGACATGGATGACAAGTCGTCCCCCGGGTTTCACCGGTGTCGCTGCGGACAGAAAATGTTGCGCGACCGATCCCCACCTCTCGATGCGTTTACTGCCTCGGTTCTATTCCGCGATACCTGCGCGGTGCTCCCATTGCGCTTCCTTCCACCCCAGTGTCCTGGAAGATCATCAGGCGCCTGAAGCTGGGTAGCCGGAGCTCGCAAGCCCACGGTAAAATCCAGGAGGCCAGGTGGGCGGTTTCGTGACTGCGAGCTCCGCGAGCAGCTCGCGGCATGGCGGCCTTCAGAGAAGAAGCCCTTGGCCTCGGCTGGCCGAGGTTTCTTCGCTACCGCCAATCTGGGCCTCCTTCAGGTTTCTTTAGGGATTTGTGCCAGTCTCTCCCTACCAAGGGTGAGGCCCCCTCGGGCTCGCACTCATCCCGTTCTAAGAAAAAGGATCCTAAATCTTCTTCGAGTCGAAGAAGACGCTCCTGGTATCAGGAGCAGTCCGATGTCTCGACTTTGGTCGAAATTGCCTCCTCGGCCGCTGGGTTTTCAGACCTTCCGTCTGTACCGGGTGTAGAAGCCGAGGAGTCGGCTGATCCGGCCGAGATTATTCTCGACCCGATCGAGCCGTTCTCACCGACTCCTGTCGATGATTCTTTGGAGAGAACGCCGATTCTCTCCTTCCCCGATGAGGAGACCTGCCCCGCGGGCCTCCCGATCGAGGGATAAGAACCGGAGCCTCGGTTTTCACCGAGCCCAGTCTCTCCCGATCGACAAAGCCGACACTGTCGGTCTCGATCAGGGAGCAAGTCCTCTTCGGTTGATCGACCCCAAAAAGGACACAAGCACTCCCGCAAGAGGCGCCGCCACCGTTCCCCTTCCTTCTCGGACGAGGAGAGGCTTCGACGAAAAATTCGTCAACGCTGCGAGGATCTCATGTGGCAGCAATTCCTGCTAGCAGGTCAGAAGCCGGCTCCCTCGGTGGTCCTGGCTATCTCTTGGCCTCAGCCTCTTCGGCCGCCTCAGACACCGATTGCTCCAGTGCCGGTCTCTTCGGGGGCTCCGGTGCGTCTTCCGCCGCAACCGGTTTCAGGTTCCCCACCAATTTTGGTGGAACCTCCACCTAAGCTGCTCCTCGGGGGGGTTCCCTCCAAGGAGGCCCGACAGTCTTCGGGTCTCCCCCACAGACTGTCAATTACGGTCACCCCTGATCGCCCTAGGTGTATCGAGGGGGACTTAGGTGGGCAGCCTTTATATCGGGACTCCTCCGATTCCGATAACACTGGCCTTCATTCTCTCGATGAGCTTTCGGCGTCAGGCTTGGAAGAAGAGCCTTCCTCCTTCCAGGGCATCCTCTGGCTCATTTCCGAATCGACGGGGGATGGCCCTACAGCCTATCCAGAAAAAGGCGGAATATCCCCTTACGGATATTCTTAAGAGGGGGGATACCCCTACGGAGGCATTTCCAGTCGCCGAAGCCATTATTGGTCCGGCCTTGGAACTCTGGCAGCGTCCAGCCTCCTGCCCAGCTCCATCTGCCCGCATGGCACGCAAGTACGCGGTGCCCACAGGGTCTTTGGCGGGGTTTACTGAGCACCCCTCGGCGGAAAGCCTTGTGACTGCCTCAGTATTCAGGCGGATGGGCAGCTCAGCCGATACTGACCGCCCTCCAGACAAAGAGTCCAAACTTATGGACCACTCGGCCCGGAAGGTCTATGCTGCATCATCTTTGGGCCTTCGTCAGGCAAGCTCAGCGGTGATTATGGCACACTTCTCTCACGCCCTCTTGGGGTCGCTGGACGAAGTTCTCCCCCACCTCCCAGCTGACATGCAGACCACGGTCAAGCAGGTCAGGGACCATGGCAGAGCTGTTGCTAAACAACAACTCCAGACTGCTCTGGACATGGGTGATTCCTATGCCCGTTCACTAGCTGCAGCGGTATCCACTCGCCGCAGGGCTTGGCTGAGGTTATCCTCCTTTCCCATGGATACTCAGCACAAGCTAGCTGATGTGCCCTTCCTTGGCACCGACCTCTTCGGGCCAGGAGTGGCAGGTCACCTGCAGCGTATCGAGCAATCTAATGCCACCTTAGATGCTACATCCGCTAAGGGTTCTTCAAGTAAGAACCAGCAGAAGTGCAGGAAGAAGCCTCTTCATCATTCTTCCCCTGCGGTCAGACAGCCACCCTTCCAGGGGGGTCAACAACAGCAGCAGGCTCAGGCTTGGCTCCCTAGGCCCAAGCAAGGTCCCCAGCAGCCCTGCAAAGGAGGTCGAGGCGCTGGTCCAGGTGCCCCCTCCTCCTCTAAGCCTGCCCAGTGACGGGCCGGGGGTGTCCTCCCCCGTACCCGTCACTTCAGCTCTGGGTCCTCCCGTGGGGGGCCGGCTCCGCCACTTCATTTCCGCCTGGTCCGGTATCACCACGGACAGATGGGTCCTAGAAGTGGTCGGGCAGGGTCTGCCCTTAGAATTCGAGCAGTACCCTCCCAGCCGAGCCCGTGCCCCACGAGAGGAGCGGATCTCAGTCACCCAGTCTGTCCTCCGAGACGACATTGCGCTACTCCTCCTCAAAGAGGTGGTGGCCCGAGTGACGGATCCTCCTTTAGACCCAGGCTTCGTCTCCAGGTATTTCCTGGTGCCCAAACGGACGGGGGGGTTGGTGCCCCATTCTAGATCTGCATGACCTGAATCGGTATCTCAGGTCTCGCACCTTTCGGATGGTAACTCTAAATCAGATCATACCATCCCTGGAGCGAAACATGTGGTTCTGCACACTGGATCTTCAGGACGCTTTTTTCCACGTCCCTATCCGTCCGTCTCATCAGCGGTTCCTCCACTTCAGGGTCAAAGGGACCCTGTACGAGTTCAGAGCCATGCCGCTCAGCCTGTCATCGGCCCCAAGGGTTTCACCAAATGCGTGCAGTGGTGGCAGCCCATCTTGGCGTCAGGGGTTCGTTTACCCCTACCTGGACGATTGGCTCCTGCGGGATCCTCCCTTCAGGAGCTGAGAGGTCCAGGGACCTGACCCTCGAACCTGCTCACACTTAGGCCTTCTGATCAGCGAGGCCAAATCGGAACTCGTACCTTCTGAGGTGATGGGCTTCATCGTGGCAGAGCTCGACTCTCGTCAAGCCAGAGCTCGGCTCCCGGTGGACAGGGCGGAGGTTCTCTTCTCCTTTGCCCAATCATTTCTGGTTGGGCACTCACGCCCTGCCCGGGACTTCCTCGCCTCCTGGGCTACATGGCGGCGTGCACGTCGGTGGTCCGCTGGGCCAGACTGCACATGCGCCCCCTCCAGTGGGAGCTCGCCACCCAGTGGTCTCAGCGTGAGAGTCTTTTCGACCAGCTGGTCACGGTCACCCAGGGGATGTGGGACGCCCTACAATGGTGGACTGTCCCGAATCATCTGCTGGAAGGGATCTCGTTTGTCCGCCCCGAGCCGACGGTCGTCCTTACAACCGATGCCTCTCTCACGGGCTGGGGAGCCCACATGGGGGAATACAGGGCTCACGGGTTCTGGACCTCAGAGGAATCCCGATGCCACATCAACCTGTTGGAGCTCAGGGCAGTCAGACTGGCTCTGTCAGCTTTCGCTCCTCAGCTCCGGGGTCAAGTGGTTCAAGTCCAGACGGACAATACCACGACCATGTACTACCTCAACAAACAGGGCGGCACGCACTCCCGTCTGCTGTGCAAGGAGGCGCTCCGGATCTGGACCTTCATCAGCCGGCTGGAGGTGGATCTCCTAGCCATCCATGTGGCAGGAGTCGCGAACCAACTGGCGGATGCTCTCAGCCGCTTAGGCCGGACATCCCACGAGTGGTCTCTCCATCCAGAGGTAGCCTACTACCTGTTCTCTCGTTGGGGCAAACCGCTGGTGGACCTGTTTGCCTCAGGAGAACACCAAACTGAGGCTGTTCCATGCCCGCCCTCAGCAGGGCTCGCTGCAGGGGATGCCTTCTCGAGGCCGTGGACCCCAGGCCTTATTTCCCTTTCCTCCATTTCCTTGATCCACAAGGTGTTACTCAAGGTGAGGAAGGACAAAGCGAAGGTGATCATAGCCCCAGATTGGCCACGCCAGTTCTGGTATCCAGATCTCCACAGCCTCAGCTGCAGGACCCCGGAGCGGCTCAGTACACGCCCGGACCTGATATCTCTGAACCAGGGGAAGGTCCTTCATCTGGACCTTCAATCCCTGCACCTCACAGCCTGGTTCCTGAGTGGCTAGAGTTCCAGGCTTTGGGTCTTTCTGAGGATGTCTACACCGTGGTGGAGGCATCTCGAAAAGAATCGACCAGGAAATGTTATGCCTTCAAATGGAAGAGATTTTCCATTTGGTGTCGGGGGAAAGGTCTGGACCCCTTATCCTGCTCGGTGGCTAACATTCAAGACTACCTTTGGTCCCTCTCCAAAGGGGGTCTTCGGTCATCGACCCTTAGGGTGCACCTAGCAGCCATATCGGCTTACCGGGCGCGGGTTGGTCAGCCGACGTTGGCTCAGGAAAAGGTGGTCAGGCGCTTTTTCAAAGGCCTGGACCACATATCCCCTCTGGTGCGTGAACCTCCACCTCCATGGGATCTTTTGCTGGTTTTGGCAAAGCTCATGGGCAAGCCATTCGAACCCATGCACAAGTCTGCACTTTCGCACTTGTCGTGGAAGACGGCCTTCTTGGTGGCTATCACGTCAGCCAGAAGGACGGGGGAGCTCCAGGCGCTTGGTCTTTCACAGGGACAAAGTTGTCCTGCACCCCTACCCGAAATTCCTTCCGAAGGTGGTGTCAGAGTTTCACCTTAACCAGGTGTTGACCCTGCCAGTATATTACCCTAATTACACCTTGGACGCCGAGTATAGGCTCCATACTCTGGACCTCAGACGTGCTCTCTCCGATTATAAGGAGAGGACAGCGGAAATTCGGGGAGAGGTTCGCCAGCTGTTTGTCACTCACGCCTGAGGCTTTCTGGCAGACCTGCAGCTGCCGGACCATTATGAGATGATCACATCATGCATAGGTCTGTGCTATGAATTGGCGGTAAGAGCCTCCCAAAGGGCTAAGGGCTCATTCTGCCCGTCATATTGCGCTTGGTGGCTGCTTCCAGGGACATCCCTATCCAGGAAATCTGTCGGACGCTACCTGGAAGTCAGCAAGCACCTTTATTACCCATTACCACATTGACCTAGAGTCACGTCGGGATGCTGGTTTTGGGGCCTCGGTTCTCCAATCTCTATTCCCTAAGTAGGGGGTGTGTGCCTTGCCTGCCTCCTCCCGGAGAACTGCTTGGAGTCTGCCAGACAGTGTGGATGAACAACATATCCACGCTCCTAGAAGAACAGGTTACTCACCTGTAACAGTAGTTCTAGGAGTGGTATATGTTGTTCATCCACACACACGCACCCACCCGACCTCCCCGGCTTTAGGCGCACAACCTGGCTTCCAGCGGGCTAGATCTGGCGTCATGGGGCAGAACCGAGGTATTTACCACCCGGGTGGGTGGGAGGAGCCAGCTTGAAGACTTCCGGCAAGATTTAAAGGGGAAAGGGACAATGTCAGACAGTGTGGATGAACAACATATACCACTCCTAGAACTACTGTTACAGGTGAGTAACCTGTTCTTCTCGAAGATCTACTGTTACGGTAAGTTCTTATGTAACTGTACTTTCCCTTCGGTGTGGCCCACTCCAGTCCTGCCCCATCCGGTCGAGCCTGTGCTAAGTTCTTCACTGATCCTGGTGGAACCTCCACCCAAGCAGCTCTTGCACAGTGCTCTAAGACTGCTCGCCCTGCTACTGGTTTTCCCGGACAGTTGTCTATTCAGATCACCCACTCGGACAAGTCCAAGGTGGTCTGTAGGAAGAAAGGGTCAAGGGCAGTGATTGAGGAGTCGTCGGACTCTGGGTCCTCCATGTGCTCCTCCAGGACCTGTGCTTCAATTGTGAGTTGACCGAAGAGCTCTATACCGACCATGGTCCGGTCTCCTTCAGTGCGTTGCTTCGTCTCATCTCTGAGTCAGTGGGGATTCCCCTAGAGCTGGTTCAGAAGCGGGCCAAATACCCCCTAACAGAAATTTATGACTGGAATGATTTCCTCAGGGGTTGCCTTTTTGGTAGTGGAGGCTATTCTGGGATGCACATTGGAGCTTTGGCAGCATCTGTCTTTGTGTCCGGCACTATCCACCTGTATGTTCTGCAACTACACAGTCCCGACTGGGTCTCTTCCTGGTTCCTTGGATCACCCCTTGGCCGAGGGGTTGGGTTACAGATTCCTTCACAAAATGGGTAATGGGGAAGTGGATGAGCCCCCTGACAAGGAATCCAAGAGGCTGGATCATGTGGTGAAGAAGGTTTATGCTGCATCCTCCCTTGGTCTCTGTCAGGTGAGCTCTGCCATGATTATGGTCAACCTTGGCCAGTCCCTTATGGGGGTTCTGGACTGTGTTCTTCCCCACCTTTATGCGGACTTACAGTTGGCAGCCAGTGGTCTGAGACCAGGTTACTACTCATGCCAGGCAGCAGCAGCTCTAGATGGCCTTGGACATGGGTGACTCCTGCGCCTGATCTGTGGCGGCAGCAGTTGCTATGTGCTGCAGAGCCGGGCTACATATTTCTACCTTTATTGCAGATACCAAGCACAAACTGGCAGATATTCCTTTCTTCAAACAACATGAAGTCTTGCTATATTATGACAGTGCAGCAGTTTGATCCAGCTCTAGAACTGCTCCGGAGGTGAAATTGTTAATACTATTCCAAAATAGAACTTTGAGCACGAGCTCTAAGAAGCAGCTCTATCTGTGTAATTTCAAACCTGAACTGTCAGATTCTTTACTCTGCCTCAGTGAACAGTCGCTCCGGAGATTTCTCCTTCTGCTCGGTTCATTTCTCGGTTTAAACAGTGTTTTCTTGGTCCGATTCAACCTAGAATAGTTTTATTTTAACCGCAAAACCGTTCGGTTCAAGCTCTGTCTGTGGTAATCATAAGTAATTAAAAGGTTTTGTCTGTGTGGAACTTGTAAGTTTATCGGTTCGGTTTGAACCGATCAGCTGGGTTTAAAACTCATTAATTTTAAAGTTTAACATTTTAGAGTGCGGTTCCGGTTCTTATCGGTTCTAAAAAAGCGGTTTTATTACGTTTTCCAATACCAGTGACTTGGTTTGGGAACCGATAAGGGTGTCTTGCCTGGCACTGCCGTTTAAAGGGCAAGTTTTCTGGTTAGGCTGGCATTATGTCTGAGAAACCCAAAAGAAAAACCGGGCCCACTGGGTTTCAACACTGTGATGTCTGTGGGGAAGCCTTTGCCAAGGCTGACCCACACACCACATGTGTCTATTGTTTGGGGTTTGACCACCTCCAGTCAGACTGCCAGATATGTAAGAATTTCCCTGCAGCCACCCTGGAAAAGAGATTGGGCAGGCTCAGGGAACGAGAGGCCAAAAAGTCCGCTGACCCGGATGGCCAGCCCGGTTCGGTGCCAACCGAACCGGAGGGAGTGCCCTCTGACCAGGGCGAGACTTCCTCGGGCAAAAGAAAAGCTGGTTCTGAGGAACCAGTTCCAGTAAAGAAAACAAGAAAGTCAGCAGGTTTGGAGCCCAAAATCCCTTCTCCAACTGCTGCAGAGATAGCAAAAGCCATACAAATTGTCCAGTCACTGTCTCAGGTTCCGTCCGAACCGCCACTATCTGGCAAAGGTCAGTTTGTCGGTTCCAGTGGTTCAGGAATATGATGTTGAGGAGTTTATGAACCAGAGGAGGGGGATGATTATGAACAGTATGAATGTGGCTGGGAAGGTCTGGGTGTGCCCATTGAACGGACATTTCCCAGACAGACCTTTAGAATCTCCCCTATGCTATCTGAGTCCCCATCTCATTTTATGTTTTACAAAAAGTTGCTGAAACCCTCCAGCTTCCCTTGGAAGAAGCTGTGGATGAGCAAGAGGAGCCTGATTTTGTAGAAATGATGGATATTCCAGAGTCTAGGAGATTGTCTATTCCTTTGCATAAGTCTTTTAGGAAGCAACAATAAAAATTTTAAAAGTTCCTAATTCTGTGCCTCCTGTAGATAAAAAGATGGACAGGCGGTACACATTGTCAGGTCCTGATACAGAATTCCTTTCTCAGCAATGCAGTCATGTTAGGGTAGTTCAGGCTGCAGCCTGTGATAAAGCTAATATTCCCCTGGCTTCACATCCTCCTGACAAGGATTCCAGGAAGATTGATGCCATGGCGAAAAAACAGTATATGGCAGCCTCTTTGGGACTCAGGCAAGCAAATTATATGGCTTATGTAGCTAGGTATCAGAAATCTAGATGGGTTACTGTTATGGAATTAGCCAAGCAAGCCCATGGCCAGCTGGCTAGCGAACTAGAACAGGTGGCTGCTGATGGCATTGAGGCTTCTAAGGTACAGTTTCATGCTGCTGTGGATGTTAATGATGTTTCCTCTAGGGTCATGGCCACATCTGTAGCTTTTCGTAGGTTGGCCTGGCTCAGGTGTACTAGCCTGTCACAGGATACCCAGACTAAGGCTATGGATTTTCCTGTGGTGGGAAATTCTCTGTTTGGGGAGCAGACAGAGAATTACATGAAAAAGATGGATGAATATAGGACTACTTACAAAAGTGCCCAAGCTAAGGAGCGGCAAGCCACTCCCCAGAGGCATATCCCCAGGGGTAGGGGTAGGCCTTTTCACAGGCCTTTTTATCAGACTCAGGCCTCCTCTGCCTATGCTCAGAGGGGCTTCTTCAGAGGCAGACGAGGGGTGGGCAGGCCTGCTCCCACCCCTCAGCCTAAAGCACCTGCTAAGCAGGCACCCTGATGGGGTGCCCAGGGCCGATTCTCCTTTACCGGTAGGGGGCAGGCTGGCTTACTTCAGTCAGAACTGGGCTTCTTTAACCTCAGACAAGTGGGTTCTGGAAGTAGTAAGCCAGGGTCTGGTTCTCAGCTTCAAAAAGTTCCCCAAGTTGAGAACCAGATTTTTTCTACCTGCAAGTGCTTCAGAGACCCTTGCTCTAGAAGCAGAGGTCTCAACCCTGTTGGCTCTCAGAGCAGTGGAAAGGGTTCCTCCCCTGCACCAGGGCAGGGGTCTGTATTCCAGATACTTCCTTACCCCAAAAAAGACAGGAGAATGGCGGCCCATATTAGACCTCAGATATCTGAACAAGCATCTTTTGAAACCAAAGTTCAAAATGGTAACTCTGGCAATGATTTTACCCTCCCTAAGGCCAGGGGACTGGTTAGCCTCCCTGGACCTCAAGGATCCTATTTCACGTCCTAATCAGAAGCTCCCATCGAGAAGTACCTCAGATTCGAACTACCCTCAGGTCATTACCAGTTCAGAGCAATGCCCTTGACCTCACCTCTGCCCAAGGGTATTCACAAAGTGTCTGGCAGTGGCAGTGGCTCACTTAAGGAGGCAAAGGATTGCTGTTTTTCCCTATCTAGACGATTGGCTCATTGTAGGCCAGTCCCCAGAACAGGTAAAATCTCACCTGCAAGTCACCCAGCAGCTTCTCACCTCACTGGGCTTTCTGCTAAATCTGCCAAAGTCAGTTCTGGAACCAGTCCAGGTACTCACCTTTATAGGGGCAGAGTTGGACACAAAGCTAGCCAGAGCTTTTCTCTCCTTTGAAAGGGTGACGAATTTAGTGGCTCTGGCCTCCTCCTTCACTCTGCAGGTCTCTCGACCAGCAAGACACTTTCTGCAGCTCCTGGGGCACATAGCTGCATCCACAGCTGTTGTGCAGGGAGCAAGATTTCAGATGAGAGACATTCAGTTTCACTTGAGAACCTATTGGTCTCAGAGGAGAGACCCCCTTTCCAAGTTGGTCCCAGTGACCCGAACCTTGATCCAGGCCCTCCGGTGGTGGCAGGATCAGAGCAATTTAAGATTGGGGGTCCCCTTCATTTCCCCTGCTCACAATTTGACTCTCACTACAGATGCTTCCCTTCTGGGTTGGGGAGCCCACATGGGCGACCTTTCCACTCAGGGAGTGTGGTCCCCCCAGAAATCTCTGCTCCACATCAATTTGCTGGAACTCAGAGCTGTCTTTTTAGCTCTTCAAGCATTTTCTGCATCTGTCCACAAAAGGTGATACAAGTCAGAACAGACAACACCACAACAATGTGGTACATCAACAAACAGGGGCACTCGGTCTTGACCTTAGCACGAGGCAATGAAGTTGTGGTCTCTGGCCTATTCCCTGAACACTTCCCTCATAGCAGTTCATCTTCCAGGAAGGACAATGTCCTAGCAGATGCTCTCAGCAGGATTTCCCAGGGCCATCACGAATGGTCCCTGGATCCTCAAGTGCTGGGGATAGTCTTTGCCAGATGGGGCACCCCTCAGATAGATCTTTTTGCAGCCCCAGACAATCACCAACTTCCTCTGTTCTGTTGCAGACCTCCAGTGTTGGGCTCAGTCCCCCTGGATGCCCTCCTCCTGGATTGGGCGGGGAAGTTTCTTTATGCTTTCCCCCCCTTCCCTCTCCTATTCAAAGTATTAGTCAAAATCAGATCTCAGCCTTGCAGGGTGATTCTGATTGCCCCGGATTGGGCCAGGCAGCCCTGGTACCCACTCCTCTGTCACTGACAATCCATCTTCCCTTTTGCCTCCCCAGGAATCACAATCTATTAACTTGTGCCCAGGAAAGGTTTGTATCCGGACCTCAAATCTCAACCTCAAGGCCTGGCTCTTGAGGAGTTAGAGTTTGCTGATTTACACCTCTCTCAGGGTGTTCTTGAAATCTAAAGGCTTCCAGAAAGCCTTCCACTAGGACTATTTATAGTTCTAAATGGAAAAGGTTTTCCATTTGGTGTGCTGGGAAAAATATTTCCCCAGAATCTGCTGATTTGCCCATTGTATTAGATTACATGGTCCATCTTAATTCCTTGGGTCTCAGACCAGCTACCCTGAGAGTCCATTGGCAGCTGTATCTGCTTTTGTTTCAGCAGGAAAGCCATCCCCTCTTTCCACTCACCCTGTGTTTTCCAAGTTTTCTAAGGGATTACTCCATACTAATCCACCCTTTCGGGAACCGGCCCCTGCCTGGGACCTTAATGTTTGTAATGCCCAGTTAATGCAACCCCCTTTTGAACCTCTGTTTTCTGCAGAGCTTAAGTATCTAACTTGGAAAACTGTTTTTCTGGTGGCTGTCACTTCTGCTAGACACATAAATGAGTTGCAAGCCTTGTCAGTAGAAACTGACTTTATTCCTTTCCACAGGGATAAGGTAGTCCTTAGGACTAATAGGAAGTTTTTACCTAAGGTGGTTTCAGATTTTCATCTTAACCAATCTGTTTCCCTTCCAGTATTTTTCACACTGATCACTCCTCTTCTGGTGAGAGGAGGTTGCACAGCCTGGATGTTAAGAGGCTCTTAGTTACTATATAGGCGTACCAAAGGTCAAGGTTCGAATCCTCCAACTTTCCTTACCTATGGTGAAGTTGGGAAAGCAAACCTGCCACTAAGAGATCAGTTGCCAGGTGGATTGTCTCTTGTATCCAATTTTGTTATCAGAAACTGGGCAGAGATCCCTCTGGCTTGAGGGCTCACTCTACCAGGGGTACAGCTGCGTCTCTAGCTGCTGCCAGAGACATCCCTATATTAGAGATATGCCAGGCTGCTACTTGGAAAACGGTACACACTTTCACCAAGCATTACTGCCTGGATGTCCAGGCCAGGAGAGATGCTCGGTTTGGCACAGCTGTTCTTCAGAGCCTATTCCCTAAGTAGGTTCTGCCCCTCCTCCATGGAGGTACTGCTGTGTAGTCTGCTACTGTCATAATATAGCAAGACTTCATGTTGTTTGAAGAAAAAATTACTCACCTTAGTAATGTTGTTTCTTCTAATGGAGTCTTGCTATATTATGACCTCCCCAGCCTGCCCCTCTCAGAACTTCTACTTGGGTGGGGTGCGGGCAACTTAGTGTGGGCACTATTTTGTGCCCTTTTAGCGTTTCTCCCCTTTTTGGGGGTTTGGGGTGTGTTTTATTATACTGTTGTTTTATTCTCATGTTGTTAGAATTGTATTAGTAGTTCTGGTCCCCGACTTGAGTCTTGGGTGTTGGGACCAGCAATGGTTGTTAGTATTTAGGTAGCCATTTGGCTAGTGTAGGTTACAGCTTCCACACAGACCTTAGTGAGTTTTTGCTCGTAAAGATCTGACAGTTCAGGTTTGAAATTACACAGATAGAGCTGCTTCTTAGAGCTCGTGCTCAAAGTTCTATTTTGGAATGGTATTAACCATTTCACCTCCGGAGCAGTTCTAGAGCTGGATCATACTGCTGCTACTGTCATAATATAGCAAGACTCCATTAGAAGAAACAACATTACTAAGGTGAGTAATTTTTTCTTGCGCACTAACCAGTTTGGGCAGGGGTGGATGACACCTCACTAGAATCATGAAGTCCACTGACACCCTGGATTTAGTCATGTCCTCGCAGAAGGACCCCAAGGGACAGAAGTCAAAAAAAGGTCCTTTCAGTTTTGACCTTTTCCACCTCAGCAGCCCAAACCACAGCCACCCCAGTCAGGGCAGTCTCAGGTCTGGCGACCTAAGTTTAAGTTCTCTGGCCAGGGCTCCAGAAAACCTGAAGGCTGGGGTGGCAGTGCTCCTCTGGCAGCCATTGCGGATGCCTCCTCCAAGGCTGCTTAGTGATAGGTTGGGGGGGGGCATCTGCCTCCCAGCCGTCAAGTCCCTGCCTCAGCTCCCCGTGGGGGGGTTGGCTTCACCATTCCTGGCATGCATGGTCCGCCATCACTACGGACAAATGGGTGTTAGATGTGCTGGGCTGAGGATTGCCTCTCAACTTCAGGGCACTCCCGCTCCACCAAGCCCATGCCTCATGAGAGCCCGTGTTACCTTAGGACATGCTGTCTGTCCACAGCAAGGACATTACTGAGCTCCTGAAGAAACACTATGGCCCATGTCCCGGATGCCACGGCCAGCCTGGGCATTGTGTCCATGTATTTTCTGGTCCCCAAACAGACTGGGTGGGGATGGGGTTGGCATCCCATACTGGATCTTCAAGATCTGAACCGGTTCTTGAGGAGGTGCAAGTTCAGGATGGTCACTGTGAATCAGATAATTCCATCTCTGGAGCAGGGCATGTGGTTTGTGGTTTTGCTTTTTGAACTGCCAGGACACCTTCTTTCACATCCCAGTCCATTCGTCCCACTGGTGATACCTTTGGTTCCACACACAAGTGATTCTGTTCAAGTTCCAGGGCATGCCTTTTGGCGTCTACTCGGCCCCCAGGGTCTTCAGGTGCATTGTATTGGTGGCAACATTCCTGAGGCACTGAGTGGTCCAGGTATATCTGTACCTGGACGACTGGCTGATTGCCAGTCCATCCTGGGAGGTGGTGGAGTGGTCCCAGGGACCTGACCCTCCATACGTTCTCTGCCCTGGGTCTTGTCTGGGTCTCTTTTCTTCTAGGTTGCTTGAAAGGACAGAGCAAAGAACCTTACCAAGCAACAATAAGGATTAAGGCTTCTTTTGGCTAGGCAGGTTTACTGTGTGTTGTTTTTATTTTGTACTCACAGGGATTGTTACTGTTTGTTGCTAACATTTTATTGCTTTGTTTTTGTCTGATTCAAATTGTTGTTGCTGGGTATACATTCTGCTGCATTATTACAGGGTGTGCCTACAGGTGTGTGCTTACAGATTACTGCTGTAATCTTCTGATTCAGATTGTCTTTCGCAAGGTATATCTTCTGTTACTGCTTTATTTTTCTCTGTAGCAAAGTGTTTCTTACACGGTATATCTTCTGTGAAGAAGCCAGAAGGAGAAGGAAGGAAACATATTCAATTCAGTGCTTTAGAGTAACTGGTAATTGGTATTTTCCTTTTAAACTTAGATTGTAGGCTTGTAGTGACACTATACTTTCTTTCTTTGTTGTCTTGACTTATAATTGTTTTTGGGCTGTTGAAAATTTAAAACATGGTGGTGTAATTCTGTGCTGTCTTTAATTGCTGCAAATTTTATCTTGGTTTGTCTGACTGTCCTGTAGCTGGGTGAAGGGTGTTAATTGTCTGGCCTCTGACCTCAGCTACGTGATAACTGGAGGTGGGGCTTAGTCACAGTTAAAGTAGCAAACAGAGGATTATCTTCTCAGAAGAAGTCAGAAGGAGAAGGAAGGAAACATATTCAATTCAGTGCTTTAGAGTAACTGGTAATTGGTATTTTCCTTTTAAACTTAGATTGTAGGCTTGTAGTGACACTATACTTTCTTTCTTTGTTGTCTTGACTTATAATTGTTTTTGGGCTGTTGAAAATTTAAAACATAGTGGTGGTGTAATTCTGTGTTGTCTTTAATTGCTGCAAATTTTCGTGTTTTGACTCATTTATTTATTTATTGGTTTCTTTTTCCTTAAAAAAAAAAAATATATATATATATATATATATATATATATCTCTGAGGATCAGTTACAGGATTTTTAGTACTGTAAATTAATAAAAGAGAACTAAGAGAGCTTCAGTAGTAGACAAGTAGTGGAATTGCAGTATAATGTGGGGAGTGGTGCAATGCAGTGGCTGTGGGGCAGCCATATTCAGGTAGACCTTCTGGACACTGAGGTGCTGTCTTATCTGCATGCATCTCTGGACTGCAGGATGAGGTAGCCAGACTCAGAGCGGAAGTAAACTGGGTCAGGAGTACCATCACCCCTATCCAGGGACCACCCAGTCCAATGCAGCTGCCTCAAAGGATGCTGAGAACGAGGAGCACTTGGATGACAGGGCTCAGGGAGGGTTAGAGCAGTCAGACAGAGCACATCCCATATCCTATTCCTCTCAAGAACTCATATGCCACACTGGCAAATGAGGACAACCAAATAGAGGTACCCAGAGAAGTGGAAGGAAAGGATGTGGAGGTTAGCCAAGGAGGTGACCTCAGTGGGGAAAGCAGTGGACCCCAGAGGAGGAGGAAGCGAATCCTGGTGGGGGACTCCATCGTAAGAGGGATCCAGCTAGGAACACAGGAGGGGGAGGACAGGGAGGTGAGGTGCCTACCAGGTGCCACGGCATGGAGGGATGGAAGGAAGATACTGGGGATCACTGGGAAGGCAAGACGGGAGGGTGAGCTGGATGTCATTATCCACCTAGGTACTAATGACTTGGCAAATGGGGAGCCAAAGGAAGTTCAGGAAAAGTTTAGGAATCTGGGGAGGGGTCTCAAGCAAGTAGCTACTTCTGTCACTTTCTCAGAAGTACTACCTGTGAGAGGCAAGGGAGAGCATAGGAGTGCATGCACCAGGAACTTTAACTCATGGTTGAAGAACTGGTGCTGTGAGGAAAGGGTTTGGATTCATTGGTGACTGGGGACCCACCTGGAGGGATGGAGGTTTGTTCAAGCCTGACGGCCTGCATCCATCCTGGAGGGGAATCCAAGCACTCAATGATAAGTTTAAATGCTACATTGACAAGCATTTAAACTAGCAAACACTTTCTGTGTCTGTCTCACCCTCTCTTGAAGCCCTCCACTGTGGATCTCTGAACCAGCTCGCCAGGCAGTGCATTCCAAGGGTCCACCACCCTCTCAGTGAAAAAGCTCCTCCTCTTTTCCCCCTCACCCTTCCACCTTCCAACTTCATACCATGCCCTCTGGTGATACCTCCCTGCTTTAGTCTTAAGATCCCCTCCATGTTTACCCTATTTATGCCCCTTGAGGTACTTGAAGACCTCAATCATGTCCCCCTGTCTCTCCTCTCCTCTCCTCCAGTGAAAACAGGCAGAGCTCCTCAAGTCTGTCCTCATCGCAAATCCCTAGCCTCGTGATCATCTTAGTTGCCCTCCTCTGTACCCTCTTCAGGAGCTGTATGTCCCTCTTCAAGTGTGGTCTCCAGTACTGTACACAGTACTCAAGGTGTGGTCTAACCAGTCCATTGTACAGTGGCAGAATCACTTCCTTAGCTCCTAGAGGTGATCCCCCTTATGATGCATCTACAACATCCTGTTTGCCTTGCTAGCTGCTCTCCTGCACTGCTCAGAGTTATTCATACATGCATCCACCATGACCCCTAGGTCTTTTTCCCCTATTGAGGCCTCCAGCGCCTCCCCTCCCAGGGTGTACCTGTGTTTAGGGTTTCCCCGACCAAGATGCAACACCTTGCACTTGGTGATATTGAAATTTAATTTCCATGTGTGAGCCCAGCTTTCCAGGGTGTCTAGGGCCAACCTCCCCTCTTCTCCTCAACTACTGCTCCCATCTTGGAGTCATCAGCGAAGAGACTCATTTCACACCCTATACCCTCCCTGATGTCCGATATGTATGCATTAAACAGGATTGGACCCAGGACCGAGTCTCTGCGGTACCCCACTACCAACCTCTCTAGGGTTCGAGAGCTCCCACAGACCACTACCTCTGGGTGTGCCCAGCTAGCCAGTTTTCAATCCATCTGACCATCAAAGGGCCTACCCTAACCCCATCAGTTTCTCCACCAGACCATTGTGGGGACAGAGTCAAACGCCTTGCTGAAGTCCAAGAATAATACATCCACAGGCTTTCCCTGTCCAGTTCTGATGTTACCCATTCGTAGAACTCCACAAGATTGGTTTGACATGATCTACCTGGCACAAACCCATGTTGCCGACTATCCAGACCTCCACCTCCTCAAAGTACACCTCGATCGTTCTTTAGTATACTCTCCATTAATTTTCCCACCACGAGGTCAAACTGATGGGTCTGTAGTTACCTGGTACTTCCCTCGACCCCCCTTTATGGATTGGCACCACATGTGCCTCTCGCCAATCCCTAGGTACCCTCCCTGTCTCAAGTGACCTGTTGTACAGTCTAACAACAGTGTGGGTCAAGATGAAGTGCACAGACTAAATCCTAAGGTGGGTACATAGTACAATATAACAGCATTGTAGGTTGAAGGAAGTGCACAGGCTTCAGCCTAAGGTGGGAATAATCAAGGGTAATGTGTAAGAAGGGACTAATGAACATTTGATATGTCAAGAAACCAGCGAAACAAAGGGTGAGCATTAGTAGTAATGACCAGTTAAAGGTGAGAGAAGGAAGAATTGGCAACTAAGATACGGGGATGGATGTAAAGGACAGAGGACTAGAAGCAGGAGAGAAGGTATAGGAGGCAGATACGATACAGAAAGAAATTAGAAACAAGAGCATCTCCTTGGGCTAAAAGTCTGCACCACTCATTCACACTAATGGGACTACGCTGGAGGTGCAAGGACCCCACAGGAGCCAAAAATCTTCAGGAAGGCCAACGCCAGGATAGGACTGTACATGCGCGGCACCGCAAGAGTAGCTCACGCCGTATAGGCTATCTCTGCATCGATCCTCCAACCGCCTCAGTTCCTTTTCTCCCGCCATTGAGTGTGCTTTGATGATGACGTCGCTCTCCTGCCGGGAGTCAAGTCTTCATCTGTACGACAGCAGCTATAGCCATTCAGTATTCGATTAACTTACTACTTTTACTGTTCTTTTCTTTCAAAAAAAAAAAAAAAAGAGGAGGAAGAAATTCTCAGCCTGCCACCAACAGAGTCAACCTTAGATGGTAGTGTTGTCAGTAGGGAGACTTCGTGATGGCAGCGGGGCTGTGCCCTGTCAGCCGCCCTTTGCAGAGGGGCAGTCCGACCATGGGCAGTCCAGTGCCCGAGTGGTGTGTGTGTGTGGGGGGGGGGACAGTATGCCCGAAGCACGAAAGTAGTGGGCCTGTTCCCAACTTTGATTGGACACCCGGCTCCGGTTGATCTCAAGCTCTTCTTCCTTCTGTTGGTGGAATAAAAAACAGTACCTCTCGAGGACGCCTTCTGGGACGACTGCACGGGGATTGATGGTGGTGGAAAGCGGTAGGCCTGACCCGACTCCGGTGAGGTCCTCTGTGGCTCTGTTCTTAATGCCCGTAATCTTAGACACCGGACCCTGTCTCTGTCCTTGATGGAGCTCCGGTGAGCAGTTTCACTTCTGGGCCCAGTCTTTAGAGCAGGAGGTATGTTGTCTGCCCTGTTGATCTGGCCAGTGGACCCAGTTCTGGGGCCTTCGGCCCTCGGAGCCACTGGGCCGTGGCTGGGTCAGTCAAACCAGGATGTGCACGGTGCCCTCTCCAGTGCCAGCGCCATCTACGCCGACCCCACGTGCCTACCCCTTTCACCTTTTCCCCTGCAGGGGCCGGCTCAGGTACCACTTTCCTTTACCCTCTTTCTTTAGATCTATGACCAGCAGTGGTGCTTGCGTCATGGATGGCGCTGAACTCTTCACCGATCCAGGTGACGGCGTCTCCCGTGATCCTGGCCTAGACCTGCCTTTTATTTATTTATTTATTTTATTTATTTAGTTTTTGTTAACCGGGTAGGTGCACTAGCCATAAAATGACTATTTTCAGGCACGACCCGGGAGAGTACAATAAAAGAACAGTTGAACAACAGCAACATGGGTACAATAGTACAAACAGAGGAACAGTACAGCAGTGCTACAAAAATACAATGGGTAGAAACAACAAAAAATAATGGCAAGCATTATACAGATAATGGCAGTAAGATATATAATAAGTGCAGAAACCATGGACCCAACCTGTGGAGTGAAAGGGTTAATAAGATAGTAAGGTTATATATAGAGAAATGTGAGGAATGTTCAAATATAACAAGAAAGACTGACAGAAGGAAGGTCAGGGGTGGTAATTGGCAAAACAACAGTGGATGGTTAGCAACAAGGTTCAAGAAGGAAGAGAGCTAGTAGTCAAGAAGTTATTTACAAAGAGAAGGAAAAATATGGGGAGCAGAAGAGAAGACAGTCTTGGAGCTGGATTAGAGCAGGGATGACATTACTGGTAAGTCTCAGGAGCTTCAGGTTGGGTCAAAGCATGTACAAGCATCAGCTAAGGATAGATAACGACGATATTCACTTTTAAATCCAAAGTGAGACTGAGACAGCCGGAGGTTGAGTAGAAGAGCATTCCATAGCCTGGGAGCAGAGAATTGGAAGGCCCCTGTGCCTTTAGTCGTCCGACATCTCGGAACATAGAGCAAGGATTTGTCAGCTGATCGCAGGCCATGGGAGGATGGTTGAGGGACCAGCAACGCCGCCAGCTGGGATGGGTTTTTTTCCCGGATGATCGAGTCCATTAGTGATCCAAGGTAGTATTGTCTACTGGCAGAGGGTGAGAGCCAATTCAGATCCTTATAAAGAAGGCAGTGATGTGTGAGTCGAGGTGACGAAGAGGCAAATCGGCATATATTGATCTTACTTCGAGACACAGCTCTTGCAGCAGGTTACACCATTAGGACTGAAGCCGGCAGGCGTCAGGACCCCACGGAAAAATTCTAGCTAGCTATCTTCAGCGGGGACCGCCCGATATCTGTCCGCCTCCGGCGTCAGGCGCGTAGTACATAAGGGGCGGTCTCATGAATCTAGTTCTTTATGATGGGCTTGCAAGTCTGGAAGCCCTTCGGTTCACAGTTCTAGCGCGACGCTGCGTGGTAAAGTTTTTTCCTTTGGAAAATTCATTTTTCTTGGTCAGTTTACTGTCTGATGTCCTCTCCAACCTCCGTCATTCTTGAAGTGCGCCTGTGGGAAGCAGATCCCCTTCAAGGATCCGCATTCGGCCTGCGTCCGGTGCTTAGGCCCAGACCACGACACCCGGTCCTGCTCCTTTTGCCTAGGCTTCAACAGCAGAACCCGGATCCGTCGCCAGAAGGCCCTACAGGCGTTCCTGCTCGAGGAACAGCTCAAGACCATGGCCTCCAGGGGGGATTCTTCAGAGAAGGCCCGTAAACATTCGGAGAAGCATAGAGAGAAGGCCCCTTCCAGGTCCCCGTCTAGGGCCTCTGATTCCCGTAGCTCCGGCTCCAGGTCCGACCGCTCGCCTTCCCAGGCCAGTTCTCAGCCTCCCCCTGTTGCGGTGAGAAAATCTTCGGGCTCCTCTTCTCAGGCCAAAACTTCCAGGCTTCCTTCGTCTTCCAAGGCCCTGGTCAAGTCAGGGGACCGCCACCATCACCACAAGTCGGGTTCCCGCCATTCTGAACCCAACGTCAGGTCTGCCTCCTTGCCTCCTCCTCCCCAGTGGAAGACCAAGGAGCTCACCTCTCTTAAGAGACCGTCGGACCCGACGTCGGCCTCTCGCCACAGGTCCCCCAGAGCCGTCGACCGTCGCCGCTAAGCTATGCAGCCCCGGACGCCGTGGGGGGACGGCGCCCATGCCTGTCCGGATTGAGAAGAGGGCCCGCGCCCTCCGACCGCGTCAGTCAGGAGACCATTACAGAGGAGGAGTTAACACAGCCCGAGGACCAGACGGGCGACCCCGGTCCTGTTGAGCCTCCAAGGGAACCCTCCCTGCAACCCGAGGCCCCTGTAGAGCCGACGCCGATACGCGATGACCAACCACCGGTGCCCAGTCCGTCGTTGGGTCTTTCTTTCTTTCTCAGAGGTTAAGGAGCTTTTCACTTACTGGTGGGATACCATCAAAAAGGACGTGGTCCCCACTCCACCTCTTCTTCCACCTCCTCCTCCTCCTCCTCCTAGGCCGGTTACTCCTCCGGTTCCTGCGCCCCCTTCTCCATCCGGGTCTGCAGGCCGGTTACCTCCTCCCCGGGAGCCCAGGATCCCTCCAAGGGGGAGACCAGATAAAAGGAGACCTCCGTCCAGATCCTCTTCTGGGTCACCCAGCCCTAAGAGACCCAGAAGACGCGCCTTCGCCTTTGACGGAGGACACGGGATCAGAGTTTTCTACAGGATCTAGATCCCCATCTCCCCTCCACATCCCTTCTCCGGACCCATGTGAGCTTCCAAGGTCTCCGGAGGATGACCCTTCGTTCTCGGACATCATGAGACACATCCAAGAGAACGTGGGATGGGATGCGGAAGAGTTAGACCCCGAAAGGCTACGCCTTGCGAAATATCTTCGGCAGAAGGACCCCAAGCCTGTGGTGGTGCCACCCTTGGTAGTCACTTTCGTGGACATCACCAAGGCAGCGTGGAAGCGTCCACATTCACTCCCGGCGATGCCAAAGAAAGCTGACCGCCTGTACAAGGCTCCAAGGGAAGACCAGTTTTGGCTCAGCATCCTCAGGCCGACTCTCTGGTCATAACAGCCTCTCATGACCGGTCCCAGAGACCGCAACATTTGAGCACTCTGCCACTGGACCCGGAGTCCAAACAGCTGGACGCTATGGGTAGGCGCACGTATGCTTCCGCCACTTGCGCCATCAGATCCCTGAATTACTTGACCCACATGGTGCAGTTCCAAACGCCTTGTGGGAGCAGGGTCTGGATCTGGCTGAGAAGTTGCCAGAAGGTGAGCAGAAGGAGGAGATGTTGCAGCTCCTCGGACCGGGTTCCGGGCGGGGACCCAGGTGCTACAAGCAGCGTGCGACTCGCGGACTCCTCGACCCGAGCAGCAGCTTCAGGGTATGCCTCCGAGACACTCTTGGCTCCGTGTTCGGTGCGTACTCCCCGGACGCCCACAAAACATCACGGACGCCCCATTTGAGGGAGAAGTTCTCTTTGGTGAGCCCTCTGAGAGGGTCATCACCAAGCTTCAAGAGACTGGGAAGGCGGTGAGGTCGGTCCAGGCAATGTACCGGCTGAGGTTTAGTTCCTTTCGTAGGAACCAAAGCCGTTTTCGTGGATGGGCACAGAGACAACAGTCCCGCACCAGTCCACAACAGAGGGGCTCCGGTTCCCATAGAGCCCAGGGTAGACAGCCCGCGGGCCGAGGTCAACGCCCAGCTAAACCGGCCCAGCCCGCCGGCCCCTCCACCACCACAGCCTGACTCCTTTACGGCCCCGGCCCCTCAGGATCAACGGGACATCAAGGTCGGGGGTCGCATTGCGAAGTACCTGCCAGAATGGCAGTCCATAACCACCGACCGTGGGTTCTCCAGTTGGTCGTGAAAAGAGGCCACTTTATAGAATTTGCAGAAAAGCCACCCTTGAGGCCTCCTCTGCTCTCCCGTTACTCGGGTCAGCACAAGCCTCTGATCAGGCAAGAAATACGCTCCTGCAAAAGGGGGCGACAGAGTATGTCCCAGAGAACCAGAGAGGATACGGGTACTACTCCCACTTCTTCCTGGTTCCAAAGAACAGGGGACCTCGTCCAATTCTGGACCTCAGCGACCTCAATATGTCGGTCGCCTACAAAAGATTTCGCATGGTGACTCTTCCGGGTCTTATTCCCATGCTAAAGAGGGACGCATTCTTAGCGTCCCCAGACATGCAGGATGCTTACCTGCACATCCCTGTAGTTCAGGCGCACAGGAGGTTCCTGCGCTTCGAGTTTCTCAGCCACCACTTTCAGTTCGAGCACTTCCATTGGGACTGTCATCGGCCCCCAGGGTCTTTACCAAATGCATGGCAGTCGTGCCTGCGTCTCTAAGGAGACAGGGCCATTATGTGTTCCCATACTTGGACGATTGGCTTCTCATGGCGCCCTCAGAGAGGCGTTGTTATTGGCTATCCAGAGTACCCAGGATCTGTTTCGGCCTCTGGGCATCTTGATCAATTACGAGAAGTCTCTCCTGGTACCGTCGCAGAAACTGCAGTTCATAGGCGCAGTCCTGGACACCGTTCAGGGAAGAGCATTTCTTCCAGAGACAGAGCGGAGCGCATCAGATCCCTCATCAGGGAGCTTTCGTCTAACAAGACCGTCCCAGCCAGGTCGGTCCTTCGCTTGCTCGGACACATGGCTGCGGCCATTCCGACTGTCCCTTTCGCAAGGCTCCACATGTGAGTAACTCAGTGGATGCTCAAGGTGCAGTGGGACCAAAGGCAAGACCATATGCAGCATCCAGTCAGAATCACGAACGCTGTGATTCGAGACTGGCAATGGTGGCTAGACCCAGGGACACTCTCTATGGGTATCCCATTTATAGCGCCGTTCCCGGAGGTAATCCTCACCACAGACGCCTCAGGACTAGGGTGGGGAGCACACCTGGATGGGGTGAAGTCTCAGGGAATGTGGACCCCTCAGGAGGCTCACCTTCATATCAACGTTCTGGAGATGAGGGCGGTCCTTTATGCCCTGCAGGCATTTCAGTCAGAGATCCCGCCGAGTACTCTCCTGCTACAGACAGACAACACGGCGGTGATGTATTACCTCAACAAACAAGGAGGCGCACACTCTTACCCCCTTTGCAGGGAGGCCATGAGGGTGTGGGATTAGGTAATCTGACACGGCGCGAACCTGATCACAGTACATGTTCCCGGGGTGGACAACACGATTTCAGACGGCCTGAGTCGCTCCCAGGCCAGAGTCCACGAGTGGGAACTTCTTCAGGAGGTAGCAGAGGATCTGTTTCTTTGATGGGGAACTCCAGAATTGGACTTGTTTGCTTCCCCATCCAATGCAAAACTGCCCAGTTTTTGCTTGCTAGATCCAGGGCCTGGTGTTTTCTGGCGAGATGCGTTGTCCCTCTCCTGGGCGGACAGATTCCTCTACGCTTTCCCTCCCTTCCCGTTGATCCAGAGAGTTCTTCTCAAACTGCGCAGGGAGCATGCAACAATGATCCTGGTGACCCCTTTCTGGCCCAGACAGATCTGGTTCCCTTTGCTAATACAGCTATCCCGGGAACCTCCGCTCCCATTGCCATTCAGCTCCCATCTCTTGTCTCAGGAGGAGGGTTCACTGGTCCACCTGGACTTACGCTCACTGAACCTGCATGCATGGCTCCTAGAGACACGGGGTCTCGCAAGAGGTTGCGGAAGTTCTTTCTGCAGCCAGAAAGCCGGCAACGCATGCGACGTACGCCATGAAATGGCGCCCGCTTTTTGTCTATGGTTGCAAACACGCTGCCTTTCCCCTTTAGGTTGTCCGGTGAAAGCGGTGTTAGAGTACCTGCTCTCCCTTTTCCGTTCGGGTCTCGCCTACTCCTCGATTAAGGTGCACCTCTGTGCCATTTCAGCTTATCACCTCCTGGTGGGACAGCGCACAGTGGCACAATTAGATGCCTGTCGAGAATTCTTGAGAGGGGTGTTACATCTTAGGCCGCCCATTAAGGATCCAGTGCCTCCATGGGACTTGCTCTTTGTCCTGGAGCAACTCACGCTCCCCCCCTTTGAACCTGCCGCGGATTGCGAGCTGCGTTTTCTGTCGTGGAAAACATTGTTTTAGTTGCTGTTACGTTAGCGAGAAGAGTTTCCGAGCTTCATGCTCTCATGTGTAAGGAGCCTTATTTGATTTTCCACCGGGACAGAGTATCCCTGAGGACGAATCCTAAATTCTTGCCTAAGGTGGTTTCCACACTCACTCTCAATCAGGACATTGACCTGCCTGTCTACTTCCTAATTATTCTAATAGAGGAGGCGCTCCACACCCTGGATGTTCACCGCAGCTTAAGGTACTACCTGAGCAGAACTAAGCAGCTCAGTAATCGGAGCAACTTTTCATTTCCTTTACTGAAAGGATGATGGGCCAACCAGTATCCAAACAGTCCCTGTCTCACTGGCTTGTCCAGTGCATATCATACTGTTATGATATCAAACAAAAGCCCTCCCGGATCAGTCCGGGCCATTCCACTAGGGAGTGGCCACCTTTGCAGCACTTTGAAACGTCTCCACTTCTGCCATTTGTGCTGCAGCCACTTGGAGCTCTGGATATCGCGTCTCGGCGAAGAGCCGGCTTCGGCCTGGCTGTGCTACAGGGTCTCCTGTCCTAGAATCAGGACCTGGAATGAACTTTATAGTTTCCTCCTCCCAGAGTGTTTGCAAGCGCTACTGCTTGGGAATCAGTCCTAATGGTGTAACCTGCTGCAAGAGCTGTGTCTCGAAGTAAGATAGTACAGTTACGTAAGAACTTACCGTAACAGTAGATCTTCGAGAACAGCTCTTGCGTAATCTCTCCATGGATGAGGCATGGCTTAAGCCTTTTTAATAAGGGATTTATACCCTTTTGTCTTCTGACGGTGGATCCTTGGTCTCCCATTTTGTTGTCAGCCTGCGGCCGGAAGTCTCCGGCGGGAGAACTGGGGAATCTAGCGGGACCGCCCCCTTATGTACTACGCCTGACGTCAGAGGTGGGACCGACGTCGGGGGCAGTCCCCGCTGAAGATAGCTAGCTAGAATTTTTCCATGGGGTCCTGACGCCTGCTGGCTTCAGTCCTAATGGTGTAACCTGCTGCAAGAGCTGTTCTCGAAGATCTACTGTTACGGTGTTCTTACGTGGTTGTACTTTATAAGTTCGTCCCATTTTAGTAGGAGGTTTTATGGGCAGAGGTAAGAATAGAGGCACCATAGGTAAGGTTGGGAGCAGAATACCGCAATTGTGCTAATTTGGCCGAGGGTGTAAGCATGTAGCCTGTTTGTAAGCTACTCCTAGTTTCGGAAAGTTTCCATAGCTTTGGTACGAGGACTGAATGTGAAGATTAAATTCAGGGACTGGTCCAGGAGGTTCCCAAGGTACTTGAAGGAAGTAACATTTTCAAGTGGAAATCCTCCCAGAACAGGTCTTAATCTTCGGTGCAGAACCTAGGAGCATGGCTTTCGTTTTCTTTTCGTTTAGTACAAGCTTACGGTCTAGTAGCCAGTCTAAGACCTTATTGAAGTCTGAAGTAAGTGATGTGTTTATGCAGGCAATACTAGAAGAACTAGTGTAGATGATCAGGTCATCAGCGTAGAGAATAGCTGAGCAGGATTCCAGGACCTCAGCTGCATTGTTGATAAAATTGAGAACAGAAGGGGCCCAAGGATAGAGCCCTGGGGGACCCCAAGGTTGACAGTAGACATGTTGGACAGGAAGGAGTTAATTTGACAGCTTACACCTGTTTGACAGGTAGCTACAGAACCAGTCCACAACAGGGGTAGAGAAATGGAATTTATGGAGAGTGGAGAGAAGCAGGGGATGGTCAACAAGGTTAAAAGCCTTAGTGAGGTCAATGAAGATGGCACCTGTGAGTTTTCCAGAGTCCATGTTGGACAGAATATCAGTGGTTAGTTGAAGAAGAGCCGTGGTGGTGCTATGACCTTTTCTGAAACCATGCTGAGTGTCTGAGAGGAGATTGTAGCGTGTAAGGTAGTCAATGGTCTGTGATGCAACTATTTTCTCTAGGATCTTGTTAAGGACAGAATTGCTATAGGTCTGTAATTGGCAATGTCCTTTGGGTCACCTTTTTTAAAGACAGGCGTTACTCTTGCAGATTTCCATAGGTCTGGCACAGTGCTATGGATAAGGGATAAAGTGTAGATTCTGGCAATCGGAGAGGCAATGAGTGGAGCAGCCAGCTTAAGAAGACGAGGTTCCAGTGAGTCAGAACCAGAGCTGGTATTGGCAGATATGGATCTCAGTAATTTCAGAACTTCCACTCTTGATATATACTACCGGTCAAAAGTTTTAGAACACCCCCATTTTTCCAGTTTTTATTGAAATTTAAGCAATTCAAGTCCAGTGAATAACCTGAAATGGTACAAAGGTAAGCAGTAAACTGCTAGAGGTTAAAAAAGTTTAGGTTAGCAAAAACTGCTGTAGAGAAATTGCAAGAAAGCCACAGAAACCAGGAGTACAGTTTCCTACACCATCAAAAGGCACTTGGAAACTGGAGGAAACTCTGACAGGAAGAGGTCTGGCAGACCTAAAGCCACAACAGAATCAGAAGACAAGTTTCTGAGAGTCAACAGCTTGCGTGATAGGCGGCTCACAGGACAACAGCACAGAGTGACTGGCACCCTGAACCAAAAGGGCTACCACAGCATTTTGCAACGCCATGCAATAACTTCTGGTCTACGCCTAGTTGGTCAGGGGCTCATCCTACAGCAAGATAATGACCCAAAACATACCTCCAGGCTATGTCAGAACTACCTTCGAGGAAAAGAACAAGACGGTAGGCTTCAAATCATGGAATGGCCAGCACAGTCTCCAGACTTAAACCCCATCGAGCTGGTTTGGGATGAACTGGACAGAAGGGTGAAAGCAAAGCAACCTACAAGTGCAACACATTTGTGGGAACTTCTGCAACAGTGTTGGGAAGAACTTCCCAAACAATATTTGATGTCCAACGTAGGAAGAATGCCACGAGTGTGTTCGTCGGTTACAGTATATCTGCAAAAGATGGCTACTTTGATAAGTCAAAAATTTAGATTAAATTTTGTTAAACAAAATGATTCTATGATTTCTTTTTTATCTCCAATTGTTTATTTGTTCTATGCTTTAATTTCAGAGTACATTGAGACATTAACCTGCGTAAATTTCAATAAAAACTGGAAAAATGGGGGTGTTCTAAAACTTTTGACCAGTAGTCTAGCCTTGAAATAGAATGGTGGCGCTGGAGGAGCATCATACGATAGGCAGTATGGTTGTCTGATGATAGTGTGGTAGGTAGATTGGAGTGCGATCCACTAGGTTGTAAAGCCAAGGTATAATATGAAAGATCAGAGAAAAGATTGTTAAAACTGTTTGAGATGGTCCTAGGGTCATTACAATGTGCCCCATTTATGATCATTTCATCAGGAGTGACCATCAGGTACCGAGAAATGTTTTGACATGGGCCCAAAATTTCTGGTCGCAGGCTGAGCTGTAGAAGGTCCTTGCAGTATTTGCTTAGCAACTCTTACTTGTCTCTTACATCTGTTCCTTAGTTCACGATAGACAATAAGATCTGACTGTAGGCCAGTTTGTTTGTAGTGAATCCAAAGCTTGTCCCTCTGGCGCAGATTAGCAAGGAGGTCTTTATGCAGCCACCTCGTCTGTTTTCCTCTGACCCTCCTAGTAGTCTTGGGGGCATGTTTATATTGAATGGTAAGAAATTCATTTATGACTATCTGTAGAGCAACCTCCACATCCTTTGTTTGATAGATACCTGCCCAGTCGATATTGGAGACATAATAGAGAAATGCATCCTGGTCAATATGAGCTAGATTTGTAAACGTGATTAGTCTTGATGGAGGAGATGGAGGCACAACCATAGATAGGATACAAGAAGTGGGTGAGTGGTCTGTTAGTGCATCTGCAAGGATTCCTGCTTTTGACACATGTTCCATACGGTTAACCGTCACCCAGTCTAGGAGTGTACCCGTTTGATGGGATGACGTGGCTCTAGTTGCTTCAGAGATCAACTGGTGAAAATTATAACTAAGCGTGAGTGATTGCAAGGATATTTGAGCTGACCCTAACCAATTGAGGTTAAGATCACCTAGGATGACAGCCTCATTATGATTTGCAGTCTGGGAGGTGATGTCAAGGAGTTCTTGAAGACCTACTATTCCCCCCAGCAGGTGGATTATAGGCACAGATAATATGAAGCTTCTTTTCCCCCAATACAATAGTTGCCTGTATGAATTCGCACACTGCGGGAGAGGCAGATGCTGGGACAATAGAGATGTTGAGGTGGTTTTTGAAGAATAGGACAACTCCACCTCCACACTTTTGGAGGTTATTCTGGGTAAGAAGTGGATCTGGATGAGTCTCTTCCTGTTCTGCGTTGTCGAAGATGCAGCAGATGACTCATTTTATGGGCTGGAATGCAAGCCTTCTGTATCAGCAGAGCCTGTGATGGAAGATCTTCTTTCCGATTTTTTTCCTCAGGGATATGGGGTCCACCATAACATTTCAGTCTTCATCTGTGGACCAAAGCAGACTTCTGCTTCTTAAGTTCCTACATTCCTCAGTATGAGTACACCCTGTGGAACACACTCAATTCAATGGTCAAGAGCCTCCCAGAATCTAACGCTCCATTGCTAGGGGCATATAGCCCAATAATCAGCTGAAAGCTTTTATGGATGCCTACGACAGTGCCTCTAGGGCAGCTGCCGCTGGCAGTAGGTGATTAACGTGTCCTTCACAGTGCTTATGTGTTTGACCCTCAGGTTGAGCTCTGGAGGCCGCTCAGAAGAATAGGGGTGCCATTTAAACAACAGGCGGTGCCTGCTGCCTCTCAGAGGGATAGGAACCGTCAACATTCTTGTAACAGGCAGTCCTTTCAAGGTAGAGACCTAGGAGCCTTTATCAGGAACCAGCTCCTCAGCCGTGAAGAAAATGCAGCAGAGGGCACAGGGCCCAAAAGTGCCATGTACCAGCCTCTGTGGATCCAACCCAGGTCCCACCTTGGCTGTCTGAGGTGGATGCCTCTTGGCAGTGGGGGGGGGCATCTGATTCAGTTTTACAACCAGCGGAAGTCCATTACAGTGGACGTATGGGTCTTCAGGATTGTCCGAGAGGGATACTTTCCCAGTTTCCCAGAGATTTCCCCAGACCTTCCACTCAAATGGCAACCCAGTCTTTCTGCCTCTCTGTCAGACCCTCTTGCTTCTGAGATAAGGGGCCTCTGCGGGTACTGGGTAGTAGAAGTCATCCCACAGCAGAATGGAGCACAGTTTCCTATTTCCATTGCTTCTGGTTCCAAGATAACAGTTGGCATGCACCCAGTTGTTGACCTTGGAAGGTTAAACAAGTACCTGTTCAGGGAGGAGTTGACTAAACCTCAGCATTCAAGTCTTCACTTCCTGAACATTTGGCTCCTAGCCAGCCCATCTGGGCAAGAGACAGAGGAAGCAGGTGCCACAACTTCTCAGTTGCTGTCTTCCAGGAGGGGTTTTCTGTTTTGGGGAAGGTGCCAGTTTCATCTTTCCAGCAGCTCCTCTTCAGAGGAGCCCTCCTGGATACTTCCAGGGCTATGGTTTTTCCTACTGGAGGATGGGAGGAACAATATCTTCAGATGACTTGTTACATCATGGAAAACTTCTCTGTTCGTGCCCCTTTCGATGCAGCGGATGCTGGGGCTCATGGAGTCGTCCGCAACAAGCAGTGGTCTCTGACCACACATCCGCGATCCTCCATACAAAATGAGAGAGCCTTAATATCTTAGAGATGAGAGCTGTCTTATACACTATCCAGGTCCTGAAGGATGCGCTCTGCCATGAAGTGATCCTACTTCGGACAGACGACAAAGCTGTGATGTATTACATCAACAAGCAGGGTGGAGTGCCTGCCTACCCTCTCTGCAGGAAGGCTGTGAGAATGTGAGAGTGGTACCTCGAGCACGATGTGCCAGTTCAGACATCATGCAGTCACTATTCGATGAGTGGGGCAGTCCAGACCTGGTCCTTTTTGCATTCCCTCCTAACAGAAAAGTGTCTTTTATCCTGCTTCAAAAATCCAGACCCTTGTGTTTTTTGTAAGGATGTGTTCACTGCAGTGGATAAGATGCTTCCTGTACGCTTTACTCCTCTTCCCTTAGTTCAGAGGGTACTGCTGAAGTTGTAGGCACAGGGGGGCAGGATGATTCTCATCGTCCCAGTCTGGCCTAGGCAGACATGATTTGCAGTGATCAACAAGACTGTCAGACGTTCCCTGAGGCAACTCCCTGTACGAGCGGACCCTCTTACACAGGGACTGTGGTCCATCCTACCTGTACCCCCTTCATCTCCATGCTGGGCTCCTGAGGAGATGGAAGTTGGCAAATTTTAGATTTTCTAGACAATCGCAGAAATCTTCAAAGCCGTGCATAGGCCTTCCACCAGAAGGGCTTACGCGGCTAAGTGAAAACACTTCTCCATCTGGTGTGCAAAGTCGTGTCTGGACCATTTTGGTTGCCCACCAAGTAAAGTGTTGGGGTGCCTCTTGGACCAGTCGAATGCAGGTCTGCAATACTCTGGAGTGAAGGTACACCTCTGCGCATTTTTGGCCTACCTTGAGCCAGTAGAGAACATGTCACTGGCTCCGTTACTGTTAGTCAAATTTTGCTTCTCCCTACTTACGTGGTTAACTCCAGAATGAAGAAGAGCTCTTCCTTCATTCTCTGGATGTTAAGAGGTTTTGCAATTCTACATCGACAGAACGAAAGAGATATGCAATCCGAGCAACTATTATATCTTTAAGCATGCCTCAGCTGGGTCAGCCTGTTGCCATGAGATGTATTTTTGCATGGTTAGTAGTGTGTCTTTGATACTACTGATCCATGGCGCAGGTCAAGTTGGAAGGCCGGATTCACACCACTCTAACGAAGCGATTGTGGCTTTCCTGGCAGAGATTCGTAATGTATCCATTGCAGACATCTGCAAGGTGGCGACTTGGGGCTCAGTGCATGCATTTGTAAAGCACAATGTTTTGGATGTCCATGCCAGTCAGCTCACTTTCTTTGGCAGGACAGTCCTTATGGACTTCTGTCCTGAGTCCCTACTAGGGGGGGGGATTTTTAGTTCGGTACTCTCCCATTACAGTGAATGAGTGGTGTAGACTTTTAGTCCAGGAAGATATGGAAATTACGTACCTACTGTAATTCTTGATCTTCTTGAACAAAGTCTCCACCACTCATTTACATGCCCACCCACCATCCCCCGAGCTCACTCATTCTGTTTTTGGTTTTCACTTCCTTGTTGTTCGGGCTGTGAAAACATTGTTGAATTGTGTCTTCTTACATGGGTCACCCAGGCCATCTTATACCCGGAAGTTAGGTTTAGGTTTTCTTAAGTTAGTTTACGCTGCACCTCCTCGGTTGAAAAGGTCTTGAGATGGTAGGAGGGTTGAAACTGAGATAGCCTATAAAACGTGAGCTAGTCTTAAGGTGCTGCGCATGCGCAGTCCTATCCCAGCGCCGGCCCTCCTGAAGATTTTTGGCTCCAGCGGGATCCTAGCGCCTTTGTTGTCCCATTAATGTGAATGAGTGGTGGAGTCTTCATCCAGGAAGATCAAGAATTACGGAAGGTACGTAATTTCCATATGTATCCAGTGATCTCGGGTGGTGTAATTATTTTCTGAAGGTGGAGTGGGATTTTGTGATGCAGAGGTGATATGGTTAAGGAGCTCCAATAATTAGAAGCAGAGTACGAAAATGCCTGGGCACCCTTCTTTGTGGAGCATTTTGGTACTGCCAAGAGAACATTGGTGGTAGACTGTAGTGAATAGACATGGTCAACAGGGGAGAAGATTGAGGCCATCAACGCAGGTTGGGAATGTCTAATGATGTCTACAAAACACCCAAAAATGTAAGATCTTCTGGGAGAGGGGGCTAGCCAGTTTAGGTTTTGGTAGTGTAGACAGTGGTGGGTAAAGCGAGGGGCAAAAGATGTGAATCTGCACACATTATTATAGGTTACATCCCATTTCAATAAACAGCTGGCGCTGGCTTGGTAGTGTGAGGGAAGTCCATAATATAATTTAGGAAGCAGAACTCCCTGGGCAATTGAGAGCCTTGCTGCAGGTGTGAGGGCATGACTAATGCGGTAGGCCAGGACAAGCCTGGAGTTGACTGATTTACATGTGTCATTAATGTACTGAGAGAAGTCTAGTGCTGAGTCAAGTGATACCACAAGGTATTTGACGGAGAGAGGATTGAGAAGACCATAGAACCATCCAAAAAACGGATGGAAAGGTCATGAGTCAAAGTATTCATCCTTTTAGGGGATCCGAAGAGTATAGCCTGGGTCTTGTTTATATTGGAAGCACCAAGATATCTCGTCGGCGAGACTGCCGACCTCCCCCACAGCGGCGGCACAATACCGATGCAGGTATTGTGCCACCTCTTGCTTCGCTGTTTTCTGTGGGGGGCTGTGCAACCCACACCCCCATGCCGGTGGGCTCTGCCCCCACACCCTCCGGACTCTAGGATGCCAACTCCAGGTCGGAGTTGGTCCGGGGAAGGCGAAACACAGAAAAAGGACCATTACTGTGAATGTCGCCGTAATGGTCTTTTTCTGTGTTTCGCCATTGGGGTGTCGACCACAAGGGGTGATACGGTTTATATTAAGGACAACGCAGTTTTGGGTAAGCCAAGTCTGAGTTGAGTGGAGGTTGGCAGTAAGTTTCATATTGATATTATTTAGGGATTTAGAGCCAAGATAGAGCACTAGGTCATCGGCATACAGTAGGATCATGCAATGAAAGGGGGAATTTGGTAAGTCATTAATGAACGTAGAAAAGAGTAAGGGACCCAGTATTGAGCCTTGAGGAACATTTAATCTGATGGCGGAAGGAGAGGAGAAGGTTGTATTAAATCATACAAACTAAGAGCGGTTGCTGAGATAGCTCGAGAGAACCATACAACAGCAATGTGAGAGAAACCAAGGGATTGTAATTTGCGTAGTAAGAGGTGGTGGCTGACAAGATCAAAAGCCTTGGTTAGGTCAGTGAAGGTGGCACCAGTTAGCAGACCTTTATCCATGTTGATCTTAACATCACTAATGAACTGTGTAAGGGCAGTGGAGGTGATGTGATCAGGCCTAAAACCATGCTGGGCAGGGAAGAAGATTAGAATTTACTAAATAATCAGAGACATGGGAGTGTATGAGCTCTTCTAGCAACTTACTAAGGGTTGGTAGGATGGCAATGGGGCGATAGTTAGAGATGGATTTAGGGTCACCCTTTTTAAATACGGGGACAACTCTGGCAGACTTCCAAATGTCAGGCAATGTGGAGTAGAGAAGGGATAGATTAAAAATATGCATGACCGGGGTGGCGAGGAGTGGGGCTGCTAATTTAAGTGTTCTAGGTTCTGTCCCATCAGGGCCTGCATCCCCCACACGATGAAATGGTGTTAAGAAGGCGTAGGACTTCAAGACGCATGGCTGGGCAAAGGTGCAGGGCAGCAGTAGAAAAGGGTGAAAAGGTGGGGTTGTGGCATCCTGGACTCATAGTAGAAAAGATCAGAGAAAAGTGAATTGAAGGCATTTGCAATGGTAGTGGGGTTGCTGCAGCTAATGTTGTTAATATGCATTTCACGGGGGTTTGGCTTCCATTTTTCCTTAAGCAGTTTATGTGGGACCAGTCATTCGACATGGATACTAGGCAGTCCCTGCAATACTTGTCTTTAGCCAATTGGATCTCACGTTTAGAGGTGTTTCACAAGGTGCGGTAGGTTATCCAATCCACAGGTTAAGAGGAGGCCTTATATTTAGCCCATTGCTTATCCCTGGCCTAAAGCAAGGAGAGGAGGGGCGATTTTGCCATTTGGTGGGCATACCTCTAACCTTACATCTAATGGTTGGAATATGCTTTTTTTGGAGGGAGATGATGGTGGAGGTGAGTTATTCAGTGGCGAATTTGACGTCGCTACAGGAGAAGAGAGGGGATCAGTTAACATGTGCAAGGTCACATAGAAAGGCATCTGGATTGAAGGCAGAGAAGTTGATACTGTTAATAACCTTGGGGGATGGCATCCCAAACAGTAAACTGGGGAATGGTTATTGATCAAATCCGCAAGAACCCCGGCCATAGAGACCCTTTCTTTAATTTTAGTTAGGATCCACGAATAATTCCCTACGCCCTGGCTGTCAGCACAAGTTGATCAAGGAAAGGGGAGGGGTGTTTTATGTGTAGGGCATGTAAAGTAACTTAGCAGCCCTCAACCCTACTCCCCATCCCAAGGGGAGAATTGTTTAGCTTAGCTGAGAGTAAAAGCTTAGTCTAAGCCGGAGACTGATGGTAGCCATTTGGGTCTGTTTTCCTTTCCAGCTGCGTGTTCATCTTTGCTTAGCCCCTTGGCAGTACAGCTAGTGTCCTTCCTATTTGGGTTACATGCATTTTTTCCAAATAATTCTCTTTGAAAAATGTTATTTAAAAGTGAATGGTTCTTTGTCGTATATCAAAATAGAAGGTAGTTTTACTATTTAGTAATTGGTATCTTTGTTCAAGTTGGGTCTCAAAATATTTTTTTCAGACTATCTAATAGAGACCGTAATGGCCCACGACACCTTATTTTAAGTCTGCCTAAACGTAATGCGGTTCCTAATACAGCATGCTGTTTGCAGCTTCCTCTACAAAAGTTCTACATGGGCTGGTTGGAACAATTACTGTGTTATTTCACCCTACAAATGCCAGATTCTCTCAGCAGTCTAGGTAATAGTAATTATGGGGACTAACACTTATGATCATGGAACGCGCAAGGCTTAAACTCCCCTATTGAAAGGAAGCAAGTCCTTACACATTTTAAAATAGAGCATACAGATATGCTTTCCTTCAGGAGATGCATCTCTTGGAGGCTGAAACTCCAGAAACACTGTAGAGAATGGGTGGGACGAGTGGTGGAGATTTCATTCTTCAAAAAAGCTAGGGGGAGGCAGTTCTTTTTCACAAGTGGCTACAAGTACAAATAATCAAGACTGCCTGCTTCACAGAATGCAGGTGGGTATTGACTAGAGTACTCATCAATAATGCATTACTACTCCTGGTAAATGTTTATGGGCCTAGTGTAGATTCTGCCTCCTTTTTCCCATAAGTCTCCTAGGCTATATATCTAATCTGTACCAGGAAGATGATGAGCTTCTCATTGGGTGGGGGCGACGGGGAGACTTCAGTGATGCTGAGAATCCCATTGAGGACTGCCTCCGCTGTGCCAGTTCTGCTTCTACCAGGGCTAAGAAAGCCCTACACTGCATGGCAGCAGAATTTCAACTAGTAGACCCTGGAGAAACATGTACCCCATGGGAAGAGATTTTACCTCTCTGTCAACTGCTCACCATGGGAGCAGCAGAGTTGATTTCTTCTTAATTCCTGTGCAGAACATGCATGAGATTCAGCACACAAAAACAGGTCCCATAATGATCTCTGATCATGCGTGCATGCATCTTATAATAGTGATAGGGCCAGAAACCCCCAAAACACCGAGGTGGCAACTGGATGCCCCATTGTTGCCTTGAGGACACTTTCAGCAGTGGCTAAAAGAAGAAAAAAAAATTAATTTTTTGCTACTAATGACTCTCCAGAGGTGTCAAGATTGACCCTATGGGACATGCTTAAAGCCTGCCTCTGGGAGGATTATCATAAGCCATATAGCCCACCTTAAAAAACAAAGAGCTAAGCAACTTGCTGAGCTAGAAAAGGCTGTTAAAAAGAACAAGAATACAGTAAGTCAAAAAGCCAGTCCCCACATCTATACTAGGAGCTCTTACAGTTAAGATACAAAATCAATATGTTAACCTCCACTACGACATAAAAAGCAATTATAAGGACGTCCTATAGATATTGGGAATCAAGGAAACAGGTGGGATAACTGTTGGCATACTGTATTAAACTTCAGCAAGCTAAAAAATGCACAGCTTCTATTCGAGGCAGTGCAGTTCAGTTTCTCTCCCAGCCCACCAACATATCAGAAGCTTTTAGGACCTATTATACTAACCTATAATCTTCCACGCTGAGTGAGGGGGCAAGGACACTGGAAGCATTTTTGGATGGGCTGTCCATCCCTAATATCTCACAAGAACAGTGTCATTAGCTTGGTGCCCCATTCACATTACAAAAAGTGAGTATGATGGATCTTACTTCGAGACACAGCTCTTGCAGCAGATTACACCATTAGGACTGAAGCCGGCAGGCGTCAGGACCCCACGGAAAAATTCTAGCTAGCTATCTTCAGTGGGACCGCCTCGACGGTCGGTCCCGCCTCCGGCGTCAGGCGTGGTACATAAGGGGCAGTTCATGGATTCCCAGTTCTTTCCCCATCGACTTGTATGTCTCGACCCTTCGGTTTTCAGTCTGACGCGGCGTGGTTACAGAGCTTTCTCCGGAATTCTTTTTTTCAAACAAGATTGTTGCTGATGTCCTCTCCGACCTCCGGTCATCCCTCCAAGTGTGCTTATGGAAACAGATCCCTTCAAGGACCCCACACGGCCTGCGCTAGGTGCCTGGGCCCAGACCACATACCCGGCCTGTTCATTCTGCCAGGGGTTCAACAGCCAACAGGATCCGACGCCAGAAGGCTCTTCAGGCTTTTTGTTGGAGGAGAAATTAAAACCATGTCCTCCAAGGGGAATGTCGTCCCAAATCCCACAACGCATTGAGAAAAGAAAGGAGAAGGCCCCTTCCAGGTCCCCGGCCCAGGGCTCGAGTGCCGCAGTTCGGGTCGGTCCACCGCCTCCTTCCAGGGCTAGCTCTCAGCCTCCCGGCTCGCGGTACCAAGCCTCCTTCTTCTCAGGCCAAGTCCGCCAGGCCGTTGTCGTCCTCTTCTTCTAGGGCCTTGGCGAAGTCCGGGAGCGCCATCACCATCATCATAGGTCGGGTTCCCACCCTCGGCACCGGCGTCCGGTCGTCTTCTGCCTCCCGCCAAAACTTTGGAGCTCACACCATTGAAGGAACCCCGGTGGACCCGGCCTTGACTCGACCGTCGACCTCGTCATTCCTCCCTGGAGCCGTCCTTCGGCGGACGACGTCGTCGGCAAGTCATCCAGCGGACGCCGGTTGGGGACCGGCGTCCGCTCTTCCTGAAAGAGGCTCCTTCACCTCCGACCGGACGTCGGTCAGGAGACGCTGACTGAGGAGGATTAACGCAGCCCGAGGACCAGACGGACGATCCTGACCTCGGAAACTCCCAGGGCCCTCGCTTACCCGAGGCCACTGTGGAGCCGACGCCGGGACCCGGCGAGCCGGCCCGCGCCTGGGCGTCGTGGACTTTCTTTAGTGGAAGTGAAGGATCTCTTCACTTATTGGTGGGATACCATTAAGAGGAACATGGCCCCCACCACTCTTCCTCCTCCTCCCCCTCCTCCTCCTCCGGTGCGGTGGCCCCTTCACCTTCCGGGGTCGGCAGGCGCTAACTCCCGGAGCCTAGATCCTCTCCCAGGAAGATCAGAAAGACGGAGACCTCCGTCGAAATCCTCTTCTGGATCACCCAGCCCCAAGAGGTCCAGGAGACACCGACGTTCGCCGTCGGCGGAGGACACGGGATCAGTCTACACCTCCTCTAGATCCCCATCTCCTCTCTCATCCTTCTCTGGACCCACGTGAGGCATTGAGATCTCCTCCAGATGACCCTTCGTTCATGGATATTATACGACATATCCAGGAGAACATGGGATGGGATGCAGAAGAACTAGACCCCGAAGGTTACACCTTGCCAAATATCTTGACAAAGGACCCCAAGCCTGGGTGGTACCACCCTTGGTGGACACTTTCGTGGACATCACCAAGGCAGCGTGGAAGCATCACATTCGCTCCGGCAGTGCAGAAAGCTGATCTGTACAAGGCTCCTAAGGAGGACCAGTACCTGACACAGCAGCCTCAGGCCGACTCTCTGGTCATCACAGCCTCACATGACCCGGTCACAGAGGCGCAACATCTGAGCACCCTGCCACGGACCCAGAGTCCAAACAGTTGGGCGCTCTGGGCAGGCGCGTCACCAGCTTCCGCTACCTGCACCATCAGATCCTTGAACTACCTAACCCATGGTTCAATTCCAGAGGCTTTGTGGGAACAGGGTCTGAGGCGGCTGAAAAGCTGCCGAAGGTGAGCAGAAAGGAGATGCTCCACATCCTCATCACAGGTTCAAACGATAGGGACCCAAGTGCTTAGAACACGTGCAACTCCGCCGGACTCATCGGCCGAGCAGCAGCTTCTGGCGTTTGCCTCCGGAGACACTCCTGGTTACGTGTCTCCGGCTTCACCCCGGATGTCCAGAAAAACATTATGGACGCTCCGTTCGAGGGAGAAGTTTTATTTGGTAATCCTTCTGAGAAGATCATTACCAAACTTCAAGAGGCCGGGAAGGCGGTAAGGTCGGTTCAAGCCGTGTACCGACTCAAGCTTGGTTCCTTTCGTAGGAACCAAAGCCGTTTCGTGCGCGGACACAGAGGCAGCAGCCCCGTTCCGCTACACATCAGAGGGCCTCGGTTTTCAGTAGAACCAGGAAAACAGCCCGCCAGCCGAGTCAGCGTTCCCTAGGCCAACCCAGCCAGCGGGCATCTCTCGCCACAGCCTGACTCCTTTCTGGCCCCGCCCCTCAGGATCAACGGGAAATCGTGGTCGGGGGGTCGCATTGCGAACTTCCTGCCGGGATGGCAGGCCATTACCACCGACAGGTGGGTTCTGCAGTTGGTCAGTCTAGGCCACTTTATAGAGTTCGCAGAAAAGCCACCCTCGAGGCCTCCTTGCGCTCTCGGTATCGGGTCAGCACAAAATTTGATCTGGCAAGAGGTACTTTCGCTCCTAAGAAAAGGGCGATAGAATGCGTCCGGAGAACCAGAGAGGGCGAGGATATTATTCCCACTTCTTCCTGGTTCCCAAGAAATCAGGGGACCTCCGTCCGATTCTGGACCTCAGCGACCTCAATGTGTCGGTCGCCTACAAAAGATTCCGCATGGTGACTCTTCCGGGCCTTATTCCCATGCTGAAACAAGACGCCTTTTTAGCGTCTCTAGACATGCAAGACGCATACCTGCATATCCCCATAGCTCACGCGCACCAGAGGTTCCTGCGCTTCGAGTTTCTTGACCACCACTTTCAGTTCCGAGCTCTTCCGTTCGGACTATCATCTGCACCAAGGGTCTTTACCAAGTGCATGGCAGTCGTGGCAGCATCTCTGAGGAGACAGGGCCACTATGTGTTCCTGTACCTCGACAACTGGCTTCTCATGGCCGCCTCCAGAGAGGCGTTGTTACTCGAGGTCCAGAGCACCCAGAATTTGTTCCAATCTCTGGGCATTCTCATAAATTACGAGAAGTCTCTCCTGGTACTGTCGCAGAAACTGCAGTTCATAGGCGCAGTACTGGACACTGTTCAGGGAAGAGCTTTTCTTCCGGACGACAGAGCGGAACGCATCAGATCCCTCATAAGGGATTTGTCGTCGAACAAGATCGTACCTGCCAGGTCGGTCCTTTGCTTGCTCGGACACATGGCTGCAGCCATTCCTACTGTCCCTTTCGCAAGACTCCATATGCGGGTAACCCAGTGGATGCTCAAGGTGCAATGGGACCAAAGGCAAGACCACTTGCAGCATCCGGTCAGGATCACGAACTCAGTGATCCGAGACTGGCAGTGGTGGCTAGTTTCCGGGTTGCTCTCAAAGGGCGTCCCGTTTGTAGCGCCGTCCCCGAAGGTAACCCTCACCACGGGCGCCTCAGGTCTTGGATGGGGGCACACCTGGAAGGGTAAAGTCCCAGAATACGTGGACCCGTTGGAAGCTCATCTCCATATCAATGTCCTAGAGATGAGGCGGTTCTCTATGCCCTGCAGGCCTTTCAGTCAGTAATCCCGTGTACTCTCCTGCTTCAGACAGACAACACGGCGGTGATGTATTACCTCAACAAACAAGAGCGCACCTCTTACCCCTTTGCAGGAGGCCATGAGGGTGTGGGATTGGGTCAATTGGACACGGCGCAAATCTGATCACTGTGCACGTTCCGGGGTGGACAACATGATCGAGTGGCCTGAGTCGATCCCAGGCCAGAGTCCACGAGTGGGAACTTCTTCAAGAGGTAGCAGAGGATCTGTTTCTTCGATGGGGAATTCCAGAACTAGACTTGTTGCATCCCCATCCAGCGCAAAACTGCCCAATTTTTGCTCGCTAGATCCAGGGCCTGGTGTTTTCTGGGAGCAGTTATCCTCTCCTGGGCGAACAGATTCCTCTACGCTTTCCCTCCCTCCCTTCCCGTTGATCCAGAGAGTTCTTCTCAAACTGCGCAGGGAGCACGTACACATGATTCTGGTGGCCCCATTCTGGCCCAGACAGATCTGGTTCCCTTTGTTGGTACAACTGTCTCGGGAACTTCCACTCCCGTTGCCGCTCAGCTCCCACCTACTGTCTCAGGAGAAAGGTTTATTGGTCCATCCGGATGTAAGTTCTCTGAACCTGCATACTTGGCTCCTAGAGACATAGCCATCTTGCGTCATGGGGTCTCGCAAGAGGTTGCAGAGGTTCTTTCTGCAGCCAGAAAGCCGGCAACGCATGCGACGTACGCCATGAAATGGCGCCGTTTTTGTTTATGGTCACACACTCGTGATTTTGCCCCTTTAGGTTGTCCTGTGGGAGTAGTTTTGGATTATCTCCTCTCCCTTTTTCATTCAGGCCTAGCCTACTCCTCTATTAAGGTACATTTTTGTGCCATTTCTGCCCTATCCACCTCCCGGTGGGAACACCGTTACAGTAGCTCAATTGGGCGCCTCTCGGGAATTTCTTAGGGGAGTGTTACACCTTAGGCCTCCCATTAGGGACCCTGTGCCTCCTTGGGATCTGCTCTTTGTCCTGGAACAGCTCGCGCTTCCTCCCTTTGAACCTGCCGTGGATTGCGAGCTACGTTTTCTGTCGTGGAAGACGTTATTTTTAGTTACTGTTACTTCAGCAAGAAGAATTTCTGAGCTTCACGCTCTCATGTGCAAAGAGCCTTATTTAGTTTTCCACCGGGACAGAGTATCCCTGAGGACGAACCCTAAGTTTTTGCCTAAGGTGGTCTCTTCACTCACTCTAAACCAAGATATTGACCTTCCGGTCTATTTCCCGAGTTATTCAAATAGAGGAGAGGCTTTGCTCCACACCCTGGTTGTTCACCGCAGCCTGAGGTATTACCTCAACAGAACTAAACCCTTGCGTAGTTCTGATCAGCTTTTCGTTTCCTTCTCTGAGAGAATGATGGGCCAATCAGTATCTAAACAGACTTTGTCTCGCTGGCTTGTCCAGTGTATTTCCTGCTGTTATGATTTAAAACAGAAGCCCCTCCCGGGTTCTATCCGGGGTCATTCTACCAGGGGTGTGGCCACATCCTTTGCAGCACTTAAAAACATGTCCATCTCTGCTATTTGTGCTGCAGCCACTTGGAGCTCTGTGCATACCTTTATCAGGCATTATAGCCTGGACATCGCCTCTCGGCGTAGGGCTGGTTTCGGCCTTGCGGTGCTGCAGGGTCTCCTGTCCTAGGTTCAGGACCTGGAACGTTTTTTCCTATTTTCCTCCTCCCAGAATTTCTGGCAGCGTTACTGCTTGGGAATCAGTCCTAATGGTGTAACCTGCTGCAAGAGCTGTGTCTCGAAGTAAGATAGTACAGTTATGAAGAACTTACCGTAACAGTAGATCTTCAAGAACAGCTCTTGCAGCAGGTACCTTCCCCCCTGGAGGAGGCATGGCTTTACCTCAACATGTTGGGATTTTCATTCCTTATTTTCATCTGACGGTGGATCCTCGGTCTCCCATTCTGATGTCATCCTGCGGCCGGGAGTCTCCGGCGGGAGAACTGGGGAATCTGGCGGGACCGCCCCCTTATGTACCACGCCTGACGTCGGAGGCGGGACTGACGTCGGGGGCGGTCCCCGCTGAAGATAGCTAGCTAGAATTTTTCCGTGGGCTCCTGACGCCTGCCGGCTTCAGTCCTAATGGTGTAACCTGCTGCAAGAGCTGTTCTCGAAGATCTGCTGTTACGGTAAGTTCTTACGTAACTGTACTTTATATCTCTCCCTAAACTGAAGACTCCGGGGCTGGATGGCTTTCCAGCAGAGTTCTATCAAACCGTGGTGCATGATTTAGTGAAACAACTCCAAGCCACCTTTTTAGAGTCCTTCTCAAAAGGCGCCCACACACACACACTGGCGGAATCCCTTATTACTTTTTTACGGAAACCTAAAAAAGACACAACTGATGTCCAACTATCGCCCAATCTCACTTCTTAATAGTAACATTAAAACCTTGGCCAAAGTAATGGCAAATAGGCTTAAACATTGCATTCCCTATATCATCATCATCATCAAACAGGTTTTGTTAAAGGGCGTATGACCATGGACAATCTTAGGGCAGCAGCAAATGTTATCTGGTCTGCCACCAGGGGAAACTGCCAGAAAAGGTGTTTGATTCGATAGATTTTTTAATTTTTATTTATTGAGATCTTGGATTAACACCTTTGATCAGAAAGCTCTTTTATAGGTTCCACGTCAAGTATGGCACAAACAAGAATACAGATATGTTCCACAGATACAGCAAGAAACAATTGAAACTGTATCCAGGCATAAATTCTAACAATAGTTTCACAATCTAAGCATGTACAGGGTGCAGAGTCAAAACAAAGGCTAACGTTTCACTAGGTAACAGTAACATAACGTGAGGATGCTTGTTTAAAAAAGAAGAACTGTACAACTAACAACACGGGCAGATAATTGGATTGTACCAGAGTCAAAGAAAGAAGGAAGGTCTCATACCAGTAGAGGGGACGTAGGAGGAAAGTGCGGGGAGGGAGAAGGCAAGCAGAGATGGGGGGTAGGATGGAGATAGATAGGAGAGAAAGGGAAGAATAGCTATGTAGTCAAAGTGTAATAAAGGGGGAGGAGAGTGGGGGGAAGGAGCGGTGGAGGAGAGTAGGGAGGAAGAGGTGGTGTAGGTAGTGGGGTAATGAAGATGTATTAAGGTGATAGGGAGGAAAGAGATATGGAATGATGGCGGGGCAAAAAAGAGAAGAGGAGGTACGATGGAAAATAAATAATTTAAGCAGGGGTAGAAAGCCCATAAAATTGTTAACTTGACCGGGCGCCCAAGAAATGGACATGAAGCATAACATTTTACTAATCAGTAGAGATCACAGAGATTGCAGATGGTAGGAGCAAGGTAAAGGCAAATTAGTGGTAGCAGTCACAAACTGCCAGTGAGATTAGATGCTGCTGGATTTTTTTCTTAAAGGAGCCCAGCAAACAAGTATTGGTTATGTCAGAAGGTAGGGAGTTGTACCACTGCAGAGCACTGTATGCAAATGCATGTTATCCAAAGGCGGTGTGACACCATGGAATTCTGAAAGCCTGTTTGCCAGAGCTTCTGGTACTGTGTGGGTTACGTGCATGGGAAAGAAGGGCCATTACGCCAGGGGGTAGCAGTCCCAAGGTGACTTTTTTTGCAAGCAGGCACGATTCATATTTGAGCCTGCTGTCAAATTGTAACCAGCTAACCTGGACATAAAGATTGCCGGTGTGTGTAAAGCGTGTGGCACCGGTAAGAAGGCGGCATGCTTTATTTAAGGCCATTTTGATATGTTGGAGGGCAGTGTCTGTAGCAGCACCGTAAGTGAGAATACGGTAGTCCACAAGAGAGACCGCAGAACTGTGGATGGCAGTGTTCAGTGCTTCTGGAGTGAGATTGTTTGTTTGTGTATAGAACTCTTAAACACTGGTTAATAGCTTTAGCTGTTTGGTCAATGTGCTGGGTGAAAGATAGGGTAGAGTCGATAGTTATACCCAGGTACTTGAAATGATGAACCAGTTCAAGAGGGGAGCCAGTGTCAATAATGATGGTAAGTGGGAAGGTTTTGTGTCTGCTTTGGGAGGTCGAAAACAACATTGTCTTAGTCTTGTTATAATTAAGGATGAGCTTGTTCTCCCGGAACCACTTCTCTGCAGATGTAAAGGATTGCTGAAGTTGGTCCCGGAGAAGATGAGGGTCCATGTTGCTGGTAAAAAGTACAGCATCATCAGCGTATAGAAGTATGTGGTTACAGCAAGTTTCTGATATTGAATTGAGGAAGATGCTAAAAAGCAGTGAACCCAGGATAGATCCTTGCGGGACTCCAGAACATACAGACCTACTATCTGACAGGGCATTATCAATTTTTACCTGCTGCGTTCGGCTGCTTAAGTAGCTGGAGAACCAGCTTGTAGTGTCTGAGGAAAGACCAATGGAGGAGAATTGTCTGGTGAGGAGATTGTGGCTGACCGTGTCAAAGGCCTTGGTAAGGTTTATGAAAGTTGCCCCTACCAAGAGCCCTTGCTCCAGAGAGTTATTGATGAAGCCTGTAAACAGCAGAAGTGCAGTGATGGTGCTATGCCCATGCCTGAAGCCATGCTGTTCGGGACATTGAAGTTGGTAGTTATCCAGATACTCTACGAGTTGGTCGGCCACAGTGCACTCCAGGGCCTTAGAGATCAGGTGATAATTTCCCTGCAGTGCTCAGTCGCCAGTCTTGTGCACAGGGGTGACCACTGCTGATTTCCAAAGATATGGAAATTGTGACTGAGTGACAGGTTGGTTATTTTGGTAAGAGGTGTGAGGATTTCCTCGAGGGTAAGGGCAACAAACTTAAAGTCCTAGGAGTCCCCACTGAATCTAGCTTTCCCCAGTACCTTCTTAAGATAATGTCTGGCTTTGTTTATAGACACTGCTTTGAAGTAAAATGGTGGGTGATCTCGAAGTGGGTTCTGGCCTGCAGTGTTCATACCTGAGGGGGTAACCATGAAGTAGTCGGGGAGAGATTGCTAAGGTTTGTAAATGCTTTGTTGAAAGAGTTCGTGATTGCTTTTGGGCCCACAATAGGGGTGCCATCGATATTCAGCATTTTTGGAGTCTTTACCAGTGATGTCTTGGATGTTCTTCCAGAAAGTCCTGCTATCGTTCCAGGAGGTGGAAAGGGCTTTTTTAAAATACTGGCTTTTAGCAGAACAGATAGCACAGGTACACTCATTTCTAGCTGCTTTGTACCTCTGTAGGTTAGCTTGTGTCCCCAACGCTCAAGAGATGCGCCAGAGGTGATCCCTGTGTTTTAGTAGCTCAAAAAGAGCAGGGGTGATCCAGGGATTGTGGGTTCCCTTGATTTTTGTAGTTTTGAAGGTGGCATGCTTATCGCAGGTTGTGTTGAAGAGGTCAACGAAGAGTTCCAATGCAGTGTCGATGTTGCTGACTGTATATACATTAGACCAATCGGTGATCCTCAGGTCAGCTTTCAGTAGCTCGAAGTGTCCTGGAATGAGGACCTGGCTAGTGACAGTTCTGGCAGGGGGCTTGCGGTAGTTATTGGACCAATAAAACTTGACAGGGGAGTGATTACTAATACAGTCGTGTATGACAGAGGTGCCCTTGATATTATCCAGCCAGTTAGATAGCACCCAGTCCAGTAAGGTACTGGTCCCAGTTTTGTAGTTTCTCCTGGTTGGGGCTTCTACAAGCTTGGAAAGGTGGATAGCAGATAATACGTCCTTGGCATCGGTGGCATTAGGGGAGAGCCAGTTTATATTAAAATCTCCAAGCATTAGAAATTCTGAGTGAAGGCTCATCCCTCTTAAGGCATTTATGAAAGACGCAAAGCCAGGTTTAGTGTGCCTTGGAGTGATGTAAACAGAAAGCATGGTGTGTTTTGTTGTATGCACCGAGAAGCAGCTTAACCGCCAGCATTTGGATTAAATCACCACAACCAGGGGTGGAGATCCCCAGGCCCTGCAGAGTGTCCTTTACATAGATCACACATCCACTACCATGCTGAGAAAGTCGATCACACCTAAATACTGTGTAGCCAGTAAGTAGGATTGCTGCATCAGGGACATTAGGAGTGAGCCAAGTTTCTACTACCGAGAGTACATCTGGATTATGTCTGGCAGTCCATACATTTAGTCTGTCAAATTTTGGGGAGAAAGCTGCCAATGTTTAGTGACACCACCGTTAGACCACCAATATTTCTTGGTGAGTGGTTTGAGCAGTGGGGAGGTCCAGGATTCGGATGTATATTGCCCAAGAGCAATAATGGCAGCACTATTAGTCTTTTCAGGTATTCCTTAAATAGTTTTTTGGAGCAGGCGTGTAACCTTCGGTTAGCATGGTGTTTCGTGGAGGTTCCCTGCTTAAAGGAGATTTGATAGAAGATTACCAAGGCATTATGCCAGTGGGGATGACAGAGCCGAGACCCATCAGCATCGAGTGAGCCCCCATGTAGCTTATGTGTGGAGGAGGTCAGATTTAGGGGGGAGGTTATGGTACTATAGGTATCAGTCATGGCACTGGTTGCTCCTGGGGGGTGGCAGGTAGACACATGCCTGCAATTAGGAGTCCTGAGAGTGTGAACAGGGCCAATATGGTGGTTCTACAATGTATGTGAGTAGTTAGGTAAAACATATTTGACTGGTGTAACGGGGAAGGTGAGGAGGATATGATGGCAGTTTCTCTGAGGCAGCTTCCCTACTAACTTAGCCCCTAAGAGACGAAGTACATGTCAAGTTGATTTAAAATGAAAATGCTGATGAGAAATTACATCCAGAAGAAATGATGAACTGTTGAGATCCAGTGTCACATAATGTGTTTAAAATTCCTGAAAGATGATAAACTGTGGCTTGGACATATGCAAGATGTGAAATCCTTTTGTCTGTATGTTTCCTTTGTTCCTCAAAGTCCTCAGAGACAAGTACAGTTCCTTTAGGAGCAGGTCAGACGAAAATGTTTATTCAGTTGCTGGACCCAGCATCACCAAGTTTGTCAGACTTATTTGCCAGACTTATTTATCCTTGGGATGGCTTTCAAAAAGTTGCTTTAGAATGACCTTACCTTTACCAAGCAGTGGCCACAGTGGGCCTAGGCCCCACCTTTATAGCATGGGTATAGGCCCTTTAGAAAAATCCCACTGCCCGTCTCCTGACAAATGGGTTCATTTCACCTACCTTTCAGTTAAAAAGAGGGACATTCCTGGGATGCCTGTTGTCTTCACTGCTTTTCTTGATAGCTGTGGAACCCCTATTATGTAAAGTCAGAAACTTGCCAGAGGTAGTAGATGTAACCTGTGGAGGGGTGCGAGTTAAGACCCTAGCATTTGCTGATGATCTGCTTTTAGCTCTAACGCAACCAGTAACATCCATTGACAGCAGCACTCCAAATACTTAACACTTTTACTATGCTATTAGGACTAGAAGCATACTGGTCAAAAACAGAGATTCTTCCACTTAACTCTCTAACTAGGGAGACTGATTTTAGACACCACAGACTTAAATGGATGCCTTCTTATATTAGATATTTGGGTATCTTGCCAGCTAGACTTAACACCTTAAAAGATATTAATTTAAAACCCCTTTTTTCTACCTTTGAAACAGAATTTTGCAGATGGAAAAAATGCAGTCTTACCTTTAGCAACAAAATAGCAGCATACAAGATGATGGCATTCCCCTGATTTCTCCTTTACCTAAATAGTCTCCCACTGACAGTTCCACTGAAGAAACTAATAATATTGCTGGCACAGTCCTGTTGACCATTTTATTCATGGATCCGCTCTTTTGGACATTGGGGAACACAAGTCTTTCTGGGCACCAGAAATCTTGGATTCTTCCTGTAGCTTTAGAAGCCAAAAGACAAATTATGTCAAAATGGAAAACAAATACCCCACACACCCTTCAAAGAGTGGGTTGCAGCTGTCTCTAAACTGGCAGAATGAGAGGCTTACTCACCTTGCTAATTGAGCTGTGCACAGATTCCATGCTGTATGGAACCCGTTAATTATGTTAATCCTCCCATATCTGATTCTTCCTTAACCTTATAGGAATCTGAGACTTAACTGACCCAAGATGCTACGTTCTGATTATTATATCTGTTTAATAATTTTATGTTCAACTTATTAGTGACTGAAGCTTTCTTAGGTGATACTGTGTCAAGTATGAACTACTTGCTTTTTTAGATAAAGTATTAAATGTTATAGTATAGATTAACTATTGATGTCCCCTTGCTTCCTCCTCCTAATTTTGGTAGATCTTACTTCGAGAAGGTTCCTGCAGTAGGTCATCACATATAGGACTGCACCCCCTGGCGTCAGAACCACACGGAAAACTCTAGTAGCAATGTCTAGTGGAGAGACTGCTCACCGTCATGTAGCGTCAGCGTGAAACCTATAGTAGAGTTCCCATGCCCACCTTCCAGTTCTTTCCCGCCGTCGACCTGTTCGCATTGTACCTCCTGGTGAACCCGGCTAGTGTCGAATGCCTTTTCTTTATTTTCTTTCCTTTATTAAAGTTAACTTTGCTTCTTGTGTCTTCTCTGATGTCCTCTCTGCTTAAGAAGTGCAACTCCTGTAGCACACACATTCCGCACAAGGATGGTCATACCTTCTTGTTCTGCCTACTCCCTGACCATGATACTGAGAGCTGCGCGGCCTACTAGGACTTTAACCAGGCCACCCGGAAACAGCGGCAACAGGCCTTGGAGGCCCATTTATTTATTTGAATTTTGGTAACCGGGTAGGCCCACTGAGACAGAATTGTCCCTTTTTCAGTGGTGACCTGGGGAATATAAGCATTCCATATCAAGAGAACATTGTCATACAGTCGTAGAACAGTTAACACAATAAATGTACTGAAAATAATATAATGTACAGAAATGTCAAGTAAGTTGTGGGTATAACTTAAGCATCAACTAAAGCAGCATAGGACCAGGAACTGCAAGGCATAGGAACTATACACATTGAACAGTTTGACATGTGGAAGGTCAAGTAAGGCAGTGACATGCCCACACACAAGTATTGGTAAAATTATATGTAATGTACAGGTTCCAAGAAGAGACTTAGAAGACAAAACACTTTTATTTACAAACACAAACTATCTACAGTTACAGACAGGAGGTGAAAAGAATTTGGCCTTGTAAATTCTTTTAAATTGGCTAAGTGACGTGAAGAAGAGTAGATCCGGTGGGAGATTATTCCATAGAATAGGGGCCACAGCTGAGAAGGATCTATTGCAAATGGCTAGGTGGGTTAAGTTTTGGGTGGTTTTAGAAGCGGACACTGTGAGGATCGGAGAGATCTGGTAATGGGTTTCAGAGTGAGTAGGTTGGCTAGGCTGGGTGGGGAAGGGCAGGTGTAAGAGCTTAAAGGCGGTGCACAGTAAGGGGAAATCAAGTCGCGCTTCAGAGGGTGGCCAACCTGGAGTGTGGACCACATCGCAGTGGTGGGTTTGCGCAGAGGCTGACACTGCGAAGCATGCTATTCTGTGGTAAACTTGTCTTAATCTGTTTAGATTAGTGTTCTTTGCCAAGTAGAGTAGTGCCACAGAGGAGGCCAGGAAGCAGGGTGGCAGTGACGACTCTCCTGGTCTGGCATCGTAGGTAGGGAGCAGTTTGATATAGGAGACCTAATTTCTGGTGTGTGGACTTTATGACTTTATCAATATGGGGTTCAAAAGTTAGTTGCTCGTCTAGTGTTAGCCTTAGATATTTGAAGGAGTCAACCCCTTCTAGAGGTTCACCAGTAGTGGGCTTAATAACCAGTGGAGGATGGGTAGAGGTATCAAAGGTGGAGTGGTGAAATAGCATAGTCTTGGTCTTTTTGATGTTGAACACCAATAGATTGCTATTTAACCACGCCTCCAGCTGCCAGAAGTCCCTCTTCAGGTTTATATTGAGGGAGGCAATATCATTTGAGGACCTGTAGTGTATGGCATATTAGGCATATAGCTGTATGGATGCCTCCACACAGTTAAACAGAAGCTCATTGATAACTAGAATGAAGAGTAGAGGGCCCAGTATAGAGCCCTGGGTGACCCCACCCATGATAGGTGATAAGGAAGATGTTGCACCGGACCATTTGACACATTGGACCCTATTGGTTAGATAGTTGTTAAACCAGGCAATGGATATGGTATCAAGACCTAAAGTACTGAGTTTTGTTAAGAGAAGTTGGTGATTGACGAGATCAAAGGCTTTTGTTAGGTCCACAAAGGTGGCACTGGTTGCACATCCCTGATCCATGGCCTGTAGGATATCTGTTGTGACAAGCAAGAGTGCAGATTCAGTGCCATGCCTTCTCCTGAAACCATGCTGGTGTATTGTTAGGGAGTTGTTCTGGTCGAGGTAGGAATAAAGCTAATTGTAGATGATTCTTTCTTGTATTTTTGCTAGGGGGCATAAGATAGAGATCGGGCGATAATTCTCTATTTGGTCAGTAGGACTGCTCTTGTGTAGGGGGACTACGACAGCAGTCTTCCATTTGTCAGGGATGGATTGTGTGAGGAAAGATCTGTTCATTAATAAAGTTACAGGGTGGGCAATGGCAGGGGCCAGTAATTTGAGGAATTTAGGTTGGAGGGAGTTGAAACCAGGGGAGCAGGACTAAGATTTTTCTTAACAATTTGCTAACCTCAGAGCGTGTTGCGAGTTTCAGATGGAAGGGGGGATTTGAAACCATAGTGTTTGCAGTCAGTGGTTGGTTAGAAGGGGACGGTAGGTCAGATTTCAGGGTTTTAAATAATTGATTGGCAGTTTTTTTCTTGGGACAATACTAACTGTACAGAAAGCATTTATATAGGTTTTCTAGAAGTGTTATGTTTGTTAAACACAAGAACTTTTATGAGCAAAACACTAATCAATTTTTAGAGTTAAATAAAACCCTGGATTTATATTTGTCCAACTCTGTGAAAGTTATTTATGCCAGTGGCAATATTGGGGGGGGCCGGATAGAGTTTCACCCTTTAAGAACATAGTTTGAGGAATAGAGCGCTCTTTACCCTTGGGTAGGGAGTTAATTTGTGACCAGAAGTTTTTTGGGTTAGCGAGGTGAGCTGTCTGCAGGGAGTGGATGTAGTCCTGCTTGGCTTTGTTAGATTTTGAGTTACAGACATTATGCAGTTGTCTGTAGGACTACCAACCTGAAAATTGTCCTGATTTAGTTGTCTAAGGTCCCGGGATAGCCAGGGTGAGGGGTTACCTTTCGCACGCCTTAGTTTGAAAGGGGCATGAAAGTCCAAAATGGAAGTGAAGGAGTGGATGAAGTATTCTAAAGCCTCGTTGATATCTGGGAGTTATATAATGGGTGACCAGTCTGGCCCGTCTGAAGATCAAGATGGCCAACATGGAGAAGGAATTGCAGAGGCTAAAGGGTTCTTCTTCTCTCACTACAGAGCACAAAAAGGAGGAGGATAAGGAGAAGCATAGGGACCAGGATCGGTCCTTCTCCTGTCCTCGGCCACCTCTGGGGGACCACGGACAACGAGGGGTCTTCCACTGGATTCGGGAGCGCTCCTTCGGCCAAGCCTCCTCCCGCTGCGGTGGATCAGGCTTCACACCCCCTCCCCCGCCTGGTTACAGTTAAGGTGGGTTCCTCTGGTGATGCCAGAGTGATTGCCACCCTTAGGCCTTTCATATTTCAGGGCCTATCCACAGGGAGGCAAAGCCAATGAGTTGCTCACTGGCTTCTACGGCATGCGCACAGCCCCAACTCGTAAGTCAGGCTCCAGCTCCACTGATGTCTGCCCAGTCACTGCTGTTAAGTCTGGCGTCTGTCCTGCCGGCACCCGCTCAGCTCCTACTGGTAAGTCAGGCGTCGTTTCTTCAGGCATCTGCACGGCCATCACCAGTAAGTCGGGTGTCAGCTCTGCCAACACCCACCCGGCTAACTCCGGTAAGTCAGGCGTTGCCTCTGCTGGCATCCGTACGGTGGTATCCGATGTGTCGAACATTGGTTCTGCTGACGCCTGGCTGGTTTCAGACAGTAAGTCAGTCATCGGTCCCACCGACACCCGCCTGGTTCCAGCCATTACGTTGGAGGCTGGCTTGGCCGGGGCTGCCTGGTTCTGGCCAGTGAGACTGAAGTCAGCTTGGCGGGCATCTGCACTATCTCCGATGTTGGGTCGGGTGTCGACTTTCCTGATGTCCACATGGAGAAGGCTGTTTTCTCAGCCCCGGACAGTGGGTTGTTCGACAGCTTATCAGATGACCACCCAGCCAAGGTGCTCACGTTGGAGGCTAACGTCCCTCCTGACGTCGAGCAGTGTCTTGCTGCTCCCGCGGCATTTGTCCCCAGAGGGTTCCCCCTCTCGGGCCTCTTCCTCCCACCTCCTAGGGTGGTTTCCCTGGTTCCTCCAGTATCTCCAGAGCCGGTGGAGGAAATTCTTTCTCTGGACGTGGTTGTTACTGATCCCACGCCAGAGCCCGATCTGTCTGATCGCCCTTTGGACACACCTCCGGGGTGGGGTCTTCCGTCTGGGTGTCTAGACCATTGGCCTTTGGCAGATCTACGACTTCCTCCATCTGGACCTTCTTATTCCCAGATGTTGGAGGTCCCTCCATCTTAGCCAGCTTGGACATCAGTTATTCCCCTATCTGGTAATGTTTTTTTCTCAGATGTCTGGGATTTCAGTGCTTGGTCTAGTATTAGATTTCCAGCCGCATGACCCTTTTTCGGGTTCATCAGCTGACCCAGTGAATCCCACGTCGGGGAGTTTGTTACCCCCTTTGGAGTTCCCCTCCAGCCTCTCAGCCCCTCCGTCGGGTCTGCCTTGTGGATACCCCCAAGGGGGTTTCTAGAAGTGCCCAATGAAGGAGTGTTCTACCCCAGAGTGCTCTGTGTCCTGTCACTTGGCCAGGCACCCAACGTTGGGGCACCATCTTTCGCCAAGATATCCGACACAGCTCTATCAGATTCTTGGGTGCCAGCTTTGCCAGCCTCCTCGGCCTTCCTCTACCCTTCAGGCTGATTTCTAAGTGGCATTACAGTACTGGTGGCCAGAAGCAAGGGCTCAGTTGGCATCCTGCTTGGAGACTCTGCAGCAAGGGGCAGTCTTAACTCCACCCATCTCTAAGCCGACTCAAGGGTCAGCATCCCCTCTCCGCTCCCGCCTTTCCGTAGCAGGACAGTCTCTTCTCACTCTTCCACTGTCCATGTGAAAGATTCAGCCAGGGACATTCACCTTCCCAAGGCTCTGTCGCTGGACGAGGATCTTTCATGGGACTCTGAGTGTGACTGTCCCTCATCTGTTAGTTTGGGAGATTGTACTCCCTGGGAGGAGCCACAGGGAAGGGAGTCCCCTAGGTTTTCTCCTGAGGATACTTCCTTTTCAGAGCTCCTCGCTGTAATCCAGGAGGCTCAGGGTTGGGACAGTACGGATCAGGACCGTAAGAGGAAACGGCTGGTGGAGCATCTTGGCCTGGCAGTAGTTTTGCCTATGCCTATCCCGCCATGAACAACGACTCATTAGGACCTTGCGTCCACCATTTGCAATGTTCATTTTCCATTCCCTCGGTCTCCAGAAAGGTCAATAAGATGTATCTCTCCCCGGAAGAGAAGAGGCACTCTTTCTGGCCTGTCATCCAGTGGCAGATGCTTTCATCCTTGCGGATGACCAAGTCCAGGGGACATTTCCTGAAGGCCCGTCCTCACTTCCGAATAAGGAATCTGGGCAGCTGGATCTGTTGGGACACAGAATTTATTCTTAGTCCACCTACACCCTTCAGTCTCTCAATTATATGCCACATCTGGTCTCTTTCCAGAGAGCCACTCTGGGTTCATTCGATTAGAGGCTTAAGTCCATTTTGGATTCTGGACTCAGGACTGAGATCACTCAGGCTGTGAACATGGCCCGGACCTCCTGTCGTCATTTCCTCAGGGCCATCTAACGATTCTGTAGATTCGGCGGCTTGGTCTATGGCCACTGCTGTCTGCCTTCACAGACATTCATGGCTCCGGACTTATGGTTTGGCCCAGGACGTCCAGTCGGCCTTACTAGACGCTCCTTTTAGGGGGGGACAGCTCTGTTCGGTGGAGACTCTAGGGACATCCTTATGGTTTTCCAGAACAGAGGCACGGCCTTACGATCAGTCCACCCCAGGTATCGGGTGGGCTCATGCTTCAAATGGCCTTTTCGTCGTAGGCAGACCCTCCAGATGAAGCAGGTTCCTGGCAAACGCCGGACCAAGCATCAATCCCAGCGTCAGAGGGCTCCAACTCCCTGGTCGAATCTCAGAGGCCTCCTGGAGCAGCGGCGTCCTCTCAGGCATCGGTTGATAGGCTGGAGAGGGACCCCCACTATCACTGCCTAATTTTCTTGCTAGGCTAGTAAGGGAGTGGGGTCCTCGCCTCACATGTCAGAGGGGTACCCCTTTTCCGGGTATTCTTTATCTTTTCAGTTCTGTCAGTCCTTTCCAAGGTCAAGGCCGTTCCCTTCCTGATACCTTATCAGTGGGAGGTTTCTGGCTGCTTGTTTCTTTTTCAGCAGCCTTTCATCCTTTTGTTTTTACCCTGTGGTAGGGAGTGGTTGCCCCCACTTACTTTGTTTTCATGGTGGAGGTCTGTGTCTGTGAGGTTAACAGACATTAATTTTTCCCATTTCATGGGGAAAGTTAAGGTTTTTTGGGCCCCCTTTTTTTAGTTCCTCTTTTATGTGGGCCTTTCTGCCTCCTGTGTCTCAGCCCTTGGCTGGCTCCTTACTGCTTGGGACTCTGTCCTATATGTGATGACCTACTGCAGGAACCCTCTCGAAGTAAGATGGTACAGTTACGTAAGAACTTACCATGACAGTAGATCTTCGAGAGAGGTTCCTGCAGTAATCCTCTCTCCTCCTCCTCCCTCCTTCCCCCAGCTTCTGCTTTTCTTTTCCCAAGCCTTAGTTTTCTTGGGGCTCCAGGAACTTACTCCTTTTCTCTGGTCTTGCCTGGTTTTGGTCTCCGGCAGGAGAACTGGAAGGTGGGCTTGGGGACGGCCAGACATTGCTAGCTAGAGTTTTTCGTGTGGGTCTGACTCCGGGGCACAGTCCTATATGTGATGACCTACTACAGGAACCTCTCTCGGAGATCTACTGTTACGGTAAGTTCTTACACAACTGTACTTTCTTTTTTTCACCATTCCTCCTCTAACCTGTATGAGTTAGCACGTCTATGTATTATTTAGTTACCATTTTTGAATTAGCTGTAAAATGAAGTTTGCATTTCTGTCTGGATTGATTGATGTATATTGTATCTATGATTGTTTTGCTTTCCTCAGTAAAACTATTAGGGGAAAAAAAAAGAATCCCTTCCAGATCATCCCGCACCTCCTTCCTGTTATCTTTATTTTATTTTAGTCTTTGGTAACTGGATAAGGCCCGCTAGGCGCAAGTGCCTGTTTTCAGGAACAACCTGGGAGCACTGGGCGGTTAAATGACTTGCTCAGAGTCGCACAGTATGCAAGTGGAGGCTGTGAGAGTCAAACCAAGGTCTGGTCTGTTGGAAGTACCAAGCTCGTTCACAGCTCGTTACTCTTAACCTCTAGGCCATACTGCCAGCCTTATTGTCTGGGCTGTTTAAACCTCTTCCTTCAGAAGGGACAATCATTATTCCCAGAATGTGCTGTAGAACCGGTTCCTCCTAGAGGGAAACAAATGATTCAATTCCAGATATTTCCTGGGCCCAAAATAGACAGGGGTTCTGTGTCCCATGCTGGAGCTCAAGTATCTCAGTCTCTACATCGAATTCAAAAAGTTTACAATGGTATCTCTGCAAGCTATGATTCCCCTTCAGCAAACAGTAGACTGGCTTTGTTCTCTGGACATGAAGGATGCTTACCTTTGTATCAGGATCAGGAAATCCCACAGGCAGTACCTCTGCTTTGTGCTGGAGGGAGAACACTACTGGTTCAGAGTATTGCCCTTTGGCTTATCTTCTGTGTCACACGTGTCTTCGCCAAATGCTTGGCAGTGGTGGCTGCAACCCTTTGCAGGGAAGGCCTGTACATGTTCCCCTATCTGGACGACTGGCTGCTGAAGGCCAGCTCCATGGAAGCTCTGCTACATACTGTGTCTCAGACGCAGCAGTTGATCGAAGACTTGGGAGTCACTGAATGTGCTAAAGTCGTGTTGACTTCCTGCCAGTGACTGCATTACATAGGAGCAGTCTTGAACACAGAGAAGGGATGTGCTTCCCTGCTGCAGGACAGATAGTCTGATTGTCCAGGCACAGTTGGTATACAGGAGCCATTTTGTCTTTGTGAGGACAGTATTCTGTCTCTGTGTCTCATGGCTGCATCCATAGTGACTGTGATGCTGGCATGCCTTCATATGAGAATCCCTCAGTGGACACTCGCGGTTCAGTGGGATCAACTGACGGACAAGCCGGACCATACAGCTCTCATCACATTTCTGCTTTGCAGAGCGTTATGCGTTATCATGGTGGATGGATCATGAGAACCTGTTGAAGGGCATTAATTTCCTTATACCAGCTCCTGTACAGTTCCTCACTGTGGATGCTTTGGGGCTCTAGCTGAGGTACTCATCTTGGCCCTCACCAGATGCAGAGGTCATGTACCGAGGTGAGACCAAGCTACATATAAATGTCCTGGACATTCCTGTACAGCCTACATGCATTTCAGAATCATCTTTGCCCTAGTCCTGTGTTAATCCAGATGAACAACGCCAGTATGATGCATCACATCAACAAACAAGGGAGCACTCATTCCTATCCCTTATGCAGGGAAGCAACGAGAATATGGTGCTGGGCTCTGTCCCACAGCCTGCAGCTATCAGCCATTAATTTCTCAGGTATCCAGATGTCTTGGTAGACAGGTTGCAGTCCAGGATTCATGAATGGGAACTGCTGACCTCTGTGGTAAATGACCCGTTCGCAAGATGGGGTTGGCCAGAGTTGAACTTTATTGCATGTCCACACATTGCAAAACCACCACATTTCTGCCTGCTTATTCCGTGGCCTGGAGTTTTTTGGTGAGACGCGTTGTCCCTCTTTTGGAAAAGGAAACTTTTATACGCATTTCCCCTATTCCTCTAATAGAGAGTTCTGCTGAAGCTGCAGATGGAGAGTGCCACTCTCCTCCTCATTGCTTTATTGTGGTCTCATCAGATATGGTTTCCACTTCTCCAGCAGATAGCAGTGGAGCCTCTTAATCTTCTTCAGGGATATCTTTCATCAGGTCACATCTATGGAACAACTGCCCTAGGCACCAGTATCACTCGGAAGCTTTTTCTATTGCATTCTGTTAGGAACTGCCCACTCTGATGTCATACGTCGTCACCCTGCTGTATATACCTGGGCTGCCCCACTCCCTCAGTTCTTTCCCACCATCGACCTAATGTGCATGGGCTCCGCTGAAGCTTCGTTGTTCAGTCGACTGCCAAAAGTTTACTTACCTTTCTTTTCCTTCAAAATCACTTAATTCCCTTTCCTTTTGTATGTCAAGAACTACTGATTCTTCTGCCCTCTTCCAGTGCTGCCGGTGTGGAAAGAAGACTGCTTCAACAGACGACCACAATCTTTGTGTCTGCTGCTTTGGGTCTAGCCACAACACCACTGCCTGCGAGCTCTACCTGAAATTCAATCTCACTACCTGGCAATGCCAAAAGAAAGCCTAAAGACCTTCCTGATGGAGCAGCAAACAGCCAGATCAGAGTAGGGATCATCGGGGGCCCCAATAGCGGGGTTCTTCATCAGGCTCTCAGGCTACTAAGGCCTGGGACAAGTCTTTGGGGAAACACTCTCACCGGGAAAAGAAGTACATCAAGGACTATTCCCTCCCCTGGTGGCGCCACCCGGTCCCTGCTGACGTCCACCTCCTTATCCGGGTTAGTACTATCACCAGGTTCGGTGACTTCTTTCTCCTGCCACCCTGGCCTTGCATTCCTCAAGGCCTTCCCTGGCAGCGAGCTCTCCTAGTCCTCAATTGGCTAGTGAAGGCCCGTCAACCCCTGGGTTGTCGACACCCACCCCACCGCAGCAACCTCCTGCACTGCAAGACACTGAGTCGACGCTGCAGGATTCCATGCCCCTGTCGTTGCAGCCAGTGACATTGGTGCTTCCTGTGCCTCTCATTGTTGTAGATATGGTACTTGCCTCCATTACCTCAGCCCTTATTCAGCAGCTTGCTCATGGCCAGGGCCTTCATCGCCACTGCTGTTGAGTGCTGCCCCAGGGTCGATGCCAGCTTGATCCACCCACTCTGTGCTCTCACAGGCATTGTCAGAGTTGTTGCCATCGGTTCCTGTTTCAGAACAGGTGGATATTGAGGAGGAGTACCACCCTGACCTTATCCTCCCCAATGAGGAGGATGTAGAGCCTAATGTGGAGGCTCTTTCCTCAGATAAGTCCACTGTCTCTTCAGGAAGTGAGGACTTGGTGAAGCACACCTCAAGATCCGCCCCCCTCCCCCAGAAAACTCTTCCTTCTTCAGCATCATGAAGCAACTCCAGGCAGCTATGGGGTTCCATACTGAAGAGGAGGACATCACCAGAAGGAACCAGGTAGACTTCTGGAGATTCCTGAATCTCCAACCAAAGTCACCCCTCCTCTTTTGCCAGCCTTATAGGATACTACTACTGCTGCATGGTATAGGGTCTGCATGATCCCATCAACGCCAAGGAGGGCTGAGACGCTTTATCAGGCCCCTGTAGGGCACCCCTTCTGTGCTACCCAACCAGACACTGACTCATTGGTTATAAAGGCAGCTCATGACAGGTTCAGGCTGCCCAAGCACCTTAGTTCCCTCCCACTGACAGGGAATCAGGGAGGATATGACCTTTGGGGTAGGAGAACCTTTACTTCGATCACTTTAGGCCTTAGAAATGCCATCTACCTGTCCCACATGGTCAGGTACCAGAATACATAGAAACATAGACTTTGACGGCAGCTAAGGACCGCTTGGCCCATCTAGTCTGCCCATTTCCCTACCTACAGGATAGGCCGCAGATCCTAGTTAGCCAACAGCCTATTTCTTCCTACCCCCCACAAGAATTGCCTTATGTCTGTCCCATGCATTCTTGAATTCTCCCACAGTTTTAGACCGCACAGCCTCCTCAGGAAGACTGTGCCATGCATCCACTACCCTCTCTGTGAAATAATACTTCCTCACATTGCCTCTGAACTCCCCGTCTTTAAATTGTGTCCCTTGTTCTTGCCGTCTCTTTTCTGAAAGATGCTACCCTCTTGGACTTTGATTCCACTGAGGTACTTAAAAGTTTCTATCATGTCCCCCCTCTCCCTTCTTTCCTCAGGGGTATACATATTAAGCTCCTTTAGTCTCTCCTCATACGGCTTCTCTTGTAGACCCTGCACCATTTTAGTTGCCCTCCTCTGGACTGCCTCTATCCTGTCTGTCCTTGCGGAGATGGGGTCTCCAGAACTGGACGCAGTACTCCAGATGGGGTCTCACCAGCTGTCTCTAAAGAGGGATAACAACTTCCTGTTTTCTGCTGCTGATGCCTCCCCCTATGCATCCCAGTATACCCCCAGCCCTCCCTACTGCCTTCTCACATTGCTTGCTAACCTTAAGGTCATCTGATATGATTACCCCCAGGTCCCTTTCCTTTTTTGTTGTTGTTGTTACTACCCCATTGTGTATTCTTCCCTGGGTTCTTGTTTCCCAGGTGCATTATTTTGCACTTCTTTGCATTGAATGGAAGAAGGGGCAGAGTGGTAGCACAGGCCCTCTCAGAGGATCCCCAGAGGCAAGAGCTCCTCAAGTCTCTCCAGATCGTAGAGGATGTCAGCAAACACCTACTCAGAGCCATTTATGTCATGGCGGATACCACTGCCAGGGCGGCTGCCACGGGCATTTGCCTTAGACGGTACTCCCAGCTGAGAGTCTTGGGCTTTGTAGCTGATGTCCAGCAGAAAGTTCTAAATGCCCCTTGTGTGGGCGCCAAGCTCTTTGGTGCTGATGAGCAGTATATTATGAATGACCTGCAAGCCTCCGGTAGGGCCATTAGGCCTGTCCGTTCTCTCTCTCACACAGCCCAAGAGTCGGCCTTGACCCTCCTTTCACAAGGTCTCCTCACAAATCTGGATCAAGGACTGGATCGCAGAGCAAACACAGCGCCAATTCTGCCTTCCTTACCCCCTCCTCCTCCACCACTGGTGTTCCAACCAAATGCCTCAAAGCTGGAGATGCGGCCCCTGCTGCAGGCTCTGCTTCAGCCTGACTCCTGGTCGGGCCCCCTCTCTCCTGTTCCAAGCCAGGAGGTGGTGGCCGGGGGTCAATCAGTGGAGGGCCATTACTATAAATGCTTGGATGCTGCTGATTATCCAACAGGGTCACACTCTAAAGTTTCTATAACAGCCTCTGATCATTCCCCCACAAGTTCCTTTCACCCCTCCCCCACATCATTTTCAGTGCTTCAGATGGAGGTCACTTCATTGCTGAGAAAAAGGGCTACAGAACCAGTACCCAGGCAGCAGTGGAGTAAAGAGTACTACTCCCGGTTCTTCCTCGTTCCCAAGCGCATCGGGGATTTGAGGTCTATTCTAGTCCTCAAAGAGCAAAATTGTTACATCCAGTACAAAAAGTTCTGGATGGTCACTCTACCGGGCCATTTCCGTATGTTGAAACAGGGCGATTGATTATGCTCCCTGGATATGCAGGATGCCTATCTGCATATCAGGGTCTGCTCCACGCACAGGAGGTTCCTCAGTTTCCTGTTCCAGGGGGAGCACTACCAGTTCAGGGTTTTGCCCTTTGGCTTGTCCTCTGCACCACAGGTCTTTACCAAATGCCTAGCAGCAGTAGCCGTGGCCCTCACACAATGGTCTGTACGTATTTCTATACCTGAACGACTTGCTACTGAAGGCTCAGTCCCAGGACATGCTGCTACTGATCCCTGGAGTGTACCCTTCAGTTGTTCCAGTTCCTAGGGATAACTGTCAACTTGCCCAAGTCTGTCCTGACCCAGTCCCAAACGGCTGCAGTACATAGGGGGTGGTTCTGGATTTTGCTCAAGGAATGGCCTTCCTCCCTCCCTCAGGACAGGGCGGAATGTTTACTGGCTCAGGTTCAATTCATGGCCCTGAACTAGTATGTTACAGCCAGGGAATTTCTGAAGCTGTTGGGCCTGATGGCCGCCACCATTGTGACTGTACCTCTGGCCAGACTGAACATGCGGGTTCCCTAATGGACATTGAGGGTCCAGTGGGACCAGCGCATCGACAACCTGAATCAGCAAGTCCTGGTCTCTTCCCCAGTGCACAAGGTGCTTCAGTGATGGAGGGAACCCAACAACCTCCTAAAAGGCTTCCTTTCCTTATTCCATCTTCCCAGCAGATTCTCAGCACAGATGCCTCGGGCCTCAGTTGGGGAACACACCTGGGTTCTGCTTGGACCAAGGGAACCTGGTCCATGATGGAGACTCACCTCCATATAAATGTTCTAGAGATGTGGGTGGTCTTGCATGCCATTCAGGCTTTCCAGAGCCATCTCTTCAGAGTCCCCTGCTGGTACAGACAGATAACTTCAGTGTGGTCTATTACATCAGCAAGCAAGGAGGGACTCATTTGTACACCCTATGTCGGGAGGCGATGAGTCGGGTACTCATGTTCCAGGCAACTAAAAATGTCCTGCTGGACAGCCTTAGCCAGTTGCTGTCCAGAATGCATAAGTGGGAACTGCTGTCCTTGATCATGAAAGACCCATTCAGCAAATGGGGTCGTCCAGAGTTGGACCGTTTTGCATCCCCGCTCAATGCAAAGCTGCCACATTTCTGCTTGCTAGATCCAGGACCCGGAGATCTTACTTCGAGAGGGCTCTTGCAGTAGGTAATTATATATAGGACTGACGCAGGCCAGCGGCAGGACCCGACGGAAAAATTTCTAGCTAGCAGTCCCTGGCGGGACCCTTCGCGTCAGAGTGACGGTGTCATCTGATGTCGGTATAAAGGCGGTCCCGGACGCCTGCCTTCCAGTTCTTTCTCGCCAGTACCGTACCACTTAAGTTCTTTATCGCTTCAGTCCTGTTACTGTCGGTTTTCCGAAAGTTTTCAGTATAAATTTTATTCTTCTTCGTCAGGTGAATGTCGGTTTATGTCGTCCCCTTCAAAGAATAAGTGCGACTCGTGGCGCCAACTGCCTCACAAGGCGGTCCTCCCTCTTGCCTTTTCTGCTTGGGCCCCGACCACCACATTCGACAAGTGTCCTCACTGCCTTCGATTCAACGCAGCCGCCAGAGACGACGCCGGCAGTCCTCAAGTCCATCTCCTCAGAAAGAAGATGTCCGTGATGGAGAAGAGTTGAAGAAACTTGCGGAGGCGTCGACTTCCCTGAAGGGCATAGAAGCGGGACAAGAAAGGCACTGGAGAGGGCCCCCTCCGCGACTCCGGCGGTGGCGGGCAAATCTTCATCCCCTCCGGGGGATCGCCCGGCGGCAGCCTCCAAGGCTTTGGAGGAGGCGTTGGGTTCGCGTTCGAGCCTACCATGTCCCTTTCACTGACAAGGCATTTGCCCAGCTGGAGGTATCCAAAACTTTTCTCAGAGGGGTCCTTCATCTTAGGCCCCCTGTCCGGATTCCAGCTCCCCCATGGCACTTGAACTTTGTCCTCGAGAAACTTACCTTTCCTCCTTTTGAGCCTGCCGCTTCCGCAGACTTGAAGCTTTTATCGTGAAGGAAGCGCTCTTCTTGGTGGCCGTACTTCTGCTGCTAGGAATTTCGAGCTCAGGCCCTGATGTACAAAATCCTTATCTGATTTTCACAAAAGAATGTAGCTCTTCGCGCGAATCCTAAGTTTCTCCCGAAGGTGGTAGCGGAATCTACCTTGAATCAGTCTTTCGAATTACCTGCCTTCTTCACGCAGTACTCCAATCAAGGAGAATACCTGCTCCATACCATGGATGTTCACAGGATCCTGAGATACTACACCGATAGGACGAAGAATCTCAGAAAGACTGATCAGTTGTTTGTCTCTTTTGCTCACAAAGGAGAAGGCAATGCTGTCTCTAAGCAATGCCTATCAAAATGGTTGGCCCATTGCATCACTTTCTGTAATGACAAGTACAAGAAGACCCCACCGGTCAAGTCAGAGGGTCACTCCACTGTGGGAGTAGCAGCCTCAAGTGTTGTTTCAAGAATGTGTCTTCGGCAGACAGCTGTGCTGCCGCCACTTGAACTTCAGTCCATACCTTTACTAAACATTAGAGTTTGGACATTGCCTCTCGCCGTAAAGCAGGCTTCGGGTTAGCTGTCTTGCAAGGCCTCCTTTCTTGAGACCTGCTAGATTATTGGCTACTTTTTGGAGTAGTTCCTCCTCCCGGTGCCTTTCATTTGTTCCAGACTGCTTGGGATTCTGTCCTATATGTAATTACCTACTGCAAGAGCCCTCTCGAAGTAAGATAGTACAGTTACGTAAGAACTTACCGTAACAGTAGATCTTCGAGAGAGGCTCTTGCAGTAGGTAATATCTTCCCGCCCTCCATCCCCCTAGGCTTTTTCAGCTCCTTTTCCATTGAGGGAAATGTCTGCTTCTTTCTCGTCCGGGCCTTCCGGGCCTGTGGCGGGAAAGAACTGGAAGGCGGGCGTCCGGGACCACCCCTTTATACCAACGTCGTATGACACCGGTCACCTGACGTGGGGGTGGTCCCCGCCAGGGACTGCGAGCTAGAAATTTTTCCGTGGGGTCCTGACGCCGGCCGGCATCAGTCCTATATATAATTACCTACTGCAAGAGCCTCTCTCGAAGATCTACTGTTACGGTAAGTTCTTACGTAACTGTACTTTTTCTGTCAAGACACATTGTCCCTCTCTTGGAAAGGGATGTTTCTTTGTGCCTTCTCTCCCTTTCCTCTGCTCATCAAGCTCCAGTTGGAAAGGGCCACTCTGATTCTGGTAGCCCCATTCTGGCCACATCAGATATGGTTTCCATTACTTCAGCAATTGATTGTGACACCCCCAGTTCCCTTGCCCCTTTGCTGGGACCTGTTGACAGAGGCACAGGGAACCCTGGTCCATCCAGACCTCAAGACCCTCCAGTTGCATGTATGGCAGCTGAAGATGTAGCCATTGCCCTGCTTGTGGTCTCTCAGAAAGTGACGGATGTCCTGGTGGCTACTAAGAAACTGTCCACCCGGGCCACTTATTCAATGAAATGGAAGAGATTTGCTATCTAGGCTACCTCCCGTCAACTGGACCCTTTTTCTGGTCCAGTTAACCAGGTTCTGGAATACCTCCTGTCCCTGTGAGAGGCGGGTCTTCAATACTTCTGTATTAAGGTGCACCTGTCTGCCATTTCAGCCTTCCATGTCCCAGCTGGAGGTGACCCATACCTTTTTGCAAGGCATTCTTCATCTGAAGCCTTCTACTGGAAACCTGGTCTCAGCTTGGGACCTGACTTTTATACTAGAGAAATTGACACTGCCTGCTTTTGAACCAGCCGCGTCTTGCAAGCTACGCTTTCTGTCATGGAAAGCATTGTTTTTAGCTGCTATTACTTCTGTTTGAAGGATTTCAGATCTGCAGGCTTTCTTGTGTGAGCAGCCATATTGTATTTTCCACAAAGACAGGGTGCCTTTGCATACCAACCCTAAGTTTCTTCCTAAGGTGGTATCTGAGTTTACTTTTAAATCAATCTGTCCACCTGCTTGTTTATTACCCAGAGCATGCCAGTCCTGGGGAAGAAGCATTGCTTCATACTTCAGATGTGCATTGAATTCTCAGGTACTACACACTCTGCGCAAAGGACTGCAGAAAGTCCTTCAAGTTGTTGTTTTTTTTTTGTTCCCTGGGAAAGAGGGCACTCCAGTTTCTAAACAGTGCCTGTCCAAATGGTTGGCCTATTGTATGAATTTTTGTTAGAGGAAGTATGGTAAGGAACTTCCTGGAGTTGTTCATGGCCACTCATCCAGAGGCTTTCAGGAATGTATCAGCCATCGAAATCTGTGCTACTGCTACTCGTAGTATTGTCCATACTTTCACACAGCACTATAGTCTGGAAGTTTCCTCAAGAAGGTGGGCGGGATTTGGCTTAGCTGTGCTACAAGGCTTTCTTTCTTAGGCTTTTGGCCTCCTGCTAACCAGACTGTCTCGCAGTCAGAACTGCTTGGGACTCGTTCCATAGGTGTGGCCTGATGAGAAATATCCCAGAAGAAGAAGATAGAACAGTTGCATAAGAACTTATCATAACAGTAGATCTTTGAGAGAACCTCTTTCATCAGATCATGCCATCCCACCCTCCATCCCTCTTATATCTCTGTCTCTGGACTGGCTGTCCAGTTGCACCAGCCCTTTTTGCAGCTGGGCACCTTTTCTCTCTCCTTGGTTCCCTATGTGAGGCCTGGCTTGTTTGGTCCATGGCAAGGAAAGAACTGAGGAGGTAGTTGGGCCTCCCACATGTGTATATATAGCAGGGCGACATTGACGTGTGACATTGGAGTGGGCGGCTCCTAATAAACTACTACAGGAAAAGCTTCCATGCGATCCTAGCACCTATAGCGGCAGTTCCACAGATGTATTCTGATGAGAGATTCCCTCGAAGATCTACTGTTACGGTAAGTTCTTGCGTAACTGTTCGTCCTCTACCTCCGTGTTGGGGTCTGTTGTTAGAGGACAAGGAGTCTGTAGTTCATCCAGATCTGGAGTCCCTACATTTGCATGCATGGCTTCTAAAGACATAGCTGTTGCATGACTTGGGGCATCCGTACTGATTGCAACTAGAAAGTCTCTTAATATGGAAGAGGTTCACTTTGTGGGCTGCTTCCAGGAATATGGATCCATTTACACGTCCTATAAATGCTGTGTTGAATATGTGTTGTCTGTATCTGATCCTTGCCTACAGTATTCCTCATTTAAGTTGCATCTGGCAGCTGTATCAGGTTTCCATGTCTCTGGTCGTACACTTTCCCAAATAGGGGTGTTCCGTAAGTGTTTGAGATGAATTCTTCACATGAAACCTCCTATCCATAATCTAATACCGCCTTGGGACTTGAATTTTGTGCTTGAGAAACTGACTGCTCCTTCTGAGCCTGCTGCGAGTTGTGGCTTACATTTCCCGTCATGGAAAACATTATTTTTAGTTGCATTGATTTGTGCTTGAAGGATTTCTGAGCTTCATGCTGTATTGTGTGAGCCTCCTTCTTTGATTTTTCACAAAGACCGAATCTCTTGTTTCATTCACCCTGGGAAAGAAGGCACCCGTGTCTAAACAGTGCCTATCCAAATGGCGGACGCATTGTATTACATTCGCTCATAGGAAGTGTGGTAAAGAACTTGTGGTCCTGTTTGTGGTCACTCCACAAGGGGTATGGCCACTTCTGTTTCAAAAATGTACCTGTGCTGCTGACATATGTGCTTCAGCCACATGGAACACCGTCCATACCATCATTAAAAGTTACATCTTGGGCATAGCCTATCGTAGACATGCTGATAATATATCAGACTATACCATCCTCTCAGTTTTCACTTGGTACTGTTTGGGAATTGTTCCTAAGGTGTGGCCTAATGGAGAAGATGTCCTCAAAGAAGATGGAACAGTTATTATGTAAGAACGTACTGTACCAGTAGACTTTCAAGAGAATCATCTCCATTGGGCCATGCCATCTCTCCCTCCTTCCCCTTTCTGTTTCAGTGAGGGTTACCTCAGATGATGTGCCTAAAACCTTCTCCATGCATCCTGTATCCAGCCCCATGCCTTCTCTCCTTGCATGTCTGGTGCTGGTCTCATTTCTCTGGTTCCTAGCATTGGAGGTCCTGCAAAGCTAATCTCCACCAGGAACTGAGGAGTGATGGGGTCTCCCAAGCTTATATATATATATGCAGATGTGGTACATCATTGTGAGTGTCCCCCTTTTACCAGATGTTTCTGTGGGGCCCTTGCGCTGACAACTATAGTTCCAAAGGTGTGGCCTAATAGAGGAGATTCTCTCAAAGATCCACTGTTACAGTAAGTTCTTACGTAACTTCTTTTTCTCAATTCCAGTGGTGCCTCTAGCTGTTGTAGGCAAGCATTTTTGTTCTGAAACCATGTTATCTAACCCCTAGGCATCTACATGGGCTTATTGGAATGACTAACCATATAATTAAATTGGGTATACAGAAAGAATGCATATTACAAAAATGAACAAATTATAAGTCTGACATCATGTGTTCCATCATTACTTGTGCAAAACATCTACCAGTGACAACAGATGCTCTATCCTGAGACATAGATTAGACAGCTAGCTACTTACCCCGATACTGTGGAATTCTAGTAAAAATACAATCCCTTTTGTCAAATACAACTCTGAATAGCACTCTATATATTTTTCATCAAGACACGCAGATGTGTTGATGCCACTGGAAATCTGTGTACTGTCTTAGATGTGTTTACCATTGTCCTGTTTCTGTCATGTCTACCGTGTGGTGCATTGTTATTATTATAGTGTATTTCATAGTAATTTGAGGTCAGAGAAAACTGTAGGTCCATGATGCAGCAACCCCCCCCACCTTCATAAACACGAATGAATAAATATACTATACAAACATTAAAGTGTAGGATATCATTTCCACCAGTACTAACTAAGGCACCCTGTGATTCCTTGGAAAGCAGAAATTTGTCCAGGCTTACCTTGTTAGACCTGTGCTATCTTTGGTTTTACTATTGTGCTTCAACAGTGCTAGCACCGACATTGCCCACAGTGATAGCCACAGTGCCGAATGTTGGAATTGTTCCATCGGGGATGTCGGTGAACCCCCCCCCCCATGGGGGGCTCTGCCCCCACACCGCCCTGGTCTTTAGGATTCTAACTCCGAGTCGGAGTTGGACTGGGGAGAGGCCCAACACCAGGAACTGCACCGCCGGTGTCTGCTGTCTCCAGCATAGCGATTCGCTGCATCCTGGCAAAAATCTGTCACTGTGCTGGACGTCGCTGTAGTGGTGTCGACACACTGCTGTCTTCGTGTCCTGTCCTACAAGTAGAATAAGCAATATTGTAGGGACGTGGATATGGTGTACTATCCACACTCTAGCAGTTTCCTTTCCCTTTAAGGCAAGCCAGAATGTCATCAAGCTGGCTCCTCCCTCCCACCTGGGTGGTGTCCTCCTCGGTACCGCCCCCTGACACCAGATCTTCTTTCTGCTGGAAGAGAGAAGTTTCCTCCATCATCGCTCTGTGCTTGGTGTAGGTCCTATTTCTAAATTGTGTCTTGGTCTTCAAGCTTTAGTTTCTAGCTTCAGCTTCGACTACTGAGTGGAATTGGGTGACTCTAAATCAAGTTCCGGGCTCAAACAGTGCTCATATGGCCAGAAAATGTTGTGCACTGATCTGCACACCACATGCACTTGCTGCCTGTCAGGATCGCAATGTGCAGACTTGCAGCCTGTGCCGTATCGTTCATCTCTCCACCTTGGAGGATCATTATGCTCACCTCCTCATGGGCCGACTAGACGAACAGGACCCTCCCGTTAAGTACAAGGATGCCAGTCAGGTGGTTTCCATAGCTGCAGGCTCGGCTAAGTGAATGTCCGCCTTTGAGGAGACAGCAGCACAGGCTGCAGCAAGCGCTTCTACTGTGTACACCTTGATCCCTGTGTGCCCTGGTGCCTTGTTTACCGGGGTGTTTTGGGACTTGCGTCAGTCCCACTCGACCATTGTGGAGGGCCTTCCCAGGGGTCAGACTCTTCTAAGCGGGACTCCAAATCTAAGAGTAAGACGTCCAGTCGCAGGTAATGGGACTGTGAGCACTCTCGAGCCTCCAGTTCCCGTACCTCTGCTAGCCCGACACTTGTCAAGCTGTCATCTTCGGCCGATGCCTTTTTTTTTTTCCTTCATTTTAGTCTTTGGTAACTGGGTAAGGCTCACTAGGCACAAGTGCCTGTTTTCAGGGGCGACCTGGGAGCACTGGGCGGTTAAGTGACTTGCTCAGAGTCGCACAGTATGTAAGTGGAGATTGTGAGACTCAAACTTGGGTATGGTGTGCTGGATTTACCAAGCTCGTTCACACCTCGTTCCTCTAACCTCTAGGCTATACTGCCAGCCCGCTTCTGCCCAGGCCGCTGGCCCTACAGTGTCCCCATTGGGCTTGCCGGCTGAGAGATGGGTCAACGAGCTGGTCAAGATTTTTCTTGACCCAGTCAACCTGTTGTCTCCAGACGAGTGGGAGGCTTCCCTTTCTAGGACTCCAGTCCTGCCTCTCCTCTCCCAGGGTGGGTTGGATCAGCTTGCTGAGCTAGACCTCCCTCAACAGTAGCCCAGCCTTTCAGGGGGTCCCAGGCATTCTACACATGACCCCACCTCTCCTTGCTGTCTGGTCCCCTGGCAGTCGATGACCAGGTCACGGTCTTGCAACTTGAGGTCGAGCAGTTCCTAGCGGGGTCTTTGGTCCCTCTCGACACTCTGGGAAGAGATACTGCCAGTACTCCTCTTCCTTGGGGGAGGATTGGCTCTGTGTAAGCTGCAGCACCATTACGGGGAGCTTATGTGGCAACAGCTCCTGATGGACGCAGGTCCCATTCCTTATCCACTGGCGCTTCCATGGCTGCCACCTCGGCCTGAGCTGACCCCTCTGGCTCGGCTGACACCAGCTTCTCCATCCATTCGGGTGAACCCCCATTTCAGACCCCCTCCTAAGACTTGCACACTCAACTTCCGGGCTTCCCCATTGACTGTCACAGTTTTGTGCACAGACTCACCTCATGGTCAGCTGGAATGTGGGGACTCAGCCAGTATTCAAGGAGTTCTTCAATTCGAAGGGCTCATCCATGCATTCCCACTGGACAGCTGGCTTTGACCATGAGTCTGGGAAGGATCTTACCACGGTGCAAGGCCCCATTTCCTTCGGGGCTCTGGTCTGCTTGATCTCTGAGACTATGGGAATCCTGCTGGAGCCTGTCCAGAAGCAAGCAAAATACCTTGACAAGGACGACTCCCTGGGGGTCACCTTTCCTGTTGTCGAGGCCATTCTTGGTCCCACTTTGGAGCTGGGGCAATGCCCTACCCTCCTGCCCCATGCTGTCAACCCGTATGGCCCACAGATATGCAGTCCCAACTGGGTCTCTCCGGTTTTACCGACCACCCTTTGGCTAAAGGATTAGTCGCTGACTTGGTCTGTTGACAAATGGGCAATGTCGAGGATGTTGTTAAACACCCCCCCCCCAACAAGGAGTCCAAGAAAGTGGACCACACTGCTAAGAAGATCTATGTGGCCGCCTCTCCGAGCCTTCAGCAGCCTAGTTCGGCTGTCTTTATGGCCAACTTTGCACATGCCTTATTGGGCACCTTGGATCAGGTCCTTCCTCAGCTCCTGGCTGACCGGCAACTGCCAGTCAAGCTTGTCTGCAGTCAGGGCTGTACTGTTGCAAAATAGCAGCTCCAGATGACCCTGGACATTGGTGACTCCTGTTTCAGGTCCGTGGCTGTGCACCACAAGGCATGGCTATGGATTTTGTCCTTTACAGACGATACCCAGCACAAACTGGTGAACGTCCCCTTCCTGGGCACCTACTTGTTCGAGCCTGGGGTGGATGGGTCATCTGACTTACATTGAGAAGTCTAATGCCACCCTGGACGCTGTAACATCCACGCAAAAGAATGTCAGGGGCACACAATTGATGCAGAAGCCCTTTCAGTTTTGGCCCTTCTCTGCTGCCCCTGCAGCAAAAATCACCTCAGCTCCCTATTGGGCACCAGCAGGCCTGGCGGCCCAGGCCAAAGCTGACCTCTTCTGCTGCCAAATTGTCTGGAGGGTGGGGGTCTGCTGCTTCTTCATCTTGCCCTACTGCTGCCTCCAAGCCCGTGGTTTGAGGATGCCTTCCCCCCACCCGCCTGTCTGCTCCGGAACCTCCCGTGTGGAGCCGGTTCCGCCACTTCACTTCTACCTGGTCTGTCATTACCTTGGACAAGATGGTCGGCCAGGGTCTACCTCTGGAGTTTGAGGCTCCTCCTCCTAGCCGAGCCCATGCCCCACAGGGGGATGTGGTGACGGGGGCATGTCATCCGCTGTTCGGGAGGACATTGCCTAACTCCTTCAGAAGGAGGCAGTAGTTCATGTACTGGGCTCCTCGGCCGGTCTGGGGTTTGTCTCCAGATACTTTCTGGTTCTAAAATGGACAGGGGGGCTGGCGCGCCATACTGGATTTGCATGACCTCAGTCAGTATCTTAGGCCACTCAAATTCTGGATGGTCACCCTGAACCAGATCATTCTGTCCCTGACACAGGACATGTGGCTGTGCTCCCTGGACCTCCAGGGCACCTTTTTTCACATACCCATCCTTCCATCCCATCAGCAGTTCCTGTGGTTCCACGCAGAGGAGACCCTGTACGAGTTCCCGGCCATGCCATTTGGCCTTTTCTTGGTCCCCAGGGTCTTCACCAAGTGCACTGCATTGGTGGTAGCCTTCCTGCATCACAGTAGTGTTGGTGTACCCATACCTGGACAACTGGCTGATAGCCATTTCCTCCAGAACAGAGGTGGAGTGGTCCAGGGATCTGGCCCTCCAAACCTGCTCGGCCCTAGGCCTCCTGCTCAACGAGGCAGTCAGATTTCGGTCCTTCACAGGTGATTCAGTTCATTGGTATGGAGCTTGACATCCATTGAGCCACGGCTAAATCATGGTGGATAGGGCAGTGGATCTTACCTCCTTTGCTCGCTCATTTCAGGTTGGGCAATTGCACCCTGCCTGGGACTTCTTGCACCTCCTGGGGCACATGGCGGCTTGCATCAGTGTGGTCTGTTGGGCCCGCTGGCAGATGCGCTCTCTGCAGTGGGGGCTGACCTGACAGTGGTCACAGTAATGTGGGATGTCATCCAGTGGTGGCTAGTCCCGGAATATTTGCAGTGAGGAGTCCTGTTTGTCCAGCCGGTGCCGTTGGTCTTTCTCACGACTCGATGCCTCCCTGCTGGGTCAGAGTCCATGGACTCTGGAACCCCGAGGAGTCCTGATGTCACATCAACCTGCTGGAGCTTCATGCATTGCATCTGGCAGTAACAGCATTCGCTCCGCATGTTCGAGGTCGGGTCATCCAGGTCCAGACGGACAACACAAAGACCGTGTTATTTACCTCAGCAAGCAAGGTGGCACACATTCCCTCCTGTTCTGTCGGGAAACTCTTTACACCTGGATCCTCATGCGCAGCCTGGATGCTGACTTTCTGGCGATTCATGTGGTCAGTGTGTCCAACCAGCTAGCGGACGCCCTCAGCCTACTGAGCGAGGCATTGCACGAGTGATCCCTCCACCAGGAGGTGGTTGACCTCATGTTCTCCCAGTGGGGCACTCCCCAGGTCAGCCTGTTTGCCTCCAAGGAGAATGGAAGCTGAGGCTTTTTTTGTGCTTGCCTCCCTCAGGGCAGGACACTGCTGGGGGTGCCTTTGTTAGGCCCTGGACCCCAGGCCTCATGTATGCCTTCCCTCCCTTCCCCCTGATCCACAAGGTGCTAATCAAGTTATGGAGGGATAAGACACAGGTGATTCTGGTGGCTCTGGACTGGCCACGCCAGTTTTGGTACCTCGATCTCAGCCTCAGCAGCAGGCCTTCCTGGCATCTGTCTGTCCACCCAAACCTGCTCCCGTGCTTTCAGGGTAAGTGTGATAGGGTTGAATAAGGCCCTGCCTCATTTATTATGCAGAAAGAGTTTAAACGCAAGGGTTTGTTCTATCCTCTCCTTTTCTGTCTCTCCTCTGTCTGGTTATGCAACCAGATGTTCTCGTGAGACCTAGGAACCGATCACTCCGATGGTTTCGCAATTCTCCACCTCTCACTATCTCTCTGCCTTCCCTTGCTGTTTCTGTCTTTTCTTCCCCCTTGCATATATGCGGGTATAAAAATATACGTTAATCTTTATGTGGAAATGTCACTGATACTGGGATGCCTTTGTTTAAAACTGTTTGTAGTTACACTGTTGAAGTGATTGCAAAGCTATTTGAAACTCAAGGGGTTAACCTGAGATGCAGTTTTAAGCCTTTTGCAGAGCTGTAAACGAGGTCAGTTCTGGGTCATTATGTTCTTTTTGCTGCACTTGCATCAAAACTGACAAGAACATTCTGTAAACTTACAAGAACGTTCTGTGAGAAGCAGGCTCTCTTCACAAGTTCCCAGACAAAGACTTATAAAAAGAGCAGCTGTGTTTTTTGCTAGAGAGACAAAAAGAGTGAGAGAGCAAGACTGAAACTTGGAATTAGAGAGATCTTCAGATGAAAGACGTTTTCTCTGTTTACAGTACCTTTGTAAATAGTTATACTGAATAATTTTTATTTTACTGTTGTGGAGAAAAATAAAACACTATCTTAGCTAATCTACCCAAACTTGGCTAGTTTAAGCAGACGTTCTGCTAGCATCTCATATCTGAAAGCTCCTGTGATTGTTCCACCTAATCCAAGGTATGCCTGTCCTCATTCCAGTCACCCCCTGAGTGCTCCCTGCTCACCCCCACTCTGTTTTCACCGTTTTCATAACCTGACAAGGCCCATGGCTGCTACCCCTTCCCTTTGCCTTTGTCCCTCTCCTCTTCTCTTATTTCTCCCTCACTATATCCTGCTTACCCCTATCAGCAATTTTGACAAAGCCCCTGACTTCTACATATTTCCCTGGGTCTTGAAATCGTACTACCCACTGCATCTTTCTCTTATTTACTTCCACTCCTTTCTCTTATTTTGAATAGTGCTGATTATCGTCACTGTATGTTAGAAACTCAGTTTGTTGAATCTGACTTCGAGGGGGAGCTCTTCCAGCAGGTAACACCATCAGGACTAATGCCGCCAGGTGTTAGGACCCCACGGAAGACTTGTAGCTAACAGTCTGCAGCGGGGGCCCACCCCTGACGTCGGCTCTGCCCAACGTCAGACGTGGTATAAATGGGGCAGACCCCCGGCACCATCTCAGTTCTTTTCCCCACCGTCGACCCACGTAGTTCAGCTCCACGGACATCTTCTTCTGCAGTTGACTGCTATTTGTGAACAGTTCTTGGAAAGTTTATTTTTTTGATCGTTTTCAACGCTCTTTGTATGTCAACGCCCTTTCCACCACAACGAAGGTTGAAGTGTGCGTGCGGGAAGCAGATCCCGGCTAAAGACAGCCACGCGGCCTGCCTTATCTGCCTAGGCCAAGACCATCGGCCCAGCGCCTGCACGCACTGTCAGAAATTCAACCAGAAAACGAGAACCAGGAGGGCCAACACACTCAAAGCCTGGAGAAAAAAGTTGCGGCTATGCAGCGTGGTTCTGAGCCCAGCTCGTCTTCTCCTGCCAGGGACTCCCCACCCAGAGACAAATATTCAGCGAGCGGGAAGCAGCACCACCGTGATAAAAATAGGGTCAGGTCGGAGTCGCGCCCAAAGTCACCCTCTAAACCTTTGTCCTCTTCATCTTTGACCTCCGGCCGGAGGTCTGGCTCAGTCCCTGCTCATGTCTCCGAATCCTCCCACAAGAGTAAGAAACCACAAAGTTACAGTGTGCTCATCAGTGGAGTTAGGTGCAGTGAAGAGATTGCAAGTCTTTAACAGTTGTAACAAGCATCCAGTAAACTCACTGCACTCCCAGTTGAAAATAGGACAAACACTGCTTGCAAGTCCAAAACTTTAATTTGGTAGAAAATTCTTGACAGGTTTTCCTTATGGTTCAGGTTCAGGAGTCCCTGAGGAAGATCACGCCTTGGTCGAAGTGCTGGGTTAACTGGTTTGGAGAGTTACTTCATGTTTGAACCTTTACCAAATTAAAGTTTTGAACTTGGCAAGCAGTGTTTGTCCTATTTTTCAACTGGGAGTGCAGTGAGTTTGCTGGATGCTTCCCACAAGAGTAAGCCTGCTCTCGCCACTTCTCAGGACAAACACCAGGAGTCGGCCTCTTCTGGGCAGTCACCTTCTCTGGCCCACCGACCCGCTTCAGGGTCGACCCAGGAAGACCATTCCTCGGGGAAACCGAAGGAAAAATATGGTTCGTCCGAGAAACATAAGCGCTCGGATGAGTCTGAAGGTTGGAAGGAGATCGTCCATCATTGGTTGCCCATCCACAGCCTCCACCAGCCAAGGTACATCATCCAACAGACAAGCGCCTGCCTAGCCAGTTGCCTTCACTGACGTCCTGCACCCAAACACCTGATAAGGACCGGTCGCTGTTGGAGGATCGAACGCCCCGCCCCTCCTTCAGGGAGTCGGTCACCTGATGGGCCTCCGCCCACCCCGGATGCCAGCTCGCCCGATGAAGGCACAGCCAAATGTCTGGACATGGACAAGGGCTCCCCGGACCCGGTGCTGGATCTCAAGGACTCCCAGATGCCCTGTTCTGAAAATCCGACGCCCAGCCCAGCAGTCGTCCCTGTGGCAGACACAGGGTCTCTGTTCACATCATGGTGGAACACTGTTAAGGAGGATCTTCTCTACAGACCCCCAGTGCCCACCCCAATTCTGCCACCCATGTGGCCTCCCCCCATTCTGTCTTCACCAGTCAGGGATGAAGGTTCTCACCCAGACCCTAAGGGCAAAAGGAGACCCTAATCTCCAATTCCTTCTTCTAGCGGATGCCCGGACGAAGGGGACGCCAGCCCGTCTTCTCTGGACTCTTCCAAAGAAGAGTTCATCCCACCTTCTCCGGGACCTAAGAATTCTCCAAGGTCCCCTCCAGATGATCCCTTATTTTTAGATATTATATAAGGCACATCCAGTCTATCTATGAGTGGGATACCGAAGAAATAGACCCAGAGCGGAGGTGGCTGGCAAAATTCTTAGGGTCTAAGGAGCCAAAGCCACTGGTAATTCCGCCATTAGTCGAGCCCTTCCAGGGTGTGACTCCACTCACATGGCATACATCTTCCTCCATATCGGCCATCCCAAAGATGGCCGACAGGCTTTATAAACCCCCCAAAGCAGAGCCTTTTTTTGTGGGAGCAGCCCAGGGCTAATTCACTGGTCCCTGCGGCAGATCATGGCCGTGGCACCCAGCCTAAACGATTGAGCTCCCAACTTCTGGATCCCTATTCCAAGAAATTGGATAGCTGGGGTCGTAAGGTCTACTCATCTGCCAATGGTTCCATCAGGTCCCTGAACTTTATGGCGCACATAGTGACTTACCAGCAATCACTGTGGCAAAAGACCTTAGATTTGGTCAAGGAAATGCCAGATTCAGACACAAAAGCAGAAGTGCTAGCCTGCACCCAGTCCAGTTTGGATGTGGATAAGCATGTCCTGCACTGCTTGTATGACACTGTGGACATGGCCTCACGAGCTGCAGCTACAGGGGAGTGTCTGAGAAGGTATTCCTGGTTGACACTTACTGGCTTTCGCCCCGATCTCCAGGACTCAGTTCTGGACTCCCCCTTCCAAGGTCCAGTGCTGTTTGGCCAGGAGGTAGAAGCCTTGGTCAAAAAACTCCAGGAGTTAGGGAAGGCCATGGCAGACGTTCACCGTATGTACAAGTCTGACCAGCAAGGACGCCATAGCCGTCCCTTTCATAAAAGACAGGGAGGTAAAAATCCCTAGGGCAAGAGGTTCAAGAGGTGGGGTCACCCTGCCCCCCCCCCAAGGCCCTAAGCAGCCTAAAGCTCCCAGGGCTCAGGGCCCCACTACCCCCTCCGCCTGACTCACTGCCTCTCCCTCCTCTATCTCAGGAGCCACAGATTGAGAAGGTTGGAAGATTTGCCCTTTACCCTGTCGAATGGTCTCAACATCACCTCAGACCAGTGGGTGTTGGACACCATTCGAAAAGGGTACTCAATAGAGTTTCTCTCTCTCCCTCTGAACAATCCCCCTGCTCCTATCCATTGTCCACTGAACCATGCCCAGCTTCTGACAGAAAAAATCCAACAGCTTCTGAAGAAAAATGCCATCTACCCAGTGCCTCCGGCCCAGAGGGGCAAGGGTTATTGCTACCATTTTTTTTTTTTTTCTGGCCCTAAAGAAAACAGGTGACCTTCACCAGATTCTGGATTTAAGCCAGCTCAACCTCTCAGTCAAATACCAGAGGTTTCAGATGGTAACTCTGGCAAGTCTGTTTACCTTACTCCATCAAGGGGACTGGTTGTTCTCCCTAGGTATGCAGGACGTCTACATGCATATCAAAGTGCTGAGATCTCACAGAAAGTTTCTCAGGTTCAGATTTCAGGACCAGCACTACCAGTTTCGGGTCCTGCCCTTCGTTCTATCTGCTCCCAGAGTGTTCGCCAAATGTGTGGCAGTGGTGGCAGCGGCCCTCTGAAGGAGAGGCCTCTTTGTTTACCCCTACTTGGACGGCTGGCTTATTTCCGTTCTGTCGGAGGAGCAACTTCGAGTCGCCCTGAAGCAAACTGAGCAGCTCTTCTGCTCCCTAGGGATTAGTCAGTTGGCCAAAATCCGCAACAATGGCTATCCCAGCAGTTGCTATACATAGGTGCGATCCTGGACACCATAAAGGGAAGAGCTTTTCTGCTCTTGGACAGGGCAGATCGCCTGCGGGCTCTGGCAAGCAGAGTTCAAGCAGCCTTCTCTATCCCTGCACTGGTCATTCTTCATATGGCAGCCGCCATAGCTACTGTCCTCCTCACCAGATTGCACAAGTGTCCTTCAGTGGCACCTCAGGGCCCAATGGGACCAGACGGTGGACGACCTGGATCATCTGGTCCGGGTTTCCCTTGCGGTCCATTGCTTTCTCGGCTGGTGGCTCTGCCACTCAGACCTGGGGGGAGGGGTCTCTTTTCGGAGACCTTCACCTTCTCAAGTTTTGACAACGGACGCCTCACTAACAGGTTGGGGGGGCTCACCTAGGGGATCACAGGACTCTAGAGTCTTGGTCTCCCACAGAGAGCTCTCTACATATAAATGTTCTGGAAATGAGAGCAGTCCTGAATGCTCTTCAGGCATTCCGAGTCCAGCTCTCTCCGGGTCCTCTCCTGGTGCAGACAGATAACATGCCCATCATCTTCTACATCAGTTAGCAAGGGGGCACTCGCTCCTATCCCCTTTGCAGGGAGGCCATGAGAGTCTGGGACTGGGCAGTAGAACATCTTTTGGACCTCACAGCAGTACAACTGCAAGGCATCCAGAACATTCTCGCCGACAGTCTCAGCTGCTTTCAGTCTCTGAATCGTAAGTGGGAATTGCTTCAGGAAGTCGCAGACAACCTGTTCGGTCACTGGCTGTCCAGAGGTGGACCTCTTTGCGTCTCCATGCAACACCAAATTGCAGAATTTTTGCTCGCTCACTCCAGGGCCTGTTTTTTTTTTTTTTGCAAGACGCATTGACCCTCTATTGGACAGGGAGGTTCCTGTATGCTTTCCTTCCCTTCCTGCTCATTCAGAGGGTACTGCTTAAATTGCAGCTAGAGGGTGTCAGGATGATCCTGGTAACTGCTTTCTGGCCTTCTCAGATTTGGTATCTGCTGCTCCAGCAACTGTCACTGGAACCCCCAGTACAGTTGCCTCTCTCCACCCACTTGCTCTCACAAGAGCAAGGGATGCTCGTCCATCCTGCTCTGTGTACTCTTCACCTGCACGACTGGCTCCTGCAGTTTTAACAGAAGAGCGATTAGGAGTGTCAAGCAGGGTGACAGAAGTTCTGGTGGCAGGGAGGAAGCCTTCCACTAGAGCCACTTACGCAATGAAGTGGAAGCGTTTCTGCCTTTGGGCAACTGCACGTGCTCTAGATCCCCTGGACTGTCAAGTTAGATACGTGCTAGACTATCTTCTTCACCTTCTGGACCTGGGGCTAAGCTACTCGTCCATCAAGGTGCATATGTGTGCTATCTCTGCATAGCATGCACCGTTTGGAGAAAGAACTCTAGCACAGCTGAATGTCTGCAAGACTTTTCTCAGAGGGGTTCTGCACATCAGACCTCCAAGGAGAGATCCAGTCCCTCCTTGGGATTTAATTTTTGTGTTAGAAAAGCTCACCCTACCTCCCTTCGAACCAGCCATGACATGTGAGCTACGCTTTCTTTCTTGGAAAGCACTTCTTTTAGTTGCTGTTACTTCCGCTCAAAGGGTTTCTGAGCTTCAGGCCCTGATGTGTAATGAGCCTTATATTGTTTTCCACAGGGACAGGGTAGCCCTGCGCACGAACCCTAGGTTTTCACCGAAGGTGGTGTCATACTGACTCTGAAACAGGACATCAACCTTCTGGTTTACTATGCTGAGTTTGAGAACTCTGGAGAGGCATTGTTTCATACCATGGATGTCCACAGAATCTTGAGGTAATTATCTACACAGAACTAAAGTTTCCGGAAAGACGGACCAGTTGTTCGTCTCCTTTGCGAAAAGGATGACGGGGGCCCCTGTCACCAAGCAGTCACTAGCCCGTTGGCTGGTGCATTACATCTCTTTCTGTTACCAACACCATGACAGACCCCTGCTGGGACCTATCAAGGGTCATTCCACCAAGGCTGTGGCTACATCTTTTGCCTCCTTAAAGAATGTGGCGTCAGCATGTATCTGCACTACCGCAACCTGGAGCATGGTCCACACCTTCATCAGGCATTACAGCCTAGACATTGCTTCTAGGAGGAGAGCAGGTTTCGGACTGGCCATCCTGCAAGGCCGACTCTCTTGAGGCTATTCAGTTTTTTCATTTTTTCTCTCCACCTCCCTGTAAGACCTGGGCCTATCTTTGGGTACTGCTTTGGGACTCAATCCTAATGGTATTACCTGCTGCAAGAGCTCCCCCTCAAAATCAGATAGTACAGTTACGTAAGAACTTACTGTAACAGTAGATCTTCGAGCTCTTGCAGCAGGTGGCTTTCCCATCCTCCATCCCCCAGGAATCTGTATTGTTACCCTTATACAAGGTTGAGGAGTTCCAGTCCAGTTCTCCAGTACTTATCAGCTAGGTCTACAGCGGGAGAACTGAGATGGCACCGGGAGTCCTCCCCTTTATACCACATCTCACGTCGGGCGGAGCTGACGTCAGGGGAGGGCTCCCGCTACAGACTGCCAACTACAAGCTTTCTGTGGGGTCCTAACGCTTGGTGGCATTAGCCCTAATGGTATTACCTGCTACAAGAGCTCCTCTTGAAGATCTACTGTTATGGTAAGTTCTTAGGCAGTATAGCGCAGTGGTCTAAGGATCTGAGCTGCAAATCTGGTGATATCCAGCAAACCAGACCTGGGTTTGAATCCCACAGCTTCCACTTGCATACTGTGTGACCCTGAGCAAGTCACTTAACTTCCTTGTGCTCCCAGGTCGCTTCTGTAAAGAAGCTTTCAGCTTAGTGTGCTACTCCTGGTTAAACAACTAAAAAAACCAAAAAAATACAACTGTGCTTTCCTCCTATGTCTGTTTGTAACCCTCCCCACTGATGTGGAACCTTTGTAAATGAGCTGCATTGTGCTCAATGTATTTTGTAATCTGAGATTGAATAAAAAAGATAAGCTATTTGTGAATTTTGAAATTGCTCCTGGTTTTCCTGTGCTTCCTCATCTGTGCGTCGATGACAAATGGTCTTAGAAGTGGGATTTACGCCATGCATACTCTTGACAGGAGTTTTGTACGTGGGTACTAGACCTGGTACCAGGGAAGCGTAGAACAATGGTATGGATTCTGCAGCAGCAATTCCAGGAGTTATTACCAGAAGAATGGCAGCCAAACTAGCAGAGGCAGAAGTCCAAGCTGAGACTGTACAAGCCAGCACCAGCGATGGGGAGAAAAAAAAACAGGCAGTGACAGAACCTGAAAGCCTGACTGCCTTTTTCAAATGGTGGGCTGCACAACAAACCAGAGATGGAGAAACAGAAAACGGAGGAGATGCAGCAGATAAAGGAAAGATGCAGCGACAGGAGCAACAAAGAAGAGAAGAGATACAGCAATGGATGGATGCCTTGCAAGTTATCAAAGCTGGAGGATCTGGCACTGGTCCAGCAGAGCAACAAAACAAAAACAACTTAAAATACATTAAACTTACAAAGTTGTGTCCCTCAGATGATATCAAGGCATATCTGACAACTTTTGAAAGGGTTGCCACAGCCTGCCAGTGGCCAGAGCAGCAGTGGGCATTCAGGCTGGTACCTTAACTGACAAGGAAAGCCCAACTTGCCTACAGCAATATGGACACTGCACAGTCAGAAAACTATGACCTGGTAAAAGGAGAGATCCTTAAAAGATATGACATCTCAGGAGAGACAGGCAAAGATTCTGGTCTCTGAAGTACAGCTCAGTCAACAGTCCTCGAGAAGCCTTCACCCGACTCTGAGAACTCCTCGTGAAATGGCTCCAGCCAGAGGTCAAACCCTTACCACAGATCATCGAAACATTTGTAATGGAGCAGTTCCTCGACATCCTACCCACAGACATACAACATTGGGTAAAAGAACAGCGACCAGAAAGTGGGGAAAAGGCTGTTTCTTTGGCTGAAGACTATCAAATGGCCAGACAGAAGCCACAGCAGCAAGGTAACAGCCAAGCACTGGTAAAAGGCTCTTTTTTTTCCCCCCATTTTAAACTCCAAGTCTGATAAGAACTCTGTTGAAGGGTAACAAATCTGCAGCCAAAGACTTTATAATTGTATTAAGCCAGGTCATATTGCAAGAAATTGCCATAGTAAGAAGAGTGACTCTGGAGCAGATTTGTCCTTAGCAAATTGGGGCAAGTACTTTAACAGATGTGAGGGAGGGACTTATAGATTCGGGAAGCAGACAGACCCTAATGCATATTGAAGTGCTGGGAAAACAGTGTCCAAAAGAACCAGGTACTGGTGTCATCTGCATCCACAGGGACACTCGATACTATCCCACCAGCCAAGCGACTGACTATTAATGGAGTGTCGTACTAAATGAAAGTGGGGGTAGTATGCAAGTTACCTGCACCTGTGATTATTAGAAATAACTTTCCAGAGTTTACTGAGTTAATCAAAGAGGGAGTAAATCCTGATGTTTTAGCAGCTGTAGTGACGAGAACACAGGCAAAGAAAATCTCAGATGGTGGGGACTCTTTTCCTTTCGGTGATTTTGATTTGGACTTGTTTGAGCACAGCTCCAAGAACCGGAAAGCCAAGAAACAAAGACGACACCTGAAGAAACACTGGCAGCAAAAGACTGATGGACATAAGGGGTTAACATATGAAAATGCTGAAACTAAACTGATCACTGAATGTGATTTTCTTTCTGAACAAGCTAACGATTTTTCTCTCCAGGGTTATTTTAAGCAGCTGGGGGTAAAACCAAAACAGGGTAAACCTATGTTTAAAAAATGTAATGGGCTACTGTACAAAGTTTAGGTTAAACCTCAGACACAGGACCAGACAGAACAATTGGTTATACCACGAAAGTATAAATCCGAGTTACACACTAACATACTATTTGCCAGCAGATTAGGCCTTATGGTCTATCGAGTCTGCTCGAACCTAGATCCTTAGTTGGGTGCCGAGACCCTCCCATCCCTTGTGCTCCAGAAACCCCTATCATCCATCCCCACCCCGGACAGGCCATCATCTGATACATCCACTTTCTGTGTCTGTCCCACCCTCTCTTAAAGCCCTCCACTGTGGATCTCTGAACCAGCTCACCAGGCAGAGCATTCCAAGGGTCCACCACCCTCTCAGTGAAAAACCTCCTCCTCTTTTCCCCCCTCACCCTTCCACCTTCCAACTTCAAACCATGCCCTCTGGTGATGCCTCCCTGCTTTAGTCTAAAGATCCCCTCCATGTTTACCCTATTTATTCCCTTGAGGTACTTGAAGACCTCAATCATGTCCCCCCTGTCTCTCCTCTCCTCCAATGAAAACAGGCAGAGCTCCTCAAGTCTGTCATCGTAAGTCAAATCCCCTAGCCCTCGTATCATCTTTGTTGCCCTCCTCTGTACCCTCTCCAGGAGCTATATGTCCCTCTTCAAGTGTGGTCTCCAGTACTGTACACAGTACTCAAGGTGTGGTCTAACCAGTCCATTGTACAGCGGCAGAATCACTTCCTTGCTCCTAGAGGTGATCCCCCTTACGATGCATCCCAACATCCTGTTTGCCTTGCTAGCTGCTCTCCTGCACTGCTCAGAGTTATTCATACATGTATCCACCATGACCCCTAGGTCTTTTTCCCCTGTTGAGGCTTCCAGCGCCTCCCCTCCCAGGGTGTACCTGTGTTCAGGGTTTCCCCGACCAAGATGCAACACCTTGCACTTGGTGATATTGAAATTTAATTTCCATGTGTGAGCCCAGCTTTCCAGGGTGTCCAGGTCCCCTTGCAGGGCCAACCTCCCCTCTTCTCCCTCAACTACTGCTCCCATCTTGGAGTCATCATGAAGAGACTCATTTCACACCCTATACCATCCCTGATGTCCGATATGTATGCATTAAACAGGATTGGACCCAGGACCGAGCCCTGTGGTACCCCACTACCAACCTCTGTAGGGTTGAGAGCTCCCCACAGACCACTACTCTCTGAGTGCGTCCAGCTATCCAGTTTTCAATCCATCTGACCATCAAAGGGCCTACTCCTAACCCCATCAGTTTCTCCACCAGACCATTGTGGGGGACAGAGTCAAACGCCTTGCTGAAGTCCAAGAATAATACATCCACAGGCTTACCCCTGTCCAGTTCTGATGTTACCCATTCATAGAACTCCACAAGGTTGGTTTGACATGATCTACCTGGCACAAACCCATGCTGCCGACTATCCAGACCTCCCCTCCTCCAAGTAAACCCCAATCGTTCCTTTAGTATACTCTCCATTAATTTTCCCACCACGAGTTAAACTGATGGGTCTATAGTTACCTGGTACTTCCTCGACCCCCTTTATGGATTGGTACCACATGTGCCTCTCTCGCCAATCCCAGGTACCCTCCTGTCTCAAGTGACCTGCTGAAAAGCTCCGCCAGAGTGCAGCCAGTATGTCCGCCAATTCCCATAGTACTCTCGGATGAATGCCATCCAGCCCAGGAGATTTGTCTTTCTTTAGGGCCTTGAGGGCAAACCACACCCTTTTGGCGGGGATGGCATCATCCGTCCCCTCCACCTTACTGGTCTTTTTATCCTTATCCAGATGTGACACCCCTGGGGTACCTTTCCCTCCCTTTTGCTCCATGAGTTGTTACAGATAGCACATCATAGTCCTGTGGGTGGTCACTCGGGGAGGGATCACACCCTTGCCAGATTGCTATACAGATTTTACTGGTCTGGAATTCATGAAGATGTTTCTACCTATTGCAGTTCTTCTGCCGAGTGTCAGAAAGTGGCCCCAGTGACTAAAAAAGGCAAGGTGCCCCTGGTACTCCTACTCTTGATAGATGTTCCTTTTGAGAGAATTGCAATGGATGTGGTTGGCCCCGAGACAAAAGTAAAAAGGGTAGTCGATTCATTTTGGTAGTATGTGATTATGCTACTTGATACCCAGAGGAAGTTCCAGTGCGTACTGCCACAGCCCCAAAAGTGGCAGCAGAGCTTGCCAAAATTTTCAGTAGGGTGGGCATACCTAAAGAGATTATTACTGATCAGGGTAGTAATTTTGGTGCTGCATTACTGAAGGAGCTGTACTGACTACTAGGTATCACTGTGTCATTGAGACAGGTCAGGAAGCACAGGAAAACTAGGAGCAGTTATAAAATTTGCAACAAGTAATTTATTATTAATAACAGTAAAATAAAAAATTAAATCGTTCAGTAGAACTATTTACAAAGGCAGTATAAACAGAGAAAGTACATCTGTTTAATTTTCAATCTCTTTCTCAGTCAGTTTTTTTTTTTGCAGGAAATTGCAGCTCTGTTTTTATAAGTCTTTGCAACCCCCGCTCGTTAAGAAAACACATGCTTTTTGCACAGTGTTCTTGTAAGTTTTAACAAATGCAGCAAAATAACATTGTGACCCAGAACTGACCTCTTGCTTACAGCTTTTCAGAGAGTTTTCAAACAGGTTAACCCCTTAAGTTCTAAACAGTTTTTTGCAATCATTTTAACAGAATATAAACATTTTAACAGTAAAACTATATACATTTTTAAACAAAGGAACCCCCAGTATTAGTTATATTTCCACATAATGATTCACATGTATTTTTATACCAGCAGATATGCGGGGGGGGGGGGAGAACAGCAAGAGAAGGTAGAGAGATGGCGAGAGGCAGAGAACTGCAAGACCATCGGGGTGATCAAGTCCTAAGTCTGACGAGAAAATTTGGTTGCGCAACCAGACAGAGGAGAGACTAGAACAGATCCTTGAATTTAAACTCTTTCTGCATAACAACTGGGACAGGGCCATATTCAACCCTGTCACATACCCCCCTCTTTAAGAGGAAACCTGTTTTACAAAAACAGGTTTCCAACACTTCTTAGTAATTTTTATCTAACGTAAGCATTACAGTTTTGTGCACATGCAGTATCCTTGTTTTAATAACAGTACAGCAAATAGTGAAGTTTAAACTTATACATTAGTTTTTTTTTAGCCTTTAGAATTTTTAATTTTAGATCCATATTTAGACAGAAAATCAGCATTGACATCTCTTTCCCAGATTTGTGCATCACTTTAAATTTAAATGGCTGTAGTGCCAAGTACCACTGTGTGATTTTAGAATTTTTATTCTTCCTTTGGTTAAGCCAACAGAGAGGATTGTGATTTGTTACAAGTACAAAGTCAGCTCCTAGTAGGTAAAATGTAAGGGACTTCATTGCCCACTTTGCTGCAAGACATTTCTTTTTAATGGTGGAGTACTTTTTTATTTTATTTTTTTCCGTGCAACTGTTTACTTATGTACAGAACAGAATGTTTTTTCCCATCTATGTGCTGACTCTAGACTGCACCTAGGGCCTACCTTTGATGCATCAGATTGTAACAGTAATTGTTTTTCAAAGTCTGGGCTTCTTAAAACAAGGGCAGAACATTATGCATCCTTAATGGCTCAGAAAGCCTTGTCACACTCTGGGGTCCATTTTACATTATTTGGGAAACTTTTTTTGTGAGTTCAGTGAGGGGAGTAGCTAACCTGACAAAACTGGGAACAAATCTCTGATAACCAGCCAGCCCTAAAAGTGACCTGACATATTTTTTGGATTTGGGAACATGGCTGTTAGCTACAGCTTTTATTTTAGAAACCTTTGGTTTGACTTTATTTTCCAAAACATAGTCCCAATATTTTTTTTTTTGCATATGCCCAATGCACACTTGGTAGGATTAATTGTCAGACCTGCCTTTTTGATTGATTGGATAACTGCTCATAGGTGTTCCAGGTGGCTTTTCCGGTCTGGACTGTACACCATGACATTATTTAGGTATGCAGCATAGTAACCAGTGTGAGGGGATAAAATTACACCCATGTACCGCTGGAATGTAGCGGGTGCGCCATGTAAACCAAACGGCATGGTGGTGAACTGGTAGAATCCTGTAAGAGTGGCAAATGCAGATTTGTCTCTGGATTTTTTAGGTAGGGGGATTTGCCAGTAACCCTTGGTGAGATCAAGGGTACTGATATACTTGGCACTCTCCAGTCTGTCCACTAAATTATTTCTAGGATAATTGTCAAAATTCTGACACTTGATTGTTTTGTTTTTTTTAATTTAAGGTATATTTTTATGCCCCCTTTTTTTGTTTACAATCACCACTGGTGATGACCAAGCACTTCTTGATTTTTCTGTGATACCTAATTTTTAAATTTTTTATATTTTCTTAACCACATCAGCTCTTAACCGCTCTGGCAATCTGTATGTCTTTTGTCTAATAGGGCTAGCATTTTTTGTCACTATTATGTGCTCGACCCCTTTCGCTCAGCCTGGTGCTATGGTAAAAGTACTGTTAAATGTCTTTAGCAAGTTTCGAATTTCTGTAGTTTGTTTAGAGGTTGAGGAAACATTTACCTTTACAGCATTAGCAGTTATAGTTTGCTCTAATCTGTCATAAGCTACATCAATATCTTTTTCATCAGTTTCTGGTAAAACTAGTAAAATAGTTTTTGGTGTTTTTTTTTTTAACCCATTTTAAAAGGAGGTTACCATGATATATTTTAGTAGGATATTTCCTATCGGGGTCTCAGTCTTGTAGTTAACTGTGCCAGTACGTCTAAGCACTTTACAAGGCCCTTGCCACTTTATTAACAGTTTATTTTTTGTAGTGGGTAACAGTAGCAAGACCTTTTTACCTGACTCAAAACCTTTTTCTTTTACCCAATGATCATAATACACCTTCTGCTGGTTTTGGGCCTCTTCCTGATTACTATGGGCGATTTTAACATATTTTGCCAGCTTCTTTCTCAGGGCACACATATAAGATGTAATAGATTGTTTTTGATGGGGGTTATCGTCCCATGTTTTTTTTATTACATCTAGTGGCCCTCTAGGTTGTCTACCATATAGCATTTCAATTGGTGAAAAACCTGCTGATGCTTGTGGCACTTTTATGTAAACAAAAAGGTAAGATAAGTATTGGTCCCAATATTTTCCTTCCACTTTTACAAACCTTTTTAACGTGCATTTTAGGGTTTGATTAAAATGCTCAACAAGACTGTCTGTTTGAGGGTGATAAGGGGAGGTTTTTATTGTAGTGACACCTAGTAGTCTGTATAGCTCCTTAAGTAATGAAGCACCAAAATTACTACCTTGATGAGTAATTATTTTTTTAGGTATGCTCACCCTGCAGAAAATGTTGGCAAGCTCTGCTGCCACTTTTGGGGCTGTGACGGTACGCATAGGAACAGCCTCTGGGTATCGAGTAGCATAGTCACATACTACCAAAATGAATTGGTTTCCCTTTTTACTTTTGTCTAAGGGGCCAACCACATGCATTACAGTTCTCTCAAAAGGCACATTTATCAAGGGTAGGGTCACCAGGGGCACCTTGTCTTTTTAGTCACTGGGGCTACTTTTTGACACTTAGCACAAGAAATGCAGTAGGTAGCAACATCTTCATGAATTTCAGGCCAGTAAAATCTTCACAGCAATCTGGCAAAGGTGCGATCCCTCCCCGAGTGACCAGCCATAGGACTATCATGTGCTATCTGTAATAACTCAGATTTATACTTCTATGGTATAACCAATTGTTTTTTCTGGTCCTGTGTCTGAAGTGTAACACAAACTCTGTACAGTAGCCCATTACATTTTTTAAACATAAGTTTACCTGCTCTAGATTTCACCCCCAGCTGCTTAAAATAACCCTGGAGAGAAACGTCATTAGCTTGCTCTGACAGAAAATTACAATCGATTATCAGTTTATTTAGTTTTAGCATTTTTATATGTTAACACCTTATGTTCATTAGTCTTTTGTTGCTACAGTTTCTTCAGGTGTCATCTTTCTTTCCTGGATTTTGGAGCTGTGCTCAAACAAGTCTGAATCAAAATCAGCAAAAGGAGAAGAGGCCCCACTATTTGACATTTTCTTTGCTTGCGCTCTTGTTACCATAGCTGCTGAAACATCAGGATTTACTCCCTTTTTGATTAACTTGGTAAATCCTAGAAAGTCATTTTCAATAATTACAGGTAACTTAGGTACTACCCCCACTTTTATTTGGTGTGACACTTCATTAATAGTGAGTGTCACTTGGCTGGTGGGATAGTAGTGTGTGTCCCCGTGGATGCAGGTGACACCAGTATCTGGTCCTTTTGGACACTGTTTTCCCAGCAGTTTAATACGCACTAGGGTTTGTCTGCTTTCCAAATGTAGAAGTCCCTTCACAGTCCTATCTCCCACCTTTACATTTGCTAAGTACTTGCCCCTGCTGTGACTCCCATCAAGGAAGTGGTCCCAACCCTGGGAAATCATCGGTCCCGTCGGTGTCTCCTGAGCGACTGAATCAGTCTGTCCGATCTCGATCGAGGTCTCGGACCCTCTTGACCAAAAGACAGAGAAAGAGTCATCAACGCTCTAAAAGGAGGCGATGCCATCAGTCGCCCTCCTCGGATGAGGAGAAGCTCCAGTGGAAACTCCGGCACTACGAGGACCTCATGTGACAAGGAGTCCAAAAATATGGACCACACTGCCCGGAAAGTCTATGCAGCCTCTTCTCTGGGCCTTCGTCAGGCCAGCTCGGCCATCATTATGACACACTTCTCCCATGCCCTTCTGTGGTCATTGGACAAGGTCCTCCTTCATCTCCCTGTGGACATGCCGACCACGGTCAAGCAGGTCCGTGACCAGGGCCATGCTGTTGCCAAACAGCAGCTCCAGACAGCCTTGGACATCGGGGATTCTTGTGCCCTCTCGATGGCAACCACAGTGTCCTCTCGCCGCAGGGCTTGGCTGAGGCTTTCCTCCTTCCCGGCAGATACTCAGCATAAGCTTGCTGACATGTCCTTCCCGGGGGCTGACTTGTTCGGTCCAGGAGTGGCCAGTCACCTTCAGCATACAGAGCAGTCCAGTGCCACCTTAGACACCACTTCTGCTAAGGGTTCTTCAAGTAAGAACCAGCAGAAGAGAAAGAAGAAGCCATTTCGGCACTCTTCCCCTGCGGTCCGGCAGCCCTCCTGTCAAGGAGGTCAGCAGCAGCAGGCCCAAGCTTGGTGCCCTCGGCCCAAGCAGGGTCCCCCACAGGTCCTGGAGCCTCTTCCTCCTCTACTAAGCCTGCTCAGTGATAGGTTGGGGGTTGTCACCCCTGTACCCGTCATGCAAGCTCTGGGTCCTCCCATGGGGGGTCGGTTCCACCACTTCCTTTCCGCTATCACTTCGGACACAGGTGGGTTCTTGAAGTGGTCGGTCAGGGACTGCCTCTAGAGTTCGAGCAGTACCCTCGGAGCCGAGCCCCCGCCCCTAGGGAGGACCGGATATCTGCTTACACCCAGTCAGCTCTTTGAGACGACGTAGCTCAGTTCCTCCTCAAGGAGGCAGTAGCTCCAGTGCCGGATCCTTTTGGAGATCCAGGCTTTGTCTCCAGGTACTTCCTGGCGCCCAAGCAGATGGGGGGGTTGGCGCCCCATCCTAGATCTCCACGACCTGAATCAGTTTCTCAGGTCTTGCACCTTTCACATGGTCACTCTGAACCAGATTATACCATCCTTGGAGCGAAACGTGTTGTTCTGGTCACTGGATCTACAGGACGCGTTCTTCCACGTCCCAATCTGTCCATCCCATCCGCGGTTCCTCCGCTTCAGGGTCGAGGGGAACCTGTATGAGTTCCGAGCCATGCCATTTGGCCTGTCATCAACCCCACGGGTCTTCACCAAATGCATTGCAGTGGTGGTGGCCCATCTCCGGCGTCGAGGAGTCAATCTACCCATACCTCGACGACTGGCTCCTAGCAGGTTCCACCCAACAGGAGGTAGAGAGGTCCAGGGATCTGACCCTCCAGATCTGCTACCAACTTGACCTCCTGATCAACGAGGCCAAGTCGGAACTTGTGCCTTCTCAGGTGATGGGCTTCATTGGGGCAGAGCTCGACTCTTGTCAAGCCGGAGCTTGGCTCCCGGCGGACAGGGTGGAGGTTCTCTCCTCCTTTGCCCGATCATTTCTGGTTGGGCATTTGCGCCCTTCCTGGAACTTTCTGCACCTTCTGGGTCACATGGCGTGCACCTCAGTGGTCCGTTGGGCTGGGTTGCACATGCGCCCCTTCCAGTGAGAGCTGGCCACCCAGTGGGCTCAGCGCCATGGTCATTTCGACCAGCTGATCACTGTAACCCAGAAGATGTGGGATGCTCTGCAGTGGTGGACCGCCCCAGATCGGTTGCAGGAAGGAATCCCGTTTGTCTACCCTGAGCCAACGGTCGTCCTGATGACCGATGCCTCTCTCATGGGCTGGGGAGCCCACATGTGGGACAGCAGGGCCTACGGCTTCTGGACCCCCCAAGGAGTTCCGATGCCACAGCAACCTGTTGGAGCTCAGAGCAGTCAGACTGGCACTGTCAACTTTCGCTCCTCAGCGCCGGGGTCAAGTGGTTCAAGTCCAGACGGACAATACCACGACCATGTACTACCTCAACAAACAGGGCGGCACGCACTCCCGTCTGCTGTGCAAGGAGGCACTCCGCATCTGGACCCTCATAAACTGGTTGGAGGCGGATTTCCTAGCCATCCATGTGGCAGGAGTCTTGAGCCAACTGGCGGATGCTCTTAGCTGCATAGGCCAGACGTCCAACGAGTGGTCTCTCCATCCAGAGGTAGCTTACAGTCTGTTCTCCCATTGGGGCAGACCATTGGTGGACCTGTTTGCCTCCAGGGAAAACACCAAGCTGAGACTGTAGCATGCCCGCCCCCCCCCCTCAGCAGGGCTCGCTGTAGGGGGATGCCTTCTCGAGGCCATGGACCCCAGGCCTCCTCAACACCTTCCCTCTATTTTCCTTGATCCACAAGGTGTTACTCAAGGTGAGGAGGGACAAGGCGAAGGTGATCCTGGTAGCCCCAGATTGGCCACGCCAGTTCTGGTATCCAGATCTCCTCAGCCTCAGCTGCAGGGCCCCAGAGTGGCTTTGTGCACGCCTGGACCTGATATCACTAAACCAGGGGAAGATATACCATCTGGACCTTCAACCCCCGCACCTCACAGCCTGGTACCTGAGTGGCTAGAGTTCCAGGCTCTGGGTCTTTCCGAGGATGTCTACACCGTGGTGGAGGCACCTCATAAGGAATCGACCAGTAAATGTTATGCCTTCAAATGGAAAAGGTTTTCCATTTGGTGTCAGGGTAAGAGTCTGGACCCCTTATCCTGTTCTGTGGCTAACATTCTCGACTACCTTTGGTCTCTGTCCAAAGGGGGTCTACGGTCATCGACCCTTAGGGTGCACCTGGCAGCCATTTCTGCTTACCGGGCGCAGGCCGGTCAGCCGACATTGGCGCAGGAGACAGTGGTCAGGTGCTTTTTCAAATGCCTGGATCACATATCCCCTCCGGTGTATGAACCTCCACCTCCGTGGGATTTCTTGCTGGTTTTGGCAAAGCTCATGGGCAAGCCATTTGAACCCATGCACAAGTGTGAGCTTTCACACTTGTCATGGACGACGGCCTTCCTGGTGGCTATCACGTCAGCCAGAAGGACAGGGGAGCTGCAGGTGCTTTCGGTGGACTCCCCTTATCTGGTCTTCCTCAGGGACAAAGTTGTCTTGTGCCCCCACCCGATATTCCTTCCGAAGGTGGTGTCAGAGTTTCACCTTAGCCAGGTGTTGACTGCTGGTTTACTACCCTAATTACACCTCGGATGCAGAGTACAGGCTCCATACTCTGGACCTGAGACGTGCCGTCTCCTATTATAAGGAGAAAACGGCGGAAATTTGCGGAGAGGTTCACCAGCTGTTTTTCACCTATGCTGAAGCCGCTTCTGGCAGACCTGCAGCGAATCGGACCATTGCTAGATGGATTAAATCATGCATAGGTCTGTGCTATGAGTTGGCGGGCAAGGAGCCTCCCAGAGGGATAAGAGCTCATTCTACCCACCATACTGCTGCATCGGTGGCTGCTTCCAGGGACATCCCTGTCCAGGAAGTCTGTCGGGCTGCTACTTGGAAGTCAGCAAACACCTTTATCACCCACTACCACATCGACCTTGAGTCACGCCGGGATGCTGGTTTTGGGGCCTCGGTTCTCCAATCTCTATTTCCCAAGTAGGGGGTGTGCGCCTTGCCTCCCTCCTCCTGGAGAATTGCTTGGAGTCTGACCAGAGAGCATGGATGAACAACATATCCACGCTCCTAGAAGAACAGGTTACTCACCTGTAACAGTAGTTCTAGGAGTGGTATATGTTCATCCACACGCACCCACCCGACCTCCCCGGCTTTAGGCGGACAACCTTGCTTCCAGTGGGCTAAGATCTGGCGCCATGGGGGCGGAGCCGAGGGATTTACCACCTGGGTGGGTGGGAGGAGCCAGCTTGAAGACTTCCGGCAAGATTTAAAGGGGAAAGGAACATACCAGAGAGTGTAGATGAACAACATATACCACTCCTAGAACTACTGTTACAGGTGAGTAACCTGTTCTTCTTGCCCTTCAGCAAGGATTTAGTGTAATAATTTTCTTTCCTCTCCTTTCAGACTTTATTGTGATACCAGACAAGGTTGTCTGCTGTCCCCTGTCTTGTTTAACCTTTATTTAGAGCCCCTGTTGTATTTTTTTGAATAAAAATCCCTACAGGAAAGGAGTCGGCATATGTGGCAAAACAATTAAAAGTATCAGCTTTCGCAGATAACGTTCTTTTACATATCATCAAACTCTCTAACTCAACTAAAGTGGCTCTTCAAACAATTCAATAGTTTAGTCTGTTTGCTAATTACAAATTAAATATGAACAAGACAGAAGTTATGCCTTTAAACAACTTCTTAACAAGCAGTGATATTGAACCTTTGGGACTCTCATTGACACAGTCCGGTTAAAAACATTTAGGCATTCTTACCCCAGGAATGTTCCACTATTCCTGACTCTTGAGCTGTATGCCTTTAAGCCAGATCTGCCAGGAGATGGAACGTTATGCTAATGATGGAACACCATTGGCAGGTGCCACTTTTCCAAATACTGCCTACTGCCTGCCTGCATACTAACCCTCACATTTCACTCACCGCCTGTCAAGACAAGACGCTTAGAGATCCTCTCCTCAATATCTCATTGTGAAAATGGTAAAACTATGTATAAGTATTCTTTTATTTTCATCTGCTGCCCTTATCTTTTGTTTTTTTTTAGATAACCGTTAGCTTTTTTTAGTTAAAATTGTTGATGTTTCTCGGTTTCTCCCAGTTTGGCATAACTGGTGGGGAACCAGGAATTGTTTGTCGTAGCAGGGTTTTGTGACAGGAACTCCTTTATTTTGCGTGTTTTGTTTAAATAAATTTGCTCTTGTATAACTGCTAATATCGGTTACTGAACTGCTAAACCCAGTTCCTTTTCCATCGGTTCTTGGTTCCAATTGGTTCCCCAATCAGTTCCTGAAGCGACCGCAACCACTAGTTTTAGTTTTAAAAGTTTTGATTTTATCGCAGTTGCTGTTTTTCTGCTGAATTTAATAAAATGTCAGAAAAAACTTAGAGAAAGACTGGTGAACCCAGTTTTAAAAACTGTACAGAGTGTGGAGAAGTTTTTGCCAAGGCAGACAAGTACACTTCTTGTGTGGTCTGCCTTGGCTATGACCATTTACAATCTGATTGTGAAATCTGCAAGACCTTTCTGGAGAAAACGCTTGAAAAACATGTGGAAAGGCTTCAGTATCTGTGGGTGAAACCACAGAAACCACTATTTCTAGGAACGTGGATATGTTGTTCATCCATACTCTATTTGGTTTGTCCCCTTCCACTTTAAGATGGACCGGAAGTCTTCAAGCTGGCTCCTCCCACCAACCCGGGTGGTATATACCTCGGCTTCACCCCATGACGCCAGATCTTCCTTTCCGCTGGAAGATTCAGGTTGCCTCCCTCGTGCTCACACATTTTGTAGGCCCTGGCTTTCAAACCTTCGGTTATTCTGAAAATTTGCATAGTTCGCGTTAGCAAGTTTACCATTTCGATTATGGAAGACAAGTCTTCCCCCGGATTTCGTTGGTGCCCTTGTGGCCGAAAATATCTCGCACCAAATTCCCACACGGCGTCGTCCTATTTGCCTCTGTGAAGCCGGCACCTCAAAATGTGATATGTCTCGCCTTTCATCGGCGTCCTCAACGACCGTCTCGCACGCTTGAAGCTGGGGAGGCCGGAGAAACGGAACCCTTCGGTGAAATCCAAAGAGGATCGGTGGGCGATTTCCTTGGCTGCGGGATCCGCCGACCAATTGGAATGCATGCAAGCGTTTGAGGAGGAAGCGGCTCATGCTGCAGAGACTTCTCTGAGCTTTTTCATTCCACTCAACCTGGGCTCCACCTTCTCTGGTTCCTTCTGAGAGTTGTGCCAGTCTCTCCCGACCAAGGGAGAGGCACCTGCAAGCTCAATCCCGTGAGCGGGAGAAGGATCCATGATCATCTTCGTCTAGACGGAGACGTTCTTGGGAGCGGGAGAGATCTCGATCCCAGGAACATGCGGTCTCGGTCGAGATCGCGTCTTCGGCCGCTGGCTTTTCGACTTTGCCGTCTGGTTAGTCGACTGAATTGTTGATCGATTCGATATCGCTGACTCCGGTTGACGATTCCCTCGATCGAAACCCTAACTTGGTCTTCCCAGATGACAAGACCCAGCCTACTGGGACTCTCATCAAAGAAGGGGTCCCTGATCCTGCCGGTGTCTCCCAAGCGACCCATCCGATCTCGATCAAGGTCTCTGACCTTTTCGACCGACCGGCTGAAGAAGAGCCATAAACGCTCTAAAAAGAGGTGATGCCATTGGTCGTCCTCCTCTGATGAGGAGAGGCTCCGGCGGAAACTCAGTCAGCAGTATGAGGACCTCGTGGCAACAGCTGATTTTGACAGGGCACAAGCTGACTCCGGCTTCCACAGCGGCCATTACCTGGCTTTCGCCTCCTAGGCCAAAGCTGACTCCTTCGGAGCCGATTAAGTCAGTTCCCCAGCCCATGGAGCCGGTAAAATAACCAGTTTGGCCCAAAATGGTCTCTTCACCGATTGTGGTGGAGGGGCTCCTTCCAAGGAAGATAGCCTGGACACCGGGCTTCCCTGGCATTTGTCGGTCACGGTCGCCCCGGACTGCCCTCGGCGAGTCAAAGGTGACCTGGGTGGTCAGCCGTTATACCTGGATTCCTCAGATTCAGATGTCACGACTTGCATTCTCATACAGGTGATGATGAATCATCCATTGGCTTAGAGATGGAGGAAGGTCTCTCGTCTTTTCAGAGCATTCTCCGCCTCATCTGTGTCTACAGGGATGCCCCTGGAGCCAATCCAGAAAAAGGTGGAGTACCCTCTTACAGACATCCTTAAGAGAGGGGATACTCCGACTGAGGCCTTTCCTGTGGCTGAGGCTATTGTTGGCCCGGCCCTAGAACTTTGGCAGTGCCCTGCCTCTTGTCCAGCTCAGTCTGCCCGCATGGCCCGCAAGTATGCAGTGCCCATGGGGTCCCTTGCGGGATTCACAGAGCACCCTTCGGCCGAGGGCCTGGTGACCGCCTCTGTTCATGTGTACTGGCAGATATTACTTCGAGCTGCAGCTCTTGCAGCAGGTTACACCATTAGGACTGAAGCCGGCAGGCACCAGGACCCCATGGAAATTTTCTAGCTAGCAGTCTTCAGCAGGGGCCGCCTCCGACGTCGGTCCAACCCCCGACGTAGGGCGTAGTACAGAAGGAGGCGGTCCCCCCATAATCCTCAGTCCTTTTCTAGCGTGCGATGACCATTAGAACTATGATGATTTTCGTCTGCCTTTCAACTTTGGATCAACTGATGTCCTCTAGAACAACTTCTGTAGAGGGTCACCATACGAAGTATGCCTGCGGCAAACAGATCCCCTTCAAGGATCCACATTCGGCCTGCATGCGCTGCCTAGGCCTGGAACACGATACCAAGGCCTGCTCCTTCTGCCAGGGCTTCAACAGTCGCACCAGGATCCGCCGCCAGAAGGCCCTTCAAGCGTTTCTCTTGGAGGAGAAACTGAAAATTATGGATAAAGAGCCTTCCTCCCGAGAAGGTGATGGATAAGCCCACAAGCACCGGGAAAAGGAAAGATCCAGGTCTCCTGCGAGGGCCTCGGACTCCCAAAGCTCCGGCTCGAAATCGGACCGCTCTCCCTCCAGGGCTCGGTCGCAACCTCCCCTGGTTCAGGTCAGATCTTCCAGCTGCTCCTCTTCTCTGCAGGCCCTGAAGACTTCCAGGCCGATGGCCTCTTCCACTCCATCTAAGACCTCATCGAAGTCCGGGGAGCACCATAAATCTTCTTCTCGCCGGCGGGACACCGAAGCCAGGTCAGTTTCCCGGCCTCCGCGTGGATCGGATCCGGTTCTTCGTAAGACCAAGGACCTGACGTCCCTCAAACGGACGTTGGACCTGACATCGGCCCATCCGACGTTGGCCAAACACCACCGGCACTCCCAGGAGCTGGCAACACCTAAACACCTGTCACCGGCCGGGCGTTCGCCCCCGAGGATGTTAGCGAGGACGGCGTCGGCTACTCCAGAAGAGGACCACACCACCGTTGCGGCAGATGCGGTCAAAGAGATTCATCGAGGATGACCACACAGCCGAGGCCCCAGTCGGGTGACACTGGAGACGCCGGGCTCCCATGGGAACCTTCCCCGGAGCAGGAGACCCCCGGGGACCCGACGCCCGACCCCGGCGACAGGTCACCACCGCCAGGCCTGTCGTCGGGTATGAATATAGCAGAGGTAAAAGAACTTTTTACCTTCTGGTGGGACACCATCAAAAAAGATGTGGTCACCACACGTCCTCCTCCTACTCCGACTCTGCCTCCACCTACTCCTTCACCGCCTACGCCCCCTCCTCCACCTAAGGGGCCCGTAGGATGATCACCAGCCCCCAAGGAGCAGACACCACCTCCTTGGGGCAGATCTTCAGAAAGGAGAAGACCTCCCTCTAGATCCCCCTCAGGGTCACCCAGCCCCAAGAGACCCAGACGACGCCGGTACACTCCGTCTGGGGAGGATTCCAGGTCTGACACCTCAGAGCGCTCCAGATCACCTTCTCCTATCAGCATTCCCTCTCCAGGCCTACATGACCTACCTAGGTCTCATCCGGATGATCCCTCTTTCGCGGAGATCATGAGGCACATCCAGGAGAACATGGGGTGGGATGCTGAAGAGCTCGACCCCAAGAGACAACGCCTCTGCTCGCTACCTTCAGCAGAAAGACCCAAAGCCTGTGGTAGTGCCACCCTTGGTGGATACCTTTGCGGACATCACCAAGGCCGCCTGGAAACATCTGCACTCCACTCCCGCAGTGCCAAAGAAGGCTGACCGCCTATACAAGGCCCCTAGGGAGAACCAGTATCTGGCGAACCATCCTCTGGCTGACTCCCTGGTCATCACTGCTTCACATGACCGGTCTCATAGACCTCAGCACTTGAGCACGCAGCCACAGGACCAGGAATCCAAGCAATTGGATGTCCTGGGTAGGCGCACGTACGTGGCCGTGACTTGCGCCATCAGGTCACTGAATTACCTCACTGACATGGTTCAGTTCCAGAACGCACTGTGGGAGCAGGGACAGGACCTGGTAGAGAAGATGCCCGATGGTCACCACATGGAGGAGTTCTTGAACCTCCTCTGCACGGGTTCGGATGTGGGGACCAAGTGCTCAGAGCCGCATATGATTCTCACGGACTCTTCAGCCAAAACTGCAGCCTCAGGCGTGTGTGTCTCCAGAGGCACTCTTGGCTCCGTGTCTCGGCTTTGCAGGCGTCCAGGAGAACATCTTAGATGCCCCTTATAGCAGCAAGGTCCTATTTGGTGAAGCCTCCGAGAGAGTAATCACCAAACTTCAGAACGCACGGAAGGCAGTCTGATCTGTACAAGCTGTGTACAGGTCTCGGCCTAGTTCCTTCTAGGGAACCAGAGCAGCTTCCGTGGCTGGCTACAAAGGCAACAGCAATGTTCCGGCCAACAGCAGAGGGCACTTTCACCACGCAAGGCCCAGGCCAGGTCATCCACAGACAGAGGCCAACGATTTGCAAAGTTGGCCCAGCCTGCCAGATCAAACGCTGCCACAGCATGACTCCTTCCCAACCCCCACCCCTCCTCAGGATCAATGGGAAAAGATAGTCGGGGGTCGCATTACACGTCACTTGCCAGGGTGGCAGTCGATCACCACCGACAGGTGGGTTCTGCAGCTGGCCAAAAAAGGCCATTATATAGAATTTGTAGGCAGTCCACGTACAAGACCTCCCCTGCTCTCCCGATATTCGGGTCAGCAGACCCTGCTCATACAGCAGGAAGTGCTCGCACTTCTGGAAAAGGAAGCCTTAGAGCACATCCCAGAGAAATAGAGAGGACTAGGGTACTATTCTCACTTCTTCCTGGTTCCAGAGAAAATAGGGGACCTCCGTCCAATACTGGACCTCAGCGACCTCAACCTTTCGGTCGCTTACAAACACTTCTGCATGGTGACCCGGGCCTAATTCCCATGCTGAAGCAGGATGCCTTTCTGGTGTCTTTGGACATGCAGGACGCCTGCCTGCATATTCTGATTGCTCAAGCGCACCGGAGGTTCCTGCGCTTCGAGTTTCAGAGCCACCATTTTCAGTTCCAAGCTCTTCCCTTCGGGCTGTCATCGGCATCTTGCGTATTCACGAAGTGTATGGCAGTCGTAGCGGTGTCTCTGAGGAGACAAGGCCACTACATGTTCCCATACCTGGATGACTGGCTTCTCATGGCACCCTCCAGGGAGGCACTGATGATGGCTATCCACTGTACCCAGTCCCTTTTTCAAACACTGGGTATTCTCATCAACTACAAGAAGTCACTCCTGGTGCCGTCCCAGAAACTGCAGTTTATAGGTGCAGTTCTGGACACCATCAGAGGGAAAGCTTTTCTTCCCTCGGACAGAGCGGAACACATCAGATCCCTCATCAGGGACTTGTCGGCGAAGAAGACCGTCCCAGCCCGGACTGGTCCTTCACCTGCTCGGACACATGGCTGCGGCCATTGCGACAGTCCCACTGGCACGTCTCCACATGCGGGTAACCCAGTGGATGCTATGGGTGCAATAGGACCAAAGGCAAGACCATCTGCAGCATCCAATCCGAATTACGAAAGCCGTAATTTGGGATTGGCAATGGTGGCTAAATCCAGAGAACCTCTCTGCGGGGGTTCCCTTCACAGTGCCGTCTCCGACTGTGGCCCTCTCCACAGACGCCTCAGGGCTTGGGTGGGGAGCACACCTGGATGGTGTTCGGTCTCCGGGCCTGTGGACAGCCCAGGAGTCTTTTCTCCACATAAACATCGTGGAAATGAGGGCAGTCCTTTATGCTCTGCAAGCCTTCCAGTCGGAGATTCCACTGGGTACCTTTCTGCTACAAACAGACAATACCGCGGTGATGTATTACCTCAACAAACAAGGAGGCACTCACTCCTACCCACTTTGCAGGGTGGGCATGAGAGTGTGGGAGTGGGTATTGCAACACGGTGCAAACCTAATTGCAGTACGTGTCCGTGGAGTGGACAATACCATCGCAGACGGTCTGAGCCGCTCTCAGGCCAGAGTCCACGAGTGGGAACTTCTGCAGGAGATGGCAGAGGATCTGTTTCACAGATGGGGCACTCCAGAGTTAGACCTTTTCGCATCCCCATCCAACGCAAAACTGCCCAATTTTTTCTCGCTAGATCCAGGGCCTGGTGTTTTATGGCGAAACGCGTTGTTCTTCTCCTGGGTGGGCAGATTCCTCTATGCCTTCCCTCCTTTCCCGTTGATCCAGAGAGTTCTCTTAAAACTTCGCAGGGAGCAAGTGACACTCATTCTGATCGCACCCTTCTGGCCCAGACAGATTTGGTTCCCTCTTCTGCACCAGCTATCCTGGGAACCTCCAGTTCCTTTGCCAATCAGCTCCCATCTATTGTCTCAGGAGGCGGGTTCATTGGTCCATCCAGACTTATGCTCATTGAACCTGCATGCTTGGCTCCTACAGACATAGCCATGATGCGATACGGGGTCTCTCAAGAAGTGGCAGACGTACTCTCTGCCGCCAGAAAACCGGAAACCCATGCAACGTACACCATGAAATGGCGTAGATTCTGTTTGTGGGCTCAAGCGTGCGGCTTTCTGCCGTTAGACTGTCCAGAAAAGCTGGTTCTAGACTACCTGCTTTCCCTCTTCCACTCGGACTGGCTTCTCCTCGATTAAAGTGCACCTTTGTGCAATTTCTGCTTACCATGCCCCGTAGGCCATCGGACGGTGGCCCAGCTGGACACTACTCATGCCTTCTTAAGGGGTGTCCTCCACCTTAGGCCTCCCATTAAAGATCCAATCCCTCCTTGGGACTTACTTTTTGTCCTGGAGCAGCTTACACTGCCACCCTTTGAACCAGCCACGGATTGCAAGCTACGTTTTCTCTCTTGGAAAATGTTATTTTTAGTTGCTGTTACTTCTGCTAGAAGGATATCGGAATTGCATGCTCTTATGTGCAAAGAGCCTTATTTGGTTTTCCATCAGGACAGAGTATCCCTAAGGACAAACCCAAAGTTTTTGCCTAAGGTGGTTTCAGCTCTCACCCTTAATCAGGATATCGATCTGCCAGTGTATTTCCCAAGGTACTCTAATCAGGGAGAAGCCCTTCTGCACACCCTTGATGTGCGCATCGGTGCCTCAGATACACTGACCAGAACCAAAGCAGCTCCGGAAGTGGACCAACTTTTCATCTCCTTCGCTCACAGAATGATAGGAGCTCCTGTCTCTAAACAGTCACTCTCTAGGTGGCTCATCCAATGCATCACTTTTTGTTATGACAAGCGCAGTAAACCCTTACCAGGCGCGGTCAAGGGTCATTCTACAAGAGGGGTGGCTACTTCCTTTGCGGCATTAAAGAACGTCTCCACCTCAGCTATTTGCGCTGCAGCTACTTTGAGCTTTGTGCATACCTTTATCAGGCATTACAGTCTGGACATTGCATCGAGGCGAAGAGCGGGATCGGTCTAGCCGTCCTTCAGGGACTTCTGTCCTAGGCTCGAGTTATTTCGAGGTCTCTACCTTTCCCCCTCCCGGTGGTGTATGATTGCCACTACTGCTTGGAAATCAGTCCTAATGGTGTAACCTGTTGCAAGAACTGTAACTCGAAGTAAGATAGTACAGTTACGTAAGAACTTATGTAACAGTAGATCTTAAGGAACGCTCTTTGGCAGGTACTATCCCTCCCACCATCCCCCTTTTTGAGGTGGGTCATAGTCAGCACCCATCTTATGGGATGGGACATTCCTATTCACTAATCTTTGCCATCTGGTGGCGGATCCTCGAGTCTTCTCTTCTGATGTCATCCAGTGGCCGGGAGTCTCCGGCGGGAGAACTGAGGATTATGGTGGGACTGCCTCCTTATGTACTACGCCCGACGTCAGGGGCAGGACCGACGTCTGAGGTGGTCCCTGCTGAAGACTGCTAGCTAGAAAATTTCCGTGGGGTCCTGGCGCCTGCCGGCTTCAGTCCTAATGGCGTAACCTGCTGCAAGAGCTGTTCTCGAAGATCTACTGTTACGGTAAGTTCTTACGTAACTGTACTTTCTGCCGACACTGATTGACCTTCTGATAGAGTCCAAGCTTTTGTACATTCAGCCAGGAAGGTCTATGCGGCTTCCTCCTTGGGCTTTCGTCAGGCAGGTTCTGCCCGTCATCATGGCGCAAACCTCTCACGCCCCCTAGGGTTGCTGGATGAAGTCCTCCCACATCTCCCCGCGGACATGCAGACCACGGTCAAGCAGGTCTGGGATCAGGGCTGAGCTGTCGCCAGACAGCAGCTTCAGACGGCCCTCGATGGGATTCTTGTGCCCGTTCGATGGCAGCCGCAGTTGCCTCTCTTGTACAGGGCTTGGTTGAGGCTCTCCTCCTGCCCGGTGGATACCCAGCACAAACCAGCTGACGTGTCCTTCCTCGGGACTGACCTGTTCGGCCCAGGAGTGGCCGGTCACCTTCAAGCGCGTGAAGCAGTCCAGTGCCACCTTGACGCCTTCGTCTGCCAAGGTTCTTTGGGCAGAACCTCAGAAGGAGAAGAAGCCTTTTCGGCATTCTTCCCCTGCGGCTCAGCAGTCTTCCTTTCAAGGGGACAACAGCACCAGCAACAGCAGCAGGCTCAAGCTTGGCTCCCCCGGCCCAAGCCCGGACCCCAACAGGCCTGTAAAGGAGGCAGAGGTTTAGGTTCTGGAGCCTCCTCCTCCAAGCCCGCTCAGTGACAGGGTGAGGGCTGTCAACCCCTGTCCCCTCACCTCAACTCTGGGTCCTCCCGTGGTGGGGGGGGGCTGGCTCCACCACTTCCATTCTGCATGGTCCGTTGTTACTTCGGACAGGTGGTTCTCGAAGTGATTGGTCAGAGACTGCCTCTGGAATTCGAGCAGTACCCCCCCAAGCAGAGCCTGCGCCTCTCGGCAGGAAAGTATCCACTCAGACCCAGTCGGCTGTCCGAGATGACATCGCTCAGCTCCTCCTCAAGGAGGCAATAGCTCCAGTGGCGAATCCTCCAGCAGACCCAGGCTTTGTCTCTGGGTGCTTCCTGGTGCCCAAGCAGATGGGGGGGCTGGTGCCCCATTCTTGATCTGCACGACCTGAATCAATATCTCAGGGTCACACACCTTTCAGATGGTCACTCTGTCCCAGATCATACCATCCTTGGAGCGCAACATGTGGTTCTGTTCACTGGATCTACAGGACACGTTCTTTCATGTCCCAATCCGTCCGTCCCATCAGCGGTTCCTCCGCTTCAGGAGTTCGAAGGGCACTGCTATGAAGTTCCAAGCCATGCCATTGACCCTGTCATGTCGCGGGTCTTCACCAAATACATTGCAGTGGTGGCGGCCCATCTTGAGGCATGGGGGGTCGGGATTTATCCTTACCTAGATGATTGGCTACTAGCAGGTTCCACCCAACAGGAGGTGGAGAGGTCCAGGGACCTGGCCCTCCAGACCTGCCCCCAACTCGGCCTCCTGATCAGCGAAGCCAAGTCGGAACTTGTGCCTTCTCAGGTAATGGGCTTCATTGAGGCAGAGCTTGGCTCCCGGCAGACAGGGCGGAGGTTCTTTCCTCCTTTGCCCAGTCATTTCTGGTTGGGCAGGTGTGCCCTGCCAGGGACTTTCTGCGCCTTCTGGGTTACATGGCAACGTGCACCTCAGTGGTCCGTTGGGCCCAGTTGCACATGCGCCCCCTCCAATGGGAGCTGGCGGCCCAGTGGACTCAGCGCCATGGTCATTTCGACCAGCTGATCACTGTAACCCAGAAGATGTGGGACGCTCTCCAGTGTTGGACCGCCCCAGGCCAGTTGCAGGAAGGGATCTCATTTGTCCGCCTTGAGCCGACGGTTGTCCTCATGACCGATGCCTCTCTCGTGGGCTACGAAGCCCACATGGGGGAGAAAAGGGCCCAAGAGCTCTGGACCCCCGAGAAGTCCTGATGCCACATCAACCTGTTGGAGCTCAGAGCAGTCAGACTGACATTGTTAGCTTTGGTTCCTGACCTCGGGGCCAAGTGGTTCAAGTCCAGACGGACAACACCACAACCATGTACTACCTCAACAAACCAGGTGGCACGCACTCCCATCTGCTGTGCGGGGAGGTGCTCCGCATCTGGACCCTCGTGAGCCGACTGGTGGCAGATCTCCTAGCCATCCATGTGGCAGGGCCTCAACCACTCCGGTGATTCTCTACTCATCGCTTAGGCCAGACATCCACAGTGGTCTCTACATCCAGAGGTAACTTACAGCCTGTTCTCCCACTGGGCAAACTGATGGTGGACCTGTTTGCCTCCAGGGGAAAACACCAAGCTGAGGCTGTTTCATGCCCGCCCCCCCCTCAGCAGGGCTCGCTGCGGGGGGATGTCTTACCTCCATTTCCCTTGATCCACAGCGTGCTCCTCAAGGTGAGGAGGGACAAGGCGAAGGTGATCCTGGTAGCCCCAGACTGGCCACGCCAGTTCTGGTATCCAAATGATCTCAGCCTCAGCTGCAGGCCCCCGGAGCGGCTTCCAGCATGCCCAGACCTGATATCACTCAGGGGAAGGTATTCCATCTGGACCTTCAATCCCTGCACCTCACAGCCTGGTACCTGAGCGGCTAGAGTTCCAGACTTTGGGTCTTTCCGAAGATGTCTACACCATGGTAGAGGCATCTAGAAAGGAATCAACCAGGATAATGTTTTGTGTTCAAATGGAAAAGGTTTTCCATTTGGTGTCAGGGCAAGGGCCTGGTCCCTCTGTCCTGTCTAATGGCTAATATTCTTGACTACCTTTGGTCTCTCTCTCTCTCTCTCTCTCAAAGGGGCCTTTGGTCATCGACCCTTAGGGTGCACCTGGCAGCCATCTCTGCTTACTGGGCGCGAGCCGGTCAGGTGACGGTGACACAGGAGACAGTGGTTGGGCACTTTTTCAAAAGGCCTGGATCACATGTCCCCTCCGGTGCGTGAACCTCCACCTCCATGGGATCTACTGCTGGTACTGGCAAAGCTCATGGGCAAGCCATTCGAACCAATGCACAAGTGTGTCTTGTCACACTTGTGGAAGACTGCCTTCCTGGTGGCTATCATGTCTGTCAGAAGGACAGGGGAGCTCCAGGCGCTTTCAGTGGACTCCCCTTATCTGGTCTTCCACAGGGACAAGGTCGTCCTACGCCCCCACCTGAAACTCCTTCCGAAGGTGGTGTCAGAGTTTCACCTTAACCAGGTGTTAACCCTGCTGGTATACTACCCTAATTACACCTCGGAGGCAGAGTACAGGCTCCATATCTTGGAGCTAAGATGAGCCCTCTCCTATTACAAGGAGAGAACAGCGGAAATCCGGGGAGAGGTTCACCAGCTGTTTGTCACCTACGCTGAAGCCCCTTCTGGCAGACCTGCAGCCAAACAGACTATTGCAAAACAGATCACATCATGCATAGGTCTGTGCAACGAGTTGGCAAGCAAGGAACCTCCCAGAGGGATAAAAGCTCATTCTACCCACTGTACTGCTGCATCGGTGTCTGCACCCAGGGACATCCCTATCCAGGAGATCTGTCTGGCTGCTACCTGGAAGTCAACAAACACCTTCATCACCCAGTACTACATCGACCTTGAGTCACGCCGGGATGCTGGTTTTTGGGGCCTCAGTTCGCCAATCTCTGTTCCCTAAGTAGGGGGTATGCGCCTTTCCTCCCTTCTCCCGGAGAACTGCTAGGAGTCTGCCAAAGAGTGTGGATGAACAACATGTCCATGCTCCTAGAAAAACAGGTTACTCACCTGTAACAGTAGTTCTAGAGTGGCATATGTTGTTCATCCACACGGACCCACCCGACCTCCCCTGCTGCAGACGCACAACAAGTGGCTTCCTGTTGGTTAAGATCTGGCGTCATGAGGCGGATCTGAGGCATATACCACCCGGGTGGGTGGGAGGAGCCAGCTTGAAGACTTCCGGTCCATCTTAAAGTGGAAGGGGATATGCCAAAGAGTGTGGATGAACAACATATACCACTCCTAGAACTACTGTTATAGGTGAGTAACCTGTTTTTCTAACCCTGATACGGGTGCAAAGGTCATTTCAGAAAGGCCTGCTGAACTGGCTAGCGCTTTGGTTCCACTAAAAAAGACAAAAAAGACTAAACGCACAGAACCCCCTGCTGATCAGCGTCTGGGGACTTCTGTTGTGGCAGTCAGTATTCCCTCTCCACTGGAAATTGCTCAAGCTTCAAGGTCTTGCAGGCCTTTCAGGTGATACTGCCTGCTGGACAGCAGTCAACAGTTCAGATCCCTGCTGAATCAATCCAGTGTTCCCAACATGATGTTAGGGAAGACTACGGGGAGTATGAGGAAGAAGATGAGGGAGAGCCTATAGAGCCTGAAGTCTCCCTGGAACAGGAGTCTGGCTCACGCCCCCAGGGTTTTGGAGGATTATTCATCCCATTTTTCATTTGTCCGAAAAATGATGGATGCTCTTGACATCTCTACTACTGAGGTGATGGAGGATAAAGAGGAAGCAGAATACCTAGAAATGATGGGGTTAACACCCACAAAACAGGTACTGCTCCCTGTGAATAAATTCCTTTTAAAAAGACATAGTCAAAATCCTCCAGACACCTGGGTCTGTCCCCTCTTTGGACAAAAGGCTGGACAAGAAATACCAGTTGGATAGGGAAGGGGCTGAATTTTTATTATCCCATCCTGACCACCAGGAGGTGGTACAAGCTGCAGCCTGTGACAAGGCAACAGTTCCTCTGGCATCTCATCCCCTTGAAAAAAATTCCAGAAAGACTGATAGAATGGCCAGAAAGGGCTACTTATCAGCATATTTGGCAATCAGACAAGCTGATTTCCAGACTTATGCAGCCCAGTATCAAAAAATCTCTCTTGCAATCTGTCATGGCTGTGGCAGATAAAGCCCCCCTCTAGTCTTTCAGCTGACTTAGCTGAGACTGCCAGATTTGGCTTAGAAGCAGCCAAATACCAATGTCAGATGGCAACAGATATGAGTGACACTGCTGCCAGGTGGATGGCTAATACCATTGCCCACAGAAGTTTTGTCTGGTTAAGAGCCACAAACCTTAGTCAGGGTAAGCAGAAGAAGGCTCTGGATTTTACCGTTGAGGGTAATTCTCTCTTTCAAACACATACCGAGGTCTATATGAAAAAGGTAGATGAGTACAAGACCACCTAGAGAAGCAATTCTGCCAAGGAAAGGACTTCCCCGTCCACTAGACCTTATGGAAGGGGAGGCAGGGGCAAACAGTTCCACACCAGGCCTTTTTTATCAGGCCATGGCGGTACCCCACGTTCAATAGTACCCACAGCAAGGGCACTTTAGGGGCAGGGGCAGAAGGGGTTCCAGGCATGGTTCCCATTCTCAGCCTCAGGCAAAGCAAGATCCCTGATGTGCTTTCCTAGGCCCCTTCCCCCTCTACCAGTAGGGAGCAGACTGACTCACTATTTCCAGGCTTGGAAAATGATCACCACAGATAAGTGCATCCTGGAAGAAGTGTGTCAAGGTTTGTCCCCAAGTTTCAAATCCCTTCCTTCTCCGAGAACCAGAGTTTTCAAACCAGCTTCCAATGCAGAAAGAAAGCTGCTGAAATAGGAGGTGCAGAAACTGTTGTCAAAGGCAGTGGAACCTGAGCCTCCACAACAAAGGGAAAAGGGTTTTTATTCAAGATACTTCCTCACAACAAATACAAACGGGGACTGGCGGCCTATCCTAGACCTAAGGGTGCTAAACAGGCACTTACTAAAGCAAAGGTTCAAAATGATAACCTTGTCACTGATTCTGCCAGCTCTTCAAAAAGGAGATTGGTTGGCATCTCTGGACCTAAAAGATGCTTACTTCCACATCCCCATAAGGGAGTCTCACAGAAAGTACCTCAGGTTCAGACTCCCCTCAGGTCATTACCAGTTTTCAGTCCTGCCATTCAGCTTCACTTCAGCTCCAAGAGTGTTCACAAAGTGCCTGGCAGTGATTGTGGCACACCTGCGAAGGCAAGGTGTTAGCTTTCCCCATCTGGACAACTGGCTGCTGGTAGGAAAATCATCACAACAGGTAGAGGAACACCCGCAGCTCACCCAAGGCCTTCTGGAGTCACTGGGGTTCCTGGTAATTCTCAAAGTCAGTCCTTCTCCCTGCACAAGTGTTGCAGTTTATAGGAGTAGAATTAAATACCCAAGAGGGCAGGGCTTACCTTCCTCTAGACACGGTGGAAAGTATTCCACAGATGGCAGGCTCCTTCAGTCTGAACAAACCAAGAACTGCAAGACAGTTTTTACAGCTCTTGGGCCACATGGCAGCCACCACAGGCACAGTCCTGGGTTCAGGGTTCCAGATGAGAGACATCCAATTCCACCTAAGGGCTCATTGGTGTCAAAGAAAGGATTCTCTAACAAAGCTGATTCCAGTAACAAAAATGTTACTTCTGGCCTTCCAGTGGTGGGAAGAGAAAGCCAACCTCAGGGAAGGGGTTCCATTTAAAAAAAGAGTCCCCATCAGTGATTCTCACAACAGATGCATCACTACTAGGGTGGGGTGCCCATCTAGGGGACCACACTACTCACAGCACTTGGTCCAGTACAGAGTCACTCCAGCATATAAACCTGCAGGAGCTCAGAGCAGTGTTACTGGCACTCCAAGCTTTCACACCACTGGTTCAGGTAAGGGTGGTACAGGTCAGAACAGACAATACCACCACAATATGCTACATAAACAAGCGGGGAGGAATAAGGTTGGATCCTCTCTGCACAGAAGCTATGAGAATCTTTACTCTGGCCTATTCCATAGGAGTTTCCCTTCAGGCCATTCATCTGCCAGACGAGGACAGTGCCCTGGCAGATGCTCTGAGTCTGATCAACCAGGCCCATCATGAATGGACCCTGAACAGACAGGTGGTGGAAGTGAGTCTCAGAAGATGGGGCACTCCAGAGATCTCTTTGCATCCCACGAAAGTCACCACCTGCCACAGTATTGTTGCAGATCCCCAGCTCAGGGAACAGTACCTCTGGATACTCTGCTGCTGGACTGGTCAGGGAAAGACCTGTATGCATTCCCACCATTCCCTCTGGTATACAGAATGTTACTCAAGCTCAGATCCCAGCCAGCTTCAATGATCTTGATAGCTCTAGATTGGGCCAGGCAACCATGGTACTTTCTGCTGCTCTCCATGTCTGTAGCAACGCCAGTACACCTTCCTCAGAGGCATAACCTGTTAACCTCCAATCAGGGGAGACTCCTGTACCTGAACCTCAAGTCCCTCGGACTCAAGGCATGGCTCTTGAGGACCTAAATCATGCAGGCCTGCTTCTCTCTGAAAGTGTTCTGGATATTTTAAGGGGGTACATGAAGCCTTCCACCAAGAAAACCTATGCATCTAAATGGAAACGGTTCTCTATCTATTCCACCAGGGATGTAGTGCCGGCCCAGGCAGGTGTTCCAGCTGTGCTGGACTACCTCACTTATTTGCATTCACTGGGCCTGCAGCCCCCTACTTTACTTCCCTATGGCTGGGAAGAATGCCTCTGTGGCATCAAACCCTATCTTCAAAAAGTTCTTTAATGGTTTAGCTCACTTGCACCCCCCCATCGGGGAACCGGTGCCAGCCTAGGATCTAAACATATATATTGCCAAGCTGATGGGTTCCCCTTTTGAACCCATGTCTTCAGCTCCCTTTAAATTTGTCACATGGAAAATGGTTTTCCTAGTGGCAGTTACTTCTGCTAGAAGGATCAAGTGAGCTCCAGGCTCTTTGTGTGGAGCAGGACTACATTTCATTCCACAGGGACAAAGTGGTCCTGCGAACAAACAGACAGTTTCTTCCAAAGGTGGTTTCGGGTTTTCATCTGAACCAATCCATTACTTTACCTGTCTTTTTTTCTTACTGAGCACTCAAGCTCTGGGGAACGTAGATTGCAGTCTTGATGTTGAGAGCTCTTAGCTACTACATAACAGTTACCAAGGCCCATAGACAGGGCAGGAGGCAGCTGTTCCTGACTTATGGGGTTGTGGGAAAAGAAAATCCAGCATCTAATAGGTCCATGTCTCGCTGGATAGTTCAGTGTATTCAGTTTTGCTGCTCAAAAGTTGGGAAGGAGTCCCAAGCAGGGCTGAAAGCCCATTCCACAAGGGATACAGCTGCTGCTATAGCAGCTTCCAGGGATGTTCCACTGGAGGAAATCTATAAAGCAGCTACTTGGAGAACAGTGCAGAACTTCACTAAGCATTACAGCCTGGACACATAGGCTAGAGGTGATGCCAGGTTTGGCATAGCTGTCCTGCAGAGTCTGTTTCCAAAATAGGTTCTGTGCCCACCTCCAAAGGTAATGCTTCTTAGTCGGCTTAAGAGTTAGGAATATTTGAGTGTTCCAGGGGTGAGAAGAAAAAATTACTTACCATAGTAATCTTGTTTCTTCAGGGGATACTCCAATATTCTCAACTCTCTCACCGTGCCTCCCCAGCTAGAACTAGTGGCCTCTGCACTCCATGCTGTATTATCAGGGGTATGTGTGTCACACACTGGCATTAATATTTGGAACTGTGTTTTCATTGGTTTTACCCTCTTCAGGTGATTCTGACATTCGGGGTACTTTTGTGGATTTTTCCCTCCTGTTGGGAGGTTTTGGGTGTTAAGTTATTATTGTTATTACAGTGTTGTTTAATCATTAAATTTCTCTTGGGCCCTGTCTTGTCAGGCATCCATGAAATCTGAGGGTTAGAATGTAGGCAGTTGATAGGTGGCAGCATTTGAACAGTGGCATGTACCAGTGGTGTTCCATCATTAGCATAATGTTCCATCTCCTGGCAGATCTGGCTTAAAGGCATACTGCTTAAGAGTTATAAATATTGGAGTATCCCCTAGAAGAAACAAGATTACAATGGTAAGTAATTTTTTCTTTTCTTATCCACAGACCAGGCACTTTTTATAAAGTTAAATCTAGGAAACTTAATATCAGCGAGTTCATATTATCTAAAATGATGGCAGATACTTCCAGTTTCATTCTGGGGAAGAGTGAACATAATTAAAATGAATATTTTCCCCAGGCTCCTTGATTCGCTTAATATGTTAAATATATATTTGCCCTTAAACTGTTTTAACAAGATTCATCCTCTACTAATTAGCTTAATATGGCAGGGGAGAACCCTTAGAATTGCGTTAAATAAACTGATACTCCCTAAACTTCAGGGGGGTATAAAAATTACACAACTTTACATTATACTATATGACATCCCATTTGAACAAATATCTTAAATGGTACCAGAACCCTTCAAGTGTGAACAAATATTTTTCTACCTGGCTGGAGCTTGAACTTGCCTTATTAAAGAAATACAAGTTGTTACTGGATACATTTTTATATGTGAAATTAAAAAAATATCCCTAAAACTATTGAGAATACGGTTGTAAGTACCCCGTTAAAAATCCATAATCAAATATGCAAATTTTTAGGTATTAATATACATCAGGATATTGATCAACCAATACTAGACAATCCCAACTTTATAGTTGATAGAAAGTCTCTTCCCTCATGTTGGTTACCAAGTAAATGCTTCCCCACTGTTGCCTCTTTTAAAAAAAAAAAAAAAAAAATGGTCATTTTAACTCTTAATGATTTTCTTATGGAGTTGGATCTGAGCAAAAGACATATAACCACCCTTTTACTTATTAAAATAGTGTTAAAGGCACACATAGGCCCTCTTCCTTGGAAGATGGATCTTCAGGATATAACAAAATAGCTTAAAAGAGCCCTTAATAAAAAGCATCCCATTGCTAGTATATGCTTGGCTTTACTATCGATAGAATTCACTGATTCCCCAATATATTCAGTTAATTGGCAAGAAGAACTCTCTTACATATCTTTAAATTGGTTTAGGCTATGGAGGAATATTTAAAAGTATACCTTTAGATAATCTTAAACTGATTATGTTTAAAATGCTGCATAATGCTTATTTGACACCAGTAAAGCTACACAGGTATGGTCTATCTGTTACCAATATATACCCAAGATGCAATTCTGGTTCCCGGCTCGCTTTTATATATTTTATGGCCATGCATCAAAATACAGCGGCTCTGGGGAGAAGTTAGAACCAGAATTTACTGTAAGTTACATCTCAGTCTACCTTTAGATATAGATAATTGTATTTTAGGGGAACTGTGAAGACAATATTCCATCCTCAGTTCTAGCTGTGATTTCCCTAATTACTATTTCTACCAAACAATTGATCCTTAAACATTGGGCTGATAATTTTATTCCGTCCTTTAAAGAATGGTTTGCCAATATTAGGTGCAACCTTCAGTTTATATATCTGATCAGCTGTTTTTATAATAAACAGAAGTACTTTTTTCAGATGTGGGGCAAACTCTGAGTTGATTTTTGAAAGTTTGAATACTTTTCTTTCATTGTCTTTTCCTTTAGAGAGTACATTTCTCTAGGAAGTACTTTTGAAATTCTGTATTTTGTGGCTTTGATGTCACAGTATTTGTTTTCTTTGTTCTAATCCAATCATTCTTTTAGAGTTTGGGGGTTATTCAACTTACTTTAGAGCCATCATTGATTTAGATATAAATGTGGTGATCTCTTAGATGTTTTCGAGTAGTTGGAAGGGGTGAGGGCTAGTTCTATTCTTCTTGTTTGTTCATATGTTGTTGTATTTTATTTCACTGATGTTGAAATTGTTACTCTGCTTTGGTTGGTTGATGTGTACTATTTAATAAATTTAAAGAGACAAAAGTAAAAAAAACAACATTACCAGAGTGGTTAAGAGGAGATGTGGTTAAGGAAATACAAAAAATGAAACAATTGGGTATCATACAAGAGTCAAGAAGTGCTTGGTCATCACCAATGATGATTGTAAACAAAAAAGAAGGGAGTGTAAGAATCTGCCTTGATTTTAGGAAACTTAATCAAGTGTCAGAATTTGACAGTTATCCTGTGCCCAGAATAGATGATTTGGTGGACAAACTGGGGAGTGCCAAGTATATTAGTACCCTCGATCTCACCAAGGGTTACTGGCAAATCCCCCTAGCTAAAGAATCTATAGGCAAAACTGCATTTGCCACTGTTTTAGGATTCTGTCAGTTCACCACCATGCTGTTTGGATTACCTGGCACACCTGCTACATTCCTGTGGTACATGGATGTAATTTTATCCCCTCACACTGATTATTGTGCTGTGTACCTGGATGATGACGTGGTGTACAGTCCACACTGGAAAAGCCACCTGGAATATCTACAAGTAGCTATCCAATCGATCAAAAAGGCAGGTCTGCAATTAATTCAACCAAGTGTGTATTGGGTATGCAGGAAACCAGATATTTGGGCTATGTTTTGGGAAATGGAGAAGTCATGCCAGAGGTTTCCAAGATAGAAGCTGTAACTAACAGCCCTGTCCCCAAAACCAAGAAACATGTCAGGTAATTTTTAGGGCTGGCTGGCTGGTTATCAGAGATTTGTTTCCAGCTTTTCCAAGTTAGTTACTCCCCTCAGTGAACTCACAAAGAAACAGTTCTGAAATACTGTGAAGTGGACCCCAGAGTGTGAGGAAGCTTTTGGAGCCATTAAGGCCACATTATGTTCAGCCCCTATTTTAAGAAGCCCAGACTGAGATAAATAATTTGTTTTACAGACTGATGCATCGGAGGTAGGCCTAGGAGCAGTCTTTTATTTATTTCTTTTTTTTAACTTTATCTCCAACCTTGGAGAACTTCTTCCATCAACATCGGGAGCTCCCAGCCTCTACCTCCTGCTGTGACCACTCCTCTCCCCCCTCGTGTCACCAAGCACCACCTCCGGTTCTGAACCCTCCAGAGGTAGGGCCACCCTAGCCACCCAGGGTGCTTTATCTTATAGGGCAAAGTGCCCAGCACACACGAGTCTGGCAATGGAGAGGAGATGGCCCGGAGTTGGGAGTGTGGGCTGTAGAAGGTCGAGGTGCCGTCATCTATCCCCAGGATTGGGGTATTTCTTTCTTTTTCCTGTTCCCCCCCCTCTCCTGTGGAGTTTGGCCAGCGAGGCAACGTAGTGCTGCAGCTCCGCCCACCCCTGGCATACGCCACGCTGCTCAGTCGGCGAGCAGCCAGCCACCAGGAGGTCACTCCATGAGCAAGCGTCTCCCATATCCTCCCGGGAAGAGAGCAGTCCTCTGAATGCTCAATCTCTTCTCCACCCGCTGACCCCCGGCAACTCCCGGCTCGTTCCCGGGTGCCGGCGTGGTGCGAGGTGTGGCATCCAGCGCCTCAACCCTCAGTGCCACCGGGCCCCTAGGAGCAGCCTTGAGTCAGCATATAGATGGGTAAGAACATCCTATTTTATCTATCAGTAGGAAGTTACACAACAGAGAGAAAAGGTACTCTACCATTGAAAAGGAATGCCTTGTGGCAAAGTGGGCCATGGAGTCCCTTAAAATTTATTTGCTAGGAGCTGACTTTATACTGATAACAGATCACAGTCCTCTCTGTTAGCTCAACCAAATGAACGATAAAAATTCTAGCATCACACTGTGGTACCTGGCACTACAGCCATTTAAATTTAAAGTGATGCATAAATCTGGGAAAGAGAATGTCGGTGCTGATTTTCTGTCAAGATATGGATCAGGAATTGAAAATTCCGAATGTTGAAAAAAACATGAGTTGAAACTTCTCTGTTTGCTATGCTGGCTATGCTGCATATGCTCTGAACTGTAAAGGTTATAAGATAATGTTAGAAAATAATTAATAGAAAGTTTTGGAAACCTGTTTTTAAAATGGGTTCCCTCTTAAGGAGGGTGGTATGTAACAGGGTTGAATAAGGCCCTGCCTCATTTGTTATGCAGAAAGAGTTAAAATGCAAGGGTCTGTTCTATCCTCTCCTTTTCTCTTTCCTCTGTCTGGTTGCGCAGATTTTCTTGTGAGACCTAGAAACTGATCACTCCAATGGTTTTGCAGTTCTCCACCTCCCGCTGCCTTTCTGCCTTCTCTTGCTGTTTCTGTCTTCTTCCCCCTTGCATATCCGTGGGTATAAAAATATGTGTGAATCTTTATGTGGAAATGTCACTGATACTGTGATCTCTTTGTTTAAAACTGTATATAGTTATACTGTTGAAGTGATTGCAAAGCTATTTGGAAATCATGGTTAACCTGAGATGCAGTTTTTAAGCCTTTTGCAGAGCTGTAAAAAGGAAGTCAGTTCTGGATCACTGTGATCTAAACTTCGAGTGGGAGCTCTTGCATCAGGCTATAACCATTAGGACTAGTGACGCAGGCCTTAGGATCCACCGGAAAAATCTTAGCTAGCAGTACCCAGCTGGGCCTGCCCCCAGACGTTGGCCCCGCCCTGACGTCGGTCAAACTACAAAAGGGGCGGTCCCCAGCTCCACCTCAGTTCTTTCCTGCTGCAGACCCACTCTTGTGGAAAGTTCTTTGCATGTGTTGGTAGCTGTTCTAGCGAATTTTCAGGTTTTGTCTTCTGTTTTTTTTTTTTTCCTCTTCAGTTTTTGTCCGCGCATGTCTTCTCCATCATCGGTCTTGTCCTCCGGCTCGAAGAAGACAAAGTGTGCCTGTGACCGACAGATACCATCAAAAGACATCCACGATGAGTGTGTCTTCTGCCTTGACCCAGACCACGACATCCAGGCCTGTGAGATTTGCAGGGGTTTCACTGGTAGGACTAGAATCCGGCACCTGAAGGCCCTTAAAGCCCACCTGTTGGAGAAGCAAGTTTCCGTGATACAGAGCTCTCCCAGGGAAAAAGCTAAGCACTGGGACAAGTCCCATCACAAGTCCCGGGAAAAGGACTGTAGCTGGTCCAACCAGTGGTCCTGGTCATGTTCCCCGCACAGAAAGGCTTCCTCTTAGAGCTCAGGCGGGTCTGACTGCTCGTGCCACTCCAAGCATGAGGAACCCGCTAAGACACCAGCTCACGTCAAGACGCCGGTGTCTGCCCTGGCAGGGGCCACTGCAGAGATGGCCCAGACCAAGGCTACAGCCTTGGCGGGTGCTCCTAAAGCATCCCCTTCAATGCAAGCTTTGGGCCTGTCGAAGTAGGTCTCGGCCACGACTTTGCCCGGGGCTCTGGGAGAGTCGTCGACCAAGGAGTGGGATCCCTCTGCCAAGGTTTCTTAGGGGTTCCACCCCTCTAAGTCGGCAAAACCTGTCAGCCACGGCCCAGACGCCAGCCACAGTGCCGGCCTCGGTCCCGAAGGCCAACCAATCTCAGGAGAAACCTACCCCAGTTAAGGCGCCATCATGGGGCCCAAGAACCTCGACCCTGGAGAGCTCCTCTTCCGGTTCCTCCCGAGGCCCTCCTGAATCTCCCGGCTTCGCCGATCCTTTTGAAGGGGACTGCAGCCTCGATGTTCTCAAAGGAAGAGCTGTCTGAGTTGTTGTTCTTCTGGTGGAGTCAGGTCAAAAAGGATATCTCTCCACCGAAGCTGGATCCGACATCGGTTCCCGACCGACAGGATGAGCAAAACACTGGGGATCTAGCATTGAAGTTTGAGTATTATTTAATCTCGCTATTGTTGCGAGCTGTAGCGACCCCGAGCTCAGCACTTCTGGGTCACCCCCTATATTGCTCGGCCCTGCAGCGAGCGGGCGATCAAACAAAGAGCAAACATATAGCTACAGGTGTGTTGGGTGAAACTGAGCTGTGCACTGTCTATATTTTATATCCGTTGGGGTGAATTAATTGAGGCTACAGCAAATGTGCACCAAGGAGCCCTGCTGAATCTAGCGCAGGAAGAGGGCACTGTAGTTCTTAGCTGAGACTCTAGAACTACAAAACGGTGCCAATAGTATTTATTTTAACTCTTAACACATTAATCTCCTGCACCTGGGTCACGCAAGAGTGGCAGACGCGCAGAGAGGTGTATTTTAAATTTATGAGTAGTATTTAATCTCGCTATTGTTGCGAGCTGTAGCAACCCCGAGCTCAGCACTTCCGGGTCACCCCCTATATTGCTCGGCCCTGCAGCAAGCCATGTGCAAAGACGTGCACGTCGGCTGTGTCAGCTGAGGAAGCCGAGGAGTCTGAGTTACACGGCAACATACATGAGTACAAGGGCAGTATGTTGGTGTGCGGCCTACGTGCTATGTTTAAACATGGCGAGGAAATGGAGAATTACCTCTGCCACCGCTGCATTGAAATTAGTGAACTTAAAGTAGAAATTGAGGCTCTAAGATCCAGGCTGAAAGTACAGACAGAAATTTCTTCATTGGAAGACTTTATCGACTCTATGGTGGAGGGGATTGGTGAGGATGTAAGTAATTCTGATAAGAAGGACCAGGAACCAGAAAGGATTTATAATGAAACAATAGAAAACCCAGAGGAATGGTATGTGATCCCTAAAAATAGTATCCAATATTATGACCCCAAATAGATTGCAGGCACTAGTCACTAGCGAGGATGTCGAAGCACCCCAGACAGCAAACGCTGAGATGCGTCCCCAAATAGTAAATGATGTATGCACAAGCACTATTACACCAAACAAAGAAAGCATCACTATAGGGAATAATATCCAGCACATAACACAACAGACCCATACCCCAGAAAAATCCAAGAGATTTTTTGTTTATAGGTGATTCTATGTTATGCTACACTGATAGCATTTTGTGCAAACAACATAATGAGCACACAACAGTTAGCGTATTACCGGGGGCTGGTATCAGCGATATTAAACTGCTTCTACCAGGTCTATTGCAGAATACTATTACTCCAGTTACAGTTCTGCATGTAGGGGTAAAAGAAATATCCCAGATATACAGAGGGATTTTGAAGCTGTGGGTGCTGAATTGAGACACAAAGGATGCAGTGTTTGGATTTCGGGGATCTTACCTGTTCCTAGGGCAAAAAATATAATAAATCAGGAAATATATCGATTAAATGGCTGGCTTAAAAGATGGACTATAAGGGAAGGTTATCATTTTATTGATCATTGGCAAGAATTCCACAATGAACACCTGTATGCGAGGGATGGGATGCATCTTAATGAGATGGGCAAACGACTGCTGGCTCAGCAATTAAAGAATGTTGTACACAGCCATTTAAACTTTGTCGGGGGGGAAGTGGGAGATACAAAACCTAGTGTATCAAATATACAGTGGAAGTTTATGTTAATTAATGCTAGGAGCCTTTCGAATAAATTTGATGAGCTCCAGGCCATGCTACTGATTAATAATATTCAAGTCTGTGCTATAGTAGAAACTTGGTGGCAACCAGAGGATACGTGGGATAAGCAGATCCAAGGGTTTACACTGTATAATAAGGATAGTTCCCTATCACGAGGGGGGGAGGAGTGGCACTGTATGTGGCAGAGAATATTACATCAGAAAGTATAGATATAACAAGATGGGGTGATTTTAGAAGCACTATGGGTTAAATTCAGCCCCCCTCGAACTGCTGTAATAAATCTGGGCCTGGTATATAGACCCCCTTCCACTAGGGCATCAGAAGATGTGGTTATATTATATTTTGTTAACCACCTGACACTTGCAGGGAATGTAATATTGGTCAGAGACTTTAATCTCCCTGGTATAGGGTGGGATATATTAAAAGCAAATACAGTCATGGAACCTAAATATTTGGAAACCTTCAGCCTGACTGGGCTGGGCCAATATGTTACATCCAATACCAGGGGTAACTATATTTTAGATCTAGTAAGTAATTACTACTAATTGCTGTATACATTCCCCCAGGTTCCAGTGACCATTGTATGATTGGATTCCAGTATACTGGGGGGAAAAAAAGGCAAGACAGTACTATATAGGTACAATAATGCAAACTTAAAATTAATGAGACAAATTCTCTACATGGGATTGCAGTCAGATTGTGATAACTTGTCAGCCACTGAAATGTGGGACAGGTTAGCAGGAATATTAAAATAGCTGGTTCAAAAGAATGTACCTACTAATAACAAATATAATGGCATCAAAAAAAACCTTCTCCCATGGATGACTCCAATTGTTAAGGGGTTGATTAAAAATAAGAATAATGCATACCATCTGGCAAAACATAACACAGAAGCTGGTTGGGAAAATTATAAAAAACACCTCAAAATTGCTAAGAAGGGTATTAATATGGCCAAAGGAAATTATGAGTTTACTCTGGCATCTTAAGTTAGGGATAACTATACTGTAAGTCCTTTTATTCATACATCAGTGGAAAGAAAGGTAGAAACAATATAGTCGGACACCTTAAAGCACAGAATGGGGACCCAATAACAGAGAATTTGGTGGTTGCTGAGGAATTCAATATATATTTTTCCTCAGTATTTAATATAGGCCCACGAGTTGTTCAGGATCTGGGAGAAAAAATCCAAGTGGGACATAGTATTAACATAGATCCAGTAGATGTCTTAAAAAGGCTTAAAAAATAAACCAGAACAAGGCACAGGGAACAGATGAGATCCACCCCAGGGTAATTAAAGAAATGGCTGAGGTATTGGTCAACCCAGTAACCTGGATTTTCCAGAAATCCATTCAAACTGGTGAAATCCCCGAGGTATGGAAGCAAGCTGTGGTTGTCCCAATCCTTAAAAAAGGGTCAAGAATGGAGGTTTCAAATTATAGACCCATTAGCCTGAGCTCTGTGTTAGGGAAGATCTTGGAGGGGATGATAATAAATAGACTACATCACAGAGTTCCTTATAGCATCAAGCAAAACGGATAAAACACAGCATGGGTTCACTAGTGGGAGGTCATGCCAAACTAACCTGTTGGAATTCTGTAACAAGGTTAGTAAATCCCTAGAGTCAGGAAATTCTGTTGATGTTGTCTTCCTCAACTTTGCCAAGGCTTTCGACAAAGTCCCTCATGTAGAATTTGTGATGGCCCTAAAGGAGTCGGGTCTCCCAGGTTGGGTTCCACAGTGGGTTATGGCATGGCTAAATAATAGAACACAGAGGGTCTGTATACAGAGGAGTCATCTAGCCAGATTAGAGTGACCAGTGGGATTCCACAGGGTTCTGTATTGGGACCATGTTTATTCAGTTTATATATTTCATCAATGCAGGCTGATAGAGGGGTTTGGCTCTCAAAGTTCACAGATGACACCAGAATAGGTTGTCCAATAAATAATAAAGCAGATCAGTGTATTCTACAAAATGCGTTACACAACCTTGAATCTTGGGCCACCCGAAAACTATCTGTTTTTAATATTGATAAGTGTACAGTCATGCATTTTGGAAAACATAACAAGCAGTTTCAATATACCCTGGGAGGAACTGTACTGAAAACTGTAGTAGATGAAAGTGATCTGGGGATTACCATCAGTGGAGATCTTAGTTTTAACATGCAGTGTAATAAAGCGATTAAAGAAGCTAGCAACATAACACGTTGCATATGGAAACGCATTAAGTATAAGGATAAGGAGGTGGTGATGCCACTGAACACTGCATTGGTGTGCCCACACATGGAGTACTGTGTGCAGTTCTGGGCGCCTTACAAAAGGGGGGATGTTGGATTGTTGGAGAGGGTGCAGAGAAGGGCTACCAAAGGGATCAAGGGGACCAGAGGCATGAGTTATGAGCAGCGGTTACACTTTCTGGATCTGTACTCCTTGGAGTATCGCAGAATGAGAGGGGACATGTGTTTGATCTACAGGGCCCTGTCAGACACCAATATGTGGGATCTCCTGTGATTAACACGTAGGGATCAAACATATGCTACCAGAGCCCATTGTTACCAACTGGTTAAGGAAAGAAATATAACCAATAAAAGGAGATTTTGGCTAAATAACAGAGTAACTAAGATACAGAATTTATTACCTAGTGAGGTGATGGAGAGTAAAACGATGTTAGAATTCTAAACAAAGTTAGATATATTTCTGATAAGTAAGGAAATCTGAGGGTATACATAAACTTTGGGAAGGCGAGCTCATGGACTAATGTCTTTAAATGCTCTGATAATCTATGAAGTTGCCGGTTAAACCCCCAGATGATCGGCCGAAAGCATCCCGATTCCGCTCTCCCCCAGTAGTTAAGTCCCAGTCTTGGTCTTGGGACCGCCGACAGCACAGATCCTGGTCTGATAGCCGTCGTAGGTCCTGGCCCAGGAGAAGGTCCCGCAGCCCGCCCAAGTCTTCTTCCCATCATAGGTGCTCCGCTAGCCGTTGCCAGTCTCTAAACCAGTGTCTGTCCCCATACTGCCATTGGTCCTTGACCTGTCGTCGGTCTTGTGACTATCGCCGGTCTGAAAATTTTGCGTTAGGGAAAACCTTCAGATATTGTTCGACCTCCCTTATCCTAGCAGAGTCTGTCCTCATCTTCCTCCGTTTCTGACAGCACCCTCTCAGGAATTGGGGTTCTCCAGATGACAAGGATGTTCCTCACTCACCGCCAGATGATCCAACCTTCATGGACGCCATGCAGCATATCCAGGCCTCAATCGAGTGGGAGACGGAGGACCTGGATCCGGAACACCAGAGACTGGCTTGGTACCGGAGGCAAAAGGAGCCCAAACCGTTGGTGGTGCCTCCTTTGTTGGACACATTCCAAGACCTAACAAGGATCAGTTGGAAACATCCCTCCACAGTCCCGGCAGTTCCCAAGAAGTCAGACAGGCTGTACCGAGTGCTGAGGGATGAGCTCTTTTTGGCGGAAAACCCTCAGGCAGGATTCTACGGTCATAGCGGCTGCTCACAATAAGTCCCAGCAGCCCAAGCACCTAAGCTCCCAGCCTCCCGACCCAGAATGTCATTACTTGGACCAGGTAGGCAAGAAAGTCTACTCTGCATCCACCTGTTCCATCAGGTCCCTAAACTTCCTCACGCATATGGTTCAGTACCAAAATGTGTTGTGGGAAAAAGGACAGGAGATACCATGGCCTTGCCAGACTCCACGCAGAAGACAGAGCTCCTGGATATCTTGAAGTCGGGCTCGGACGTAGGCACACATACTGCATTTATTACTGGCGAGGGCGGCCGAGATCAGCCAGGTGTTCGCCTGAGGCGCCATGCCTGGTTAAGAGTCTCAGGCTTCTCCCAGGATCTGCAGACCGGAATCAAGGACCTTCTCTTCCATGGTTCCATGTTGTTTGGGTCGGAAACCGAGAGCCTTATCTGTCATCTCGAGGAATCTGGCAAATCAGTCTGGTCCGTCCATCAGTTGTACGAGGGGACCAGAAACAGTTTTGCAAACTGTCTTTTCATAAGGATGTGGTCAGTTACTCTGGCCAACATGCCCGCAGCGATCAAGCAGCCCGGAGAGGTGGCTTCAAAAGGAGAGCCACAACCCAGCAATCTGAGGGCGCCCCTTTTCAAGGCCCCAAGTCGTCCCAGATCTCTTTGCCGACTCCCGGTTCCTCCCAATGACTTCTCGTTGACCCCCCCCCCCGGAGGAGACACAAGGGGAGGCGGTGGGGGTGTCTCTTCTCCCTCCACTTGGAGGGATGGAGCTCAATCACGATAGACCTCTGGGTTCTCAATATCATAAGGCGAGGACATGTCCTAGAGTTCACTCAGATTCCCCCAGAAACACCACCGAGTTCCTCAAGATATCCTCCTCCTCACATTCCTTTCATAGAAGGAGAGATTCGGGCCCTCTTGCAAAAAAGGACAATAGAGCCAGTTCCCTTGCAGCAGCAGGGAAAAGGGTATTACTCCTACTTCTTCCTGGTACCAAAGAAAACTCAAGATCTTCAGCCCATTCTGGACCTCAGTTCTCTAAACAACTTTATAGAGTACAAAAGGTTCAAGATGGTGACCCTTCCAGGTCTGATTCCCTTGCTTCACCAAGGAGACTGACTCTGCTCCCTGGACATGCAAGATGCTTACATGCATATCGGGGTGTATCCCCCTCACTGGAAGTTCTTGAGGTTCTGCTTCCGGGAGAGGCATTATGAGTTCCGGGTGCTGCCGTTTGGCCTATCCTCCACTTCTAGAGTCTTCACTGAGCGCCTAGCGTGGAAGCTGCAGCTGTAAGGCGCAAGGGTCATTACGTCTTCCCTTACTTAGACAATTGGCTTCTGGCTGCCTCGTCAAGGGAGCGCCTTCTGCTCACTCTGAGACACCTTTACATTATTCCGAGAGTTGGATCACCCCGAATCTTTCCAAGTCATCCCCAGAGCCCAGCCAAAGACTTGCCTTTATAAGTGCGGTCCTGGACACGGTCCAGGGCATGGCCTTCCTCCCACAAGAAGGGGGAGATCGCCTGTGGGAATTGGCACGGACGGTCCTTGTAGCCACCCAGGTCCAGGCCAGGACCTTCCTCAGGCTTCTGGGGCACATGGCGGCGGCCATCCCTGTAGTTTGCCTGGCTTGCCTTCACATGAGGGTCCCACAGTGGATGCTCATGGTGCAGTGGGACCAGGGCTTCGACGGTCTAGACCATCTGGTCAGGATCTCCAAGCCAGTCATAAGGACCCTTCTTTGGTGGTTAGATCCCCTCAATCTGGAGATAAGGGTCTTGTTTCGGCATGAGCCCCCAAGTCAGACCCTAACGACGGATGCCTCCGACTTAGGTTTGGGGGCTCACTTAAGGGACAGCCAGACCCAGGGAGTTTGGTCCCTGGAGGAGCGAGACTTACACATCAACGTATTAGAAATGTGAGCAGTCCTCAGAGCCTTAGCGGCTTTCCAGGTGGACCTTCATCCAGGCCCTCTTCTAGTTCAGTCAGACAACACGGCGGTTGTCTTTTACGTCAACAAGCAAGGGGAACTCATTCCTACCCCCTGTGCAGGGAACCAATGAGGGTCTGGTACTTGGCACTGGAGCACCACATCTCTTGACTGCAGTGCACATTCCAGGCATCCAGAACGCCTTGGCAGACCGCCTAAGTCGATCTCAGTCCAAGGCGCATGAGTGGGAGCTACTTCAATTGGTATTGGACCAGCTCTTCGACACATGTGGTCTTCCAGAGCTGGACCTCTTTGCGTCACCACACAACGCCAAACTGCCAAGTTTCTGCTCGCGAGAGCACGCGCCTGGTGTTTTCTGGCCAGATGCGTTGTCCCTTTCTTGGACAGGGAGGTTCCTTTACGCCTTTCCTCCCTTCCTTCTCATTCAGAGGGTTCTGTTAAAGGTACAGGCCAAGGGGGCCTGGATAATACTAATCGCCCCACTGGGGTCACAGCAGAATTGGTTCCCACTACTTCAGCAGTTGTCGTCGGAACCTCCGATTCCACTGCCAATATGCTCGCACTTGCTGTCCCAAGACCAGGACAAGCTGGTACATCCAGACCTCAAGTCTCTGCATCTTCATGCATGGCTCCTGCAGACGTGATCAAATCGAGGTATCGGGTCTCCCAAGAGGTGGCGGACGTTCTCGTCTCAGTGAGAAAGCCCTCTACTCGGTCCACTTTCGCTATGGAGTGGAAGCGATTCTGTCTCTGAGTTTTGTCCCATCATCTGGATCCCCTTGCCTGTCCAGTGAACTCAGCATTACAGTGCCTCCTCTCCTTGTTCATCAAGGCTTGAGCTACTCTTCTGTTAAGGTGCACATGTCGGCCATTTCTGCCCATCATGTTTTAGTGGAAGGCAGGACCCTTGCTCATCTGGATGTGGTCCACACCTTTCTATGAGGGATTCTCCATATAAAGCCTCCCACCAGGAATCCTGTTCCCCCCGGGATCTCCTCTTTGTGCTAGAGAAGCTTACTGTCCCTCCTTTTGAACCTGCAGCAGAGTATGAGGTGCATTATTTGTCCTGGAAGGTATCCTCTTTAGTGCTTTTACTTCAGCTTGAAGAGTTTACGAGCTTCATGCCCTGATATGTAAGGAGCCTTATTTGGTTTTTCACAGGGAAAGGGTTTCCCTCAGAACGAATCTTAAGTTCCTACCCAAGGTTGTTTCAGAATTAACCCTCAACCAGTTGGTTAACCTTCCAGTCTGTTCCTCAACTCCGTCTAATGGGGAGAAGTTCTCTTGCACACTCAGGACGTCCACTGGGCTCTGAGGTATTACCTCAAGTGGACTGCGGCATGCCACAAATCGGTCAAGTGTTTGTGGCCTTTGCGCCTCAGCATTTGGGCAAACCTTTGTCTAAGAAGACCATCTCCATGTGGCTAGTCCACTGCATAACTTTCTGCTACAATAAATGCAACACACCTTCTCCCGGGTATGGTTAGAGGTCATTCTACCAGAGGAGTGGCTACGTCGTTTGCTTCTCTGAAGAATGTCTCTATCAGAGAAATTTGTTCAGCAGCTACTTGGAGTTTAGTACATACCTTCGTCAGGCATTACAGCCTGGACATTGCTTACATGTGCCGTGCCGGTTTCAGCCTGGCAGTCCTTGAAGGGCTGTTGTCCTGACCTGCTGTCCGTCTAATTTTTAGGCAAGGCCATCTTGGTTGTTGTTTTTACGCCTCCTCCCAGGGGCTGGTTGCCTCCTTTTCTGTGGGACTGCTTGGGACTCAGTCCTAATGGTTATAGTCTGCTGCAAGAGCTCCCACTCAAAGTAAGATAGTACAGTTACGTAAGAACTTACTGTAACAGTAGATCTTCGAGAGGAGCTCTTGCAGCAGGTGCTGCTTTCTCGCCCTCCTTCCCCCTGGAGAGTTCTGCATCACAGGATTAAGTTTTGCCTGGTTCGTCTTTGGTGGATGAACTGAGGTGGAGCTGAGGACCACCCCCTTTTGTAGTATGACAGATGACGGGGCAGGGCCGACGTCAAGGGGCGGGCCCTGCAGGGTACTGCTAGCTAAGATTTTTCCAGTGGGTCCTAAGGCCTGTGGCACTAGTCCTAATGGTTATAACCTGCTGCAAGAGCTCCTTTCAAAGATCTGCTGTTACGGTAAGTTCTTACGTAACTGTACTTTCTTTTTGCTGCACCTGCATTGAAACTGACAAGAACATTCTGTAAACTTACAAGAACATTCCATTAGAAGCAGGCTTCCTTGAGGAGTTCCCAAAGTATTTTTTTATAAAAAGAGCAGGTATGTTTTAGCTAGAGACAAGGAGAGTGAGAGCAAGACTGAAACTTTGAATTAGAGCTATCCTCAGATGAAGGACTTTGTTTTCTCCATTTGGACTGCTTTTGTAAATAGTTGCAACTAAATAATTTTTATTTTTTATTTTGCTGTTATTGAGAAAAATAAAATGCTGTTTGCAAATTTTGAAACTGCTCCTGGTTTACCTATGCTTCCTGACCTTTGCTTCGATGACAGGAAGGTCTTCCATCCGGATCTTCAGTCCCTGCACCTGACTGCCTGGTTCCTGAGCGGCTGGAATTCCAGGCTTTGGGTATCTCCGACGAGGTCCTTCATGTTGTGGAGGCCTCTCGTTAGCAGTCAACCCGTCAGTGCTACGCCTTCAAATGAAGGAGATTTTCAATTTGGCATCAGGACAAGGAGCTGGACCCCTTGTTCTGCCCAGTGACGAGCATTTTGGAGTACCTGTTGTCCCTTTCTCAGTCGGGCCTCCCATCGATGATCCTTAAGGTGCACGTGGCAGCCATCTCGGCATTCCATACCAGGTGCAGGCTGGTATGCCGACGGTGGCACAGGAGAAGGTGGTCAGTTACTTTTTCAAAGGCCTGGACCACTTGTCCCCACCAGTCTGTGAGCCATCAACACCTTGGGACTTGTTGCTGGTCTTGGTGATGTTCATGGACAAGCCATTCTAACCAATGCACAGGTTTGACATCTCTCACCTGTCATGGAAGACCGCTTTCTTGGTGGTTATCACCTCTGCCAGAAGGATCATTGAGCTCCAGGTGCTCTTGGTGGAGTCTCCTTATTTGGTTTTCCACAGAGACAAAGTTGTCTTCCGTCCTAACCAAAAGTTCATTGTCTGTGAGTTCCACATTAACCAGGTGATCAACTTCCCAGTGTACTTCACCTCTCAATCCTCAGACACTGAGCACAGGCTCCATACATTGGACCTAAGGCAAGCACTCGCTTAACTACAAGGAGCACATGGCTGGAGTTCGGTGAGAGGTTTACCAGCTATCATCCACTCTGAAGCCGCACCTGGCAGACCAACAGCTAAGTAGACAGTTGGCAGGTGGATAGTTTTCTGCATTGACCTTTGCTCTGTTGGCTAGTAAGGAGCCCTCCTGTAGGACTTGGGGCTCATTCCACCAGCCATACCGCTGCCTCAGTGGCTGCTTCCAGGGACATCCCTATCCAGGAGATCTGCAGGGCTGCTACCAGGAAGTCTGCGCGCACACCTTCATCCACCATTACCACACTGACCTTGAGTCATGCCAGGGTGCTTGTTTTGGGATCTTGGTTCTCCAATCTCTGTTCCTTAAATAGGGGTGTGCACCTTGCCCCCACCTCCCAGAGAACTGCTAGGAATCTACTTGTGTGTGGATAGTACACCATAGCCATGTCCCTACAAATGAGAATTACTCGCCTGTAACCATAGTTGTAGAAGTGGTATATGGTGTACATCCACACAGTCCACTCGACCTCCTCAGGCAAGTGACATACCACCTATCTTGCTTCCAGCGAGTAAGATCTGACATCACGGGGCAGTGCCGAGGAGGATACCACCCGGGTAGGTGGGAGGAGCCAGCTTGAAGACATTCCCGGCTTGCCTTAAAGGGAAAGGAAACTGCTAGAGTGTGGATGTACACCATATACCACTCCTACAATTACAGTTACAGGTGAGTAGCCCGCATTTCTCTGCAGGTGATATTGCTTAGCACCCACGAAATCTACATCCATTGCAGTGATTTAATTTAATCTTCAGATTAAGGAAAGGAGGAGGAAGCTGGATGGAATGAACAAATTTTGTGAAACTGCTGCAAAGGTTAAAACTGTTGACATGTAATTTCAGGGGGAAGTTGGAAAAATATGAAGTGTAAGGCCACTGATTTATGGTACTGATTGGAAGAAAATTAGAAAAACAAAATCAGAAAGTAATAGAATGTGGCATTTGATGCTCGAGTAGTACACCTACATTTATTTGCTTTAAATGAGTTCCTGTACCATTTCATTTTGCTTTAATTTGCTGTATATTTAGCTTTCCGTCGTGCATATTATAAACATAATAAAAGTTAGCTAGTAGAATCCTGGTAAAATCCAGAAAATAAGCTATCTGTCATTGTACTGTTCTGAAATTTTAAACCTTGAAAACTGAATTTAATTACTTTATTCTCCATAGATCAGTGCCACTGATTAAAATCAGGTAAGGTTAACAGAGAAGGCTATAACATGACTTAGAAGTATAGAGAGAAAATAGGAGTCTCACTGGTTACTTCTAGTAGCATGTATCTAGTTTTTGTTTTACCTCTGACTAACTTTTCTCTTACCGTAGAACTGTATTAAAAACATATTTGGTTATTCATTTTCTTAAGGGTTTGAAAACTGTTGACAGCAGTATTAAAAAGGAAGGTCAACTCCCAGCAGCTGACCCCAACACCCCAATCCCTTTAAAATATGAAGATGAATCTGCAACTGGAGGTCCTGCAGATCTAGAGAAACAGCTTGCCTTGCTTTTAGACAAAAGTAAGTTGCATTTTGTTGAAGTCTGTGTAGTTATTGTTTTAAGTGATATGATAATGGAATCACTATACAAGGCAGTTACCTGATTGTAACGTGGATGTCAAGCACTTTATGTCTTCAGAGATGGTTGTAGCATTGACAAGGATAGCACTTGGGCACTTGTCTGTAATGATACCTGTGGCATGCCATCACAGATTCAGTTTGACTGATTGCACATGCTGTCCCTTTGTCACCAGTTTGTTTCTATGACCTGTTTAAGCTACCCCCCACCACCATTTGTGGTACTCCCCCACATATCTTGTATTTAACCCCCCACCAGTTATGCCCAGCTCTGTTTCCATGTACTAAGATGTATTTTTAAGTGCAGTGGTTGCACTGCAACCTTTTATGTGTATCTGATGTTTAGCGCCCCCCCCACCACACATATACAGTATGCCGTACTGCCTCTCCATTCACACATTTTTTTGAATTCAGTTTAATCACCCATCCAGCTCCCAAGTGCACTCCCTCCACATCCCATAACTTTACAGAAATCGCACCCTTCTGATTCACAAGTGTAATGTTTGTGAACCAGCACCTGCTCACATCTGATTTAACAAAGAAAAAAAAGGCAAGCTGCTGTACATTTGCTTGAGCACAATTCAAGTTAGTGCCAGCAGTGCAAACATTGTGGTTGTGAATCAGACCAGTTTAAGTTCTGTCATTTTATGGGAAGTGGAGGGAGCATACATGGCAGCTAGTTTAGCTATGAAATTTTGTTAAAAAAAAATCAGTTTGTAAGTGGAGAAGAAGTATGACATACTGGAGGCTAAACTTTAGATAAGACACTGGAGGTAGCAGCTCAGTCATCATGTATGCAAAGAAACTTTAATAAATAAAGAAGGGAAAAACGCACACCCCTTATATATGGGGAGAGGAGGGAGGGTACTAGGTAGCTTAGTGGAGTGGGTGGGGTGGGCAGTGGTAGTATGCCATTAAGTAGTTTCTCTTTTTGTTTTGCACAAGGCTCAAGTAGTAAGTTTGGTTCCTCCATTTTATTTAACATTTCTGCTGTGAGTTTGACCAGTTGGAATGCAAGGTAACACGATGTCACTACAGTTTGTCAATTAAAGGACAGTAGTGATGTTACTACTGTGATTTTAATGAGATTAAAATAACAGTGGCAGGTCTGTTGGGCATTTTTAATGTACTGTGGCTCTGGCTCCCGACTGGACAAAGACTGCAGTATAATAACTAATAGTAACACTTGCATGATTTTACCCATGTATCCTATGCCGTTAGAGAGGATTTGTTTTTAATACAGCACCACTATAGATGAGGTTGAGTAGGAACGTGTATTAAATAGCAGTATTTGACTGTTTGTAGCTTGACTATCCTTTGACCTAAGGACATGAAAATCAGCATACTGTACAAGGCCTTTGTGGCAAGATCTTCAAGCCTTGCAAATTTAAAGGTAGATGGTGTACAAATCCTTAAGATATGTTTTTCAAGATGCATTTTTTTGCTCACCAATAACTAAAAAATGTATAAAGTTTTCACTTAAGAGGTTTGTTCGATCTTCCGCAGTGGTGGTACTTTTTTCATTTCTTTGGTAACCAGGTAAGGCGCACTAGGCACAAGGTGTCTGTTTTCAGGGGTGACCCGGGAGCACTGGGGTGGTTAAGTGACTTGTTCAGCGTCACACAGTATGCAAATTCAGGTTATGGGAATCAAACCCAGGCCTGCTGGATGTACCAAGTTCATTCACAGCTTATTACTCTAAGCTATGCTGCCAACCCCAATATGGCATTTTGGGAAATTTAGTTAAAAATGGAAAAGTTTGGGCAACCTGGTTTCTGAATAAATTTGGGAGGAGCAGCACATTCTCACCCCAGGAGTCCTTTAGCATTAGTAACAATAGCAGTAAGCTGACCAGGTTGAACTGCCTTGGAGGTGGAGCCATGAGTATTCATTAAAATACAGTGGCCAATCAGAATCAAACAGGAAGTTGTGCCGAGTACAAAGAGCCCACAGGGCTTCAGAATTTTTCTCCGACTGACTAAGAAACACTGCCTCTGAGGTGCTCTTTCTCATTCTTTTTTTTTTTTTTTTTCTTAACTTTGTTTATGCACCATACTCGCGGGGAACTCTCTCAGGCATCCACCTAACCTCGCCACTCTACCCCCGAACCTGAAATTCTTCAACCCCTGGCACCAGTCGGGTGATCCCCCCCCCTGGCCCTGAGCCCCCAAGGTAGGGCTGCTCTTCTTCTGAGGGCTCTATCCTACAATCTGGCAGGCCAGGCTGGGCTCGGCCAGGGGTGGATGGAGTGTGATGGCAGGTGGTGCGTCGCCTATCCCGTGGGGAGGATTTTAGCTTAGTTTCCCTTGGGGAGGCGACGTGCAATGATGTCTGCTGCACACCCCGCCCCTTACGATTCTGGCTGGTGATCCTGTAGTACCCCCGATCTCTATCGGGGGTCACAAGGACACCGAGCAGCCCCTGGAACCCTCCCAAAGGAGAGGAGAACAGTCCTCTGGACGCTCAATCCTCACCCTCCCCTGCCGACCCCTGGCTCGTTCCTGAACCTGGGTCGCCGGCGTGGCATGAGGTGTGGCATCCAGCACCTCAGCCCTCAGCACCACCAGTCCGGTCTTTCTCATTCTCAACAAATAAACTTTTTGTGCCCAAATCTTTACTTTTGTGCAGAGTTTGTAAGTATTTAACATTTCATTATCATTTTAAGGGTTTTTTTAGTGGTTCCTTGCCAGTTCCCAGGAACCACACTTTCCCCTTTTTTCCTCTGTTCCTTTTAACTTTTCTGAGGTAAAAATATACTGCGTTTTGAATATTCGATGGTTTTCAAGGCCTTTTTAATAGAGGTGCCCTTATTTTACCGGGAACTGCTATTTTTTTCTGTATTTCTACGGAGTTTTGTTATTTTAAATCATGGTTCTCTACTGCAAGAGAACCCACTGCATTTACAGTTTTTCCATATTGGGAACCAATATATTTTAGCTTTCTGACACATTATGTCAGAAAAACTAAACAAGAGGACTGGACCCACAGATTTTAAAAATTGTGTTAAGTGTGGTGTGTTTACAGTGCTTGGGGTCCAGAACATTTCTGCTCAAAAACTATTAAAAAGAAGAGGGCCAAAAGACTAGAAGAGCTGACCTTTAATAATGCTTCTCCTATTAAGGAGGGGTCCACTCCCCTTGCCTAAGCCTAAAGATAAGGACCCCTCAGAAAATGAGTCTGATAATCAAAATCTTTATTTATCCAAGCGAACATCGTTGAGCAAGCTCATTTACAAGATGGACCTGGTTAGCTCCGGGTCAAATGGTACATTGCATACAGAGATATTTACAATCCAGCCAAATAACACAAGTAAAAAAACAATGCAATTAATGCAAGTAAGTACTCAATGTTACATCAGTCATATCAGTTCAGAGTGCTTCTGTAATATTTAAGGAGGACATAAGATGAGGCTTAGTAGGAACTTCAGTAGGGAGAAGTGATCAGCTGCTCGGGTAGGGAGCTGACGCAAGCACAGAATTTCAAAAGTAGTGTAATCACACGGTATCCCTAAATGTAACACTCTAAACAGAAGGACAAGGGTCTTAACAGTCAAGGAGAAAAGTAATTATAGCTCTTTTTCGGCAAATTTCAGCATGGAAGTCAGATTTATGCTTGGTTTAGGATGAACACAGAAGCAGACTGCAGGAACCAATCGGAAGCCAACGCTGAAGAGCACTCACGTTCCAATTGGATGGCTGCTAATGCCGTGCTTTGCTAATGGAGAGTCCAAGCTTAGGTTCTTAGGTGGCAGTAGAGGCAGCGCCGACCGCCCAGTGCCCGGGTTTCCCCCGTGTATGGGCGGGACCCTGTGGAGAGCATATCCTTGGCAGGGGATGGAAGGGGTCGGTATTAAGTACTGGGCCATGGACAATGGAACATCTGAACCAGCGGGAGGACCAAAACAGCAGGACAACAGAGTTGGGTATTCCTTGATGCCTAAAGACTGGCCCAACCACAGAAATTCAGAAAGGATTGTAATCAGAGTCTCAACTCTTGACACTCTAAACAGGACAAAATAGAGGTCATAACTGCTGGGCAATAAGTAAGTACAGTTCTTTTTTGTGCAAGTTTTAGACAGAAGATCAGACTTTAGCTTAGTATTGAGGGAGACACAGGAACAGGCTGCAGGAGCCAAGCATATGCCAGAGCAGAAAAGCACTCTCGTTCCGATTGGGTATCAGTAATGCCGCACCTTGCTAGTAAGGAGTCCGGTCTGGGTGTCTCAGGCGGCTGCTATGGAAGTGACAACCACCCGGTATCCGCATTTCTCCCACCTGAGGGGCAGGGATCCCCAGAAGGGCTAGTCTACGGCAGGGAAGAGAGTTAGGGGACAAAGGAAAGAGATAGTAAGAGTGGAATGCAGTGGAAAGGGAATACGAAGATGAAATAGGGCAGTTAAATGGTACAAGGTAGGGGAATAAGAGCCACAGATTAAGTAATATGTAAGAGACAACAGGGTGAGTAAGGTGTAGCAGCCGTGAAAGCCATGAAAAGATAATAACCCTACAGGGATTTCTAGAGGGAAAAACATGTAAGGCATATGACGCTCACAGAGTTAAGGTCACCAAAGGTTACAAGTGATCATAAATTCAACTACACACAGAGGGCAGCAGCCGGATGCTTCGGACTAAAATTAGGGGCTGGGGTAGCAATCGCATGGCTCACACACATACCGAGCATATAGAGATTTAAAGGCATTCATACTGTGGAGGCAGCTTAATTTCAATAATTTTTGTACTTTGTTCCACAGTGTTGGCAACAGGAAACTAATGGCCACTCTGCCATAGCGAGAGGAAGCCTTGGGGATACATAATGTGATGTAGGATGCGCTTCTTAGGGCATACGTCCCTGGCTCACGTAGTGGGAGACAGTTTATTATATATTGTGGAAGCCGCTTCAAGAAGACTCTATAAGTCCAAAGGACAGCATTTCTATTACACCTAAATATAAGATAGGCCTCCTGATGGCTTTGTACAAGGAACAATGATGGGTAGAGATGGGGAGACCTGTAATAAACCAGATGGCCCTGTGGTAGAACGTATCCAACTTTGCAAGCGAGGCTTTGGGACATTGACTATAAAGGAAATCTGCATAATCAATCAGCGAAAGAAAAGTAGTTTGGACAAAACGCACTGTTGCATCTCTAGTAAGAAACTGGTTAATTCTAAAGAATAGCCCCAGCCTCTGCCTTAACTTCTTTACAAGGTCCTCGACGTGCTTAGTAAATGATAGATAATGGTCTAACCACACACATAGGTATTTAAACTTTGAGAAAAACTCCAGTTTTCTCTCCAAGAGTTATGGTAATCTGAATTAGTGCTCCAGAGCTGGCCGTATTCATCACACGGCTATAGGGTGAGAACAACATTGCTTTTGTTTTTTCAGCATTTAGAAGACGTTTTTTATGGAGGAGCTGGTTCTGAAGCTAGTTAAATTCCTCCTGGAGGTCAGCACAAGTGGCTTCAGGTGTTGGACGACATATATACAACCGTGTCATCAGCAAACGGGTGTAGTTGGCCTTGTTAATACTGTCATCAATGTTATTAACATAGATAGCGAATAGTAAGGGACCAAGTATGGATCCTTGCGGTACTCCCCTCAGTAGAGGTTTGAGTGGGGATAGCTTAGCCTCAGCCTTAATTTGTTGACACTGTCCTACAAGGTACTCAGTAAACCAATGCAAAGAAACTGAGTCCAGGCCTATACTCTTCAGAGAAGAGAGAAGCAAGCTATGATCAAAAGCCTTACTAAGGTCTAGGAATACAGCACAGACAAAGTTTCTGCTGTCCAGTTCTCTGTACCATTCATTTGTTACTTTGGCAAGGGCCAGAATGGTGCTGTGTTTAGTTCTAAAGCCAGATTGCATAGGGTTTAGTTGGTTATTGGATTCGAGGTAGTCCCTTAGTTGGTTGCTGACAATCTTTTCCAAAAGTTTCAACAAAGTTGGGAGGGGTGAAACTGGTCTATAATTGTTAAGGTCGCAGGGATCTCCTGATTTAAACAAGAGGATGACATGAGCAGTTTTCCAGATCTGGGGAATAAGCCCTTGGGACAATAAGAAGTTAAATAAGTGGGTGATAGGAACAGCTAGGACATGATAGGCGATTTTAAGGAAAATAAGGATCCAAAGAATCAGCACCAGCACTTTTATTAATATCCAATTGGAGCATGAGGTCTTCAACCTCTTTCAGAGAGACCAGGTGGAACAAGAAGCCAGTTATTGGGGCAGGAGGGTCTGAGCATGGGACACTTAATTGGGAGCGGACCAGGGATACAGGGGAATTGTCGAAAGCAAGACCAGCTGTGGCAAAATTATTGTTAAATTCATCTAGGATGCCCGGTGTATCACTGATAGTAGTACTCCCAGTTGTAATCTTAGGTGGCAAGGAATTACCAAGCATATATGCGGACATGTCCTTGATTGTCCTCCTAAATTTGGAGGAGCACTTTGCTGCAGAATCCAATTCGGTAACGTAAAATGCTACCTTAGCATCCCTGACCATTTTCGTACAAGTATTGCGTGCCCTTCTGAATTAACACCAGTCTGAGTCAAGCTTAGTCCAGCAAGCTTTTTTCCATAATTTATCCCTACCAAACAATGCAGCTTTCAGCTTGGCAGAAAACCGACAACATGTTTTGTTTTTTTACACTAATTGTTACCATAGGGGCATACATATTTAGGGCCCCAACAAGTATATCCTGAAAATATCATATGCCGAGTTAACAAAACAATAAAATGGTGACATGCCCCCAAAAAAAAAGAAATGAACAGACCACTGAGTCTGTTCTAGCAAAAAAAAAAAAAAAACATGTCAAGGCAAGCATACCACTGCCCCTCCCGCATCAAGGCAAGGGGAGACACTAGTGGCAAAAAAACATAATACCAAAAAAAAAAAAAAGAGGGTCAGTCACCCACTGAGGTCTGTGACCCTGATACAGATGTACCCCCTGTAAAAGAAATGGCAAAGGCATGGCACCTATATCAAACTTTGTAGGATATTGGGGCCTTTTTCTCTGCTCCCTCTACTCCTGTTAACCCTAGCAGCTGTGTCTCAACCTTTGGGACATCCTGCTACCATGTTCAGGAGGGAGATGATGATGATGGAGGAGAAGGGGAAGAAGAAGAGGAGGAAGAGGAGAAGAAGAAGACCAGTCTCTGGTGCTGGGCATTTTGCCTGACCCACGCTTTGATACCTCTCTAGATGGCCAGGAGGACCGTTCCTCTGTGTTGACCTTCTTACAGCACATGGTGGACACCATGGACCTCCCTGCTAAGGAGTCCACTGACGAGGATGATGATGATGATGAGGAGGATGAAGACTATAAAAATATGATTGATCTTTCTCCTACAAAAAAAGATTGCGCTTCCTATATACAAATCCTTCAAGAAATCCACTATGACGCTCCTGTGGGCCCCTGCTTCCCTGTCAGGAGTGGACAAGAAAGTCGATAGAAAATATCCTCTGGCTAAAAATGAGGCCGATTTTCTTTATATTCATCCTAGCCACAAAGGGGTGATTAAGATGCAGCCTGTGATAAGGCTGAGGTCCCTCTTACCTCTATGCCTCCTGAAAAGGAGTCACGAAAATTAGATGCGATGCCCAAAAAATCTTATAAAACAGCCTCTTACTTAGCATACTCTAAGTACCAGAAGGCTCTTTGGAGTTCTGTCCAGGCCATTCTGTGTCAGAAATCTGACGGGATGTTCCAGGACATTGCTGAAACAGTGAAATCTGGTCTGGAAGCCACCAAATACCAGTTTCGCATGGCTGTAGACACTAATGACACAGCAACAAGGGTCATGGTTCAGGCTGTTTCTCTCAGACGTTTTGCTTGGCTACGAACAACTAATTTATCACAGGGCACCCAGTCCAAAGCTATGGACTTCCCCTGTGGGAAATAATTCCCTTTTCGGGGACAAAACTGAAGCATACATGAAAAAGGTGGAGGAGTACAAGTCCACCTGTGAAAGTAATGCAGCCAAGCAGAAAGCCTCTACATCCCAGAAGTCTCAACCAAGGGGTAATACAGGCGGGGCCAATTCTTCAGGGCATTCTATCCTATGCCCATGCCTTTGGATTTCTCTCACATGAGAAGTTATTTCAGGAGAAGAGGCAGGAGGGGTCAGAGGAGAGCTGCTGCGACTCCTGCCCCTGCCACACAGTCTAAGTTCTAACTTCTGAAATCGGGTTGCTTACCCTCCTCCAGTAGGGGGCAGGCTGTCCCACTGCCTCCAAGCTTGGACCCATATCACCACAGACAAGTGGGTCTTGGAGGTAGTGGATAAAGATCTACCCCTGCAGTTCAAGCAGTTTCCTGCCCTTTAGGGTCTGGCTCTAACAAAACCCCTATCTCCAGCAGAAAGACACCTGTTGGAGCGGGAGGTAAAGACTCTATTATAAACCATAGTGGTGAAGAGGGTTCCCCTTTCACAGCATGGAAACGGTATCTACTCCAGATACTTCCTGACGTTAAAGAAAAACGAGGAGTGGCGACCTATTTTAGACCTCAGATATCTAAATAGGCAAACTCAAACCAAAATTCAAGATGATTACCCTTCAAATGGTAATACACTCTCTGCAGCAGGGAGACTGGCTAGCATCCCTGGATCTCAAGGATGCCTATTTTCACATACCAATAAGGCAGTCCCACAGAAAGTTTCTGAGGTTCAGGCTGCATTCAGGCCATTGCCAGTTTTCGGCCATGTCCTTTGGCCTCACCTCTGTGCCCAGAGTGTTCACAAAGTGCTTGTCTGTAGTGGCAGCCCACTCGAGAAAGCAGAGCATCTGTCTTCTCATACCTGGGTGACTGACTCATAGTGGGCAAGACCCCTCAGCAAGTCAGAGAGGCTCTAAACTGCACGAGACAAACTCTGTCCTCTCTGGGGTTTCTAATCAGCCAAAATAAATCCTATCTGGAACCCTCTCAACTCCTCAGCTTCATAGGAGCAGTCTTGGATACTCATCAGGCAAAAGCCTTTCTTCCTCAGGACAGAATTCAAAACTTTTTGACTGCAGCAAATTCTTTTCTGCTAGGCCAGCCATGGCCTGTGAGGCATTTTCTACAGCTCCTGGTCCACATGGCTTCCATGACAGCTGTGGCCCCAAGGGTAAGGTTTCAAATGAGGGACATTCAATATCATTTACTAGCCAACTGGTCACAAAAGAAAAATTCTCTGCCCAAGCTAGTACCAGTGACAAAAACACTGCTTCAAGCTCTCAACTGGTGGAAGGAAGAGGAAAGCCTCTCAGTGGGCATCCCCTTTCAGCTCTTCAGTCAGTGGCACTTGGACACCAAAGGAGTCCAAAAGCCACATAAATCTTCTGGAACTAAGAGCTGTGTACCTGGCACTGAAAGCCTTTGGACCTCAGGTCAAGAGACGCACTGTTCAGATCAGAACAGACAACACCACTGCTAAGTTTTTTACATAAAGAAGCAGGGTGACACGAGGTCTACTGCCCTGTGCACAGAGGCCATAAGAATCTGGTCCCTATCCTATTCCCTGGATGTGAGTCTCTCTGCCATACACCTCCCAGGCAAGGACAATACCCTGGCAGATGCTCTGAGCCGCATCAGCCAAGATGGACTCTGAACATACAATCTTCAGGAGGTGGGGCACACCAGAGGTGGACCTGTTTGCATCCCATCTCAACTACCAGCTTCCTCTGTATTGCTGCAGACCCCCAGCAATGGGCACTCTCCTAGCAGATGCACTAGTTTTGAACTGGACAGGGAAGTTTCTGTATGCTTTCCTTCCATTTCCCCTATTACACAGAGTGCTACTGAAGCTCAGGGATCAGTCTGCAACCATGATCCTCATAGCTGCAGACTGGCCAAGGCAAGCCTGGTATCCTCTCCTGCTGACCATGTACCACAAGAAGCCGATTAGACTTCCTCTGACTCACTGTCTCCTTACCCTACCACAAGTAGGGGTGAATTATCCAGACCTGGAATACCTTCACCTCAAAGCCTGGTTCTTGAGGAGCTAGAATTCCCACATACACAGTATTCAGAACAAGTTCTGAAAATTCTTCGCATGGCTAAAAAGCCAAGCACAAAGAAAACCTTTGCAGCTAAATGGAAAAGATTGTCAATCTGGTGCAAAGGAAAAAGAATAGACCCTCTGAAGGTCTCTGTCCCTTCCCTTTTGGACTATTTAATTCATCTGCAATCATCAGATCTCAAGGCCTCATCCTTGAGGCTTCACTTAGCTGCAGTTTGTCTACCTTTTCACTGGGAAAGAAAAGTCTTATCATTTCCAGGCCCATTTTGAAAAAGTTCTTCGAGGGCCTCCTTCATTTGCAACCCCAATTAGGGAATCTGTTACCCCTTGGGTCCTTAACCTCTGCATTGCTAAACTCATGGAGCCCCCCCTTCAAGCCCATGGCTGCAGCCCACATTAAGTACATTACCTGGAAAACAGTATTCCTAGTGGCTATCACTTGTGCAAGAAGTATTTCAGAACTGCAAGCACTCTGCACTGAGCCTAACTACATGGTCCTCCATAAGGACAAAGTAGAGTTTAGAACAAATAGGAAATTCCTTCCCAAGGTGGTCTCTGAGTTCTACCTTAACCAGTCCATTACTCTCCCTGTCTTTTTCATTGACAGTTCCACTCCAGGGGAAAGCAGGCTCCACAGCCTAGATTTCAGGAGAGCTCTGTCCTATTACATGGAGAATACCAAAAGGTCAGAGGCTCCTTTACTCCTTTTTTCCTCACATATGGTGAGGTGAGCAAGGGAAAACCAGCCACCAAGAGAACTGTCTCTCATTGGATAGTTTCCTGTATTCTCTTCTGTTATGCCAAGGCTGGCAAACAGCCCCCTCAAGGCCTCAGGGCCCTCTCTGCATGGGGCACTGCTGCCTCAGGCAGCTGCAAGGGACATCACCTTGCTAGAGGTCTGCAAAGCAGCTACCTGGAAGACTACACGCATTCATAAAGCATTACTGCCTGGATGTACAAGCAAGGTCTGATGCCAGATTTAGCAGGGCAGTCCTGTAGAGCCTCTTCCTTAAGTAGATTCTGTACCCACCTCCCAACTGTACTGCTTTGTAGTCTGCTATTGTTATTGATGCTAAGGGATTCCTGAGGTGAGAAGAAAAACTTACTCCTCATAGTAATTCTGTTTCTTCCAAGAAGTCCTTTAGCATCAGTAACCTCCCACTCTGCCTCCCCAGGCACCTACGTTAAGGGGGCTCTGCTTCTGTGTCTTTTCGCAAAATTTGTTTAGTTTTTTGGATTGTTTTTAGAGAATGTTAATGGTTAATTATAGTCTATTTGTAGTTCATGCTATTGCATGGTTTTAAAGCCTGTTAGCACAGTCATTTTAGTCATTGTTCTTTCATCTTCAGAAAAATTCTGAAGCCCTGTGGGCTCTTTGCACACAGCACAACTTCCTGCTTGATTCTTATTGGCCACTTTATTTTAATGAATATTCATGGCTCCACCTCCGAGGCAGTTCAACCTGGTCAGCTTACTGCTATTGTTACTGATGCTAAAGGACCCCTTGGAAGAAATAGAATTACTACAGTGAGTCATTTTTTCTTCTGTTGCACCAGAGACCCTGGATGGTTGTCCAAGGAACTTGCTCTCCCATCGTCTGGACCCGCTGTGTACGCCCAAGGTCCCCCAAAGGCTGTGCCCATATGCTACTGCACTGTCAAGGGGCAACCAGGGAAGAAAACCAGAAGAGCCTTGAGCCACTGGGATAACAGCTGCTGCCAGTCTTGGTCCCCCATGCCACATGGACCCCTTCGGGCTACATCTGTGGGCAGAGTGGTTGTCAGGGTTGGAAACAGCCCAAGGACTGGATGGACAGTCCTTGCCGATAAAAATCTGTATAAAGAAAAAAAATGAAAAGTTGTCAGTTTAAATAACACTGGCCAGGCATGCCCAGAATTAAGGTGTTTTCTGGAGACTATAGTTGTATTACTTAAAGTATATCTAGAACTCGTGAAGTAAAAACTGTGATCATGATTTAAAATAACACTGACCAGACATGCCCAGAACTAAGGCGTTTCTTGAGACTATACTGTTACTCGAAGTGTATCTAGAACTCGGGAAGTGAAAAAGATGATCGCACATCTCTGACTTGGTTCATGACCACTCAGAAATATATAAATGTGAAGTGTGGTAACATGAGTTGTTGCTCACAAGAAAAGAGGGGAAGCAATAGTTGAAACCTTAAGCTTTCATGTTCTTTAGATAGTGACACACAAAGGTAGTGCTTTTGATGTTTTTAGATAAAAATATTTGAAAATTAGAAAGTCGTAATTATTTAAAAGAAACCATAATTTTATCTCAAAACGAGTAATTGAAAAATGAAATCGTGCATCTTTAACTGTGCATTGCCATTCAGAAATGTAATTGTACATATCTGAAAAGTGGTAACCATTTCTAACAGCTTTCAACAGTCTTTGGCACAGGATTATGGTGAGGACGGGGTGCTGCCACAGGACCCTAGGGGACTGTATGGCACATGGTGTGGCAAAGGGGGGGGTGTCACTGCACTCCTCAGACTGTTAGGCACAGGCTGGGATGAGGATGAGGTGATTCTTGCTGGACATTAGGGACTAATTCTCTTACACAGTGGTGTACATTTGTTATTAAGTATCCTTTAAAAAAAGGAAGAAACTTAATTCCAAAAAAACTTTTTATAGGCAGCCATTAGGGTTGAAGCACAAAGCCTAAAATATAAGGAAATGCAGTGTTAGGGTCCCTTGACTGTTGGCAAATGTTTTGTGGTGGTGGTCCTTGGGAGTTCAAACAGTTGCTGTATGCAGCGTTGGTTTTACCCTAACTTTGACGCCCTCTCTCAGAGTATTGGTGTGTAAGTGACCTGTAGGCTTAAGAAAATACAGTGAGTGAATTTTGTATTTTATACGTCTGTTTTGTGTGTACAAATGTGTATCAACGTATGCAATTGCTCAGCATTACACATGGAGGCTTAGCAGGCCAGCTTTGAAAAGCGGGGCCATCTGGTCCTGAAGCTCTTATCCTGTCAAAATAAAGATTTTACTACTGCTACTAAGTAAATTTGTGTGTCCACTTCTGTAGGTAGTCAGATGATATGGGCTGTTCTTCCCTACTAGATGGGACAGGATGAAACTAAGACAAGTCTTAGGACACGCCCCCTTCCCAGACTCACTAAGTCTTATTCATCCTGTCCTAGCTGGTAGACAGATCCCGTCTCTGCAGGGATAAATAGACTGGATGCCAAGGAACTCTTCTAGAGTTCAAACACAGTTACGGGAGGAAATTCAGTAAAACTGGTGGGGGTGGAGGCAGGATTCAGAAAAGATGCCTGTAAGCACTTCTTTATGGAAAGGATTGTGGACAGGTGGAATAAGCTACCAGAGAGAAGTGGTACAGACCAAATCAATCAGCCATTTCAATCAGGGAAGGGTTAGGCATTTGGGTTTAGTTTGAAAAGGGGGGGCAGTAATGGGGGGTGGGGTTGGCACTAGGGCAAGACAGAATAGTTGGGGGGAACTGGATGAGTCAAGAGCTTTTTTGTGCCATCAGCGTCCATGTATCTACATGTTTTCTCCTCATCAAACACATTTTCTGGCAATTTATATGGCTGTGGGCGGAGCCTGTAGCCATTTAGTGTCACTCTGAAAATGAGCGACCGTGGCACGCTTCCGTTTGACTGTCTGATTGATACGTCTGAAAGTCTAACAAAGCTTGAAACAGTCTGCCATGGTCGCTGTCTGCAGAGCTACAGTGACACTATTTTGGCCGCTACTTCCGCATTCTGTACTAGAACTGCACATGCGCAGTTCTGCCAGCGCCACCATCTTCAGAATGGCAGTATGCCATTCAGTGCAAATGTGCATATGCGAGTGCCATGCATGCACAGTTCCGTTGATGGCGCTCATTCCTCTGAGCTTCTTCAAGCTCACCATAGCCATATCTGCTCAGGCTAGAGTTTGTTCCTTCTGCTGCAGTTCAAGGATTTCTTTAGCATTAAACAGTTAAAAAAGAGAGGAGAAAAATATATATATATTTATTTAATTTTCTCTTCGTGACTGCCGTATTTTGCAGGGGCTCAGCCTACAGTAGCTGAAGTGTCTTGTAGAGCTGCCATAGGCCACACTCTCCTTGTTGCAGGTCAGATTCTACCCCCTTCCCCCCAGAAGACAAGATAAGATATGGAGGATATTGGGGACTGTAAAAGAGTGCTTTTACTAGATTTTGAGCTCTGCAATTAACACACACAGTTGACTGGTTTCTCTTATTGTCCACATGTATCACAGGCACCATCTTTGGAGGCCGAAAATGCACTTTGTCAGGCAACTGCCATCTTGGTACGGGCTGCGTATGTGTATTGGAGTGCCATAGACATTTTGGAGAGGCATTTTAGAACAAAATCGCTGATATTCTCCATAAAGACATGGATTTCTTGGATTTCTGCAAATATGTCTCTGTTGCCTCTGGAAATTGGACATTTGGAGTTAAGCAAGGCACCTCATCTTGTTTCCAAACCTCATCATGGAATTCTCTAATGTTGCACCAAAAGAAACAAGTTCTAAGGTTCCTTATTTGTAAATAGCACCAGACAAGGTTCCAGACCACTGTGGCTGGCTCCTGTTGTCCAGCACAGGCCAGACAAGGCTCCGGTTCACCAAGGCCAGCTTCTAATGTCCATCCTGAGACAGGGCTTCTTCCTCTGTCTGCAGAGAAGACCAAGGGGTAGTAACATGAAGTGCCCCAGAGCCCAAACCCATAACATATACCTGGACCACAAGTGTAAAAAACAAAATGCCAGACTAGGCTGTGGTCCCCCTTAGCCAGTTTCTGTTGTCTTCCTTTGACAAGGCTTACCCCTGTAACCACGGTGAAGCCCATCTCGCCTCCCATTCTGCTGTGGAGGCCGCAGATCTAAGATTGGCATCTGAATCAGATCTTGTGCATCGTTGTCCAGTACACATGGCATATTCTGACAGTAGCAGCACTATTGAGGTAGTCTAAGGCTCCAAACAGTAAAACACGCACGGCTAGGCTGCAGTCCGTTGTGGCTTGCTCCTACTGCCCATCTTGTGTTAATGCTTCTCCGTAACAATACTTTCCATTCTCTCACTATTCTTTCTAAAACATCTGTTGCTGGCCAATCTGCTTTTTCTTATCACTTTCCAAAACTTTGGTCCTCCGTTCCCCTTCCTATTCATTCTGCCTCTTCTTCCTCCTCATCCCTGAAGTCTCTTCTTTTTGACTTTTGTCATCCTACCTGCAACTGTGACCTTTCCTCATGTTTTCCTCCATTCTCTAGTCTTGCCCTCTTCTTACTGTTCTGCTATTTTTCCTTTTCTGTATATATTAAAGTGTGTTATTTTTTATTTGCCTTCATTTATTTTTCTACCTATAATACTTACGATTCTGCTTGCAATACTATATAGGGGATATGCAGTGGAAAGGTGTGGAATAAATTATTTATCTGCACAAGAGCAGTTTGACCTTGGATAACCACTTGTGAGGTGTCAGAGGTCAAACTGCTTATGTGTAGAAAAATCATTTATTCCACACTTTTCCATTGCATGTTATTTAGTACTGTTTGACTTTTGTTTTTTAATAAATTATTGGGATTATTTTTGTATTCATGCTCCAGATTGGGCTGGTTTCTGTGGTCGGTAGCATGGTTGCCGTGCAGCAGACGTCCGGGTGCTAAGAGTGAGGATTTTATTGATATTTAGTATGTGGGCAGGCTGGAGAGTTTTGAAAACGTGGCAGCTCCGTTTCTTGCTTAAGCAAGAGTTAGAGCCAATGTGGTTATGTTGTGTTTATATATATATATATATATATGTATTTTTTCATTTCTTTGTGTGTTCTTTTATTTTTTTCATATACAATTTTTGTTTATTTGTTTTTCTCCACCCCTCCTGGGGCCACGGCATACACATGCCGTACATGCGTGGATGCTGCGTACGCCCAGGATCTGGTGGCCCTTCTGCCCTCCCTGGCTTCGCTGCCTGCTACTGCCTCTGCACTCCACCAGACCGCCAACCCGTGGAGCGGACTATGGACGGAGGCATCCACCCTTGAGGGGGCGAGTCTTTGCTCAGTCCCGCCCGATCCCCCGAGCCGGGACCTCGAAGTACTCAAGACCATTCCCTTTAACCCGGCCGCGAGCGCGAGATAAGGCGCCAGCACCTCAGCCCTCTGCGCTACTGGGCTGGCGGTGTTATTTTATATTACATCATTTATTTGTTTTTTTTCCTGCCTTCACAATCTGCATAGTGGAGAAATTACCTGGTGTCATAATGACTTTGCCACTGTTGGGGAGACTGTGGGATTTAAAACAGTCAAGGATCATGGCAACTGGGTTTAGCGAGCGATTTTGTAGACCTGTATTGTTGACATCAGCTGTGTGCTTCAAGGAGCTGGCATGGTGATCTGTGGTTCATTTTTAAATGTAGTGTGTGTTGGAGCCAGGTAGAAGCGGAAGTGGAGAGAGCGAACAAAAGAGGTAAGTGGCTGAAAAAGTGAATGGAGTCGGGGAAGGAGCGGAGGCAGAGAGAGCCCAAATGAGGCGAGTTGCAAAAGTGAGTGATGCCTTTCGAAATGAAAGGAGAAAATATGCTGAGGTTGAGGAGGAAAGTGTATGATAGTTAAAAAAAATAAAGAATATATATTTCTTTGGTTATCTGTGTGATGATGGTACTCGATAAGAATGGACAGGAGTGGCTCAGTGAGAGCTGAAGGGGGCGGATCAGCAAAAAAAGTCAGCTATGTGGGGGGGCTTTTGTGGTTACTGTGATTCAAAGGTACAGTGCTGTGGCTGTAGGGAGAATGGGAATGGCGGTTGCTTTAAGAAAAAAACCCTTGATTTGGTTGCCGAGATGGGCAATTACTGGGACACATGCTTAAAAAAATTAGATTATGGGCTGTTGGCACATTGGTGCGAGAGAGTTGTGGATGCTGTAGACATTTTTGATGTCTATTGGGGTGAGCTGAGCTACTGTGTTGTGTGTAAAAACTGGAAGTAATGCCGGCGGGGTTGGGTGGGCAGGTTGATTGACAGCTTGCATTTATCCCACATATGTGGGATAAATTTTGGATGCTGAGATTTATCCCACATATGTGGAGATAAACAGATTTATGCAGTGGATTTTGGCTCCACACCTATTGCATAAATTATTGTATTTTACCTTATTTTTTTATTGTTGGCTATCTTCTTTTCCCCTCTCCCCCAGGACTCCACTGGAAATGAGCTGTTTTAAGCTCAGCATGTATTTCCTGGTTAAACTTTTGTATAAATAAATGCATCCTCCTTTAAGACAAAGGAGGCCCAGTACTCAACAGGGTCCTCCTCAGGCTTGGCTAAACAGAAAAACTCCTCAGATACAGGATCCAAGTTCTTCTTGACATCGGCTCCCCCTGTTTCTGAGGCAACAGCAGGCCAATTCACAAAGCAACTCCAGATCTCCATTTGTGTAGGAGACTCATGAGAGGCACTTCATGACTGAGAAGCTCACCAAGGCAGCGGACCTTCCAACTAACGCTATGGATGCTTACCACTTTAAAAAAAAAAAAGGATCTTCAGTATACAGCATCATGTACCAGCAGTAAGTAGCCAAGATCTAAAGCACCAAACTGCAAAATATGCTAGACTTTGCTCCATTCTTTAGTGGCCAGGTCCTGCCACCCCTCTAATTCGCAAGATACTCACAGCTTATCCTGTCTCACCTCAAGTTCAGAAAAGTTGCAAGGCTAGGCTCCAGTCCATCGTGGCTTGCGCCTACTGCCCATCTTGTGTTAATGTATGTTCCTTTAAGGCAGAAGAGGCCCAATGCTCAACAGGCTACACCTTAGCGTTGGCTAAACTGAAAAACTACTGAGATACATGATCCAAGTCATCTACTGTAGCTCTCCCTTTTTCTGGAGCAACAGCAAGGAGATTCACAAAGTGACTCCAAATGGCCATCTCTGCAGGAGACTCGTGAGAGGCACTGCATGACCAAGAAGCTCATCAGGGCAGACCTTCTGACTGAGGTTGTGGATGCTTACCACTCAAAAGAAAAAAAAGTTTTTAAATGAACCTCATTATGTTTGTTTGTTTGTTTATTTTTATTCTGTATAACCAGTGAGCAAAAATGCCCATTTTCACTGGTGCCCAATCACAACATAAAAACATATATACACAATATACAAAATATACAAATAATAAAACATTATTTGAAACAACAACACTTTGAATCAACAAACATAAATTTTTTTAAAACCCTCTTAAATAACAGAATTGTAACACATTGCAAAATATAACCAGGTAGTTCATTATATAATTTCACTGCATAAAATTGTATGGAATTCTGAGCAAATGCACTTTTAAAATAGGGAATCCGAAAATTAAAGTTAGCCTGCGACCTGGTCCTTACACCATTCATCAGTTTGGGAAACATTTCACAAATAACACTGGAAAAAATTCCCAATCTAATTTTTTGAAGAAATACTAATACACGTATTCTAAACCTATCAACTAATGACAAACAACCCATAGAACTGTAAAGTAAACAATGATGAGTTCTTTTCTTCTGCCCTGTAGCAAATCAAATAATAATATGACAAGTGGATGTCGACTTAATACACATTCTAGCTGATGTAAAAAAGTAAATAATTAAACCATAATCAATAACTGAAAACAATAAACTATTAACCAAAATTACTCTAACATCTTTTGTTAAATACTTTTTCAATCGATATAGCATTCCTAATCTTTGATGCAACTTACATATTAATTTCTGAATATATATTTCAAATGATAAATTACAATCAATGACCAGGCCCAGGTAACTAATTTCAGAAACCCTTTCTATGTTATTTCCATAGTTATCTTTTAAAGTCAACTCAAAATTCACATTAGATCTTACATTTTTGAATACCATACATTTTGTTTTAACATGATTCAACACCAAATTTTGCTCTATGAACCAACCATGCATTAAACTAAAATCATCCTGTAACTGTTGCTGTACAATTTGAACAGTATTGCCAATACATAATACTGCATCATCTGCAAATAAAATAAGCTCTGTATTTTACATATTTTGGGCAATGAATTAAAAATAAGGAAACAACAAAGGACCTAATACTGACCCCTGAGGAACACACACAGAACACCCTCATCTGACATTGCACCATTCATAATAGTTTTCTGCACCTACCAGTTAAATAGTCATTAATCCATAGTATCACTTCCTTAGAAAAATTAACCTCTAACAAACTCAATAACAACTTCCCATGATCTACCAAATCAAATGCCTTGGTGAGGTCCACAAAGCCAGCAGCACTACTCTTTTCCCTCATCTAGGGCTTTATACACCTGGCCGTGAACCTCACCAAGGCAGTTTCAGTACTAAATCCCTGCCGAAATCCATGCTGGGAAGGAGACCAGAGGCAATTTTGGTCCAAATGACCTTTGATCTGATCAGAAACAATACTCTCTAATAATTTAGATAAGGGAGTCAATAGTGTTATGGGTCTATAATTATTAACATTAATTTTACTTCCCGTTTTATAGATTGGCCTTACAACACCACATTTCTACTTTAACGGATACACATTATTAGTGAGGGAAAAATTAAAAACTTTTGTCAGCATTGGAGCAATTATTAACCCAACTTTTTAGAATTCTATAATCTATTCCATCAGCCCCCAAAATTGGCCTAGGATCTGTCTTCGAGATATACGTCAAAACATCATTCTCAGTAAGTACCTCAAAATGAAATTTTGACACACCTCCCTTGTCCCCACTATTTTCTTCTAATAACTCCTTTAATTCTAAACTTGACATACATCCCTGAATGTTAAACCTCTCTAAATTAGTAAAATGAGAATTAAACCCATTAACTACTTTAATTGGATCACTAACCAATTATCCATCTAATTGCAGTGAAATTTTGTCCAAACCCTTACTTTTACCCATTAACTCATTCAAAACTTTCCAAAGGGCCTTAGTATCACACAACCCCTTACCAGTTTATTTTCCAGGTACTCCCTTTTCGCTTTCCTTACCTTTGCTTTACATAAGTTACGCAATCTCTTGTATTCATGCTGTAGACCAATTGTCTTGTATTTCCTAAACTTATTCCAAGCCTTATTTCTATCCCTTATATTATTCCTCAGGTCATGATTAAACCATATTTTCTCCTCTGCTTTTATTTTAACAGTTTTAAACGGTAGTAACTGAACTTCTTCTACAAAAGACTGCAGATTAAAGTCAGAGACTTTCCGATACTGAAAAGTTCTATGCGGTTCCTTAAAATATTTCACTGACCATCCACAATAAATTGCACAGTGGTCACTAAGACAATCGGAACAAACTCCCGACTTTATCACGTGACCCGGACAATTAGTAATAATCCAGTCTATTAGTGACTCATATCCAGTTCGATAATTGTATCTTGTAGTATCAGTCACTAATTGAATCATTCCCAGTCCTGAGACTAAATTCCTAACATCAATTGCTTGATTAGATGACCAATCTAAATTAAAGTCACCCAAAATTAACAATTCCCTCGAAGAAGCAAGAACTAGCAATAAGTATCCTAGCTATTCAAACTGCAAAGTATGCCAGGCTGCACTCCAGTGGTCAGTTTCTACTGCCCCTCTAATTATACAGCTTCCCCCGTGTAATTCTCAAGAGGCTCGGAGCTTATCCTGTCTCACCTCAAGTTCAGCCCAGCACAAGGGGGACAGTGGCCATCAAGGTCCCCCTCATGGGCACACAAAGAACAAAAGGCTTCTGCTGCTAATTGATACTTGAAATTTATATTGCAAACTAGTAATCATGTCACCACTGTTATTTATGCTTTTTGAAAATAATCTAAGCACCTTTTGCACAAAGTTTTGTAATTTTTTTTAATCAGCTTCTTGTGGACGTATACCAGGAGGCATTCCTAGTACAGCTGGTCCAAGATCAGACAATGAAGGGGGTGCTGGTGGAGCTGGTACTCGCTGACAGTGAGAGGAACCAAAATGTCAATCCTGGAATCGCTAGGGTCCAGTGGCCACAAGACAGTAAAGTTAGAAGTCCAGTTGGATTCCTGCAAGAGGGCAAGCTCAGTAAAGGTGTGGGATTTCAGAAAGACAGACTTAGAAAAGATGGAAGTGCTGTTGAGGGAAATCACAAAAAGGGTAGAGGAGTTACAAGTGGAAGAAAAGTGGGAAGCATTTAAAACGAGATTTCTTGAAAGCAGCAGTAGACTGCATTGGGAGGGTGTTAAAAGACAGACGATCAAGAAGCCTGCTTTGGTTCGCATCAGATGTGAAGAAAGGGGTACAGGCAAAGTGGAGAGCATTCAGAAATTATGTGGGCAGCCAAAGGAAAAGAATGGAGAGGAGTATCTGAGGGTAGCTAGGGAGACTAGTTGGAAAGTGAAGGGGCCAAGTCACTCGGGGAGTGAAGCTGGTAGAGAAAGCATTCTTCAACTACACCTGATTGGGCTTCTACCTTTTTACTTTTTTTTCTCTCTCTAACCGTGATCGTAAACCGCATCCCCTGTTAACCTCTGCCTTCGAATTTTTCTTATTTTCAACCAGAAAACTGTTGTGCTTATCTATTGTAACTGACCTGCTAGCATAACTGTAGTGTATACTGTTGTAATTTGTTCTTGATTAGCCATATGTAAAGTGTAATTGTAAGAGGACTGCTTTCTACTTTCGTTGGTTAATGTTGTCTGAATTTGCCTGCTATTTTTAAATACTGCCTGCCATTTTAAGATTATCTGCCTGCTATCCTCAGACCTTTGCCCTCCTCTCTCTTCCCCCGCCCAGCTTCAGTCTTCTTCTTAACCTGAACGGCATTCCTGCCATCCTTCCTGCAAACCCCCCTCCCCTTCCTGACTGTCTGCTGCCAGTCTCCTCCGCCTCTGCTCCTGCTACTCCTTTTAATTCTCTCCCCTCATTTTCCTACAGCTTCTAGCCTGACTGAGGCACTACCCCTGGGACCTGCGGTGCGGCTTTTTTCCGTGGCCCCAGCTCACCCACAGGAACCCCGATGGCTTCATCTTCTCCCCGGCTCCTCCTGTAATCCCTCCACTTAGTTCCTCACCGGTGCTGCATGTCAGATCCCCACCAACCCCCCTCGCACCCACCATATCTAGGCAGTTACTTTAATTAGTTGCTGGCGCACACGTGATTTGTACTGTCTCCCTGCTTCCCGATTTACTCGTTATGCCTTGTATCCACTAGAGGATGTACGACTGCACCAGACTTGCTTGTACTGCACTCCACTGTCATTGCATTGAACATTCTCCTACCAATTCTGCATAATTCTTTATCATACCATCATAAACCTCCTCATCCTCACTCTCCACACACCCCTTAAACACAATTGAGCCTCACCCCACATACACCCCTTACTGTACAACTACGGTGTCCTATCCATCTTTCTCACCCTCAATTCCCCATTCAACTATTGTCACCCTCAACTTTGGGAGACTAACATCCCCAGGCAACACAATGGCTACCATGCATCTCCTGCACAGCTTAGTCATCCTGATCATAATGCCTGTGCTAGCAGGGAAGTCTGGGCTGCATCCACTGCTGTCCTTATCACTTACTGTGCTAAATAACGTCTTATGATGCCCATGGCTCAGGCACAGGAACCGGTGGTCTCTGCCTTGACACAAATGACATAATACCATTTGCCAAACTTGGTTACCGTAAACTTTGCTATCTGAATCCTGCTAACCCTGCTTGGTACTCTCATCTGTCACTCCTCTCTTGCTACAATATAAAGCAATGGATACTCAACAGCTGCCCCGAGTTTACTCAAGAACGTGCCCTATCACACAAGCTGCTGAAGAAACAGCTAAAAAGGCTCATCTTGCTGTTACTGCTACTCTCCAGCAATATCCACCCTAACCCCGGCCCCAACCACAAGCATTCAGAGGTGGAAATAAACTAGGTGTACTCTCACTGGTGTCCATCATCATCTGCAACTTGCTGGCCAAGATGGACAACCTCCACGTCTGGGTCTCACAACATAACCTGGACATTCTCTCAGTGGTCAAGACATGGCACTTGCCAAAAATTATGGATGCCAACATTGCCCTTCCGGGATACAGCATATTCAGGCAGGACAGGCTCACCAAAAAAGGTGGAGGTTGTGCAGTATATATAAAAGACACAATTATGAGGCATGTATTAACTGTGCCGAACTTGGGGAGTGATAGCCAGATGCTAGTTACTAAAATCTTTCTTGGCGCACGTAATAAAACAATAACTGTTGCATCAGTGTACACCCCACCTGAACTCAAAGCCTCTGGACTAACATCTGTATTAGACTGCATCTGTAGTCTGCTGTACACCTCAATTCTGAAACCATCTTGCTTGGTGATTTCAGCGTGAACTAGTTGTCCCCTGAAGCCTATACCTGCAAGGATGCAGTCACGGCCGATCACTTCATATAACTTGTTGAATCCCCAACAAGAACAAATTATAGGACGGGGACCCGTACACTTCTAGACTGGGTCCTCTCCAATCGTCCAGACTGTCTCCCCAGTGCAACTGTACTCCCAGATACTTTCAGTGACCATTCCCTATCCTGGTCAATTGGTTCACCAAGCCCCCAGCTAAAACTATTACTACTAGGGTCATATTCCGAGGGGACATCGAGCCACTAAAACTTCAACTATGTATGCTCGACTGGTCCCCGATTGACAACGTTAACGATGTAAACACAGCACTAGAGTATTTCATCCACCACTTTAATGCTGCCTGTGATATCCATGCCCCATTGAAAAAACGTAAAGTGAAAGACGTCTGCATCCCTTGAATTACTCCAGATCTAATTGAACTTATGAAGAATAGAGATAATAATAATAATTTTATTTATATAGCGCCTTTCAGTGCGTCAAGGTGCTGAACAAATTAAAATCATAGATTCAAATTCCAAATACAAAACTTCAAAACATATATAAAATACATCACAATAGCATAATAAATTATGATAAAATTCCAAGATCAGAGATCACCTTTGGCAGAGAGCAAGGGCCACAGGCAGACAAGAAGACATTCAAAAATATAAAAGTGCAAGGAATCGCTGTACCTGGGAAATCCACAACCAAAAAAATCAGTTCTACAGGGAAGCACTTACCGAATCCTGAAATGATGGAAAGAAATTCTGGAGCATCATTAAGAATGTAACGGGGAAGGATCCGAAAGAGCCTCCTGTAATGCTCAGTATCGACGGTACACCAACACTTGACCCTACAACCATTGCAGATACCTTTTAATAAGGCCTTTACTGGCCTCAGCAGTATCCTACCCCCAGCTTCTTCGAAAACCTTCCCAAACCCTGATAAGTCCACTAATCCTAGCAAAATGCAGGCCAATCCCCCTTTCTGTTTTAAAGCCATTACTGTCTGTGAGGCTAGAAGAGATATCCAAAAGGTGCAAGGGAAATCTAGATTCAGTGGGGATTCTCTGGACTTGAAGCTTGTTGCACTCACCCTGGAAGACATTTTACCCCATTAACCAAACTCTATCTGTAAGGCTATCACAATTCCCTAACAAATGGAAATCAGCCTTGTGGCCCCTGTGCACAAAAGTGGTGACAAAACGTTACACAGCAATTAGACTGATCTCCATTCTCCCACCTCTCTCCAAAGCCATGGAAACATAGAAGTTGATGGCAGTAGGAAACCGCTATGTCCATGTAGTCTGCCCATTTGTTTTAGACCTATTTTGATGCTGTAGTTGCCCTTTGTAGTCGGGGCTCCCTTGTGTCTATCCCATGCATTCTTGAATTCCCCCCTCCCCTCACAGTGTTGAATTCCACAACCTCTTGGGGCAGACTGTTCCAGGCGTCCACCTCTCTTTCTGTGAAGAAAAACTTACTGGTGTTGGTAGAGAACCTCCTCCTTGCAGCCTGAGGTCATGTCCCCTGGTTCTGGAGCCCTTCTTGAAGTGAAAAAGTTCCTGTGGCTTGTTAGTACCGTTTATGTACTTGAATGTTTCAGTCATGTCCCCTCTTGCTCTTTTCTGCTTCAGGGAGTACTATTCAGTTTCTTAAGTCTTTCCTCGTAGGACATGTACTGCAGACCCTGAATCATTTTCATTGCCTTCCTCTGTACTGTTTCCACCTGGTCAATGTCCTTCCTGAGGTGAGACCTCTGGAATTGGACTCCGTATTCCAGATGAGGCCTGACCAGCGATCTATGCAGTGATAGTACCACCTCTCTCCTCCTGTTCGTGATTCTTCTCCCAGTGCATCCCAGCATTCTGTTGGACTTCAATGTTGCCTTCTCGCACTGCTTACTAACCTTCAAGTTGTCTGAGATTGATTCCCAGATCTGGCTCCTGGTTTAAGGATGCCAGTCTTTCGCCTCCTAGGTAATACTCCTTTCTTGGATTTTTCTTTCCTATGTGCATGACCTTGTACTTTTTGGCATTAATTCTCAGCTGCCACACTCCAGTCCATTCTTCTAGTTTCTTGAGGTCAGCTTCCATCTTGCTCACTCCGTCTGAGGTGTCCACCCTATTACATATCTTGGTGTCATCTGCGAATAGACACACCTTCCCTTCCAGTCCATCAGCGATGTCTGCTATGAAAATATTGAAGAGCAGAGGCCCCAGCACAGAGCCCTGAGGCTCCCCACTGGTCACGCTGCATTCCGTTGACTGCGTTCCCTTAGCCTATACCCTCTGGGTTCTGCCTTGTAACCAGTTTTGTACCTGACTACTTCTGGACCGACCCTGTGTGTACCAGCCTTCTGTGTGGAACAGAGTCGAAGGCCTTACTAAAGTCTGGGTAGACCACATCTACTGCCCCACCATCGTCCACTGTTTTTGTAGCAGTCAAAAAACTTGAGCAGATTTGTCTGGCGTGACCTACCTGCTGTGAAACCATGCTGTTTAGGGTCTTGCTGGCCGCAAGTTTCGAGGAATGCTATGATCCTCTGTCCTCAGGACAGCTCAGACACAAAGGGCAACCCTAGGAGGCTTATGCCAAGTGCAGTCCAGTCCCTAGCCATACTGTCTGCTGAGCTTCACTGATCTTCACCGACTAGGAGGGCAGGCAGACTCCATCATGTGCAGAAGCAGGGATTCCTTGACAGCACTTCTACCTGGCTGAATCCTCCTTGGAGTGCACAGTCCGGGTTCCTATCTTCACTGAGACGACTTCTCTCCTCAGACCCAACCAGCGGCAGCTCTCTTCTGCTGAGCTTCACTGATCTTCACCGACTGGGAGAAAGACCAGTCACAGAGGGAAGGCAGACTTCAACAGGTGCAGAAGCAGGGATTCCTTGACAGCAGTTCTACCTGGCTGAATCTCCCTTGGAGTGCACAGTCCAGGTGCCTGTCTCTGCTGAGGTGACTTCTCTCCTTGATTGCTCTGCTCAGACCCAGCCAGTGGCTGCTCTCTCAGTATAAGAAGCAGTTGGAACATTTGCCCAGAATTCCGAGCTGCTGTATGTAAATCAGCATTTGTACTGCTGTACCACTTCTGAAATAGTGGTCGACTAATAGAAAGCTCTCAGCTGGAAGCAACAGCTGAGACACAAAGGGCACACCTAGGAGGCATACCCCAAGAGCGGTCCAGACCCTAGCCTTACTGTCTGCTGTACCCACCTCTAAAATAGTGGTCGGCTGATATAAAGCTCTCAGCCAAAAACAACAGCTCAGACACAAAGGGCAACCCTAGGAAGCATATGCCAAGTGTGGTCCAGCCCCTACCCTTACTGTCTGCAGAGCCTCACTGATCTTCACTGACTGGGAAAGAGACCTTCTCTCCTCCGGTCTCTAGTTGTGCTGCTAAGTGGCAGACCTTAACAAACTTGTTTTTTTTTTTCAGCAGGCCTCTCTGGAGTGCTCTTGCTTTATAGGCATGTAGCGCCACCCACAACACCTGATAGGAGGTAGTGAGGTACCAAAAAAAAAAAAAATCACTGTTCTGTTATCTTTTTTGTTCACACTTCCTGACAAGAAACAGGAATCAGCACTATCTATAAACAAAAACAAAACCTGGAACTTGTCAGTTGTGAAAACTGTGGTGTGCTGTACAATAGGATCTACAAACTGCAACCAGGACCCTGCTGTGCATGCTGTACCATAGCAGATCTTGCAGTCCAGTGACAGGATGCATGGACTATAATATACGACCTCCAATACAGGGAACTGTATAGCACACCTCCTCAACCCCCTCCCCCCCCCACCACCACCATCAGTACCACACAACCTCCTCACCCCCCCCCCTCCACCACCACCACCAGTACCAGCATGTCAGCTAGGGGACAGGACTCGAGGCAGGGCCCAGAGACTGACAGGTGATAAGAAAAAAGAGGCATCTTAGGAGGCCCAGGAAGGAAGCCAAAAACCAGGATCATTTCCCAGCCATGCAAACAAACAGATTCGCTCCACTGCTACCAACCACAGACAAATTAATACAAGGTAAAGAAATCAAACCACCAGAAAAGGCTAACACGTCAATTAAAACCAATACAAACTATGATAAAAACAAAAATACTAATACTCAAAATATAGCCAGCAATACCAAAACCAAATGCACTAACAACAAAAGTACTAAAACTCAAAATAAAAACAGAAATATAAACAAAAACAAAATTCTCATAATTGGGGATTCCATGATCCGAGGAGTGGAACACCACCTAACACAAAATGTTAAAAGTGACATTGTGGCAAGGGGTCTACCAGGAGTCTCTGCAAGCAGGGACACTTACTGCATAAAGACAGTTGTGCAGGAATTGGGGGATGTTACACATATAACAATACACCTTAGTACCAATGACTTGGCAAATCACGCAGTTCAGGAGGCCAAGAAACATTTTGAGGACCTGGCCGACAAACTTTCTTCTCTTCCATCCAAATTAGCCTTCTGAGAAGTGCTGCCAGTGTGGGGAAAAAGGAAAAAAGCACCAAATGAGTCAGAGAGATTGAAGTAGGCAGATTCAACTCATGGCTGCATGATTGGTGCAAAGACAGTGGATACCACTACATAGGGAATTGGCACAACTTTTGGGAAAGAGCTTTTTTTTTAAATACGATGGATTGCACCTAAACAGAGAAGGTGTACGAGCACTCGGACAAAATTTGATGTCTATACAGGTAGTTTAAACTAAATAAAGGGGAGTATGATGCAGCCCACACCCCTGCCATCGGTGGGCTGGTTGTCACTCCCCAAAATGCCAAATGCGCACATACATCCTCAGAAAACAAATCGGAGCCAACAGCTAACATCTGCCCAAACCAGCAACCTCCATAATCTCTTGGCTGGAAAGAGCAAACTGGAGCAGTCCAGGAAGAGGGTACAACCTCATGCCAAAGAGGATGTACATTCCTGGAAGGCAGTGGTTGCAAATACTAGGAGCCTAACCAGCAAACTTCCTGAACTAACAACCATCTTGGAAACAGAAGGGTTGGACTGGGTGGCTGTAACAGAAACGTGTTTCACAGAAAGCCACGGATGTGATACGGCTATTCCCGATTACAGTCTGTTCAGGAAAGATAGGCGGGGGGGGGGGGGATGTAGCCATTTACATTCGACAGGAAATAAAAGCCGCAGAAGTAAACGGGCAGCTTGTGGACTTCGAGTCACTGTGGCTATCAGTAGACATGGGAAAGGGAAAACCTTTCAGAATCGGCGTCGTTTACAGGCCCCCAATTCAAAGAGCTAAAGGAGACAAAGACCTAATAGAGGAAATCCACAAAATGTCTGATAAAGGTGAAGTAATACTATTGGGGGACTTCAACCTACCAGATATTAACTGGAGCACACTAACGGCAGCAACAACAAGAAGCAGGGGCTTGTTATCATCACTGCAAGGCACAGGACTGTGCTATCTTGTTAAAAACCCAACAAGGGGAGATGCCATTCTCGATCTTGTCCTCAAAAACTCGGAAAGGATCAAGGACATCGAAGTGGGATGTCATATAGGCAACAGCTACCATCGCATTGTAAGCTTTAAGGTAAACATAACACAGGACACCAGCCACTCAAAGATAAAGATGCTAGATTTCAGAAAGGCTGACTTCCAAAAAATGAGGAACAGCATAAGTAGCCAGTTAATGGAAATAGAGGTTGAGGGGGTAGCAGTCATGTGGGGGAGACTCAAGAGAGCAGTAAGACTGCCACTGATCAATGTGCCAGATGGGTCAGCAAAGCAAAAAAAAAGAAGAAATCATCTATGGTTTTCCAAGGAAGTGGCTACCACTGTCAAAGAAAAAAAGGTGTACAGCATATACCAAGAAACCAAAACTGAGAAAGACTGGTAGTCGTACAAGGAAAAAATGAGAGAGTCAGACAAACAAATTAGAAAGGCAAAAGCCCAGACAGAGGAAAAAATAGCAGAAGGGGCAAAGAAAAGATAGATAATTTTTTAGATACATTAGGGAACGTAGGAAGACAAAAGATTGCTACTGAAGAAGAGAAATGCACCAAACATGACCCAGTGAAAGCCAAAATCCTCAACAAATACCTCTGCTCGATGTTTACCAAAGAGGACCCAGAGGATGGCCTAGCCCTGAAAAAACACAACACCCCAGGACCAGGGGTAGACACGAGTCCCTTTACAGAAGCCGAAGTATGGGAGGTGCTAAATAAACCAAAAGCAGAGAAAGCCATGGGACCAGACGAGATGCATCCGAGAGTCCTTAAGGAACTGGGGCAGAATTAGCAGTCCCGGGACTTCCGGTGCAACTTCTGGGTGCATGGCAGCCTAGCCCACGAGCTCCCATCCTGCTCCCCTGTTTAAAACCCTAAAATCTGCCATAAAATAAATAAAGCAACTTTCTCACGCATAGAGATTATATGGCATCCAGCAAACCTCGAGGGGGATCGAACTGTTTCACTGTAATACGGCCAGAGACTGAGATTTCCGACTGAGATGCTACCGACTTGGGGGGGGGGCTCTGAAATTTCTATTAAATCAGCTTCTACTAAACCACGCAGGAAAAACAAATCTCAGAGTGTACAGTCTAACAAAACCAACAAAATGGATACTAAATTAGACAAGATTTTAAGTGAACTCCAGGAATTTAAAACGGACTTCCATTCATTCAAGCAGACACAAGAAACCTTCCAAAAAGACCTCACGGAGCTCCACACCAGAGTTACCTCTTTGGATCAACGCTCGCTGGAGCAGGCCTCTATTACCTCACAGCTTCAAAATACCCTTAATCAGGTTGCTCACCTCTGCTAACTCACAGTTGAGCACCAGGAAGATGCCGAAAACAACAATCGATGCAACAACCTCAGATTGTATGGGGTCCCTGAAAATAGTGAGGGTACAAACCTGCATTCTTTTGTGACCACCCTCCTTAGGGAATCCCTCGAGTTAGGCACAGATCTAGACTTCGAAATTGAGCGAACCCACAGGGCCTTGGGCCCAAAACCCGCACAGTTATCATCTCCTCTGAGATCTATCATTATCAGATTTCTTCGGTTCCAGACAAAAGAACTGATCTTGAGGCAGGCCTGGGCCAAATCCAAAATCTTTTATGATGTCACTCGTTTTTTTGTGGATAATGATAACGCCCCAGCCACAATGCAGAGGAGGCGGGCGTACATCCCCCTATTTCCACTGTTAAGACAACATAAACTCAAATTTTGAACCCCCCTATCCAAGCAAGTTAATTGTTCAGTTTTTGACGGGCCAGCAGTCTTATAACAGTGCAGTGGAAGCCTGTGCGGACCTAAAAAAGCGTGGATACACCTTGCCAACTTCAGTGCGTCTTCCCCCAGAGATCTTCAGATAACCGTGGCCTCGCGGGGACACCTTCTCCCCGATTACAACCAGACCAACAAGCCACTATAAACTCGATCAAACAAATGCTGGCCCAGTTTTCCAGGCAATCCAGCTAATCTAACATCACTGTGGTGGCACAATGAGTACTATTGTGGGAAATTCACTGGAGGGTCAGGGATGGCCTTGTTATTGTTCCTGCTTTGAGGGGTGGTGGAGGGGATGCTTGGGGATGGGCTGGTGGGGTAGGGGCAGAGCCCTGCCCGGACACTAGCACCAAAGTAGACTGAGGGGGTGAGCGGAGCAGAGGGGTACCGCCCTTGGGCCTTTTCCTCCCACTGGATATCGAGACTTGGTCAGGGGTGTGCGTTCAACAGCCTGAGAGTATTGCTGCCAGGAGTTGGCAATACGAATGTGTGTGTCTTCGCTGGGCGGCCTGGGACAGGAGGATATTGGCCCGGGGCTGACATGGCCCTGCACAATTTTGGTGACGCTCACTTTGTTAGGACCCCACTAAATAGGAGTCCTCAGGTGTTCTCCTGCTCGGGATAGGGCGGGCAGGCCAAGGTTGGACGTCTCCCGCCTGACCAGGCCTCCGAACCCTTCCCGGGACTTGGGGTTAGGTCATCTTTATGAACAGTGGCCGGATGCACTATATGGACCCGCTAAATAGGGGATGGCTCAGAGGTCTCCTCGGCCCTGGGCGGTCTGGCGATATCTGACCACACTTATGAGCTCATATCCTCGAGGTATTATGAAATAATATATTGCCATGACTGGGACTTGATTTCAGGGCTCTCGGGTTGTTGGGATGTCTGCCCTATTTGTCCTGGATCTTGAAGGGGATAGGGGGAATGAATATTATGCCCGGTGGTTGGTCCCTCTGGCACCCTCCCCCCACGTGAGACATCTTCGCACAAAATCGCCCTCTCTGAGATCGTCACTACCTTATTGGGTATAGTGCGGTCTGGTTGGCTGGTGCTCCTGGATGATCTGGGGCCCCCCTCCTCGCCACCCCTCCATCTGTGGTGCCCCCGCCCTTCCCGGGTTGGGACGTGCGAGGAGACCCCGGTAGCCCCCAGCTGTCCCACTGAATCTCACCTATCCATCACCAACACCTCCTTTTTTTCTCTTCTTGCCTTGGAACTGGCAGATCACTACTCTCTGCCGAACTCTCACCAGGCCAGATTCTTGGACCTGATCTCCTACAGATTTCGTTTGACTGAATCTGGACTACAACTGAGACTTTTCCTTTTTTCCTCCTCTCAGGAGATTAGGGGTATTGGGCCCTTCATTTGGTTTGCATGCCTAATAACGATGGGAGAGGTCTGGGATGCCTTTGCGGGCCCTTGTACCTCTTTTCTAGATATGATACTCCGACCTCAGGATGTGAATATCTCTGGTACAGATCATGCTACAATACTTATCCCCCTCCCTACTATATACTGGGGGGCAGGCCACAAGCTCCTAACCAATCTGTGAGCCAGGCCCTGACAAAATAGCACTTTTTTTTTCCCACCTCACTTTCTTCTTCTCCCATTCCATTTTGTACAGTTTCCCATGATATATGTTGCCCTTATCATATACCTCCCCCTCCTTAACTTTAGGGGCAAGAGTTTCCCCCTGGTCCCATTCCACATTCTCAAATGGGACCCCACCTACGGACAGTCAGTAGACATGTCCCCAATGCTGGTCACACCTGACCACGCATTGTTGGAAGTCACAGAGAACCCCCTTCATCGGAGTCTGTATATAGTTCCTCTCCTTAATGAGTTGTTGCCTATATTACATAGCACTATAGTTACGCCCAGTTGGCATTTCTGTTACCCCTTAGCTAGCCAGTTGTCATGCATAATACATTGTATCACAGTTGGGCCTAACTGGCCTCATTGTTATTCCCAGGTAGTTATTAGTATGTTTTCCTGCCCCACCCAGTTGGACCCAGAGCACCAACGCACTGCAGAGCACTGTACGTTATACAGTTTGGAAACATTACACTGTACAGGAAATCCATGCCTTTGATACCTGGAACTTTGTGGGGGGATGGGATTCGGGGGACCACACAGACTTTACTAATAGACTTAGACATGCAGTCTCCCTTTAAGATTGTCTCCCATAATGTCAATGGGCTGGCCAGCCCCATCAAGAGGTACTGCATGATTTGGGCTCTCAAGAAATTAAACCCAGATGCTCTTCTCTTACAGGAGACACACCTCTCCTCTTTGGAGCATCAGAAACTGTTTAAGTTCGGATTCTCAGCACTGATGGAGTCCTCTTATCAGAGGGCGCAAAGAAGGGGGGCTGTTCTGATCCTGAGACACTCTCCATTACAAATTATAGATCAATACTCGGACAGGGAGGATAGGTTGGCGCTTATGGTGGTTCAATTAAATCAACAGATACTTACACTTTGTAGTGTGTATATCCCCCGGTTTCAACGCTTCCACCATTCAGCGACTCATTGATGCTATCCTGACATGGCAACAAGGGATACTGATATTAGGAGGAGATCTCAACTGTCATCTTAATCCCGTGCTGGACTCCTCCGTGTCACCCACTCCTCGCAATCTTCCGGTCAGAAACATCTCAGATGCCTGATCAGAGAAGTGGGCCTGACAGACACTTGGAGCAGCTCCACCCGACACAACGAAAATTAACCTACTTTTCTAACGCCTTTAAGCATTATTCTAAACTCTATTACATTTGCATTGCAAAAGAATATATAGACTTGATACGATCAGCCGATATTCTTAACATCTGCTTATCAGATCATGCGCCCATTACCTTAGAACTTAATCTTAAAAATTCTGAGTGGAGATTCAATCCATTCTTTACTCTGAGATGGGGAGTTCAGGGAATTTTTGGAGGCACGAATCTCTGGTATACTCCAGGACAACGCCTCTCCTCAGGTCTCCCCTCAGATCCTCTGGGACACAATTAAAGTAATGCTCAGAGGTCATATTATTGCATATGCCTCTCATAAGAAGAAGCAGGCCGAGACAAAATTACGTGCACTACAAGAAAAGTTCAGATTTCTTCAGGAGGCACACATACAAGGAGATTCTGATTTGCTTCCCTTAATCTCTCGGACACAGGTCGAGATACAATGCCTATTGACGGCTAAAACAGAGCGGGCTCTGGCTTGGCTTAGGCAACACTACTATGAGGGCAGGGCTCGGGCCTCCAAAATCCTGGCATACCGCCTGAGAAATCAGATACAACAACGTACCATCTCTAAAATTAAGGACCCTATATCCGGACAAATTCAATACTCTACCCGTCAGATCCTTGAATCATTTAAGTCATATTATCGGTCTCTCTATTGACTTCAGGAGGTGTCTGACCCCCACAAAATATTTACCTTCTTGGCCCAACTTCACCTGCCTGCTCTCTGAGTCTCAACAGGCACATATAGCAGCCCCACCCACTGATCTGGAACTCCAAACTACCATTAAAGGCCTTAAAAATGTGAAATCCCCTGGACCTTACGGTTTTGGCCCCAAATTTTACAAAAGCACTCTGGAGTGGATACAAACCCCCCTTCTCCAAGCTTTGGGAGCGGGCCATATCACAGCTTCCTTTCCAGTTTCTTAGAGATAGGCTACGATCTCGGTGATCCTGAAACCACAGAAACCCCCACACCTATGTGACTCATACCGTCCCATATCAGAACTCAACCAAGATTGTAAGATTTATACCAGCATAATGGCCCATAGAGTTGATCAAATCCTCCCCACTTTGATGCACCTGGATCAATCTGGGTTCATCAAAGGCAGACAGACCACTGATATCAAGCGTACCCTTTATTTAATAGATTATGCCACGTCAACGAAATCTCCCCTTATGATCCTTAGCCTAGATGCTCAAAAGGCTTTTGATATGGTCTCTTGGGGGTTTCTTCAAGCTGTCCTACAAAAGCTTAATTTCCCCAGGCAGTTTTTAGATATCATTGAGGGCGTGTACACTCACCCAGAGGCAGTGGTGAGACTGAATGGATCGTATTCTGACCACTTCCCACTTTTCAGGGGTACACGCCAGGCTGCCCCTTATCCCCCTACTTGTTTGCCATTTTTGTGGAACCCATTGCCCAGCTTTTCCGTCAAACCCCAAACCTACATGGGTATAAAATTTTGGAATCCTCTTCTCATAAAGTAGCCTATTACGCAGATGATCTTCTTCTTTATATTACTCATCCGGAGGAATCCTTACAGACCCTCACTACTCTTTTACAAGAAATAGAGGGCGTCTGCTACAGAGTCAAGCCATGCAAAAGTGAGGGTTCTGGACTTCAGGAGGGCTGACTTTGGCAAGATGGGAGAGTGCCTTAGAAAAGCACTAGCAAACAGGCTAGAAGGAGGGGTGGAGCAACAATGGGCAAATATCAAAACTGCCATCACAGAGGCAACAAGCCTTTGTGTGAAGCAAATAAATCAAAACGAAAGAAAAAGCCACTATGGTTCTCAAAAGAGGTGGGGTGAAGGTTAGGGAGAAAAAGATAGCATTTAGGAAGTATAAGGAAACACAGAAGGAGCAGGACAGAGAACTGTACCAGTTAAGGCAGAAGGAAGCAGGGAGGTTAGTCAGAACAGCAAAGGCACAAACTGAGGAAAAGATAGCTAACTCGGTTAAGAAGGGGGATAAAACATTTTATAGGTATATCGGATCGTAGAAAGACAAAGGGAGGGATAGTGAGGCTGAATAGAATGGATGGTGGGTGGGCAGAGAGTGACAGTGATAAAGCAGGGTTTCTGAATGAATACTTCTGTTCAGTATTCACAAAAGAGGAAGTGGGGGAGGTGCCTAATCCAAATAACAGAAGCACTCTGGAGAGTGGGGTTGATCCCAGTCCTTTCACAGAAGAAAGGGTTCTGAAAGAACTCCTAAAACTGAAGGTGGACAAAGCAATGGGGCCAGATGGAATTCACCCCAGAATTCTAAAAGAATTAAGCAGAAAACTAGTGACACCACTGACTACGCTTTTTAACAAATCATGGGAGGATGGTGTGGTACCTGAGGACTGGAAGAAGGCGGATGTGATTCCCCTTCACAAAAGTGGGACCAAGACGGAGGCAGGAAACTACAGACCTGTCAGTTTGACCTCTGTGGTAGGGGAAGTTATGGAATCACTTTTGAAGGAAAGAATTGTTGAGTAGCTAGAGGCTAGTGGGGCACAGGACCCAAGGCAGCATGGGTTCACAGCGGGAAGGTCATGTCAGACGAATCTAATTGATTTCTTTGACTGGGTGACCAAAGTAGTAGACCAGGGAGGGGCTGTGGACATGGCCTACCTAGACTTTAGCAGGCATTTGACACAGTCCCACAAAAGATTAATGATCAAATTAACCAGCCTGGGGGTGGGTGCCAGGTGGTAGCCTGGGTAAAACATTGCCCTGAACAACAGGACACAGAGGTAATTGTAAATGGAGTCCACTCTGAAGAAGAGGTTACTAGTGGGGTACCGCGGGGTTCAGTACTGGGTCAGTCCTTTTAATGTCTTTTAAGTGACATTGCAGAGGGACTGGAAGGAAAGATATGACTCTTTGCAGATGACACAAAGATCTGCAACGGGTTGATACACAGGAGGCGTGGAAAGGATGAGAAGGGACTTGGCAGGGTTGGAGGAATGGTCAGAAGTATGGCAGCTTGGATTCAATGCAAAGAAGTGCAAAGTAATGCACCTGGGAAACAAAAACCCAGGGGAAGATTACACAATGGGGAGGTAGTAACAACAACAAAAATGGAAAGAGACCTAGGGGTAATCATATCAGATGACCTTAAGGTTGGCAAGCAATGCGAGAAGGCGGTAGGGAGGGCTGGGGGATACTGGGATGTATAGGGAGAGGTATCACCAGCAGAAAACAGGAAGTTGTTATCCCCCTGTACAGACAGTTGGTGAGACCCCATCTGGAGTACTCCGTCCAGTTCTGGAAACCCCATCTTCGCAAGGACATAGACAGGATGGAGGCAGTTCAGAGGAAGGCAACTAAAATGGTGCAGGGTCTGCAAGAGAAGCCATACGAGGAGAGAGACTAAAGGAGCTTAATATGTATACCCTTGAGGAAAGGAAGGAGAGGGGGGACATGATAGAAGCGTTTAAGTACCTCAGTGGAATCAACAAAGTCCAAGAGGGTAGCATCTTTCAGAAAAAGAGATGTGCAAGAACAAGGGGACACAATTTGAAGATATAGGAGGCGGCTCCAGAGGCAATGAGAGTATTTTCACAGGAGGGTGGTGGACGCATGGAACAGCCTTCCTCAGGAGGTTGTGGGGTCTAAAACTGTGGGAGAATTCAAGAATGCATGGGACAGACATAAGGCAATTTTTGTGGGGGATAGGAAGAAAAAGGCTGTTGGTTAAATAGGATCTGCAGCTTATTCTCTAGGTAGGGAAATGGGCAGACTAGGTGGGCCAAGTGGTCCTTATCTGCTGTCAAAGTCTATGTTTACAGGTTACACTACAAATCCAAATAAATCTGAAGTTCTACTTATACAACCTCCTTTGCCTCCTGAGCTTACCCAGAGATACCCCTATAAGTGGGACAAACCTTCTATAACTTACCTAGGAATCAAGATCCCCCAGGATTTCACAGACCTCTACTCCATCAATTACACTCCAGTTCTCACAAAAATTAAATCTGACCTGGAGCGGTGGACCCCTCTCCCTCTCTCCTTGTTGGCCAGGGTACAGTCTATCCAGATGAACTCCCTCCCGAATATACTATATCTAATGCAAAATATCCCAATACCCTTACAGTGCAAAGATGTACGAGATTGGGACCGTTCAGTTAGTGGGTTCCTCTGGATGAATAAACAACCTAGATTAGCACTTGGCAAACTTCAGTGCCCTAAGGATAGGGGAGGCCTGGCTCTCCCCTGTATTTTTAATTACTGGCTAGCGGCTCTACTCACACACATAATGACCTGGTTCCTCCCCCAGACCCAATCTCCGCCTTGGCACGGGGTCGAGAGGACTGTGGCAGACCGCCCATTAAATTATTCCCTAGTGTTCCAACACCATAATACTACCCGGTGGGGTAGTTGCTCCAGCTTCTCTAAGGGGCTCCTCCAATGCTGGACTAGGTTTCTGGCCCGACCAGCTAATGAATTTCTTTCTACCTGGATTGGTATCCCGGCGGAGGACCTACAATGGCCCCCGGCACAACTAGACATTACATTCCGTAATTGGACTCGTCAGGGCCTGAAACATCCTTATCAGTTCTATGATGGGGATGTTTTTAAATCATTTGTACATCTTAAGCAGGAGTTCTCCCTGAATCAGAGGGACTTCTTTTGGTTCCTAAAGATCTGCCACTTTTTGGATACTAGAATTGGGTTGGATGTCACCGACCATTCCATTCATCCGTTGTGTCCCTTGTTAACTCAGGTGGGGGGGGCGTAGCCATTTATTATCCCGCTTCTACAGGACCATACAGGGAACCCCCTCCCATACTATGGACCTGGTACAATTTCTTTGGGAAGCTGAACTCCAGGTTGAGCTAACCCAGGAAGATTGGGTTCGAATTTGGCAAAGACAGCACAAGAATCTAACTCTTACATTTGGAAGGAATTTTCCTGGAAAGTGGTCTCCAGATTCTTTCGCACACCCCAGATTACCGCCAAGTATACTGAGGGACGGGACTCCAGCTGTTGGAGACACTGTGGCTGTGAAGTGGCCACCCACACACACATTTTGGCTGTGCCCAGTGCTAACAGCCTATTGGGTGGGGGTAGAACATAGGATCCTGGATCTTTTTCCAGGCCTGGTTGCCCTCTCCCCGGGTGTAGGGATTCTTTTACATTACCCACCTCATTTTAAAGATCCACATCAAATATACCTTCTCAATATTCTTCTGAGCGCTGCAAAAAAATGTATATCACGATTATGGCTATGATTATACCAGCCTGGGAAGATACTGTATATGATATATACAAACTGGAACATATGACGGCCAGGCTTCAAAACAAAGTACCAGAGCTGATGAACCGCTGGTTCCTGAGCATTGCACAAACCCGCCCAGATCAGCCCCCTTGAGATTACCTCTCAAAATAATCCGTTCCTCTTGGCGGTTCTTTGGGTAGCCGGCCAGCCCAAGGACCTCTCTCCTCCAGAGAGTAATCTCTGGAGCCCCAAAGATGGGACCTGATTTAACCAGTTCTTGAGTGTAGATGATGCGATCCTTAGACTCCCCACCTCCATTCTAACTATGTAACAGTCCACTGCCACAGTTTATGTATCATAGAGATGTTAATGGCGAGAGGAATCCTAATTAGTAACACTGTAAACCTTTCTCCTCATATAATGGTAGTTGACTTACATATTTGCATATTTCTCTTATATATGAGTAATAGTATATGTGATGTTTATGTAGGCAACAATTATTGTAATAGATCTCATCCTGCAGATGTATGATGATGATTAATTGTAACACTGCTCTGTGTGACCTATATAAAAAAGAAAAAACTGAAATAAATAAAAAGTTTAAAAAAAAGAATTAGCAGTCCCTCTGGCACTTCTGTTCATGAAATCTTTGAAGAGCGGTATGGTACCTGAAGATTGGAAAAAGGCAATAGTGGTTCCACTTCACAAATCAGGCAGTTGCGAAGAGGCTGGTAATTACAGACCGGTGAGCCTCATGTCTATAGTAGGGAAACTAATGGAGACACTACTCAAACAGAGGATCATAGCATTCCTCAAAACTAGCGGCTGACAAGACCCTGAACAGCATGGTTTCACAGCAAGTAGATCATGCCAGACAAGTCTGCTCGAGTTTTTTTGACTATGCTACAAAAATAGTGGATGATGGTGGGGCAGTGGATGTGGTCTGCCTAGACTTTACAGTGCCTTCAGAAAGTATTCACCCCCCTTGGATTTTGTCACATTTCGTTGTGTTACTACCAGAATTTTTAATGCATTGAAATGATTTTTTTCCCACTTGATTCACACAGCATACTCAACAATTTAAAGGGGCAAACATATTTATATTGTGTAACAAAAATTTATGAAACATTAAAAACTGAAATATCTTGTTTACTTAAGTTTTCAACCCCCTGAGTCAATACTTTGTAGAAGTGCCTTTGGCAGCAATTTACAGGTTTGAGTCTTCTTGGGTATGTCTGTATCAGCTTTGCACATCTGGATTTAGGGATTTTCACCCATTCTTCCTTGCAGATTTGCTCAAGCTCTGTCAAGTTGGATGGGGAGCGTCGGTGAACTGCAATCTTTAAGTCTTTCCACAGATTCTCAATGGGATTCAAGTCTGGGCTTTGGCTGGGCCACTCAAGGACATTCACCTTCTTGTTCTGAAGCCCCTCCAGTGTTGCTTTGCTGTATGCTTGGGGTCGTTGTCCTGTTGGAATGTAAATCTTTGCCCCAGTCCGAGGTCTATTGCAGACTGATGCAGGTTCTCCTCAAGGATGTGCCTGTATTTGGCTCCTGTGGTACATGGCCACAACCTCCACCAATTAATCTCAGAGCCAACTAGGTTCATGGCCCCACCACGTTCTAGTTATCTAATTGACTGGGCTCTCACTAATCGTTCTGATAGTATAGTCTCTGCTGGCACTCTGGCAGATGCTATAAGTGATCACTCTCCAATCTTCTGCATCTGGCGTGCTGCCAGACAACCATCTCCGCCTCACAAACTTATCACTTTCTGTAACCTGGCCGATCTTAATCAGACACGTTTTTTGTTTGACCTCTCAATGATTGACTGGTCTCCTATCTTTGCCTCCTATGATACTCAAGTAGCCCTTGACTATTTCCTTACAAGGTTTGGATGCCTACAGAACATCCATGCTCCTAGAGTCACTTGCCGCATACGGGGTACACAGACAAAGTGGCTTACTAAGGCCCTTCTTACTCAACTTAGGACTAGGGATAAAAGTTGGCGGCGTTTTAAGGCCACAGGGCTACAAGCGGATTTTAATGACTATAGGTCTAAGAGAAATTCCTGTAAAAGGAATATTCGTCTTGCAAAAAGCTCCTTCTGTAAGGACTTGTTAATGAAATCTGCTGGTGACTCCAAGAAATTCTGGTCCATCATAAAAACTCTCCTTGGAAAAAACAATACTTCTACCACAAATGACATGCTGATAAACAACACTCATTGTAATAATCCAGTGACCATAGCTAATGCACTAAATGATCATTTCTCGGATCTATCAAGTTTTTCGGCCTCCTTGTCCCTGTACTTACAGTTCTCCTGACACGGATCCGGCTCTCTCTCATCCACCTTTCCTGCTTCGGATCATCATGAGACAAGAAGTCCTAAGGTTACTACTATCCATCTCTGACAGCACTAGCACTGGTGCAGATGGTCTGGAACCAAGACTACTGAAAATCGCCGCTCCTCTTATTGCCTCCCCTCTTACGAAAATCTTTAATTTATCTATATGTCAGGGTTTTGTTCCTAGCATCTGGAAGATGGCCAGAATCACTCCCATACTTAAGAAAGGTGATCCTCAAATCATGTCTAACTATCTACCTATTTCCATACTCCCGGTGCTCGGAAAAATCCTGGAAAAACTAGTTGCAACCCAAACCACAGAGTACCTCCAGAAGTATAACCTCCTTGCTGTTTCTCAGCATGGCTTCCGCAAAGGCCATAGTACTACTACTGCCATCCTAAAACTTACAAATGATATCTATTGTGCACTGGAATCTGGCTCTTTGACAGGTGCTCTCTTTATTGACTTAACTAAGGCGTTCGACCTTGTAAACCACACCCTTCTCCTTGCTAAACTTCAGTCGTTTGGTTTCTCCACTGAAACAGTTGCCTGGTTCAAGTGCTACTTATCCAACCGGACGCAAGCTGTCTCCTTCAACTCAGCCCTGTCCAATACTTCTCCCATACATATGGGAGTTCCCCAAGGCTCCATACTTGGTCCGCTACTGTTTTCTGTTTTTACAAATCTCCTCCCATCATGTACACCTGATTGCTCTTCCTTGTTGTATGCGGACGACCTTGTAATCTATCGTAGTGGAAGTAACATCGCGGACATAAACCACTCACTTACTAGTGACTTCTTAAATATTCAATCCTACCTAATAGAAAACAATCTTGTTCTTAATACCAGCAAAACTCACTGTATGCTTTTCGGCTCCCCAGCTAGACTTAAATCTAATCAGAATTCCTTTCAGATTTTGTGTGCTGATGGTTCCCCGGTAGTTAGCACTAGTTCCTTTAAATACCTGGGTATCCTCCTTGATGAATCCTTGGACTTTGACCTCCATGTCACCACCACCTGCAAATCGGTCAATGCAAAAATTGGAGGTGCATACCATACTAGCTATGCTCTTACACCATCTGCTCGGCTTGCAGTGGCTTAAGGCCTACTGCTCCTGGCCCTTGCTTATGGCTCAGTCACGTACCTTGGAGCATCAAAGACCTCCCTACATAAATGGGACACCACCTATAATAACATCTGCCATTATGCCTCTCGATCTCCACGTTTTAAACATCACTGTCAGCTGTATGCGGACCTAAAATGGCCGAACCCTTCTGCCCATCGGCGACTGGCCTTTGGCTCCCTATTAGATAGTATAATGAGATCAGGTCTCCCTAATTCCCTCGCCGCCTTGCTACACCCCTTAACTCCATCCTACGGACTTCGATCTAGTGGCAATGCCCTCCTCTCTATGCCCAGACGTAAAACTTCTATGGGTACACGGGCTTTCGTACTCAGCCCCTAAGTTTTGGAATTCTATCCCTCCAGAAATTCGCCTTGCTACTACCCATGCTGGTTTCAAGAAACTCCATCGTGAACACCTACTGGCCTCAAATCCTTGCTTATGCTTCCATCCACCCTGATCCCTTTAATCCTTACACCTTGTTCTTTCCCCTCTCTCTTCCTCCTATCTCCTCCTCTCCCCATCCTTTCTTTCTCTCTCTCATATTTGGCCTTGTACTGGGAATTACTAGTGTACTTGTCAGCCAGTTCCAGTACAAACTTGTTAGCACTTGTTTTATTTTTTTTCATTATGGTACTATTTACATTTTTCTGATATTACCTTACTCTGTTTCGGCTAATTGTCAATTGTTTGTATTGCACTATATTCCATTGTGTTATCTCTTCCTTGTGCTGCGTCACATTGTACAGTTTGTGTATTTTTTTTGTATTTTTGTTCTCACTTGTATTCTCCTAGATTGTGCCTGAAAATAGGCATCTCTATGTCTAGTGCACTCACCCGGTTACCAAAAGCAAATAAATAAATAAACTGTTCCCTCTATCCTGACAAGTGCCCCAGTCCCTGCTGCTGAAAAGCATCCCCATAACATGATGCTGCCACCACCATGCTTCATGGTTGGGATGGTGTTACATGGGTGATGAGCTGTGTTCGGTTTGCGCCAGGCATAGCGCTTTGCATTCAGGCCAAAGAGTTCAATTTTTGTTTCATCAGACCTGAGAATCTTTTGCCACATGGTCTCAGAGTCTGCCACGTGCCTTCTTGCAAACTCCAGGCATGCTATTATGTGGCCTTTTCTCAGGAGTGGCTTCTGTCTAGCCACTCTCCCATAGAGGCTACATCTGTGAAGTGCTGCAGAGATTGTTGTCCTCTGGACAGGTTCTCCCATCTCAGCCATGGAACTCTGTAGTTCTGTCAGGGGTGGTCATTGGGTTCTTGGTCCTTCCTGACCAAGGTCCTTCTTGCCAGTTGCTCAGTTTGGGAGGACAGCCTGCTCTTGGAAGAGTCTGGGTGGTTCCGTAATCTTTCCATTCCTAATGATGGACTTGACTGTACTCCTGGGAACTTTCAACACCTAGAAATGTTTTATACCCCTCCCCAGATCTATGCCTCCTCACAGTTCTATCACGAGTTCTCACGGACAGCTCCTTGGTCTTCATGGTAGGTTTCTGCTCTGACATGCACTGTCAACGGTGGGACCTTATATAGACAGGTGTATTTCCTCTGAAATCATGTCAACCATTTGAATTGACCACAAGTGGACTCCATTCAAGTTTTAGAGTGATCTCACAAGGAAATTGGATGCATCTGAGCTCAATTTGGAGTGTCATAGCAAAGGGGGTGAATACTTATGAAATCAAGACATTTCAGGTTTTTATTTTAAATTACATGTACAAAAAATTCCAGAAGTTTCATTCCACTTTGACATTATAGAGTAATTTGTGTAGATACGTGACAAAAAATCCCATATAAATGTATTTTAATTTGAGTTTGCAACATCACAAAATGTGACAAAATCCAAGGGGGGGGGGCGAATACTTTCTGAAGGCACTGTAGTAAGGCCTTCAACTCTGTTCCATACAGAAGGCTGGTAAATAAGCTTGACCACACACACAGGGGTTGGTCCAGAAGTATTTGGGTACAAAACTGGTTACAAGGCAGAACCCAGAGGGTACAGGTTAATGGAGCACAATCGACAGAATGCAGCGTGACCAGCGGGGTGCCCCAGGGCTCAGTGCTAGGGCCTGTGCTCTTCATTTTTTTTTTATAGCAGACATCACTGACTGATTGGAAGGGAAGGTGTGTGTCTGTTCCCAGATGACACCAAGATATGTAGCAGGGTGGACACTCCAGAAGGAGTGAGCAAGATGGAAGCTGATCTCAAGAAACTAGAAGAATGGCCTGGAGTATAGCAGCTGAGATTTAATGCCAAAATGTGCAAGGTCATACACATAGGAAAGAAAAATCCAAGAAAGGAGTGTTATCTAGGAGGTCAAAGACAGCCAGCCTCAAACCAAGAACAAGATCTGGGAATCATAATGACTTGAAGGTTTGTAAGCAGTGTGAGAAGGCAACAATGAAGGCCAGCGGAATGCTGGGCTGTACTAGGAGGGGATTCACGAGCAGAAAGAGAGAGGTACCACTGTACAGATCGATGGTCAGGCCTCACTTGAAAGATGGAGTCCAATTCTGGAGGCCACACCTCAGGAAGAACATTGACCAGGTGGAAACAGTACAGAGAAAGGCGACAAAAATGATTCAGGGTCTGCAGTACATGTCCTACAAGGAAAGACTTGGGGAACTGAATATGTACTCCCTGGAGCAGAGAAGAGAGAAAGGGGACATGATTGAAACATTCAAGTACATAAAAGGCATTAACAAGGTGCAGGCACAGGAACTTTTTCACTTCAAGAAGAGCTCCAGGACCAGGGGACGTGACCTCAGGCTGCAAGGAGGGAGATTCACTACCAACACCAGGAAGTTTTTCTTCACAGAAAGAGTGGTGGACGTTTGGAACAGCCTGCCACAAGAAGCTGTGGGGGTCAACACTGGGGGTGGGAGGGGGGAATTCAGGAATGCATGGGATAGACACAAGGGAGCCCTGACTACAAAGGGCAACTAGAGTGTCAAAATAGGTCTAAAACAAATGAGCAGACTAGATGGACCTAGCGGTCTCCTTCTGTCGTCAACTTCTATGTTTCTGTGTTTGAGTAGTGTCTCCATTCGTTTTCCTACTGTAGACATGAGGCTCACCAGTCTGTAATTACTAGCCTTCGAGCAAATCGTTGCAGATCAGATTGTTGAATATCTAGAAAAATACCAGCTACAGTGTCTGCAACAGCACAGGTTCAGAAAGGGACACAGCACGTTCACGGGCTTCATTCACTCATCGCTGGACCAAGGCTCACTGGTCGGGGCCACATTTATTGATTTATCCAAAGCCTTCGATACAGTGAACCACACCCTCCTGCTTAACCAACTGTCAGCTGTAGCTCTATCAAGGGAAACTGATGATTGGTTCAAAAGTTACCTCTCTGACCACAGCAGGTGAAGCTCAATAACCACCTCTCTGATAGGCGAATAGTCAGTTTGGGGGTCCCACAGGGGTCCATTCTCGGTCCCCTTCTGTTCAGTATATTCCTGAATCAGCTACCTAATTCCAATCGTGCCCATCTACTGCTGTACGCAGATGATGCAGTTATCTTCTGTAGCAGCCGTGACCCCAAGCTCCTTGGAAGACCAACTCCAGCAAAGGTTTTCGGATGTGGAAGCCTGGTTCAGTAGTCACAAGCTCATCCTCAACTATAATAATAATAATAATAATACTTTATCTATAAAATGCCTTTCAGCAAACCAAGGCGCCTAACAATAAGTTAAAACAACTCAGAAAACAGTAAACAACATACTTATGAAATTCAAATAGCGGACAGAATAAAATCAAACATAGCCTAGATGCCATAAGTGTGTTTTAAGGGCCTGTTTAAATCCCTCCACGGTTGTGCACTCTCATAGCTGGTGGGGTAGAGAATTCCAAAGGGTTGGGGCTGCGTACATGAATGCCCGGGCCCCGGAAGATTTTAAAGAAACCCTTGGGAGTCTCTAGCAACCCCTCATCAGCCGAGCGGAGCAATCTTCCTTGGCAGTAAGGGACCAGAAGCTCTTTCAGGTAGTCTGGGCCCTGTCCGTGTAGGGCTTTATAAGTTAGAAGTCTGACTTTAAAGGTGATCCACCACTGCACCGGCAGCCAGTGCAGTTCGTGCAGCACCGGAGAGATGTGACAAGACCGGGACGTCCCTGTCAATAACCGGGCTGCAGCGTTCTGCACCAGCTGCAAGTGGTGGATATCCACCCCAGGTAACCTTAGATAAAGGGAGTTGCAGTACTCAAGGTGCGAGGTCACAAAGGCGTGGACCAACGTAGGAAGATCACCGGACGGAACTAGGTGCTTAACCCTGGAGATTTGCCTCAAATGGTAGAAAGAGGATTTGACAGCTGCTGACACCTGCAATCGCAGTGTCAGCCCCTCGCCAAAAATCACCTCCAGGTTTTGCACCCGTTCAGAGTTAAGGAGCTGGGAGCCCCCAAGGAAAAGTCCCGAAGGCAAACCTGCCCCCATCCCCTCTGTCCGGCACCCTGGGTCCACGACCAACACCTCAGTCTTTTCTGAGTTCAGTCTCAGCCAGCTCGAATTCATCCAACCCTGGATTTCAGCAAGGCAGTTGTTAAATACCAAGAGAGCTCTATCCTGGTCAGGTGCGAAAGAAAGGTAGAGCTGGGTATCATCAACAGCATAGCAGTGAAACCTCAGCATGTACCTTCTTGCAAGGTCTCCGAGGTGAAGCATATACACTGCGAACAACATGGGGAACAACACTGAACCCTGAGAAACCCCATGTGACAGAGAGACTGGGCCAGAGGAGTGAATCCCCGACACCACCCTCCGAGTTCTGCCAGTGATGAAAGATGTAAACCATGTGAGGACTGTATCTGACAGGCCTCAGATGAACCTCAGGCGATCGATAAGACTAAAGTCATGCTATTCAGTAGCCAGCATAGTAAATTCAGATCTCGCCTCTTAACTGTCTGTAGCTCTGTAGGTTCTTGCTTGGAACAGGTTCTGCACTTTAAATATCTGGGGATTACCTTGGACAGCTCACTATCATACTCCCAGCATATTGACTTTGTTGTTAAATCTGTCAACATCCGTACTAGTTTACTCCATAGGCACAAATGGAGTCTGACTACTGATACCTTAAGGTTAGCAATCCAAAGTTCTGTGATATCCATGATTGATTACGGACTTGCAATATATGGATCTGCCACCGATACAGCCCTCCGACATGTATCCATTGCTCTGAACAAGGCCTATAGGCTCCTCACAGGTGATGCTAGACTTACGCACACCTGCGACCTGTACGCCAAGACAAATTGGTTTCAGTTAAGACAGACTCAAATATCAAACATGTCTACTTGCCAAGAAGATCAGCCTTGAGCTTGCTCCACCCGGAGTTCAAAACATCCTTAACTAGTCATGTATTCCCCGTCGGACTAAGGGCTCCATAAATCAGATCTTCCAGATATGCCGCTGCCACACTACCCAGGGCCAAAGATCCTTTGCCTACCATGCCCCATCTGGCTCAGTTCCCTTCATCACAGCATCTCTTCTGCCTCAAAGCTGGGCCCATTTAAATACAAACTGAGACAATACCTAACCTCGCACAACAATTGTGACGGTTTCCATTGAGCTGAGACTTCCATTACTGTCCTCTGCACTCTTTCACTGATCCTACATGTACCGCACTTGCTCCCCTTGCCCCAGCACTAGCACTTGCAGTCCCGTCTCCTTTCACCCTGCCCAAACCTCACTTCTACCTTCTCCCCTCCCACAAGCCACTACCCGTCCCCACTCTCCTCAACCATCACCACCTTCCTCTCCCTTCTCACTGCCACTATCCTTCCCCACCTAATCCCCACCCTCCCCCCTTCCCTCGCCTGTCACCTTTCTTGTTTCTCTCCCCCTGTGTCTTTGCCCTCCTGCCCATCCCTCTTACCATTTGACATGGTCTCCAGGCTATCATTCCTTGCTCCCTTTTCACTCCCTCCACTATTTCGACCTTTATTACATCTGACAATGCCGCCTGGCTGCTCTGCCTTCTACTTTTAATATTATATATACTATGACTTTTTACTTACTGCACCTGCTCTCTTGCATACATTGTACAATGCCACTAAATGGTGTGCCACTGTATATACCTGTACCACCTTGACTTGATGTAGCTCCCTTGATCTTCCTGGACATAAAGTCTCCACCACTCATTCATACTAGTTGGACTACGTCTGAGGCGCTAGGACCCAGCGGGAGCCAGATATCTTCAGGCGGGCTGGCACCGAGGTAGGACTGTGGACACGCAGTGCCACGAGGCTGGCTCTCGTCATATAGGCTGTCTTGGCGTCGACCCTCCAACTGCCTCCGTTCCTTTTTTGTCTGCCGTCGAGTGCACTTCAGTGACTGTCACTTGCCCTCCAGGAGTCAAATCTTCACGTCTATACGACAGCAACATAGTCGTTCAGTATTTGAATGGTCTTTAATATATTAATTTATGTATTAAAAAAAGTTTTAAAGTTTGATTTTGGTTTAGCTGACGAACAGAAGTCTTCAGCCTGTCTTTGGTGGAGTCAACTATGAACAGGGCCGGTGACGGTAGGGAGACTTTTCTTGAAAGCTGTTTTAACAGCAGGGCTGGGTCCAGTCCGCCACCCTCTTCAGAGGGGGGATCTGACACCGGGCAGTCCAGTGCTCGGGAGGAAGGGCAGTCATCCTGAAAGCACAAAAGGAAGTGGGCCCGTTCCCTATCGAGGTTGGGAACCCGGCATCGCTCGGCCTCGAGCTCTTCTTCGTCCCACTGGTAAGACTGTGGAGAGCGCAGGGCATGCTCCATTGGTTTCTGTTGGGCTGTTTTTTTAACTATGTTTTTTAATGCTTTAGAGGGACAATTCAAACAAATTAAGGCCACTGCCCAACTAACTAGGACCTTGTTAGTTGAGTTGTGGCTTTAATGTGTTGGAATTGGCCCTCTAAAATATTAGAAAGCATAGATCTTTCTTCGAGGGGGCTCTCACAGCAGGTAACACCTTTAGGACTGAAGCCGGTAGGCTCCAGGACCCCATGGAAAACTTCTAGTGAACAGTCTACAACGGGGGACCACCCCTTGACATCGGCCCACCCTTGACGTAATGTATGGTGTAAAAGGGGCCTGCCCCCAGCCAGTCCACAGTTCTTTTCCTGCTGTAAAATCATAGTTAAAAAAACAGTGAAACACGCCCTGCACGCTCCAGATTCTTACATCACGAAAAGTGCAGGCACAGGGGCATGGCTCACATTCATTTCAATAGGGACCCAAAAAAAATTACATGGTGAACTCGCACTTTTTGCTGTCGACTCCCATTTGTTTTTCCAAAATGTCCCAGACCCCCCAAACAAAAAAATCCTACCTAGAGCCCTGCCTTGCCAAGGTACACTTCAGACTCCTGTTCCAGTATGCACATCTGAGTGCAGCTGGAGATGAGCTGGAGGACCAGATGGCTGAGTGATAGGAGGAGTTGAGCTTGAAGACTGTTCCAGGGACTGAGCATGCTCAGCGGAAGACTGTCCATGTGTGGATATGAACGGAATTCTATTAGTAAACTATGTTTACAAGTAAGTAACCTCTGTATTCTTTCTGATAGTATCAGTGTGATGGATGAGATCACACAAAAACCTCTGCATACTGCCCACACGTGCCAGGTACCCAGGAAGTATAAATATTCAGATTATGCACTGTGCTGGTTGCATGCATCCCTACCTTCCAACTTAATGTTGTTGGTTTTTTTGTCCACTGAAGAATGAGGATTGCCTTGGATCTTGCACCTTCTTTTACTGTATCTAAAATGATTGATCTCACTTCGAGTGGGAGCTCTTGCAGCAGGTATTACCAATAGGACTAAGGCTACCAGGCGTTAGGACCCCATGGAAAAATCTTCTAGCTAGCAGTATGTGGCGGGGACCGCCCCTGACGTCATCTCCACCTGACATCAGACGTCGTATAAATTGGGGGGGTCCCCGGCACCATCTCAGTTCTTTTCCCACCATCAACACGCTTAGTTCGGCTCCACGGACGCCTTCCTTTTTGCAGTTGACCTCATGTTTTTTCAGGTTCAAGTTATTCAACAGTTTTTTGTTCATCTATAAGTTTTTCGACATTTTTGCACATCTTCGCCTTCTCCATCTCAATGCAAGTTGAAGTGCAAGTGCGGGAAGCAGATCCTGGCCAAAGATGGCCACGCAGCCTACCTTATTTGCTTAGGCCCAGACCACCAGCCTGATGATTGCCCGCACTGCCAGAAATTCAACCAGAAGACCCGCATCAGAAGAGCCAACGTCCTGAAGGCCTATCTTCTTGAAAAGCAGGTGGCAGCCATGCAGAAATCGCAGTTGGGATGCAGTTCTTCATCCCCCCACTAGAGTCTTCCCCTAAAGAGAAGTCCTCGGGAGGGAAACATCACCATCACTGGGAGAAGGATAGGGCCAGGTTGGAGTCCTGCCCAAAATCCTCTCACAGAGCCTCTTCTTCCTCGGCTTCCAGTGGGAGGTCAGAGTCAGTCCCTCCGGTGGCTGCCAGGACCTCGCAAAAGAAGTCATCCTTCTCTTCCACTATGGAACAAGGTAATGAGTCTTCTTCTGGATGTTTGTCCACCCAGCTCCCCTTGGCTCACCAACCCCACAAACCTTCAGGGTCAGCCCAAGAGGGAAAGGTGTCTTCCAGCAGGCCTTGGGACTCGGGCCGTAAGTCTAGTGGGTCGTCCGAAAAACAGACACTCTGACGACTCCACCAGGCACCAGGAGACCATTCAGCACCGGAAGCCTCCGCCCCCTGCAAAGGGGAAGTCTCCTGCGGGTGACAAGCATACCATTAGCCGGGCTAGCTCAGCCCCGGACCAGGACAGGGCCCCTCCGGCAGATAAGACGCCGGTTTGGACGACAGGTCTGCCCCTGATACGGAATCAAAACCAGCAGCCCAATACCCTAATCGAAGGATCACCAGACCAGACGCCCATGCCAGAAGGTTCAAAAGGTCCGATTCCTGACCCTTCGAATCTGATGCTTGCTCCTCCGGTCGTCCCATTAGCGGACGTCTGCACCTTGTTCACCTCGTGGTGGAACACGGTAAAGGGAGATTTGCTATAGAGGCCTCCAGAGCCTTCCCCGAAGGAAACTCCTGCAGCGCCTTCTCCACCTGACAACGGTCAGACGCCTCATGAGGGCTCTCATCTGCTGTCCAGCCCCATAACAAGGAGAAGGCACACATCATTGGTGCCCTCTTCGAGCGGTCATCTGCCGTCGTCCTCCGGAGATGACGCGGGGGACTACTCTTCTTCAGATGATACTTATGGGGATGAATTGCCACTACCTTCCTCTAGTCTGAGGGACTCTCCCAGGTCTCCCCCAGACACCCCTCACTTGTGAACATAATGAGGCACATTCAGGCAGTCTACCAGTGGGACACCGAGGAGCTTGATTCTGAGGGGCGCCACTTGGCTAAGCTTTTGGGATCCAAGGACCCGAAGCCCTTGGTGATCCCACCTTTGGCGGAGCCCTTTCAGGACGTAACCAGGCTCACCTGCTAGCGCCCCTCCACAACGCCTGCTGTGCTCAGAAAGGCAGACAGGCTGTACGGGACACTGAAAGAACCACCTTTTCTGGGGGGGAAATCCCAAGGCAGACGCCATGGTACTCACAGCAGCTCATGGAACAGCTTAACAACCCAAGCACATGAGTGTCCAGCCCCCAGATCATGAATCCAAAAAGCTGAACCATATGGGCCGTAAAATCTATGCGTCTGCCACTGGGGCTGTTTGTTCTTTGAACTGTCTAGCCCACATGGTGACCTACCAGAAGTCCCTGTGGGAGAAGATCATGGACCTGGCGAAGGCTCAGCGAGATTCTGACAACAAGAATGAGCTCATGGCCTATATTCAGTCAGGCATGGACGTAGACAGGCACGTGCTCAGGTGCTCCTACAACTCTGCTGACATGGCAGCCAGGGCCGTGGCCTCTGGCGTCTGCATGAGGAGGCATGCCTGGCTCAGAGTGTCGGGGTTCCGCGAGGACCTGCAGGATACTTTCCTGGATACACCATTCCAGGGCTCCGTTTTCTTTGGCTAGGAGGCAGATAAAGTGATCCTGGGACTTTAGGACTCTGGCAGGGCGGTAACCGAGGTACACAAGATGTGCAAATCAGAACCGCCTGCCTCCCATCTTCATCCTTTTTGCAAGAACCAAGGACAACAAGGAAAGAGACAACCCTATAACAAGGGAGCCTTGAAATGACATGGCCACCCTGTCCCGTCTAGCGCCCAGGGCCCGAAACATCCCAAGGTGCCTCAAACCCCCCCTGTCTAACCCCCTACACACAGCATGACTCCCTGCCATCCCTCCCCCACCATCAGATTCCATTGGGGGAGATGGTAGGAGGGATATTGGATCACCTCTGACCAGTGGGTCCTTCAGACAATAGAGAGGGGTTACTCCCTAGAGTTCCTGAGCTGTCCCCTGGACAATCCTCCCATTCAGTCCCATTGTTCGGCCAGCCACGCTCTTCTTCTGAAGGCAGAAATCCAGGCCCTTCTGCAGATGAAGGCCATTCAGGTGGTTCCATCCACTAAGCAGGGCAAAGGCTTCTGTTCCCATTTTTGTCTGGTTCCCAAGAAAACAGGAGACCGTCACCCTATTCTGGATCTCAGCTAACTGAACCAGTTTGTCTAGTACAGGAGGTTCAGGATGATGACACTGGCAAGCCTCTTGCCCATGATCCAGTGAGGAGACTGGCTATGCTTCCTAGATATGCAGGATGTGTACATGCACATCAAAATCCTACCCTCGTACAGGAAGTTTCTATGCTTCCTTTTCCAAGGTCAGCACTATCAATTTAGGGTACAGTGTCAGTGGCTCAGTAGGTAGCACACTTGCCTCTGAGGCCGGGAGATCAGAGGGCTGTAGGTTCAGTTCGCACATCTGGCACTTGGGTTAATATCCCAATACTGACACTGTAGTGCAGCATGAGAGGGGTGCTGCACTTCAGAGGTGCCGTCTTTCGGATGAGACGTTAAACCGAGGTCCCATCTGCCTGGATTGGTGGTAGTTCAGGTGGATGTTAAAGATCCCATGGCACTTATCGAAAAGAGTAGGGGTAACTTTTATTAAATATTCACATATACATCAAACTCAAGAAATACATAACTTCATATCAATACATCCTTGAATTGCTGATAATACACTAAGAAAAAAAAAATAACAAAAAACTAAACATTAACTCATACAAACCAACTTTTCACATTAAACAAAAGGAAAAACAATAGTCTAAAACTTGTAAATGCTTGTTTCTTATGCATACTATTTTGTTATTATTTTGATTATATTTTTTTTATTTATTTTCTCTCTGTTTTTAATTTTTACTTGTATTTAATAAAGTGAAGAAATCCCTTCCACCAAAGTTTGACTTTCCTGCATCATATATTTGACATTCCTCCATATAAACCCTATGCAAAACATTGGATACATAAATTCTAAAACCTTCAAATGATGGTCTCTTTTGGTATAACACCCATTGCACCCTAGTTTGCCATAAGCAAAACCGCAAACTAGCCAAAAGACTCTTAATGTATTTTCTCAAAACCACTCAAATAATGAGGAAAATACCAATCACAAGGAGATCATAATCCATTTTTGCTAACCATGGAGATTCCATACCTGTGCTAGGAACCTCCATAACTTGGAGGAAAAGAACAATGTAAAAATAATGCTCCATCGCTCCTCCACATTAACACAGTCTGGTAAGGACAAATTCTTTCTTGATTGCCTTGTGTTTGGCTACCCTTACATTTAGTCTCCCATACATAGTTAACCATAAATTTTCCCACATATAAGGAGGCAGCCTACTATTATTGAGCTGCTCCAACACATTACTTTTGTTCCCACTCGGGCAATTTTTAAAGTTTGGCTCTATCTGAACATATTGTACCATAATTGCCTTGTACAACCCCTTTGCTGTATATCTCAAAATCATATCTTTTGAGATTTTCCATCTAAACAACTTCTGTGCCACTGGCTTAAAATAATCCGGAGTCCTAAATCTTGCAGACCATTTCGAGCCGAAGCTTCCACATACACAGGTATGCTTCAACCGGTTCTGGAATACTATACTGTCTATTTCAGTAGAACCCCTAAACATTTCTTTAAAGAAAAGGCACAGAATAGTGAAAACAAAATACTACCGGTCAACCATCCCTAACCCCTTGTTTTCTGTTCAGGTATGTGCATCCTCTCTTAATTGGATTCAATCTGCTTCCCATAACATCTGGAAGCATATGCTATATAATTTTGTTTCTAGCTGTACTGGTAATGGAAAATAACTGCGACATACTGCAGCCTAGGCAAAATAAATTGTTTTATTATCTGAATCCTCTTTATTTTAGAAAATTTAAACCTTTTCCAAATCAAAACTTTCTGTAGAATTGTATCTAAAACACCTGACCAAACCTCCACTGGGCAATTTTGATTCTTAAATTCTCGCCTAATATTTTAAAGGTTTTTAGAAAATTCAACCAAATTCAAGAAAACAATTCTCTTTGATAATTACCACAACAGCCCTTTTGATTTATGCATATTCAGTCTGGCATTAGATACTTCCATAAAATTTAAACACTTTAAGGAATTTAGAAAATTCCATATGGTTAGAAAAAATAGACAAATATCATCCATAAAAGATTGTATAAGACCAGAGTTGAAATCCTGGCACCTGAAGTCCTAACCATAGGGTGGAATGCAAATCGCTCTTATTAAGGGTTCTAAAGAAAAGTTGTACAGAAGCGGGCTTAATGGACATCCTGCCGACTCCACATTTCATAATAAACCTTCTCCTAAAGTACCTTTCAAAACTGGATAAACTGTAGCATTATTGTATAACCTTATGAGCTGTATGATACTCTGCGGAATACCAAACCACTTAAGAGATGAAAATAAAACTCATGATCAACTCTGTCAAATGCTTTCTCAAGATCTACCGATACAATTACCCCGAATGGCCCCTTCCCCAGCCTGCTCAATTATATCTCTAATTAGACTTAATATTGAATGGATTCTTCTATTTGGAACCCCACTATGTTGCACGGTAAAACCTCTCTACCACCCCCTTCAGTCTGTTATTAATTATGGTAGTCAAAATTTTATAATCTGAATTTAAAAGAGTTAGAGGCCTCCAGTTCCTAAAGCTTCCCTATCTCCAGATTTAAAGATATATGTCTGCCCTTCTGTAAAAGAATGTAACATCACCCGGATGTGAGAAAAATTAAATACTAACCAGAGACATTCTACTAATTCAGATGAAAACACTTTATAAAACTCATTGGATAACCCATCTATACCAGGGACACATTCTGTTTTAGTGATTTAATAACTCCCAAAATTTCAAATTTTGAAATGGGTTGCCCTAATTTCTTCAGACCATCATTATCCCTATTATCTTTTAAACTAGGTCCTAAAACTGATTAATCAGGAGGCGATGGAGCAACCTTTGGTTCCAGACCCTAAAATGTTCTTTAATAATTGTTCCTAGTTCAATGATAGAAGAAACCTTAGTATTTCCCTGGACTAAAAATTGATTGTCTCCTTCTCCTTAACTGCTTTACATAGTTGAAGGGATCTCCAAAAACAGATTTTTAAATGATTCTGAATCAAGGCTTGCAATGATTTTGCTCTATCATACTGTCTTTCCCTCATTAAACTTTTAATCTCCGCTATCTGCTCGGAAAAATTACCTCTAGAAGAATTCACACATGACAGAATATATTGAAGCTGTTTCCTGAGTTCAAGATAATCAAAAAAATTTTCGTTCCTTTTCCTAACCCCATAATGTTTAAACCATCCAATACAGTCTTCTTTAGTTTCCTGCCACCAAACCCCAAGATCTTGATACAAAAAAGCCACTGACAACCTGGCATCCAAAATACCATGGATGGAATTTGAAACTACCCTCTCTTGAAGGATTGATGTATTCAATTTCCATATAGATTTATGCCTAAGAAACCCTTGCTGTGTCCCCACCTTAATAAGTATCAGAGCATGGTCAGAGAATTCCATGGGAATAACCTGTGGACTATGGAATTGGATTCTCTTGGATATAAACAAATAATCAATCATAAAACTCTTCCCTTTTGTAAAGAAAGTGCCTAAACAGCCCTCCCCCTGACTATCCATACAATTTACCAAGTCTGCCGTTCTAACAATCTTCTGAAGACATACGAATCACAATAGATTTTCTTCCATTCTCAAAACTACCTTTACCCTGTTGCTTTATATTACAATTAAAATCCCTCCCACAGAATTGGAATAGTTGTTACTAGAAATAGTCGTATGTCCGAAAAACCGCCACCCTTCCAGCTTTTGATTGAGGGCTATAAATATTAATTAACCTGATCTTTTCTTCAACCAAAAACCATCTAGAATTAATACTCTCCCAGGACAAACTTCTATCAACTTAAGTAACGTAAAATTAAAGGAGTTAAAAAGAATTCCTATCCCATCCGCTCTTTCTTCACCAAAGGACCAATACGAGGGTCCCCACGGCCAATCCTTAGTGAATACATCGACTTGAAATCTAGAAAACATCCACGTCTCCTGTAAAAAACAAATAGATATATACCAAATCAGCTAGTACCTGAAATACTGCGCCTTTTTCAGATGTTTAACAAACTATAGGTATTAAAGGAAGCCCATGTAATATCCATTATAGTGTCTGAAGTCAGACTGGCCTACCTGTACTATTCTCATTTCTTCCTCCTTTCTTTTTTTTCCCTTATAATCATCCCTTGCACTCTCTCTCCTCTTGAACCGATATTTGGGAATCAGTATCCCCATATCCATCTCTGAATCTCCCAGGACAGTTCTTCAAAGCGGATTTTTTGATTCAATACCTTCTACCTCCACGGTACCATATTCTTCACTGCCCTACTAGACCTTACGTAATAATGGAGGGCTAGTGGGGTTTAAATTTGCCTGACCCATTCCACTCTTTTCCTCTAAATCATCAGAATAACAAACCGGCTGGAGAAGCTTTAGCTCTCCCTCTCGGCTTCCTTCTTTAGAACCCGTTTGCCCACTGTCTGAACTTTCTCTTGCTGTACCCCTATACTGGTGAGTTAACACCTCTTCCACCCCAATGGATACCTCCTGCCGAGACACTCCAGCCTCTTGTGCTTGTTGAATCAAAAGGTCTGACACTCCACATGCTTGCTTATTCTGGGCGCCCAGGGACAGTCTTTAAAGGCATGATTCATCTCTTCACACAAATCGATTTCAAAGAGTTCGTACAGAAGACAGTAACATGACCCACTTCTCCACAATTATCACACTTTGGTTGGTCACAAACATTAGATAAATGAGATTTAGATCCGCATTTATAGCAGGCCCTGGGCTGCCCGCTATAAAAGCAAACCCCCCTGTCTCTTCCTAACATAAATGAATTGGGAATATGTTCCACCCCTGTTGCTGTTTGTTTAAGTTTCACCTTAAATTTCCACCCCCCTGTCCAAAACAATTCTGAATCCAAAATGGGATCGGGTTCACTTAATATTTCACATTTTTGTGCCAACCAAAATTTAATATCCTCCACCTGAACACCCTCATTCCTGAACATCACTGTCACAAATTTTATCAAAGGTTTAGACAAAGGAATTACGAAAAGGGTGTCCATAAAGGGAAAACTTCACCCTGGTTATACCTTTCCCAAAAAGGTCAAGCAAAGCAGGTGTCTGCGGAAACTAATGTCATAATTGTCCTCACCGAAATGTTGATAAATGCAAATACGTCCCTAGGAGAAAACTTCAAAGACTCTTTAATTAATGTTCTGCCAACATAATATCTGTTTGGTCTATCCTTTAAACCACCTTTATACCAATCCTTACAGCATTCCTCCTAGGTGCTGCTTCCCTTTGCACTGTGAAAATAGACTGGATAAAAGGGGTTTTCTGGCTTTTCCCACTAATTTTCAACTGTTCAATGTTATTCACCTTAACACTCTCTTCCATACCTGGCGGAACATAATTATTCTCCTCCCTACTACAGGGCACAGTTCTCTCTTGCTACTTTCATGAAAATTAGCAGCCAGAGGTAGAAACTCTGTCCCCTCCCCACCCTGGCTGCCATTCCGTGAAGCAGACTGCAGTCCCAAGATTATCCATGAAGAATCAGGCGTCCATACCCCATGATCCTGCTGCTTCCAGCCAGCAGCCGATAAAGCAGCTTGGGGTGACCAAGAGCTATCATGCCCCCACAACCCCAAACTACCAGCAGCTCCTTTTGTCCAGTACCCAAGTCATTCCTTTGAAAAGCCTTAAAGGCTGCACTGTCAGAAAGAAAAAAAATCAGACACTCCTTCTTGCTGCCCATGCTTGATTTGATAGGTCACATTATCTTGTTTAGAAGCAGCCACCACCTTAGGATTGAACACAATCCTGCATCTTTCAAAATCTGAATCATAGGAAAGTTGTTGTTTAGGTCGCATTACTTACAGGTCGAGGGTGTAGAAAGCGGATCCTTTACCTCTTGCTCCTGCCTCAGTTCAGTTTTTCTCCGCCTTATTCCTCATTCGCTCCTCCAACTCTCTTCTCCTTCCTCCGACCTCCGTTTCGATTTGCCTTCTGCTTTCACCAGGTTTCTTCTAGCCAAGACCGCCAGTGTAGGCACCACTCCACCGACCTCTCCGCCCTCACTTCCGTGTTGCGGCTTCTCCTGCCGGTTTAAAGGCACCGCCACCTCTGCACTGCTCTCCAACGATAAGGGGTCCTCCGCTCTTCCAGCCTTAAAGGAACCCCGCTCCTCCAAACAATTCCTCGCCTCCTCCATTCTCTGTGCCGAAACAGGCTCCATCCTGCCCTCAGGAACACTCTTCTTGGGCCAAACAGCCCGTTCGTCAGCCACCAACTCCGCGCTTACGAGCGCTCTCTCTCCCACGTCTTGCTCAGACTGAGCCATGTTGCACTCAGTCGCCACACCACAACGCCCATACTCCCCCTCTGGCCACTGAAACAGCAGCACAGAGTAGGGAATTTCCGTGTCCTGGCCAAATTTCCCTTATTCACTAAAAATGCCAACAGCTTAATCTGGTCAATGGTCAGTTGGCATTCATCTGTATCCTCTCCGAGTCGTGCCTGAAAATGGGCAGGATTTGTCTAGTGCACTTACCCGGTCAACAAAAACTAAATAAATAAAAAATAAATAAGGGTGCTTCCGTTTGGCCCCTCGCCAGCGCCAAGAGTCTTCACCAAATGTCTGGCAGTAGTGGCAGCGGCCCTGAGAAGGAAAGGCCACTTTGTCTACCCTTACGTGGATGACTGGCTCATTTCTGCCCAGTCAGAAGACCGGCTGACTGATGATTTACAGGAAACAGTCTCGATGTTCCAGTCCCTGGGCATCGCCCTAAATTGGGCAAAGTCATACCCCTGGCCCCTCGCAAAGACTTCAATATAATGGAGCAGTCTTAGTCACCATTCAAGGCAAGGCGTTTCTGCCAGCAGACAGAGCAGAAGGACTGAGAGGGGTTGCCTGCAAAGTGCAAACCTCGGACACAGTCACAGCGAGAGTTATCCTGAAACTTCTAGGGCACATGGTAGCCACCATAGCCACAGTCCCCTTGGCAAGACTGAACATGAGGACTCTTCAGTGGCACCTCAGAGTCCAGTGGGACAAAGGTGTAGGTGAACTGGACCACACTATCCGCATTTCGGAGGTGGTCCATCGCGTTCTGGTGTGGTGGTTAAAATCAGTCAACCTCAAAGTGGGAGTACCTTTCCAGAGACCAAACCCGATGCAGACCCTTATGACAGATGCTTCGGGGTTAGGCTGGGGATCCCACCTGGATGTTCATCATAGATACATAGACAGTGTCAGCAGATAAGGGCCTATGGCCCACCCAGTCTGCCCATTTGAGCTTGTAAGTTCAGTTTGTTTTCCTAGAAGTCTGTTGCCCCTTACCCCTGACCTCCAGAATTCCTTTATGTCTATCCCGTGATTGTTTCAGCCCCCACCACTTCCTCTGGCAGGGTGTTCCACTTGTCCACCACCCGTTCTGTGAAGAAATTCTTCCTCACGTTTCCTCTGAATCGTCCTCCCTCCAACTTTATCCCATACCCTCTAGTCCTGGAACATCTTTTTCGCTTAGAAATAGTGTATTCCTGCACCCTGTTCCTCCCTGTAAGATACTTGTATGTCTCTATCATATCCCCTCTCTCCATCCTCTCCTCCAGGGAGTACATGTTCAGTTCCTTCAACCTGTCTTCATAGGACTTGTGATGCAATCCATGCACCATCTTTGTTGCCCTCCTCTGAACCTTCTCTACCCTGTCTATGTCCTTACGTAGGTAAGGTCTCCAGAACTATACACTGTACTCCAGGTGGGGCCTCACTAGTGTCTTGTATAGTGGAATTATGACCTCCCTTTCCTGCTGATGATGCCCTGCCTATGCATCCCAGCATCCTATTTGCTTTACCTGCTGCCTTGTCACACTGTTTCCTCTACCTTGAGGTCATCAGAGATGATAACCCCAAGATCCCTTCCCTGCTTGGTGCATGCTATATCCTCACCCCCAACTGATATATTGTGCCAGGGTTTTGTGTCCCATATGCATTATTTTGCACTTCTTTGCATTGAATTTCAACTGCCAAACCCTGACCATTCTTCAAGTTTCTGCAGGTCCTTCTCATTCTGTCTACACCCTCTGGTGTGTCTACTCTGTTACAGAGCTTTGTGTCATCAGCGAACAGTGAAATTCTACCTTCTAGGTTCTTAATGTCACTGATAAAGATGTTGAATAGGACTGGTCCCAGCACTGATCCCTGTGGTACCCCACTGGTCACTCTTCCTCTGTGGGTGACAGCCATTTACCACCACCCTCTGTGTCCTGCCGCCCAGCCAGTTACTCACCACCACACTACTGTCCTGCCCACACACTATATTCCCAGTTTGTGTAATAGTCTTGTATGTGGCACAGTGTCAAGGCCTTGCTGAAGTCCAGATAGGCCATGTCCACTGCCCTCCCTGACCCACCTCCCTAGTCACCCAGTCAAAATTCCAGCGAGGTTGGTCTGGCGTGACCTCCCCTGGTGAAACCATGCTGCCTTGGGTCCTGTAGTCCATTGACAACCAGATGTTCCACCAATCTCTCCTTCAGTAGTGCTTCCATGATCTTCCCACTACCGAGGTGAGGCTGACTGGTCTGTAGTTCCCTTCCTCTTTGTTCCCACTTTTGTATAAGGGGACTACATCTGCTATCCTCCAGTCTTTGGGTACCTCCCTGTTTCCAGTGATCGGCTAAACAGGATAGCCAGAGGTTCAGCCACCACCTCTTAGTTCTTTAGGACTCTAAAGGCACCCATCTGGCCCCATTGCTTTATCAACTTTATTACTTCCAGTTCCTTCAGGACCCTTTCTCGCTGTAAAGGGACTTGTGTCCATTTCTGCACCATTCTCACCCCTTGTACTCCCTTCAGACCCATTACCCTCCTCTTTCTTAGTAAAGACTGAGCAGAAATACCTGTTCAATATGTCAGCTTTACTGTTGTCATCCTCCATGCGGCCCCCATCCTCCCCCTTCAGTCTCACTATCCCTCCCTTTGCCTTTCTTTTTTCACTTATGTACCTGTACTTAAGTTATGTACAAGGGGTTCTTCATCAATATCCTGGAGATGAGAGCCGTTCTGTATGTCCTTCAGGCCTTTCAATAAAAGCCCTGCCAGGGTCCATTACTGGTCCAGTCAGACAATACCCCGATAGTGTTCTACCTGAACAAACAAGGGGGGTATTCATTCCTGTCCCCTTTGCAGAGAGGCCATGAGAGTGTGCTGCTGGGTAGCAGAACACGGTCTGGTCATCACGGCAATTCATGTGTCGGTTATCCAGAATGTTCTCGCCGACAGTCTGAGCCACTCTCGATCTCTGAACCACAAGTGGAAGTTACATCAAGAAGTGGCAGAAGACCTCTTCTTAAGATGGGGTCGACCAGAGTTAGACCTCTTTGCATCCCTGTGCAACACCAAACTGCCAGATTTCTGCTTGCTAGATCCAGGGCTTGGTGTTATGTGGTGAAATGCATTGTCCCTCTCCTGGACAGGAGGTTTCTGTATGCCTTCCCCCTTCTTCAGAGAGTCCTGCTCAAGTTGCAGGCAGAGGAAGCCAGGATGATCCTGGTGACGCCTCTCTGGCCTCATCAAATCTGGTATCCGCTGCTGCAGCAACTGGTCACAGAGCCTCCCGTGCAGTTGCCCCTCTCCTCTCCCAAGTGCAGGGGATGCTTGTCCATCCAGCTCTGCATCCTCTACAGTTGCATGCCTGGCTCCTGCAGTTCTAGCAGAGGAGAGATTAGGAGTGTCAAGCAGAGTGGCAGAAACCTTGGTAGCAGCAAGAAAACCTTCCACCAGGGTAACCTATTCCATGAAGTGGAAGCATCGTCTGTGGCAACACTTCATTTCCTAGACCCTCTGGATTGTCCGGTAAAGTACGTGCTGGAGTACCTCCTTCATCTTTCGGACTTGGGCCTCAGCTACTCGTCCATCAAGGTGCATCTCTGTGCCCTGTCAGCCTACCATGCACCTGTGAATGGAATGACTGTAGCACAACTTGATGTGTGTAAGACCTTCTTAAGGGGAATCTTGCATATCAGACCCCCATGGAAGGAGCGTGTCCCTCCATGGGGGCTTCTTTTTGTTTTAGAGACGCTCACCCCCCCCCCCCCCTTGAGCCAGCCACGTCATGCGAGCTTTGCTTTCTCTCTTGGAAAGTGTTACTTTTAGTTGCCCTTACCTCTGCTCAGAGAGTTTGAGTTGCGGGCTCTGATGTGTAAAGAGCATTATCTTGTTTTTCATCGGGACAGGGTGGCATGTGTACTAACCCCAAGTTTTGGCCGAAGGCGGTGTCTGAACGAACTCTGAATTAGGACATCTAGCTTCCGGTTTACTATCCAGAGTACTCCAACAGGGGGGAGGTCCTGTTGCATACTCTGGATGTACTTAGGATACTCTGGTATTACCTTAGCAGAACCAGTTCTGTTCAACAAATGGATCAGCTTTTTGTTTCATTTGCTCACAGGAAGACAGAGGCTTCTGTCACTAAGCAGCCACTAACTAGATGATTGGTTCACTCTATCACATTTTGCTATCAGCACCACAACAAATCCTTACCTGGATCAGTGAAGGGTCATTCCACCAGAGCTGTGGCAACTTCATTTGCCTCTCTGCAGAACGTTTCTTCAGCAGACCTTTGTGCTGCCGCCACCTGGAGCTCAGTCCTTACTTTCATCAGGCATTACAGTCTGGACGTTGCCTCTAGGAGGAGAGCAGGATTCGGACTAGCAGTTCTTCAGGGCCTTCTCTCCTGAACCACATCTATCCAGATCGCCAGTTTTCTGGTTTGTCCCCCTCCCGTCTGACCTGGGCCTATCTTTGGGTACTGCTTGGGACTCAGTCCTATTGGTAATACCTGCTGCAAGAGCTCCCCCTGGAAGTGAGATAGTACAGTTATCTAAGAACTTACCGTAACAGTAGATCTTCGAGAGGAGCTCTTGCAGCAAGTGGCTTTCCCACCCTCCAGCCCCCAGGGACAAGTATTTTTATTTCTCTTTGGGTAGGATAGAGCAGACCCTCTTCGGTTCTCCATTCCTTTTGTTAGCTGGGTCTCCGGCGGAAGAACTGAGATGGCACTGGGGGACCGCCGCCTTTATACTACATCTGATGTTGGGTGGAGCAGACGGGAGGTGGTCCCCGTCACAGACTGCCAGCTAGAAGATTTTTCCATGGGGTTCTAACGCCTGATGGGCTTAGTCCTATTGGTAATACCTGCTGCAAGAACTTCTCTCGAAGAGCTACTGTTACGGTAAGTTCTTGCGTAACTGTACTTTTTTAAATAGTATTTTAATGCTTCTGGCACAGTTTTTACTTTACTACATTTTCAGTCTACATTTTAAAATAAAAACCTATTAATGCTGTTTTTTATGTAACCTCCTTGTCGTCAATTACAGTATAGACGCACTTCTGTACCTTTCAGTGTCCCGGTGTCAATATTGCCATTGCCCTAACCTTGGCATCCTCTCTCCAGCCCAGTGTGCAAGTCATTTTCTGTGCTTGGAAAGACAGGGCTGAAGTTTAGGCAGTGCCAACGCTGCCTTGTGCGGTCGTTCAGACTCAAACACCACAAAACAAATTAACCAAGGCTCAGAGGTCTTTATTTTACCCTAATGTCCCAGTTCCTTCCTTGTGCAGCATTAATCAGTAACCTTGACTAATGTTTTACAATCAAAATGCAGCGGTATACTGCACCAAAACCCACTGCTGTTTAATCCAGTGGAACAGAGCTTTTTGCTACTCTTTAATATTGGGTATTGTATATTGTACTTTTTTGTAGGTTGACTTAAACGTGAAATTGATTTATAAGTTGTATACTGTAGTATATAGGGTTGTATCCCAGTGCAGCTGATGCAACTTTAAGATGCTCTGCCTGTTTATTTTCTTTTGCAGTTGAGCTCCCTCAAGAGGATGTTACATTTCCAAGTCGTTCAGGGATGGTTCCCGGTACCTGGCAGTTTAAAATGAAACTACAGCTGATCCTCAAGGCATCAAAGGCTTACTACATCTTAGCAGATGCAGCTTCTAGTCTTCAGAAGTATGGAAGAGCATTAAGATATATCAAATTAGCTTTACAGTGTCATGGTAAGTGGTTGGAAAATGGGTTCAGTTCCATTTTAAAAAAAATACACTGTAGACAGTATTACCCCAGTAATATGTATTGGTATTAGATTGTCTAGGTAAAAAGCTCCCTGAAATGGTGGCCTTGATGGAAGAGGGATGCCTGGATATTGTGGCAGTCACAGAAACATGGTACACAGACAACCATGACTGGGATGTCAACATACCAGGTACACAGTCTATAGGGGGGACAGGAAGGGAAGAAGAGGAGTAGCTCTCTATGTGAGAGAAGGGATCAAAGCAACAGAACTAAAGGGTAAACAGGGAGGAGAAGAGGCACTGTGGGTCACCCTGGAGACTGGAAATGGCTCCACAATCCGCACAGGGGTTGTATACAGACATGGAAATGATAGAAGGCATCTTTGGGATGGAAGAGAAAGGGGAGATATTGCTGATGGGGGACCTGAATATGCCAGATGTTGACGGGAGCACCTTTGCTGCAGCCACATCCAAGAGCAGGGCCTTTCTCAATGCCCTACAGGGGGGCATGCCTCAGACAGCTAGTTTTGGAACCCACTCGGGAGAGAGCAGTCTTAGACCTGGTACTCTCAAATGGGGACGGAGAGAGGATCCCTGATCTTGAAGTGGGTAGCCATCTGGGAACAAGCGACCACTAAAGAGTGTGGTTCATGATAAACTTAGCTGTAGAGTCAAGCCACACAAAAGTGAAGGTACTGGACTTCAGGAGGCTGATTTTGTCAAAATGAGAGAGTGCCTCAGGAAAGCACTAGCAAGAAGGTGGGGTGGAGCAACAATGGGGAAACATCAAAACCGTCATCACAGAGGCAACAAGCCTTTGTGTGAAGCAAATAAATCAAAATGAAAGAAAAAAACACTATGGTTCTCAAAAGAAGTGGCAGGGAAGGTAAGGGAGAAAAAGATAGCATTCAGGAGTTATAAGGAAACACAGAAGGAGCGGGACAGAGAACTGTACCAGTTAAAGCAGAAGGAAGTGGGTAAGGCAGTCAGAATAGCAAAGGCCCAAACTGAGGAAAAGATAGCTAACTCGGTTAAGAAGGGGGATAAAACCTTTTATAGGTACATTAGGGAGCAAAAAAAGACTAAGGCAGGAATACTGAGGCGGAACAAAGAGGAACGTGGTTGGGCGGAGAGAGACAGTGAAAAAGCGGAGATAATGAACGAATACTTCTGCTCAGTATTCACAACAGAAAAGCAGGGGGGAATACCTAATCGGGTCAATAGAAGCACTCTGAATAGTGGGGTTGATATTAGTCCTTTCACAGAAGAAAGGGTTCTGAAAGAACTCTTAAAACTGAAGGTGAATAAAGCAATGGGGCCTGATGGGATTCACCCCAGAATTCTAAAAGAACTAAGGGAAGAACTAGTAGCACCACTGACTACCCTTTTTAATAAATCATGGGAGGATGGTGTGGTACCTGAGGACTGGAGGAGGGCGGATGTGATTCCCCTCCTTCACAAAAGTGGGAGCAAGACAGAGGCAGGAAACTACAGACCTGTCAGTTTGACCTCAGTGGTAGGGAAAATGATGGAATCACTTTTGAAGGAAAGAATTGTTGAGTACCTAGAGGACAGTGGGGCACAGGACCCAAGGCAGCATGGATTCACAGTGGGAAGGTCATGTCAGACAAATCTAATTGATTTCTTTGACTGGGTGACCAAAGCAGTAGACCAGGGAGGGGCTATTGACATGGCCTACCTAGATTTTAGCAAGGCATTTGACACAATCCTGCATAAAAGATTAGTAAACAAATTAGCCAGCCTGGGATTGGGTCCCAGGGTGGTAGCCTGGGTAAAACACTGGTTGGACAACAGGACACAGCGGGTAATAGTAAATGGAGTCCACAGTGAAGAAAGGAAAGTTACTAGTTGGGTACAGCAGGGTTCAGTACTGGGGCCGGTCCTTTTTAATGTCTTTATAAGTGATATTGCAGAGGGACTGGAAGGGAAAGTATGTCTCTTTGTAGATGACACAAAGATCTGCAACAAGGTTGATACACAAGGTGGGGTGGAAAGGATGAAAAGGGACTTGGCAAGGTAATGTGAGAAAGTATTTCTTCACAGAGAGGGTTGTGGATACATGGAACAGCCTTCCTGAGAAGGTCGTAGAGTCAAAAACAATGGGGGAATTCAAGAATGCATGGGACAGACATAAGGCACTTCTAGTGAGGGTTAGGAGGAAGTAGGCTGTTGGTTAACTAGGATCTGCAGCTTATCCGTTAAGTAGGGAAATGGGCAGACTAGGTGGGCCAAACGGTCCTTATCTGCCATCAAATTCTATGTTTCTATGATTGCTTAGTTTAATTTTTGACCACAGAGGGCACTGTATAAGTTTGGAGGTTCACAGCTGTTGAGTACTAGCCAGTTAGGTTTAAAAACTGCCAGAGGCTACCACCTTTGAGAGCAGAATTTGTGTATGAGCTCTAAAATCCCAAACTGGGGCTGGCTGAGGCCAAAATGAATCACAGGGAGATGATGCTATTTGCGTCCTGTGAGGGAAGTCATGTGCTGGCATTTGTGGACCCCCCCACACACACACCTTGACTGACCAAGATGATGATGTGCTATCGGCTGTGAAGGGTGGCACTCACTTCACCCCAGGATTAAGAAGCGTGAGACCATGAAGACCCCAGTTGTCAGGTGGAAGATGGGCGAATAACTGGGGAATTTGAGGCATAAAAAGCATAATCTAACAACTCAGTTCTAAACGCTGCAGACCAAACCTTAAAAAAAAAAAAAAGTCCTAAAAATAAACAGTTGTGTTAGACTACATGCATGGTTCCAATCCCTGCCAGGTGTCATGGTTTTGAAATAAATACCAGTTGAAAATCTATCTAGCACCATTGTAGAAACCTTTCCACAGTGCCAGAGATAATTTTGGCAGGCAGGAGTAATCTGCTCCCCGTTTACTACATTAGGTGAGTAAAATAAAATGTTGGTGAGTAAGCGTGCTTCAAATCTTGAAGAAAAATGTTCTTTTGGAAGTAATAATAGTATTATGAAGCACTCTTTTGCTTGAAATAAAGCATTTTCAGGTGTGAGGAGGAGTATTTGTATTCACTAAAAAATATTTGGACAGTGTTTCTTAAAATATGATGAGTAAAATAGGCTGGTACTCACCTTTTCTGGAGCACTGCTTTTCAGTCTGGTTTTGTTGCTGCACACTGCACAGCCAGCTTTATAGCAAGTGGTGAATGACCTGTGTATCAGTAGTGGTGAAGGTTCACAAATCTTAGAAAATGGTCTTGAAAACAAAGCATACCGATTGGCTGAAAGCCACATCCAGGCATGCATTTATTTTTCAACAATGCCCGGTAAAATACAAGTACCTTTTCGGGGTGCTCCATTACTTATGGTATACTTGGGTCACACTGAATTTTCAAACCGACTAGCCAACATTTTTTTCCGCTCCCTAAGCGAGCCATAAATTAGCAGCCGATCTCCCTGTTCCCCGTGACAAGATTCACACTCAAAATTTAAAAATCAGCACAGTTGTGGGGATAATGTAGCTTGACTGCAAAATGGTAAACTGAGTTGAGTGAGACAGAAAGCGCTAGCTCCAGTAGCACTACTGTGTATGAGAGCAGTGGTACTTTCTGTTTTCCATATAACAGAGTGATATGTGTGTGTGTGTGTATATATATTTATTTATAAAATGGGTAGGGAAATTGTTCTTTTATTGGATGATGAGCATCACATGACCGTTCGTATATCAGAGCGCGACCGCACACCTGCACTTTTACCCCCCTCCAAAACAATTTTGACATTTTATAAGATAGATAAACCACTCTGAGGTGTGCGATCATGCTCTGATATATGCACGACTTGGGCAGTTGACGCACTCTGCCTGCAGCCTCATGCGTATATCAGAGCGCCACCGCACACCTCAGAGTGGTATATCTATTACATATATAATATACATATCCTTGTAAACATTCAGCCTGTACATGTATTTATTGCTTGCTTTTTTTACCCTATAGATTGTATAGTTGCTAATTATGTCTTGTGCCTTTGATGATTGCTCAGGACCTTTGTAAATGAGCTTGCTCAATGGAGTATTTCCTGCCAACAAACTCTGAATTGAATTGAATGTCCATCTGCTGTATGGAAAACGAATAAAGTACCACTCCTGTCACACTTTAGCTAGCGCTCTTGCTTAACTCAGTCTGCGATTTTACAGCCAAGTTGCTTGCTTAACCAAGTGAGCGCCTTCTTATCCATTCTGCAGGTAAAATAAAAAAATCACAGTTCCTCACTCACTTTGGTCCTTAATGCACCCAGCCCTAAACAGCACATGATACTCTCCCGACCCTGCAGTTGAGCTTGTGCTGACAAAAAAATGGCAGTTGAAAAAAGCATTGAAGCCGGCCCGGTGGCGCTGAGGGTTGAGGTGCTGGATGCCACAGCGCGCTACATCGTGCCCGGGTTGAGGGACAGACTGACGCCGGGGTCGGCGTAGGGAGAGGGACGATCGAGCGTCTAACGGATGCTCTCCTCCTCGGTGGGTTACCAAGAGCACATTGCGCCTGCATTCCTTCGCCCGAGTCGGTGGAAACACCGGCAGTGGGAAGGATGGAGGCAACTTCTCTTGTCTGGAGCGGGGAGGGGGACGTCATGGGCGATGAGGATCTGCGTGGTAAGCACGCTACCACTGTGGGACGACGCCCCAAGCCAAGGCGCCCTAGAAGGAGTGGGGGACGGCGAAGAAATCAGAAAAACCTCCGGCAGCCCTAGATGAAGGCCACCCTAAGTCCGCCCGGACCACCTACAGGACAGACCCCACTGTGCGAGGAGAGGAGGATGGGCACTCTAGGGGCAGATCCCTAAGGTAGGTAACAGGGGACATGAGCGGACGGACGGAGGGGGCACCGGAGGTAGGAAGGAGGATAAAGACGAAAATAAAAAAAAAAAAAAAAGAAAAAAGCATTGAATTAATAAATTAAAAAGCAGTAAAACAGCAGTTTTGGGGGTGCGTGTGTGTGTGTGTGTTCTTCCTGGGGCTATAAGGCCCTCTGCCTGCGGCATCGGGCCTTGTTATGCCCTTCGGTGGTCCAGTATAGCCCAATACGACCCATCATGTCAGATATTATTGCTTTCTCATAATACTCGTTTCATTAAATGCTTATGTTGCATTTGGCATCAGTGCTGATATGTTTTCCAGTATTTCTCACATGTAATGACATGATGGAACTACACTTAAATGATTTTAAGTGCATCTTAATTGAAGAAATGTATTTGCATCAAAAATAATTACTACTACACAAGAATCAGTCTCAGATTTAGGCTTGTTAAAGGGAACATAGATTTTTTTTTCTATTTTTCATATAAATAGAAATTTGAAAGTTTTTGGATGTGTGAAGTCTGTTTATTACCCCCAGTGTATTGAGTTATATATTTGTTTTCAAATGGTGTTTTCATATATAGTGGCCTTTATTGAGGCTGCCTATTTCCCACCCAGTAATTTTTTTTTTTTTTTTGCATTATTATATTTATTTTCTCCCTGTTTTTCTTCTGCTGTCCCAGGACTCTAGCACACGGGCGTCGTGTGCGTGTGTAGGTACACACGCACCCCATGGCACCGGGTCCACTCCTCCCCTGACAAGTGCTGGGGCTCCCAGTGGCCTGGCACTACCATCTGTCCTCCACCGAGTGGCAGCCAAGGGCCGGGGAAACCCCTACGTCCCTCCCAGGAGGAGAGAGCTGCCTCTCAGCGGCTGTTTCACTCCTCGCCCTCCCCAGACCCCCAACAACCTAGGCTTGTTCTGGAACCCAGGTTGCAGGCATAGTGGGAGGTGTGGCATCCAGCACCTCAACGCTCAGCACCACCCAGTATTCATTTTTGAAAGAATTGAGAGTTATGGTACCTAGTGACATTAATTATGAGTTTCAGAACCCAGTGATATCAGTTGAGGAGAAGCCTAGAGTGAAGCTTTCCATGCACCTCTTCCACTCAACTGATATCACGTGATTATGGAACTGATAAATAATTACAAAATAATATTGGGGCCTTCCCGGTGGCGCTGAGGGTTGAGGCGCTGGACATCACACCTTGTGCCACAATGGCGATCTGGGGTTGGGAGCGACCTCAGGTCCTGCCGGGGGTTGGCAGGGGAGGAAGAGGACTGCTCTCCTCTACTGGAGAGGGTTGTCGTCCACTCCTTGGCTGCCCCCTAGTGGAGGCTGGAGGGCAGAATCAGAGGCCAGGAGACACAGAAGTGCAGAGACGTGACATCCGTAGGCCTTCACGTACGTTTACCCTGCGAGCAGGAGGGAGGTGTATGTGGAGAAAAAAAAAACAGAAAAAGTACGGAAAAAAACAATATGGAAAAAAAAAAAAGAAATGAATATTGAGTGGGGCCACACAATGGCCACGCACACAGTCATACCAACATCAGGGTTCAGGAGCGGACTTGGGAGCTGCTTCTTGATAAGCCTGTCTCCTCCACCTGGGTATGTACAGTGCTGCATCCTGACACTGCATTAACCCTCAGTGGAATGCCAGGGAGCTTGCTTCCCCTATGTGGGCGTTGCACTCAAAGCCACCACTGGGAAGTTTTATGGCACCAGGTGAGGACTGTGAGTTACAAGAGGAGAGAACCCTGCAGTTTTAGGGGCATGGATATGGTTCACTTATCCACACTCTGGCAGTTCCACTAGAACAGTGTTATTGTCCGGACGTCTTTAAGCTGAGTTCCTCCCACCACCTCACTGATATATCTCCGACTGCATCCTATGACATCAGAGCGGTCTTTCCTCTAGAAGAACACTCACCTCCCTCACGGCTTCCGCTTAGGTTTACTTTGCCATAGGCGCGAATGTTATCTTTGAAGTTTTCAATACTTCAGGTGTTTATTCTAACAGTTTCTTCATTTCCTTTCAATGATCTACAATAGAGCAACAGAAGACGGGTTTCAGATTTTGTGTGCGGTGCTGGCAGAAGATGTTGGTGACCAATTCGCACATGTGCGTGTACTGCCTGGGTGGGCAACACAGCGTGGACAGGTGCATCCTTTGCAGGAGTATACTTCCAGAGTCCAATGAGGACAGGAAGCTCTGGCTCACATCTGGTCAGCCTTTGGAACAGGATCTGAAGGACTGCCCTAAGGGCCCCAAGAAGGCCTCGGTTGCAATCAGGTTGTCTGAACAGCTTGCAGCCCATGAAGCAGCAGCTGCTGCGTCTGGCACCTCCTCTGTCTTGCCACTGTTCCCTGGGGTCAGCGTCGGAGTATCATTCACTGGAGAGTTCCGTGAAATCTATTTGGTTTTCCAGTCCTTAGGGGAAAGCCCTGCAAGCTGTGGTGCTAAAAGCAAGCGCTGCTGGTGCCATTCACGGGACTGGGAGTGAACAAAGTCCTCCTGGTCCCTCGGCTGCTCGATGGTTGTCAAGCACCCGTAGACAGGGGAGCAGGTCAAGGACTCTTCAATTCCCCTGTCAAGTCAGTCAACTTTGACTCCAGTTGAATAGGCCGCCGAGATTTTTCTAGAGCATATCGACCAGCTGACAGATGAGATTGAGAAGCTGATCTCACAGACCCCAGTGCTCCCGGTCCTCACTCAGGAGGAGCCAGTCAGCGTATCTGTGCGGTCCTTGATGGGAGAATACTGCATCCGAAGTCAGGTCTTTAATGCCCGTATTACAGAACATGGGCAGTCGTGTGTTTTGCTGCACTCCACTGAAAGGCGCTCCTTACCATTGATTGGCGGTCGAGGTCTCAGTTGTGGTGTTTTTGCTCTCAATCCCGCTTGACTGGGAGGCGTTGTTATCAGCATTCCTTGACCTCCTCCTCCTCGGGTAAGGAGATGAGATGTGCTGGTGCCTCAAGGAGCTCCTATGTCAATAGTGGGCCAGTGCGGGGCAGAGTAGGGCTCTACCTCGGTCTTCCTAAGATATGGCCGCAACCCACAGTGCAGGGCTGGTGCATACTACAGAAAGGCAGCCTGCTCTAAACAACGAAATATAACTGCAGTCAATGGCAGTGGCCCTCGAAACAAACAATTTCAAAAAATGACTGGAAACTCCATACCTGGCCTTGTAAATCACAAAGGCTTATTGCAAATGCAAAGTGAATTGTGAGTCTCACAGCACAGTTCTGTAGGTTCAGCTCAGACCACAGCACTTCGAATCTCATGATTCTTCATGAGGGGTGCCGGTCTGCCTGGGATGAGGAATAGCGAGATTTGAAGCACTGGGATCTGAGCTGGAGAAGCACAGTTGTGCTGAGAGACCCACGATTCACTTTGCATTTGAAGAAACCTCTTCTGATTTACAAGGTCAGGTTTGGAGTTTCCAGTTATTTATTTATTTTTTTTAACCATTTGTATTTCGAGTGCCACTAACATTGACTGCAGTTATAGGGCACTACCTTCTGGACATTTGGTCTCCTGGCTGCAGCAAGTGGCACCCCTGCCAGTCCATGCAGTTCAGCTATCAATCAATCAAAGTCTTTATTTAACCAGGCGATCACCGTTGAGCAAGCTAATTTCCGAGGTGGACCTGGGTTTGTTAACAAGGGACAATATACATGAGATGCAAAACACAAGAAAATAGTAATAATACAAATAAAGTGAGATACAATAATACAGTATATACAAAGTACCAGCAGGTAGCATTGACGGTAGTATATGTTTGGAACAGAAGATACAGCTAGTTTTGGGTAGGACACAGTTTTTCATAAAAGTAAAGAAATATACATATCAGGTGCACTGAACAGAAAGAAAACCTAATATAAAAAGATATATGGTGATACGGTATGGAGAATTTAGAGCTGGAACCAGGGTCAAAGGAATGTGGAAGGGACAGATATGGGGGTAGAAAAAGGGGAGAGGGAAGAGTCGATTATAGATGTGATCAGTCTTTTAACAGTAGTAATTAGAGTGTGCTGACCACCACAGCTGTTTCTTCACCTCTTAGGGTGGAGCTGCCACCTCTGCAACTGAAGGTGGATGCCTAGGAGGCTGGCCGCTTGGTCACCGGCTTGCCAGTGAGGATCACCCTGCAAAATGGGAGGTTTATGGCGAGAAACAGCTGAGGGCCGTTTTTGAGGAGTCATTTCATGTTTTGGATCATGAGTCCATTTCCTCCTTCTCTGAGACTCCCTTCTTCAACCACAGGTTAGGCAAGGAGCTTACCACCGAGCATGGCTGTGTCCTTCATGGGGTGGGGGGGCTTCTCCGATTCATTTCAGAACCCATGTTGGTCCTGCTTGAGCCAGTCCAAAAGTAGGCTAAGCATCTCCTCACAGACATTTTGGACTAGATCAAATCCCCTGGGGTTTTCTTCCCTGTGGTGAGGCCATCTTGGGATCGGCTGTGGAGCTTTGGTAGCTTCCAGCATCTTACCTGGCATCTTCTACCCACATGGTCCACAAGTATGCAGTCCCACGGGTTACCTTTTGGGGTTTTTGGACCACCCCTCCACAGAGTGGTTGGTCACAGATTCGGTGTTCTGTAAATTCGGACACGAAGGTGTCGTGGATAAGCCTCCAGATAAGGAATCTTGCAAGATTGGCCACATTGCTCAAAAGGTGCATGCTGCAGCATCTCTGGGTCTCTGCCAGACTAGCTGTGCCATAATGATGGCTGCCTTCATTCACTCCCTGGTGGGAGTTTTTGAAGCAGTCCTGCCTCACCTCACTGTTAAACAGCAGATCTTACTTTGAGGATATCTCTTGCACCAGGCCATCACCAGTAGGACTGAGCTGTCAGGTGCTAGGACCACACAGAAACCTTTCTAGCTAGCAGTATACCAGAAGGGGCTGTCTACCTCAGACGTTGGTGTCTCACGTCAGCCTATCCTATATAAGGTGAGCGGCTATCGACCAGCACGTCAGACCACTGATTCTGCTGCAGCTACAGTTGATCGCTAGTTTTCCCACATTTTATAACTGTGCTTTCCTTTTTTTCTTTCGTCGAGTAAACATCAAAATTTTTCCATGTCCACTTCTTTCGTGTCTTCTCAGCTTTCTTCAACCTCCGAATGCTCTAGGTGTGCCTGTTGAAAACAGATCCCGGATAAGGATGGCCATTCTGCTTGCCTTTTCTGCCTAGGCCCCCTGACCACGTGTACAAACCTGCAAGGCCTGCCAGAATATTAACCAGGCCACCAGAAGACAATGCCAGAGGTCCCTCAAGAACCACATCCTCAAGCAGACGGTTGCCCAGATGGAACAGGAGCTGCAGGTCTGGCAGTCCTCTGCTCCCTGGACCAGTCTTCGGGCTCTTCCTCCTCCAAGTCGAAGGATAAATCATCAGGGAAGTACACACACCGGAACAAAGATCAGGACCATTCCTAGTCTTCCTCCCGCTAGTGGTCGCCACATAAGGCTCCTCCATCAACCGCTTCACGGTCTTCCTCCCTTAGAGGGGGTCGACCTCTGGGGCCCACCATACCCTTTTTCCCTCAGGGCTGCTGGTGTCCCTGCTGCCCAGCCGGATCACTGTGACCGGTGGCTTCTCGGGGCAGGGGTACATCTGTCCCTGCCCCTTAGCCCCTGCTTTTCCAGCCCTTGCTTTGGGTGGGCTGTTCAGCAGGAGACTTGATTGGAACTCCTCCAGTTGGCGCTGGTGCTGCTTCCACCAGTTCTCGCCCTTCCGCCCCATCACATACGCTCCCAACGCCAGTCTTGGTCTCCGGGATCTCCGTGGGGCCTACCCCTCAGTCGCAAGGGCAGGTGTTGCTGGCTACCGATGTCTCCACAAGCCTGGTTCCCCCCACCCCAGCCATTGCTGGCAGAGCCATTTTATCTGGTGCCAGTCTCTTCTCATCAGATGCCAGTGCATTCCGCCGTGGCATCTCCTAGGTTGATACCCGTGGGCCAGCTCCTACACTCCCACAACCCACGATCTTGTGCCAGCTCTGCCCCCTACACCCATGGGCCTTCACTGGCTCTCCCTCTGTCCGTGGAACCCACGCCTGGTCTCCTGCTACCTCAGCCTGGGGGCCCAATGCCTGCACCACTACCCATGCCCGCTGAACCATAGCCTGGGTATCCAGCACCGACGCCCGGGGGTGAGGTGCCGTCCTACTCATATCCTGCACCAGTTGGACCCCAGCTGCTTTACAGCTGCCCATTGCTTGAGGGTCCAGCTTTGGTGCCTGTGGATTACCACGGCCTGATTTCGGCGCTTTGCGCGTTCATGCAGTCACAGGCCCCTAATTGGGGCCTGCCCTAGCAGTCCCACCCCAAGGGCCTCCTAGGGGCACTACTTCTCCTGTCCTTGCTCATCCGCCACTCAGTGCTTCTCCTACACATACAGATGCTGGTACCCCCAATCTTACTTCGAGATACAGCTCTTGCAGCAGGTTACACCATAAGCACTGAAGCCAGAAGGCAGCAGGACCCCACGGAAAACTTCTAGCTAGCTGTACCAAGCGGGGCGCCCCTGTCGTCCGACACATCATGAAAGGGGCAGTCCCCCAGCATACCCCAGTTCTTTTCCTGCCCGTCAACTCGCGTGCATCAGCCCCACGGATGCCTTCAAGCTGACGAACGATGACAGAAAGAATTTAAGACAATTTCTTCGAGATTTCATCTCCTTTTTGACAAGTACATGTCTTCTTCCCCATCTCATTCTTTAGAAGAACACTCCTTGAAGTGCGCTTTCGGCAAACAGATCCCCTTCAAAGACAGGCACTCGGCCTGCATGCGGTGCCTAGGCTCGGACCATGATATCCAGGCCTGCCCCATTTGCCAGCAGTTCAACAGTAGAACCAGGATCCGCCACCAGAAAGCACTCCAGGAGTTTTCTCCGGGAAGAAAAACTGAAGGCCATGGAGAAAGAACCATCCTCTCGAGGGGAACCTTCATATAAATCGGGGAAACGCAAAGATGAGCACTGGGACAAGGACAGGACTCAATCCCCGAATCGGGCCTCAGACTCCCAGACTGCTCTCCATCCCGGACCAGGTCTCAGCCCCCCCCCCCCCCGGTCAAGGTCAGGGCTTCGGGGGCTCTGGTTCAGTGTCTTTACAGCCACTGAAGCCCAAATCCAAGGATAGCCGTCCCTCGGGGTTGCCACCAGGTCAGAGGCTTCTGACTGCCACAGGCCTCAGTCCAAGTCGGTGACTATGTCTAGGGCCGATGCTAAGGACCGACGCTGGGACACCGATCGCTCAGTCTCCCAGCCTCCCAGGGGCTCAGACGTCCCTCAGCGGAAGACTTCAGAACTCGTGTCGCTAAAACGGATGGAGGTGCCCGCACAGCACCCCAAGAATCTGACGCCGCCTGCGCCACCCGACACCGGGTGCAGGGGGACGTCAGAGGAGGATGCCAGTGCTCATGGCACCGATGACCAGACAGGGGGTGCCGAAGATGTCTGGTCTACCTGATGCCAGCCTACCACAAGACCCGATGCCTGACCCGACGACCCCTCAGCCACCGACGCCTGATTCTAATGCCAGTCAGACACCAGCGCCAGGCCCTTCGTCCGATCAGAACATGCAAGAAGTCAAAAAACTCTTACGTTTTTGGTGGGACACCATTAAGAAAGATGTTGTACCCACAAAACCCCCCGGAGAGGCAGCACCCCCCCCCCCCATGGCACCTCCTAATGCACCGACACCTGAGCCTCGAGACATTTCTCCACAGCCTAGTGGCAGGTCCAAGGCCAGACACTCTAGGTCTTGGAGTCCGAAGAGACTTTTGTGCGCCAGGACCCCTTCAAAATCCGCTAGTGACCACAGAAGAAAAAGGTCCAGACGAAGAGCCCCCTCTTTGTCAGGCAATGACTCACGCCCTGATTATTCGGGCACTTCTCGGTCACTCTCTTCTTTTGAGCCTCCCTTTCCAGATCCCCACGACCTTCCCAGGTTGCCACCGGATGACCCATCATTCTCCGATAATATGCGCCACATTCAGGAGAAGAACATGGGATGGGAGATGGATGATTTATACCCTGAACGACAACACCTGGCACGTTATTTGAGGCAAAAAGACCCAAAGCCTGTGGTGGTTCCACCCCTGGTGGACACGTTCCAGGACACTACCACGGCTGCATGGAAGCGTCCTCCTTCAGTTCCAGCAGTCCCCAAGAAGGCTGACAGGCTTTATAGGGCCCCATGGGAGGATCAATATCTATCTCAACAGTCCATGGCTGACTCCTTAGTCTTCACGGCTTCACACGACCGCTCCCAGCGGCCCCAACACCTCAGTACACAGCACCCAGACCACGAATCCAAACAATTGAACTCACTGGGTCATCGCATGTATGCCTCTGCTACGTGCTCCCTCATGTCCCTCAACTATTTGACGCCACATGATGCAGTTTCAGAATGCATTGTGGGACCGGAGATGGGACCTACTGAAGGACTTCCCAGAGGGTGAGAAGAAGGAGGAGCTCCTAAAGCTACTTCGCACAAGCTCTGACGTTGGGACCTAAGTCCTCCGGGCCGCGTATGACTCGGCAAACTCCGCAGCGAGAGGTGCCTCAACAGGCATTTGCCTCCAGAGACACTCCTGGTTGAGGGTCTCTGGATTTACTCCAGATGTCCAGAAAGGAATAATGGACGTCCCCCTGCAGTGGTGCCATCTTGTTCGGTAAAGACTCTGAGAGGGTCATTACCAGACTGATTATGGGTTGTTAATATATTTTTTTCTTCAGATAGGATGCTAACAAAGCTGAATACAACTTATTATAATATAAGTCACTTGTCAGAATAAAAGGACTCATCACTGTCATCTTTTTAGTAATTTAGGGTGTCTGTCCTTTCTGGACAGATTTAGAATGCGTGCTGCAGTATTTTTGCATAAATTGCATTTGAGATACCTACCTGGTATAATTTGTGAGATGTTTCCAAGATTGCTTAATTCTGTTTTGACAAGGTCACAAGTTAATTATAAATTTCAGATTCTTTTTTTTTTTTTAAAGTACAATGGCACAGAACTCCTTTCAGTGTTGTGCAGTTAAATTCTATAATGATTTGCCTTGCAATATTACTAAGTCTGTAACCAATTATTCAAAAGTGTTCTTCTAAAGTTTGTTTAATGAAGCAAAATGCCGCTGTGTTAATTGATATATCTATATGTATGACTTCTGTATGTTTTTTGTATTACATATTGTGTTTGTAATTATGTTGTGACTGGACACCAGTGAAAATGAGCATTCTATGCTCACTGGTCATACAGGATAAAAATAAACAAAACAAAACTTCAAGACGCCAGGAAGGCAGTTAGAACGGTTCAGGCCACGTATAAATCCAAGCCTGGTTCCTTTCGCAGACCACAGAACCATTTTCATGGCCGACAGAGCAGACAGCAACCTCGGTCAGACCAACAGCAACATAGGGGCAATTTCGGTCGCAAGAACAAACAGAGATTCTCCAGAGGTCAGGGCCAGAGAAACACTAAATGTACCCAGCCTGCCAGAGCCACCACCGCCGCAGCATGACTCCTTCCTGGCCCCTGCCCCCGGATCAAAGGGAAGAAAGGGTTGGGGTTGAGTCGCTTACCACCTGTCAGGGTGGCAAAGGATCACCTCCGACCGGTGGGTTCTTCAGCTTATCAGTCGCGGTCACTCTATAGAGTTCCTCGAATGCCCACTAAGACCTCCTTTGCATTCCCGTTATTCAGGACAGCATGCCCTGCTCATCCAACAGGAGATCTTGGCACTCCTTTCCAAGGACACCGTTGAGGTCGTACCGAGGAACTAGAGAGAAGAAAAAGGATACTATTCCACCTCTTCCTGGTTACAAAGGAAACCGGGGACTTGCGGCTGATCCTAGACCTCAGCGACCTAAACATCCATGTGATGTACAAACGCTTTCGCATGGTTACCCTACCTGGTCTCATTCCCATGCTCAAGCAAGATGTATGACTAGTGTCCCTGGACATACAGGACTCATATCTTCATCTTCCCATAACTCCGTCACACAGGAAATACCTGTGCTGTGACTTTTTGGGACACCATTATCAGTTCCGAGCACTTCCATTCAGCCTGTCCTTGGTGCCACGTGTCTTTACTAAGTGCATGGCAGTCGGAGCAGCAGCCCTTAGGAGACAATGCCATTATGTCTTCCCCTATTTGGATGACTGGCTCCTGATGGCCTCCTTCCCAGAGGCATTGGAGAAAGCCATTCACAACTCCTGTTCCCTATTTCAGCCTCTAGAGATCACCATCAACCAAGAGAAGTCATCTCTCACTCCCTTGCAGAGACTACAGTTCATTGGCATGGTTCTGGATACCCATCAAGGGAGAGCCTTCCTGCCCACAGACAGAGCGGAATGCATCAGATCACTGATAAGGACTATCAACATATGGTGATGGCCATCGCCATGGTCCCCCACGCTCACCTCCACATGAGTTACTCAGTGGACGCTGAGAAACCAATGGGACCAGAAGCAGGATCACTTAGACCAGACGATCAGACTCACACGCCAAGTCATTCAAGACTTAAGTGGTGGTTGGTCCTGGAACATCTTTCCATGGGAGTCCCCTTCGTGGTGCCAGTTCCATCTCTGACCCTCACAACCGACTCTTCGGGGTCTGGCTGGGGAGCTCATCTGAGAGACACCAGAACCCAGGGAACTTGGTCGCCCCTAGAGACTTGCCTCCATATCAGTATCCTGGAGATGAGAGCAGTCCTTTATGCCTTGCAGTCAGAGATCCCACCAGGTTATGTGTTGGTCCAAATGGACAACACCTCGGTGATGTATTACGTCAACAAACAAGGAGGCACTCACTCCTACCCCCTTTGCAGAGAGGCAAAGCGGGTGTGGGAATGGGCATTACAGCATGACACCACGCTTACTGCAGTGCATGTTCCCTGAGTGGATAACACTGTCTTAGACCTCCTGAGCTGGTTGAAGGCCAGAGCTCACAAATGGGAACTGATACAAGAGGTCGCCGAGGACCTGTTCCAATGATGGGGGGACACCAGATGTCGACTTATTCGCGTCCCCATACAATGCAAAACTGCCCAATTTCTTCTCGCTAGATCCAGGGCCTGGTGTTTTCTGGCAAGACGCGTTGTCCCTCTCCTGGATGGGCAGGTTCCTCTGTGCTTTCCTGCCCTTCCCTTTGATCCAGAGGGTTCTTCTCAAGCTCCGATCAGAATGGGCATTGGTGATCTTGATAGTGCCCTTTTGGCTCAGACAGATCTGGTTTCCACTGCTTCACCAGCTGGCTCAGGAGCCTCCCTTACCCTTACCAGTCAGGTCTCATTTGCTGTCCCAGGAGGCCGGCTCCCTAGTCCATCCGAACCTCAAATCCCTGAACCTGCATGCCTGGCTCTTAAAGACATAGCCATTCTTAGGCACGGAGTCTCTCAAGGCATTGCCGATATCCTGGTGGCAGCTAGGAAACCCTTGACTCACGCCACATATGCTCTGAAATGGTGGATATTTTGTCTGTGGGCTCAGGTCTGTGATATCGATCCTCTTTGATGCCCTGAGAAGTCTATTTTAGACTACCTCCTATCCCTTTTCCAGTCAGGACTGGCATATTCCTCTCTGAAGGTACACCTCTGTGCCATATCGCCATACCGCACATCAGTTGGTTAGCGTTCATTAGCCCAGTTGGAGGCTTCCGGCACTTTTCTGCATGGTGTCTTGTGTCTCAGACCCCCCCGAGTAAGGATCCAAATCCTCCTTGGGACATTCTTTTTGTTTGTTTTTAGAGTAGCTTACGCTGCCTCCCTTTCAACCAGCCACTGATTGTGAGCTTCGCATGCTGTCCTGGAAGGCGTTATTTTTAGTTGCCTTTACTTCGGCACAGAAGATTTCTGAGCTTCAGGCGCTCGTATGTAAAGAGCCTTACTTGATTTTCCATAAGGACAGGGTTTCCTTAAGGACCAGTCCTAAGTTCCTTCCTAGGGTGGTTTCAGCCTTAACCTTAAACCAGGACATTGACCTTCCGGTATATTTCCCCAACTACACGAACAGAGGGGAAGCCCTCTTGCACACTCTAGATGTGAATTGGATTTTGATGTTCTACTTTGCCAGAACCCGTTCGCACAGAAAATCTGACAAACTGTTCTTATCCTTCGCTCGAAGGATGTTGGGTGCACCCGTATCGAAACAAACTCTCTCCAAGTGGCTTGTTAACTGCGTTGTCTTCTGTTACCAGAAATGCAGTAAACCCTTGCCGGGACGGGTAAAGGGCCATTCTACAAGGGGGGTGGCTGCCTCCTTCGCAGCCTTGAAAAATGTAGAGACATCTGCCATTTGTGCAGCCGCTACTTGGAGTTCAGTGCACACTTTCGTGAGACACTACAGTTTAGACATCACCTTCAGGTGTAGAGCGGGCTTTGGCCTGGCAGTCCTCCAGGAACTTTTGTCCTGAGAGGTTCCTCTCTATCTCGAGCTCTCCTACCCTCCTCCCGACTGGGTTAGCATTGCACCCTTACTGCTCGGGAATCCATCCTTATGGTGTAACCTGCTGCAAGAGCTGTATCTCGAAGTAACATAATACAGTTACGTAAGAACTTACCATAACAGTAGATCTTCAAGAACAGCTCTTGCAGCAGGTAGTTTCCCTCCCACCTTCCCCTCAGGAGGTTTGGTTCTAATTCAGAGCGTCTTGGACGCATCAGATTTATTAGTCTTCCTCTGGAAGTGGATCCTCGGTCTCCCCTTCTGAGTCACATCGGTACGTCGGGAGTCTCCGGCGGGAGAACTGAGGTATGCTGGGGACCGCCCTTTATGTGTCGTGGACGGGGCCAGTAGGGGTCGACGAGTCGGGGGTGGTCCCCGACTTGGTATAGCTAGCTAGATGTTTTCCGTGGGGTCCTGCTGCCTGCCGGCTTCAGTCCTCATGGTGTAACCTACTGCAAGAGCTGTTCTCGAATATCTACTGTTACGGTAAGTTCTTATGTAACTACTTTCTCCCAGCTGACCCTCACCCCAACGATAGTGGAGCTGAGGACTCCACCTCAGATGATGAAGCCAATTCCGAGCTCTCCTCCCTGGAAGGGGTCTCCTTGGGGGATGAAGGTGAACCCACTAACGTCCCCAAGTCTCCACCTGATGACCCCACCTTTATGGAAATAAAGAGACGTATCCAGTCCACAATGGGGTGGGAGACTGAGGAGCAGGACTCTGAGCCTTGCCGCCTGGCCATTTACCTTCACCAATGCGATGCTTCCCCTCTTATGGTCCCCCCGATGGTTGAATCCTGTGATAACATTACCCAGGGCCACATGGCTTCACCCTCACACTGTCCAGGCACACAGACTATACCATCCTCTGGCTCGTAAGTCCTTTTTCAGGGAGCATCCTGAGGCCGACTCTGTGGTTATCAGTGCATCACACAACTGCACCAAGCATCTGAAACACCTCAGTGCTCTCCCTCCAAACAGGGAATCGAGGCAGCTGGACCAGGTGGGCAAGCGTGCCTTTGCCTCAGCCACCCATGCCATCAAGGCCCTTAACTGCCTGGCTCACATGGTGCAGTACCAGAATTTGTTGTGGGACGAGGCTAGGGAGGTGATCGTGGCAATGCCAGATAGCCCCTCCAAACAGTAGACTCTTCAGGTCCTGAAGACGGGGACTGGTGTGGGTACCCACATCATCCAGGCAGTGTATGATGCATCTGACACCCCTGGATGGGTGACAGCAGCAGGCATTGAACTGCGGAGCCACGTCTGGCTTAGAGTCTCCAGCTTCACCCCTGATGTTCAGTCCAGTATTCTGGATGCCCTCTTCTGTGGTTCTAAGCTGTTCGGGGTGGCGACATCCAGGACATTATCTCTGAACTCGGGGAAGGGTCTTAAAATCGGTCCACTCTACGTACCACACCCAGACAAAATGGGGTCATACTGTAGATCCCCTTTTCGTTGCTCCTCCTAGAGGTAGTCAAGAGCCCCTCCCAAATCCAAGGGCAAACGTAAGCCAGTTTCAGCTCTGCCTATGCCCTCCCCCGCCTCTCCTGGGGCCGCCAGATGTGCCTCTGAAGCCCAGTCGGGGGTTGCTCCCGACTCCTTGCCACTCCCCCCCCTCCCCCAATAGGGCTTCAGAAGGTGGTGGTAGGGGGCTGCTTCTCCCTCCACCTAGAGCAGTGCAGGGCCATCATGACAGACAACTGGGTGCTTCAGATCATAGAGCACAGGCTCGCTCTGTAGAGTTTCTGGAGTGTACCCCCGCAGATCCGCCAAGGGCATCCACATATTCACCAAGCCACAATCCTCTAATATGGCCAAAATTCAAGCCCTGCTGCAAAAGAAAGCCATAGAGACCATCCCTCCCTCCCCACAAGGTCAGGGGTACTATTTCCATTTCACCCTGGTTCCCAAGAAAACAGGACCTTCGCCCCATCATGGACCTGAGCAATCTCATCTTTTACATAGAGTATAAATGTTTCAGGATGGACACGCTGCAGGGTTTATTGCCTCTGCTTCACCAGGGGGACTGGCTGTGTTCTTTAAAGATGCAGGATGTTTATCTGCACATCAAAGTTTTTGCGCCCCACAGGCTTTTCTTCTGCTTCTACTTCATGGGCGAGCACTATCAGTTTCAGGCCGTGCCCTTTGGCCTTTCCTTAGCCCCCAGGGTGTTTACCAAGTGCCCGGCAGTGGTAGCTGCAACCTTGAGGGGACTGGGTTTTTACGTTTTCCCCCACCTGGACGACTGGCTCCTGGCGGCCCCTTCCAGGGACCATCTCTTGCAAACTCTGGAAGGTACTTGCAGCCTGTTCCAGTCCCTGGGCATTACCATCAATTTGCCAGATTCCTTCCTTAGCCCCCCACCAGCATCTCCTTTACATAGGTGCTGTCCTGGACACTACTCGGCAAGACCTTTTTGCCTTTGGACAAGGCGAAGTGACTCATGGCTGAATCCTGCCTCCTGCTCCACAACTGCCACGTTCAGGCGAGGGACTTCCTTAGGCTTCTGGGGCTTGTGGCCACAGCCATTGTGACTGTTCCCTTAGCCAGGCTGCATATGAGGATCCCTAAGTGGACTCTTCGGGTACAATGGGACCAGCGTTTAGACTCTTTGCAAGGGTCGGGCCCAGTCAGGAAGGTACTTCTGTGGTGGCTGGAGCTCAGCAACCTGACTTGGGGGGGGGGGGTGACTTTCACTGCCCCTGCCCCTCAGCAGATTCTCACGACCAGCGGGTCAAACCTCTGTTGGGGTGCCCACATGGGATCTCACCAGACCCAGGGGACTTGGTCTGGGTTCGAGCAAGATCACTACATCAGTATTCTGGAGAAGCTGCCAGTCTTGTACACCCTTCGACCCTTGCCAGGTCTGCTGTTGGTTCAGATGGACAACGTGCGTTTTGTAGTGTATAAACAAGCAGGGGAGGACTCATTCCTGCCCCCTGTGCATGGAACCAATGAGGGTCTGGTATTGGGCCATTGAGCACGGCCTACAGGTCTTGTCTGTCCATGTCCCCAGCATCCAGAACATTCTGGCAGACACTCTAAGCCTCTCACTGTGCAGGGCACATGAGTGGGAACTTCTGACATTGGTAGCAGAAGACCTCTTTGCCGGGGGGGTCGGCCCAAGTTGGACCTTTTTGCATCCTCACTCAATGCAGAACTGCGTTTCTGCTCGCTAGATCCCGGGCCTGGAGTTTTCTGGCGAGACGCATTGTCCCTCTCCTGGACAGGGAGGTTTCTGTATGCTTTCCCTCCCTTCCCGCTCCTTCAACTGGTTCTAATCAAACTCCAGATGGAAGGGTCGACAATGATCCTCATCGTCCCTTCTGGCCTCGCCAGATCTGGTTTTCTGTTCTGCAGCATCTGGTGGTGGAACCTATGCTCCCCCTGCCCCTGTGCACAGACTTGCTCTCCCAGGACCAGGGCACCCTGGTCCATCACTTCATCTCCACACATGGTTCCTGAAGACATAGCTATAGCCAGATTTGGGATTTTTCCCCAGAGTGGCCGATGTGTTGTTAACAGCCAGAAAGTCCTCCACCCGGGCCACTGGTTCCATGAAATGGAATCGCTTTACTCTGTGGCCTGCCTTGCACCAGTTGAATCCCTTCACCTGCCCCAGTGGATCAAGTCTTGGAGTACCTCCTGTCCCTCTTGGACTTGGGTTTAAGATACTCTTCTATGAAGGTATATCTTTCTGCCATCTCTGCATACCACAGTGTCTCAGCTTGATGTGTCCTGCACTTTTCTGCGTGGAATTCTGCACTTGAAAGCACCAATTCGGGATTCTGTTCCACCTTGGGACCTTAATTTTCTGTTACAAAAACTTACGTTGCCTCCCTTTCAGCCAGCTGTGTCTTACGAGCTACGCTTTCCATCATGGAAAATATTGTTTTTGGTTGCTATTACTTATGCTTGAAGGATTTCAGAGGTTCAGGTCCTCATGTGTAAGGAGCCTAATTTAGTTTTCCACAAAGACAGGGTGTCTTTGCTTACCAATCCTAAGTTTCTTCCTAAGGTGGTGTCAGAGTTTACTTTGAATCAGTCCATCCACCTGCCTGTTTATTTCCCGGAGCATTCCAATCAGGGGGAGGCTTTGCTCTCTACCTTGGATGTACGTAGAATTCTGAGATATTTGTACACCAGACGAAGGACTCTCGTAAGTCCAGTCAGTTGTTTGTTTCATTTGCCCTGGGAGAGAAGGCTCCCGAGTTTCCAAACCGTGTTTGTCTAAGTAGTTGGCAAATTGTATTATTTACTGTTACCAGAAGTATGGTAAGGAACTTCCGGGGACTGTCAAGGGCCATTCCACAAAAGGCATGGCCACCTCAGTTGTTTGTTTTTGCAATGTGTCTGCTGAGGACATTTGTGCTGCAACCACCTGGAGTACTGTCCACACCTTTATCAAACACTACAGTCTGGACGTTGCCTCTAGGAGACATGCCGAGTTTGACCTGGTGGTTTTCCAAGGCCTTTTCTCATTAGAAGTCGTATTTGCCTGCCAAACTCCCATCCTGTGCATCGAGAACTGCTTGGGACTCTGTCCTGCCGGTGATGGCCTGCTGCAAGAGATACCCTCGAAGTGAGATAGTACAGTTACGTAAGAACTTAGCGTTAGAGTACATCTTGGAGAGGATCTCTTGCAGCAGGCCCTCCTTTCACTCCCTCCTTCCCTCTTTGTCTGTTTTGTTCCCCTTCCATCAGGGTGCGCCTTCTGCTCTTTCCTGTGCTATAGGGTTACCTTGGCATTCTCCTTGGTTCCCCCTTCTGGAATCCTGCATCTGGTCTCCGTCGGGAGAACTGAGGAAGGCTTGGGGGGCCACCCGCCTTATATAGGATAGGCTGAAGTCATAGGTGGGTGGCCCCTTCTTGTATAGTGCTAGCTAGAAAGGTTTCCGTGTGGTCCTAGCACCCAGTGGCTGAGTCCTACCAGTGATGGCCTGCTGCAAGAGAGTCCTCGAAGATCTACTGTTACAGTAAGTTCTTATGTAACTGTACTTTGACGATGCAGCTTATGAGAGACCAGGGTTAATTGCTGGCTAAACACTAGCTCCAGACAGCCTTGGACATGGGCGATTTCTGTGCCTGTGTCATGGCAGTGGCTGTCTCCATGTGTCACAGTGCCTGCCCGCTTCTGTCTGCCTTCACAACAGACACCCAGCTGGCCTATGTCCCTTCATGGGCACCGACCTCTTTGGCCCAAGGGTGGTAGGACATCTCACTCGCATTGAGAAGTCCAGTACCACCCTGGTTTCTGTGGCATTTTCCAAGAAGGACCAGGAAAAGAAGACTAACAAACAGGCTTTCCAGTATCAGTCCTTTTAGTCACAGCCTCCATGACAGCAGCCCCAGTAGGGCTAGTACCAGGCCTGGTGCCCTAAGCAGAAATCTTTTGGCCTGGGCCCAAAGGGGGGGGGGTGCAGGGGTAATGGTGTTCCTCAGGCAGCAGCTACCATTGCCCCCGCAAAAGCTTCCCGTGACAGGTTGGGGAGCGTCATCCCTCCACCCATCCTGTCCCAGACTGCTGTCCAGGTCAGAGGCTGGCTGTTACTGTTTTCCACATTGGTCAGCTGTTACATTGGACAAGTGGTTGTTGCACTAGTGGGCATAGGATTGCCTCTGGACTTGGAGGCTACCTGCTTTACTGCCTCCAGATGCCTCAGAGTCTAGTGTGTCTCAAGACAAGGCCCTAGGGATGGACATCACTCAGTTCCTTGCAAAAGAAGCAGTAGCCCTTGTCCTGGTCACCCAGGCCAGTCAGGGTTATGTGTCCAGGTACTTACTAGTCTCAAATAGATTTGGGGGGGGGGGGGCTAGTGCCCCAAACTGGGTCAACATGATCTGAACCAGTTCATGTGAAAATGCAAGTGTTTGATTGGTCACTCTGAATCAGCTCATACCATCTCAGGAGCAGAACATATGGATCTTACTTCAAGGGGACTCTTGCAGCAGGTAACACCTTTTAGGACTGAAGCTGGCAGGTGCCAGAATCCCACGGAAAACTTCTAGCTGGCAATATACAGTGAGGGACCGCTCCCCGACACCGGCCTGCCCCAGCATCACGTATGGTATAAAAGGGGTGGTCCCCCTGCCCATCCCCAGTTCTTTTCCCCCACCATCGACTGTGCAAGTCAGACCACCGCAGATGCCTTCAGCTAGTCGATTACCATTTTACATCCTGCTTACCCGCATTTTATTTTTTGCCTCAAAACGATAATTCTTAAAAAAAAAATTCATCTTGCATGTCTTCTTCTCCATCCTCCTCAATTGAGTTCAGTGTGTGTGTGCGGCAAGCAGATCCCTCATAAAGACGGCCATTCAGCTTGCCTGTTCTGTCTGCGTCCAGACCACGATATAGAGGTCTGCCAGCATTGCCAAGATTTCAGTCGGCACACTCGGCTCTGCTGCCAGAAGACCCTCAAAGCCTCCTTGCTTACCAAAATGTTATCTGAGATGGAGAAGGTGCTTCACTGCAAGAGTTCATCCTCTTCACCGGCCTCCGGGGCCTCTACCTCTTCCTCTCACAAGGAGAGAAAATTGAACAGCAGGCACAAGCACCGGGAGAAGCATAAGGTGAAACCCTAGCCAGAAGCCCACTCGCGATCCCCAAACAAATCGGCAACCACTTCTGGGTCTTCACCCCTTGAGGGGTCAGCTCCTTCCACTGCGGCAGGCCTTTCACCCTCCGGGCTCCTGATGGACAAACCTCCTTCCCTTATTACCATTGCGAGAGAAGGTTCTTCAGGGCATGGAACTTCGTTCCCCACCTCTCATTCTCAAGCTTAAGCCCCTTGCCTCCATGGGCTCTAAGCTGAGGGGTTCGGCTGGTGGATCATCAGGCGGTAGACCTTTACCTCTCACCCTCCCAGCTAGGGTGTCTGCCGAGCCCTCCCTGGCATCAGGGGCCGACTCAAATGGGCAACACCCAGGACCGTTGCCCTTCTCCTCCGAAAAAGAAGGGTTTCTATCCTGCTCGAGAGCCAGCTCCCCGACTCTGGCAACCCCTCGTAGGCAGCCACAAGTTGACTCGCCAGCCCGGCCCCAGCCTATGCCAGTTCCTTCAGTGCTGGCTTCCCTGACGTGACGTGAACCTGTCGCCACCTAACCCTCCTAAGTCGCCGACATGATGGAACTTTACCAGTAACCCACAGATTGTTCTGAAGATGGGCAGTGAGTGACTTTTTTTTTTTTTTTAGGGGTGATTCATGCTCACTGAAGGCGAAATGCCTGTACCATAACCCCGCTTAGGGGATGGGGAGGATGGGACAGATTAATATTAGATCAGACATTTTAGTTACTTGAAAGGTGGATACAGTTTGTTTGCTTTAACCATCGTTTAAAATCAGGGGTGGAGGCAGATGCTGGGTCTCAGAGCCCGGGTGATTCCCCTTGGGGGGGGGGGTGGTTTAACACTGGGGGATCAGATCATAATGCCGGCATAAGGGACTGGATTCCTGAAGGCCTAGGCAGTCAAAGAGTGCGGGTGTTTTAAAATAAGATGACAGTTACCTGTAACCTGATTAAGGCCCCCAGCTAGATGATGCTTTAAATAACCCCAGTGGCTAGATTGCGGCCTTCTTAAAAAAAGTGGCCACTAGCAGTAGGTTACAGATGGACAATGCATGTGGAGAGTCTGGATTACCCTTGAGCCCCAGAGGCCAGTTTGGTTCGTCCTGGCAGTTGGACCACTGGCGAGGAGCTCAGAAGAATATCAGTTGTTGCCTCAGACATATCTTCTACATTACTGTTACAGGGGCCACGCCAAGGGGGTGGGTGTATCTGCATCTTAGATATACCTAGACTGCTAGATGGCCTCACTTACCCCGTACCAATCCCAGCCTTATAGGCAGGAGGCTGCCCTTTGCAACACAAATTGCCCTGCTGGCTGGGCTGCCCCTGATCTCCGGGGGGGTCCCTAACCCCACCCTCAAACAACATCGAAACAGGGGGATAGCCCTGGGCAGGAGTGACTCAACAGCAGTCCCACACTCTTTTAGTGGTTCTAAAGAAAGTTGAATTTAAAAACATGTCTTGACCAGTGTATATATTGGAGGGTAATTAATCCCTCCAAATGTGGTTCAGTGAGAAAGCAAATCCAGCAGATGAAAACCAGTTTCTTCAAAGGCGGGGGTGTACCTTTCCACCTATAGGCTAGGTACTCCTATCAGCACTAGCTGCTTTGCACATATTGATGCGACTCTAACGTCTTACCCTTCTGGTGACCAGGTTGTTAAACGCCTTGAGCCGGATGGAAGGCCCACTCTGTTCGGGCCCTCCAACCACACCTCCAAAAGCAGAGTTCCTAAGAGGGTGGAACAGGGTAGTAACACATTGAAGATCATTATGTTTTATAAGGTTTCACAGTTTTCCAAGTTCCAGTTTGGTTATAGTGTTGATGTTTATAAAGTGTTGTATGTCTTGTTTGTCATGCACAAAAATGTAATGCAAGTGAAAATACGATGGCGCCTCCTGCCCCCCCCCCACCAGATTGATCAGTGGTGTCAAATGCCCCCATTCAGTGATGGCTGATCTTCAGATAGTCCCGCTTAATGTGCGTGGGATAAACAATCCAGTCAAACAGGCTAAGATACTTCAAGATCTAAGCAGGCTGGGGCAACTGTAGCCTTTCTGCAAGAATCCCATCTGACCGCAGCAGAGCACCTTAAATTAAAAAGATCCTGGGTGGGGAATGTCTGTGCTTCACACTTTGAGTCCAGCCCACAACGCAGAGGGGTGGCGATATTAGTTAAACGAGATGCCCCCCTGGAGGTCACGAAGGTTAAAACTGACCCAGAGGGCAGATATGTCCAGATTTGGGGGGTCCTACAGGGGTCAGGCTTGCACATTGGTGAATAGCTATGCACTAAATGAGGGGGCCCCTTGGCTCTCTTTCCTGGAGAAATTGAGTAAAGAAGTGGTATCCGATGCTCATAGCATGGTAATCATTGAAGGGGATTTCAATGAAGTTGTATATCCTGGGGTGGACAGATCGGGGAGGAGTCCGGGAGGAGCCACAAGAACATGGAGACATATTGAGATTGAATTAAGAACTAGGCCTGTCTGACTGCTGGCGATTCATGCACCCTCGAGAGAGGGATTATACCTGCTATTCCCCCAGGCATGAGGGATATTCTAGAATAGACTATTTTTTAATTTCCTTCAACTGGTTGAAGAAGATGGACCTTTGTGCTATAGGCCCGATTGTCATCTCTGACCATGCCCCTGTCACCCTTGGGCTCATCACTACCCCAACCCTGCCACAGTCATGCTGGTGACTAAATAGTAACTATAGGCCTATATCAATTCTTCCTCCCCTATCCAAGGTGCTGGAATGAATCGTTGCCAACCAGCTAGTTGATTACCTGGAAACTTACTCCATCTGATGCCTGCAACAGCATGGTTTTAGAAAAGGACACAGCACCACCACAGCGCTGCTAGAATTCACCAGTTACATTCAGCAATCCATTGACCAAGGCAGTCTTGTAGGAGCAGCCATTATTGACTTATCTAAGGTTTTTGATACTGTGAATCACCCACTCCTACTCGGTCAGCTCACAGATATTGGTCTCTCACCACACGTGCTGAAATGGTTCAGAAGCTACCTAGGAGATAGAGCACAAAGGATAAAGATATCTAATGTCATTTCAGAACAGAAGGCTGTCCGGTATGGAGTACCGCAAGGATCAGTCTTGGGTCCTCTCCTGTTGGGTATCTTCCTGAACAACCTGCCATCTACTTGTCATCAATGGAACCTCCTTTATGCAGATGATGCTGTCATCTTTGCAAGCCACCAAAACCCATACACACTTCAAAGCAATCTACAGCTAGGGTTCATGGAAGTTGAGAACTGGTTTAATACCTACAGATTGGTGCTAAACTACAAAAAGACAAAAGTGATGCTATTTTCATCTGCTCGCCATAAGTACAAGGCACATACTCTCACTGTCCTAAACAGCCAAGGAGCCCCTATAGAACAACTACAGCATTTTAGGTACCTTGGTGTAACCTTGGACAGTCACCTCACCTATGTACCTCACATAGAGAATGTTGTCAGAAACGTTAACACCAGGATTGGGCTCCTCTATAGATATAGACAGTGTCTGACTCCAGAAGCTCTGAAGCCTGCAATCCACAGTTCGGTTCTATCGGTCATTGACTGTGGCTTAGTAATATATGGAGCTGCCACAGCCACATCGCTCAAATGGCTAACTGTTGCTCTTAACAAAGCATGTAGACTAGTTGCGAGTGCTGCCCATCTCAGCCACACCTGTGATTTGTATGCCAAAACTGGGTGGCTTCAACTAACTGGTAGAATAAAGTACCAAACATGCCTCCTGACCAAAAAAGCGCTTCTTGGGCTCTTGCCTCCAGACATTGGATACCTGTTGAATAAATCTATTAAGACCCAGCACACTCGTACATCGTACTCTGAACTCCTCCTCATCCCACGGTGTCGGACTGCACAGTACCAAAGAACCTTCTTGTACAGAGCCCCACTTTGGTTCAGTGGCCTGTGCAATAAATTGACCAATCTAACCAAGCTTGCACAGTTTAAACACTTGCTCCAGCAGCATCTTATAACTGAAAGCACCTGTGATTGTACCACCCAATCCTAGTTCTTTTCTGCCTACCTCCATGTGTAACTGTGGCACCCTGTCCACACCTATTGGCACTTACATGGCACTGGTCGCCTACATCACCCTTCCACATACCCTCCTTCTATCCCCTACCCCCTATCTACCCCCCCTACAACACTGACAAAGCCACTGGCTGCTACCTTCCCACTCTGATCAATATCGCAATGCCACCGCTTTCATCTTCCCCTCCATCTTAACTCCCTACTGCCTCCTTTGCTTAATCTCTTACTGTATGCTTTTGATGTATTCAGTTGACTGTTGCAGCATAAATGTCAGCTCACCCTGCCGGCTGCCTCCCTACTGTTTATTCGCTGTTTATTATTTGCTGTAGCAATCATCTCGTTGTTAAACTGGAGCATTCAGACTGTAGTATGTTTCTTAACATCATCTTATTGTACTTCCCTGTCTAACTGTAACCCCTTCCCCTACTGACGTGGAACCTTTGAAAATGAGCTGCCTTGTGCTCAAAGGTACTTGTAATCAGAGACTGAATGAATAAAATAATTAAATAAATGTAAGTCACCTTACTAGAGAGGACTTTAAGGACCTGGTCAAGGATGGCATCCAAAAATTTGAACGGCGTAACCCCATAGGGGAGACAGGAGAGGGAATAAGATGAGACACACTTTTTATTTTATTTATTTATTTAGTTTTTGTTGACCGGGTAAGTGCACTAGACAAATCCTGCCTATTTTCAGGCACTGCCCGGGGGAGGGGGGATACAGATGAATGCTAACTGGCCTTGAACTAGCTTAAACTGTTTAAATGTTGCCTCAGGGGAGAAATAATTAAGTACTCAGCCAGGCTTAAAAACTAGCATACATATACTAGGGTACAGCTAGAACAAATAATTGCACAATTGGAGACCTTGCATCAGGCTCACCAGGACTCTCAGGTCAAACATGACCTAGACAAAGCCAGATGGGAATTAAATCAACTACTTGATCTCCAAATAGAGGGGCAGTTGAGATATGCCAGACAGAAATATTTCGAGTGTGGAATCAGGCTGGGAGATTGTTGGCATGGCAGCTTCGCCAGGAAGCATTTAACAGAGCGGTGGTCCATTTGCAGAAAGAGGGCGACATGCCAGCCACCACTTCCCCAACAGATATACTCCAGAGATTTAAAAAATTCTATACCCAGTTATATGAATCGGAGTCCTTTCCAGGACATCAGCAGGTGGTGCAGTCCTTCCTTGACGGTCTCCGCATCCCCACCCTCACAGCCACAGCTAGGGCAGCCCTTAACTCCCCGATCACTGCACAGGAAGTGCAGGCCAAGATCAAACACTTGAAAAACGGTAAGGCTCCTGAACTAGATGGCTTCCCGGCTGAATTCTATAACTATTTTACTTCCCACCTCATGATCATCTGGTTGTCACCTGTAATGAGGTCCTGTTAAAGGAAAGGCCAGTCCCACCTTCCCGGAACCTGGCTCAGATCTCTGTTATTCTAAAATAAGGTAAAAATCCGGAATCATGCGGCTCCTTCCGGCCAATCTCACTGTTGCCTATGGCTCTCAAAATCTTTAGGGGGATATTAGCAGACCGACTTCAGAACTGTATCTCCAGCCTTATCCATCATAACCAAACCGGCTTTATCTCTGGGAGATTTCTCCAAGATAACATCCGACGGCTGCTAAATATAATTTTAGCCCAGAAAAACTCAGCCTCCTTGCAGTTGGCAATCAGTATGGATGCGGAGAAAGCTTTTGACAGGGTGGACTGGCATTTTATGTCATCCACCCTGTCAAAATTTGGCTTGGGGGAGCATTTTGTCTCGGCCGTCGCGGCCCTATACCACAGGCCAGAAGCTAGGGTCAAGGTGAATGGCCTTCTTTCAGACCGTCTCCCTCTGAAACGGGGCACCAGACAAGGTTGCCTCCTTTCTCCCCTGCTCTTTGCTCCATCATTGGAACCATTAGCTATCCGGATATGCAACAATCCAAACATCAAGGGAATTCAAGCAGGGGGATCTGAACAAAAGGTGGCATTCTATGCTGACGACTCTATTTTTCTTAAAAGAACCCCAGACTTCTTTGCCCCACCTGTTAGAATCCCTAGAGAAATTCTGCTGTCTGGCGGGTTATAAAATAAACCTGTGCAAGTCGGAAGCAGTGGTGCTGAGTGGTACCCCCCAGAGACAATTCAAGGAAAATTCCTCTTTCACATGGGCCAAGAAAAACACTTTCAGGTACTTGGGGATCCAGATCTCAGTAGATACCATGAAACTATTTCGGAATAACCTCACTAGGTTATATAATACCCTACAGTCAAATTTGGCCCGTTGGAAACTCCTCCCCCTCACTCTTAATGGCAGAATCCAGGTTATAAAATGAATGTACTTTCCCGATTGTTATTTTTATTCCAAACACTCCCGATCGCCATCCCCCACCCCCAAGCTTTTGGACTCTGTTGTTGAAAGACATTTTAAAGTTTATGTCGGCGGAACATCGTCCCAGGATATCCTCTACTATCCTGGTGAAATCCAGGGAGGAAGGAGGCCTAGGTCTCCCCCGCAGTTATTATTACTACCTAGCAGCCCAAGGTGCCCAGCTAGTCACCTGGACCAAGCAGCGTACAGACTCGGGCTGGTACCTGCTTGGGATAGAGGCAATTAAAGATTATAAAATATGAACGTTACCTACGGGCCATGTTGGTCCCCGGATCTGGCCTCTTATATCCAACCCTTGGGTTAAACACTCCCTCCGTATCCTAAGGAAATTAAGGAAAACCACACATACCCCAAATACCTTGGGCCCCTTTTCTGTAATCTGTCACACAGAGGGTCCTTCCCCCCCCCCCGAGCTGATCAGAGACTTGCCTATTGGGAGGATTAAAGGTCTTACCACATTTAAGCAAATAATAGAGCAGGCTGTCTATCATATGCTACCCTTAGGGAACGGTCCTCCCTTCATAAGGAGTACTTCAAGTTTCTCCAAACACGACACTTTATCAATACTGGAGACAACCTTCAGAAGATTAGCAGGGACCTGACACACCTAGAGACATACTGGTGGAACTCTATTGAAATTAGGGACAAATTAAGGTATTTATCCTTGCTATGCACAGTCCTTACCTCTTAGACAGGGCTCCCTATATTAAGTGAGGTAAAAAAAAAAAGGTGGGAAGCAAAAACCAATGAAGTTATCATCAGGGAGGACTGGTCCCACAGAATTTAAAGAGGTTGGCAAATAACATCAGCAGCCATCTGAAGGGAACATAACTGGAATATACTTGTATGCTTCTTTAGAACACCAGTGGTCACACGACACTATAATCCACAAGCCTCCTCAGCTTGTTGGTGCCAGTGTGGAGAACCCCGAGGAACACAGTACCATATCTTTTGGGGATGCAGTAAGCTTAGGGAGTTTTGGTGCCATATCCACAAGGTTTTGGAAAAGATGGGAGGCTTTTCTCTTCCCTTTACCTTCCAGGATTTGGTACTCGGCCTTCCTACCTTATCCTCTAAAAATAGGAATTTAGCAGAATTATCCCAAGTCCTAAGGGTGGCAGCCTTGAAATGTATCACGACCAAATGGTTAACACTTGACCCACCCTCTCTGATACAATGGGTCTCTAGGGTGGACGAAATGGAACGCTTGGAGAGCCTCACCTACACAATAACATTAAGGAAAGAAAAATTCCTGGAGATTTGGCGTCCATGGCACCTTTGGAGAGAGGTTTACGGGTGATCTGGAGCGGGGGGGGGCAGACTATAAAACTTTTTATCGGAATTCCCTGCTTTACTGTTTGGTCTGTTGAAGAGAGGGGAGGGAGGTGAGGGTAAGGCAGATCACTAATGGCTATAGAACCATAAACCTTTATAGCTGATTAAATACTATTGTGCATGTGCATTTTGTGTTAGTTAGTTTTGTATATTATTTTGCTTTTTTTATCCTAATGACACTTTACTTTTACATGACAGCAGTTGGAACAGATGGTGGTTATTTGAAAAGTTGCACACTCAACTAAATACAGGGTTAGAGACTGAGCTTACACGGCAAAGAACTGTATCCATCTCCTAGAAGCTGGGGACTTCAAGCAGTGTGTACCCTGACTTAGTGTGCGCCACATATCTTAAACTATATATTGTCATATAAGATCAGGTGGTTGTTTATTAGGAGTTAAATTATTCTGTATGCTCATGTATTAGAGAATATTAGATCTGTAACTGATTAATGCCTATCATCCTTGTGATGATGAGCTGTTGTACTATTTCTTAAATATAACAATAAACTTGATAAAGTCAAAAAAGACTGAGGGAGAGGCTAGAGGATTTGGAGGGGTGCTCGCGGCGCAATAATCTGGTAGTTCTGGGCCTACCAGAAGGGGAGGAAGGTGCTACGGCTATTGTCTTTGCTCAGAAGCTGTGTGAAAAATTGATAGGGCCTTCTCCCAATGGCCCTTCCTACATCATCGAGCGGGCGCACCGCTCCCTGAGACCTATGCCCCCAGCTGACTCTCCACCCAGGCCCTTTATATTTTGTATGCTGAATTTTTCAGATAAACAGCATGTTTCGACCCAGCTCCGGGATGTGAAAGAAATCCAGTGGGCAGGGAAGTTGAGAATTGCCCAGGACTTTCCTTTCTCGGTACTCCAAAAGAGATCGGCTCTCCATCCCCGGTTAGCAAACTTACGCCTGCTGGCAATAAATTCAGGGTTCGTTATCCGGCGACCCTACAAGTATATAAGGACAACCAATGGAGGTCTTTTGAGACAATTGAAACTGCTACCGAGGGCTATAAGGCTGTGTTTCCAGACCTAATTAAATGAAGATCAGTGGGTCACTTCTGGCTGTACGCACTACCGTGTGGTCGAACCAAGAATTGTATGGTTGATGCTATCCTTTTGGCAGAATAAGGAGGCTCCCTAGCTAGCTGCTACAGAAACCCTGAGTCTAGATGTGACTGTTCTTGATGACCTCTCGCTATGCAAGTTTTTCACTTTGGCTTTTTTCAAAGTTACAGGGACCTGTTCTAGCTAATGCTCCATTACTAGGGTAGAATTTCATTTTCAGATGTGGGACTTCAGACTCTTCTTTTCCATAGCACCCACGCAAGTGGAAGATTGTACATTGTTGTGGTGATGATGCTGTTCAGACATACATGTTCCTTGTAATTTAGATTAATAGAATTTGATTGTGGTGGTGGTGGGGGACCTGAGTAATGGGAGAGCGGCATGATCATCATCGCGCAAAGCGCTGAGAATGGAGCGAAGTTGTTAGGACTGGGGGTGGTTTGTATCCAGTTCATGTTTATGGGCATTTGTATGTATTTGTTTAAAAACTTAGTTCGTTGGGGGGAGGTTTTTTTTTGTTACTTGGATTGTTCTACGTGTTTGCTTGATTCGTGGAGAATGGAGTGGGTGGGTGAGGGGTCAGTGAATGGGTTGGAGGGAGGGGGTGGGGAGAATTTAAGAGCCAGAGGGTGTATAGTGTCTGGTTTAATTGATTTCTTTATAAGCCTTTTGGTTGAACTCGGATATACCTTTTGTTCAGGTAATGGAAATTGTTTCCTGGAATATCAAGGGTGCCTGGACCTCATGCAATGTCATATTATTTTTCTGCAGGAGACGCACCTATTAGAAGCAGAGGGCAATCTGTTTCTAAGGGGATTCATTGGTTGTAGCCATGCTGTGGGTAAATTGTCCTCACAGAGGGGGTTGGGATTTTATTTGCCAGAGGGACACATTTTCAGGAGTTACAAAAAATAGCTGACTCGAATGGTAGATTCCTCTTCCTCAGGGGTATTTTGGATCATAGAGAGATTATATTAGGCAATATATACAGACCCAGTAAGGACTCCCCTGAATTTCTTTCTAACCCTTCTCTCATTTTGGCCCCTTACAGCCACTTGCCAGTGATCTTAGCGGGGGACAGGAATCTTGTTTCTGATCCTAGGCTGGATAGTTCCTCTCAAAGGGAGAATAGTCTCTCACTGGCCCAGCGGTCACACTGTGAATTTCTAGACACTTTTGGTCTGTGTGACCCCTGGCGTCTACTCAAGTCCTACCACTAAGGAGTACACATTCTACTCTCCCTATCATAAATCCTTCTTCTGTATTGACTTTTTCGTAATAAATCAGGCATTATTACTGGGATTAAAGGGATGTGGCATAGCCCCTAGAGTGCTCTCGGACCATTCTTTGATTTGACTGGAGGGCAGTATAGACCCAGCTATGCAGAGAGACTCCACATGGAAACTGAACTTGCAGTTACTCTCCCATGAGCAGACATTAAAGAGAATCCGGACAACTATAGAACAATTCATGGAACAAAATGTAGGCTCTATCCCAGCCTTTGATCAGATATGGAGTACTCTTAAATGTGTCCTTAGAGGGGAACTTATTAGGATAGCTGCCACCAGAAAGCACAGACAAGACGTGACCTCCAAGACTTTGTTGCAAGCCATCAAAAAGTTGGAGGTGTCACTCTCCACTCTCCACTCAGCCTTCGGAAGCAGGAAGGGAGCGTCTGGTAGTCCTCCAAGCTCAATATGAAGAGGCCCTGAGAGAGAAGGCTGAATACGCACTTTTTAAAACCCATGCTAAATACATAGAGCAGGGTGACAAGGCAAGCCACCTGCTAGCTCTAATGCTCCGGAAACAGGAAGAATTGAGCTTGGTTACCTCACTTTCCTCTATGGAGAGTAATAAATTAACAACTACCCCTAGAGATGTAGCTCGGAAATTCGAGCTATACTATCAGCAGTTGTACAGCCCCCGGAGCAAAGTCCCACAGAACCTGAGATACAGGCCTACTTAAATAATATACCTCTACCTGTCCTTAGCCTCTCCCAACAGCAGCTTCTAGCCTCCCCTGTTACCTTGCAGGAAGTTACTATGGCTATTTGTTCTCTTCCACGGGCTAAAGCTCTGGGCCCGGATGGGTTTCCGCTCAATTTCTGCAAGGTTTTGGAAAAGGACTTTGCTCCAATTCTTCTTCAACTATTTAACTATATCTATTCGGAAGGGATCACAGATCCTACCTCGTTGGAGGCTAATACTGTGGTTTTGCAGAAGCCTGGTAGATCTAAGGATACAGTGACTAGTTATCGCCCAATTTCACTAATGAATTACGATATTGAACTTTTTGCTAAGATACTTGCTGCTAGAGTGTCGGGTCTGGAAGGGACTGCTCAGTTTGGAACAAATTGGATTTGTACAAGGTAGATCCTCATTGGACCACATTAGGAAGCTGGCTCATATTTTCTCTGTCCAGGGAGGCTGGTCAGCCTATGGCACTGGTCTCCCTGGATGTGGAAAAAGCCTTCAATAGGGTTAGTTGGCCTTTTCTTTTTGGGACCTTAGCTAAATTTGGGTTTCCTGCCTCATTTATTGCTTAGGTTAATACCTTATATACTAGGCCTAGTGCCACAATACATTGCAACAGGGTTTTTCCTCTACCTTCCCTTTGCATTCCAGTACTAGGCAAGGATGTCATTGTCCCGCTTATTATTTAACCTATATTTGGAGCCTTTACTTCGGCTGTTGAATGCTTCCCCTTCCATAAATGGTATTGTCATAGGCCCCTTCAATCTCAAACTTTCTGCGTATGCAGATGATATTCTTCTCCATGTTACTAGCCTGAAGGAATCTATTTTAGCTGCTTTGAACATAATGGAAGGATTTAGTCAGCTCTCCAACTATAAATTGAATCTGGGTAAGACAGCAGTAATGCCCCTTAATGCTCATGTAAACAAATCGGACATCGACACACTAGTTATGAATTGGGCTTACCCAGTTTATGTATCTTGGAATTATATTATCCACCTCAGAATCTCTCTTGAAAAAGCTCAACCTGGATAGCCTAATCCTTACTATCCAGCAAGACTTGGATAGATGGTCTCCCCCTATCTGTCTCTTCAAGGCCCAGGTCAGTGTGATAAAAATAAATATTTTGCCCAGATTATTCTACCCGCTTAATGTGTTAAATATATAACTCCCTCTAAATTGGTTTAATGAGCTCCATGGCATTAACTCCAGGTTCTTATGGCAAAATAAATCTCCTCGTAGGTCGAATGTGCGACTCTGTGCTCCCATAATTCTGGGGGGACTTAAACTGCCAAATTTCTGTCTTTACTGCTTAGCCAGTCACACGGCTAAGTATTTGCGCTGGAATACAACATTCCCTGGAAACAGTAATTCCTTGTATACTCCCTTATGGTTACAGATTGAACATCACCTGATTAGGGCCCAGGGAATTACGGCTTCAAACCTTCTCTATATTCTTCCCCACAAACTCCCGGTTCCCCTAAGAGCCACAGTTGTGTATACTTCCATTAAAATTCATAATCAGTTCTGCAAATCCCTCAAATATGACAACTAGAAAGATGCTTCCTAGCTGCTGTTTGGTAATCCCAATTAATTTATAGGGGGAAGAATCACTCCCTCAGGGGTCCTGGCACCACATGTACAGGCCAAGGTTAGTGTCTTAAGTCATACAAGGTAAATTGGGCACCATCTCAGAATTATTAGAAATGTTCCATATACCGCAAAAACACTCTTTCTATGTTTATCACATTCGACATATGCTAATACACTGGTTTGGTTCTGGGCAGTGGATGATTAGCCAGGATGCGGTTCTCTAGGAATTCCAAGTCTCTGCCTGGCAACCCCATGCAGTCATCCACCTGGTATCATCCCTGTTCAGTAAGATATATTCCACTACTGGTGGTAAGTCATCGTATTGGGATGAAGCTATCCCCTCTGATCTCATTAGTTCGGATAAGATACGGCAGAATGCATACCAATATACTGCCAATAATAGGCTGAGACTACTACAGTTCTATATCTTTCACAACATTTATTTTACACCAGTCAAAATGTATGGGATGGGAAAACTGCTGGATCAGGCTTGTTTTAGGTGTGGACATCAGCAGGGGTCACTTTTACATATATTCTGGGAGTGTCCTAAGGTTGCTCCCTTCTGGTCTCATATCGAGTCTAGGGTGGACCCGCTTTTGGGACTCCAAGATTTATTTACACCTAACATTTGTATATTAGCGGGTTATTCTACAATTGAGACGAAGGAGAGGAGGTATCACATTACTCTTGTATCCCTCTCTGTGAAGAAGTAAGTGTTAAGACTTGATGGTCCTTCCAGTGTCTTATCATATCTTTAATGGGTTAAGGAATTGTTTTATAATGTAAGGTTAGAAAAGTCTATAACTAGTATCAGAGGTCTGTTGCCACAGTATCGTGTAAGGTAGGATAAACTCCACACTCTATGGTCCGTCGCCTCCGCCCCTTAAACTAACCCTCCTGTTGGTAGCTCTCTGCTTCCCAACACCTCATACTCTTTCTTAGTGTTTGCTTTATCTCCACAGGGTGTTCATCTGTAGTTGATATGGGGAAAGTCTTAATTATATGATGCTTACACTGTCAGAAATCTTGGCATAGTGTCCTTCAGATAACCACTAGCTCTCGGGGAGGGAGGAGAAGGGCGGGTATTAGTGAGAGTGGGAAGGGGTGGGTTTATTGGGGGTGGGTTGTTATATTACCTTAAAAAATTGTATATTCTTGATAGTCTGGAAAGCACCAATTATGTTATCTGGCTGTACTATGTGTGACTGGTGTGTATTGGAACCTAATAAGCAGATTAAATAAAAAAAAAAAAAAAAGTCCTGAATAAATTCACCTTTTGCATTTATATGAGCATCCAGGTTTTCCATCCAGAGTGCCACCTTTTCTTTGTTCATGGTATGTGTTGGGAGTTTTCTCTTTGGTGTTGCACCGACACACTGTGCTGAGTGCCCATTTGCTTGCTTTAAGGATGTCAACAGGGCAGCCTGGCAGTGCCCTTTTTCTATGCTGGCTGTCTCCAGGAAGTCAGACTGGCTGTGGTGTGCCCCCAGAGAGGATCCCTTTTGTGGGGAGCACCAGAAGCAGACTCAGTCATGATTAGTGCTGCCCATGACCTGCTCCAGGCACCCTAGACACCTGAGTACGCAATTACCAGATTGCCCAGGAAGAGCAGAGCTGTTGACTATCTTAAAAGTCAGACTCTGACTTTGGTAATCACATCCTTCAGGCGTCTTATGGTATGGTGGACTCTGCAGGCAGGGCTGAAGCTTAGGCTGTCTGTATCCACCATTTTTCTTGGCTGAGTGTGTCCGGTTTGGCCCAGGACATGCAGTCAAAAATTTTGGATGCCCCCTTCTGGTGGCTGGTTCTGTTTGGCAAAGACTCCTAAAACATCATTACTTGCCTATAGGAATCGGGGATGCCATTAGATCTGTACACTATGAACAAATCTCTGCCCAAACAGCACCCTAAGCAGTCCTTTCAGAGGAATGCTAGACAGCAGCAGAGAGCAGGATTTACACGTAAGGCTTCCACTCCTGCTTCAGGAGGTTCTGCCCCTCGGGCCACTAGGACCTCCCAGTCCATGCTGCCCCCCTCCCTGGCTCCTCAGCCTAACTCATCGCTCGACCCCCCCCCCCCAGTCGCAACCTCAGGGGAGGTGGTGGGGGTCAATTTTCCTTGCACGTAGAAGGGTGGTGTCAGATAAATGGAAATTACGTACTTACCATAATTCTTGATCTTCATGGATGTAATCTCCACCACTCATTCACACTTATGGGACAACGCCGCAGGCGCTAGGACCCAGTGGGAATCAAAAATCTTCAGGAGGGCCAGTGCCAGGATAGGAGCACACATGCGTGGCACTGTGAGGCTATCTCATGCCTGTATATGCTGTCTCGACTTCGACCCTCCAACTGCCTCAGTACCTTTTCGACCAGGAAGTGTAACTAATGAAAATAACTTACCTAAACCTTCAGGCTAGTGAAGGCCTGGATGGCCCATGCAAGAGGGCTCAACTGAACAATGTCTTCACAGCTCGAACAACAAGGCAGTGAAGACCAAGGAAACAAAAGCGAGTGAGCCCGAGGGATGGTGGGTGGGCGTGTAAATGAGTGGTGGAGATTGCATCCAAGAAGATCAAGAATTACGGTAAGTATGTAATTTCCGTATCTTCCTGGACTCAAATCTCCATCACTCATTCACGTGTATGGGAGACTACCAAGCTAAAACCAACCCACCCTGAGCTGGGTGGGCGGAGATAGGGGTCACTCAGAACAGAAGTCCAAGGGACTGTCCCGCCAAAAAAGAAAGAGCTGTCTGGAGGACATCCAGAACATAGTGCTTTACAAAGGTATGCACTGAGCTTCAACTCACTATCTTGCAGAAGACTGTAAAGGACACATACGAATCTCCGCCAGGAAGCCGCCACCACTCTGATAGAGTGGTGTGAAACCGGCCTTACAGTTTAGTCTGAGACAACGATAGTAATGTTGAAGGCATGCTACTAAGCTAGCCGAAAACATCTCAGGCAAGACGTTGATCTAGCTGAGGCATGCTGAAACTACAAAAATTGCACGAAGTGTAGCTTTTTTGTTCTGTCGAAGAAAAGTCGCAGAACCGGCCTAACATTCAGAGAGAGAGAAGGGAACGCACCTTTCCCTTCTGGAGTTAAGGCAAAAACTCGATTAACGGTAAGAGCCAGAGGAAAGTCTACTGGTTCAAGCTAGACCGAAGAAGCGCAGATGTATACCCCCACCACCAAGTATGGCTGACCTGCAAAAGACTGGTCCAAGAGGCACTTGAACACATTACTTGGTGAACACCGAAGGGTCCAGGTGGGATTTGTTCATCAAATGGAGAAGGGTCTCCATTTAGCCACATAAGCCTTCCAGGCGGAAGGCTTATACATAATTTAGAGGACATCTGCAAAGGTCTGGGAGAATTATAGTCTACTCACTTCCATTCCGAAGAGGAATCACCTGCCCCAGTTTGCCTTCAACTCGAGCAGCACTCTCTGAACCTAGGGAAGAGGGGGAAAAATGTACAGGAGAACTTGTCTACTGCGATGATGATCCTGACAGAAGACACCAGGGTTTGGATTTCTGAAGCAGGATAGGGGCTGACTTGCATTAAGAGGGAACGCAGGAAAGACCAGACTAGGGCTGCCCCAGTCATCAAAGCGACTGTGCAATGACTGAAACTGGTGCGGCGTGCTCAAGGCACCAGCCACCACGGCCTTCCTGTAAGGGGGTAGGAAAAATGCTCCACCTTGCTTGCTGGCAAAAACATCACAATTTTGTCATCTGCCCAAAGGGAATAACTCTGCAACAGAGGGCCTCCCTCACCCTGAGGAATTTAGGGTGCTCCTAAGGGAAGGAGCTGCTGGGAAGGTGAAACTGACACCTTCCCGAAACAGAAAAAACCCTCCTAGGGGAGTGAGAGGAAAGCTGAAGTAACTCCTTCCAAAGAGTCTAGCGCGAAGCCAATGTCCAGGAAGCGAAGGTTTGAATACCGAGAACTCCTTCCTGAACAAGGACCTGCTTGACCTTTAAGGTTGAGAAAGGGAGCATCCCGTCTGTTAACTTGGAGGCAAGCAAGGAAGTAGAAACTTGTGTTCCGACCCGCTGTGGAGTCACTTGTGTTGATCTGAGGGCCCTGATCCAAGGAAAGAGAGTTTGACAGAAAAAAACCAACACACTGGGCACTGCCCAGGTCTGGGAAATATCTCTGAATTAAGAAAGAATCCCTCTTGGAAAAGCCTGATGATTCATGCCACCGCTGGATTGAACTTCCTCTAAAAATAAAAAGTCGGGTGCCCTCCACCATTCTGAAGAGGCGACTGCCTCAGGAGCTGAAGGCGGAAACTGGGTTGGCTCCAGAAGGATGGTATCGGTCGCCTTCGAGCCTAATCTGAGATGACTGGTTTAAAAAAAAAAAAAAAAAATCAGTTTGAGTCTGACAGGGCCCTCGGGCCTCTACCTTGAAAAGACTACCTATTACAAGAATGACGATGATGTCGTCCATCTCGGGGGCAGAAGGAGGCTGAGCGTCCATAACTAAAACTGAGGACCGAACCAGTAATTACAGCTGAGGAGATGTAAATCACCCGTTGCCGATGGAAGCCACAATAGGGGCAGTATCACGGGGGGGGCTATATACCCCTATCAAAGGAGCGGAAGAGTCCGGAAGGCTCTCGACCACTTAATTAGTGTGATCCAAAGGGGTGCTTCTACTGACGACTGAAAGAAGTCCAGACGCAGAACAGCAGAAGTCTGGTCCACAAAAGAAGCCTGAGATGTTATGGTGGACCTCATATCCTTGAGGAAAAACTAAAAAGAAGGTCTTCCATCACAGACTCTGGTGATACAGAAGGCTTGCATTCCAGCCACTCAGATGAGTCATCCACTGCATCACCGACAAGTAGGACAGGGAGAGACTCATCCTGAACCGTGTCTACCCCAGAAGAACCTCCAAGGGAGGTCTAGGTCAGAATCGCCAGATACTCCCCCACCTGGAATGGTGTAGAGGAGCTTAATGCCACCTCATGGAACCGGTAACAGTGCCGCACGGATGCGGAATTCCGCCGGCAGAACAGTGCAGAATAACAGCTCCACCAACAGAAAACCGCAGGAATTTAACTGGATCCTCCGCAGTTCTCCAGCCGCAGGGCCCCCACGGAAGTATTCCGCAGAACAGAGCTCCATTCCACGGAAAACCACTCTGCAACTTCTGCGGAGAAGAAGAGATCCGCGGAGCACCAGCTGTTCGCAGCACAGCACTCACCAGCACCACCCGTGGTACCAGCATAACCCTCGGCAGGGGTAGTCACTGACAGTGGCGCACACACCAGCGGCACTGTCCACGGTGTCGTGTGCTACAGCACCAGTGACAGCAATGGCACTACACAGCGCTAACAGCACTGCCACCACAGATTCTGTAGAAAAAAGGGGGAAGAAAGAAAGCGGTATCTGTGCCGGCCCCTTCATGGAAAAGGGAGGGGGGCACGAGGGGTCAGCATGATGGTGTTGGCACCAAGAGGGCATCACGCACATCCTGACCCAATCGACCTGACCCAGTGGCTCTGAGGCTCTGGAACCGGGACCTCTGGCCAGGAAAACTGGACAGACGTCAACCCCCCTGCTCCAACAGAGCGACCCAGAGGTGAATCTGCTCACCGGACCCCCATCGAGGACAGAGATGGGATCCGGTGTCAAACAAGTGGGTGTTAAGAGCAGGGCCAGAGGGGAACCCACCGAAGTTGGTTCAGGCCTGCCACACTCCACCACCGAGGAGCCCCATGTAGACGTACCAAAGGGCAACCTCGAGTGGTACCGATTCTTCTTCCTCCACAGGAGGACGAAGAGCTCGAGGTCAAGTGGAGCCGGATCCCCGGGACCACCAGTTTTGTGCCCCCCCTTCGGAAAGGGTGGCGGACCAGACACAGCCCCTCTGCCATCACAACTTTAAAACGAAATCTTCCTACCATCACCGCTACAGTCTAAGATCGACTCCATTGATGGCAGGTAAGAAATTCTTTTCCTTCCTCATCATATCTTCTTTTTCTTCTCTTTTTTTTTTAATAAAAAAAAAAAACACTAAAATATTATCTAGACGAATACTGAACGGCTTAAGCTGCTGTCATATAGCGACGTCGACATCGAAGTGCACTTGACAATGGGAGAAAAGGAACTGAGGTGGTTGGAGGGTCGACGCCAAGATAGCCTACACAGGCACGAGATAGCCTTGCAGTGCTGCGCATGCATGGTCTTATCCCGGTGCTGACCCTTCTAAGGATTTTTGACTCCCACGGGGTCCTAGCGCCCCCGGCATAGTCCCATAAGTGTGAATGTGTGGTAGAGATTTGAGTCCAGCAAGATCCACAGATTAGTGGGTTCTACAGCTCATCGAGAGGTGGCATACTCTAGAATTCAGAGTTTCCCATGGACAACCCTCTGGCTCCTTCCCGATACTCGCAGGCTTATGAGACTCTCTTCGCAGAGGAGATCCAGGCCCTTCTGCAAAAGAGGGCCATGGAGCCTGTATCTCCAGCACAACAGGGGAAAGAATTTTATTCCCACTTCTTCTTGGTGTCAAAGAAAACAGGGGACCTGCGCCTGATCCTCAACCTCAGCCACCTGAATCAGTACATAGAGTACAAAAGATTCAGGATGGGTACTCCACTAGGCCTACTCCCTCTTCTCCATCAGGGGAATTGGTTATGCTCTCTGGACATGCAGAATGCATACCTCCACATTCTGATTTTCCAACCACACCGGAAGTTTTTTGTTTCTGCTTCCAGGGAAGTCACTACCAATTTTGGGCTCTGCCTTTCGGCCTATCCTCAGCCCCAGAGTTTTCACCAGTAGTGGCTGCAGCCCTAAGGAGACAGGGTCACTACGTCTTTCCCTACCTGGATGACTGTCTGCTGACCACTCCTACCAGGGACCGGCTACTCCACACCATGCAAGCCACTTTGTCCCTGTTTCAGGACCACGGGGTACCTTAAAACTCCCCAAGTCCTCTCCTTGGCCAAGCCAAAGGCTGCAATACATAGTGGCAATTCTGGACATGGTGCAAGGCAAAGCCTTTCTCCCTCAGGACAGAGCGGAGAGCCTTCAAATGCAGACTCGGCAGATCTCCACTTGACAGGTCCCGGCCAGGTCTGTCCTAAAACTCTTGGAACACATGGCAGCTGCCATTGCCATGGTCCACCTGGCCAGGCTATACTTGAGAGTGATTCAGTAGAATCTGAGAGTTCAATAGGATCAGTGTTCGGACAACCTAGAGTAACTGGTCTTGGTGTTGAACCCGTTAAAACAAGCCTTAACCTGGTGGTTGAGTCCATCCAACCTTTCCAGAGGGGTTTGCCTCCGACAGGAATCCCCCAATCAGATCCTGACCACAGATGCATCGGATCAAGGCTGGGGAGTCCACTTAGGAGGCCGCGAGACACAAGAGTCCTGGGCCCAGCATGAGGTCCATCTCCAAATCAGCATGTTGGAGATGAGGGTGACAACATGTTGGTGGTCTTTTACATAAACAAGCAGGTGGGACTCACTCCTATCCCCTCTGCAGAGAGATGCATGCGAGTGTGGGCATGGGCAGTGGACCATCACCTGGACTTGACAGCAGTCCACGTTCCAGGCGTGTAAAACACCTTGGCCAACAGCCTAAGCCGGTGTTGGTCCAGGGCCCATGAATGGGAACTTCATCCCTCAGTGGCCGAAGAACTCTTCCACAGATGGGGTCATCCAGAACTGGATTTATTTGCCTCCCCATCCAATGCAAAACTGCCTAGTTTTTGCTTGCTAGACTCAGTGCCTTGTGTTTTTTGGCAGGATGCTTTGTCCCTTTCCTGGATGGGGAGGTTCCTTTATGTGTTCCCTGGTTTTCGTCTACTGCTGCTAGTTCTTCTCAAGCTGCAGTCTGAGGGAGCAGAGATGATTCTGGTGGCTCCTTTCTGGCCATGCAATATTTGGGTCCCATTTCTTAAACAACTTGCAGTAGAACCTCCAATTTCCCTGCTCTATGCTCAGACTTGCTCTCCCAGGAGTAGGAAACCCTAGTCTTTCTGGATCTCAAATCTCTGCACCTCCATGTGTGGCTCCCGCAGACCTAGCTATATCCAGTTTCGGGGTATCACCCAGAGTAGCGGATGTATTAGTGGCCACTAGAAAACCTTCTACTAGGGCGACTTACACTATGAAATGGAAACGGTTCTGCATCTGGGCCACCACTCGGCATTTAGACCCCTTCACCTACCCAATGAATTTGGTTCTGGAGTACCTTCTGTCTTTATCTGACACAGGACTCAGTTACTGTTGCTCAAGGTGCATCTCTTGCCATTTCGGCCTACCATGCACCTATTGAGGCCAAAACTCTAGCCCAGCTGGACCTTCCCCCGTACATTTTTTAAGGGCATTCTGCATTTGAAGCCTCCCATCCGGGACCCCATCCCGCCGTGGGATCTTTTGTTTGTTTTAGAAAAGCTCTCATTGCCTCCCTTTGAACCTGCTGCAAGTTGTGAGCTGCGCTTTCTGTTGTGGAAAGTGTTATTTTTAATTGCCCTTACTTCTGCTCGAAGGATTTCCTAGCTTCAGGCACTGATGTGTAAAGAGCCTTATTTAGTATTCCACAAGGACAGGGTGTCCTTGCGGACTGATCCCAAGTTTCTTCCCAAGGTGGTGTCAGAGTTTACTTTGAATCAGGATATCTAACTTCTTGTCTATTTCCCAGAGTATTCGAACTGAGGGGTGGCATCACTACATACTCTGGATGTTCATAAGGTGCTTCATTATTACTTGGAGCTCACCCAAGCCATTTGAAAGTTTGACCAATTGTTTGTGTCTTTCACCCCCAGAATGAAAGGGGCTCCTGTTTCTAAACAGTGTTTATCCAAATGTTTCTGCTACAAGTGTATGGCAAACCTGTACCAGGCTCAGTAAAGGGTCACTGTATCAGGGGCATGGCTGCTGCTTTTACCTCCTTGAGAAACGTATCTGCTGCCAACATTTGTGCAACTGCCACTTGGAGTTCTGTCCACGCCTTTCTCAGGCACTACAGTCTGGACATTTTTTCTTGCCACAGAGCAGGCTTCGGATTAGCAGTTCTCCAGGGCCTCCTGTCATAATTTTTGTTTGGAGACTTCTACCTCCACCCTTCTGACCGGAGTCTCTCCTTACTGTTTGAGACTCAGTCCTAAGTGTGTTATTGCTGTAAGAGCCTCATCAAAGTAAGATAAGTTATGTAAGAACTTACCATAACAGTAGATCTCCAAGAGGAGCTCTTGCAGCAGGTACTATATTTCCCTCCTACCTTCCCGCTGGTAACTGCTTCTCCATCACAGATGCCTTGTTTCCTCTTATTAGGGAACCTCCTTGGTCCTCTTTTTGTTTACTCACTTGCCAGGGTCTCCAGTGGGAGAAATGGGGATGGGTTGGGGAACCGCCCCTTTTATACCATACATGATGTCGGGGGCGGGCCGTTGGGGGTGGTCCCCCGCTATACACTGCTAGCTAGAAGTTTTCCGTGGGGTCCTGGTGCCTGCCGGCTTCAGTCCTAAAGGTGTTACCTGCTGCAAGAGCTCCTTTCGAAGATCTACTGTTACAGTAAGTTCTTGCGTAACTGTACTTTCTGCTCCCTAAACCTCCAGGATGTGTTTTTTCCACATTCCCGTCCATCCATCCCACCGCCAGTGTCTCTGGTTCTGAGCAGAAGAGGTCCTGTACCAGTTCTCCAGGTCATGCTCTTCGCCCTTTCCTCAGTGCCCAGGGTGTTCAGCAAATGCATAGAGGTGACAGCCCAGCTGCAGCCCTTTGGGTCAGAGTGGACCCCTTCCTTGATGACTGGCAGTTAGCCAGTCCATCCAGAGAGGACATGGAGAGGTCCAGCGATTTGGCTGTCCTGACTTGTCGAGACTTGGGCCTGTTGGTCAAGCCCTTCAAGTCCGAACTGGTGCCAAAGCAGGTAATGAAGTTCATTGGGGCAGAACTAACTTCCTGCAGACCAGGCACTGGATCTTACCTCCTTTGCCTGATCATTTCAGATTGGGCACTCATGCCCTGCCTGGGATTTCCTGTGGCTGCTGGGGTAAATGGCATCCTGCTCCAGCGTGGTCTGTTAGGCCTGCTGGCAAATTGCCACCTCCAGTGGGAGTTGGACTGTCAGTGGTCCAAACGTTTGGCCACTTGGACCTGCCAGTCACAGTAACCCAGTCACTGTGGGATGCCATCAAGTGATGGTTGATCCCAGAACATTTGGAGGAAGGAATCCCATTTGTCCACCCAGAGCTGACCATCAAGCTCACAACAGACATGCCTCTGGTGGGGTGGGGAGCACACGTGGGAGCCCACAGGTACTGGTCACCAAGGGAATCCTGTCACCACATAAACCTGCTGGAGCTCTGTGCAATGCATTTGGCCTTGATCGAATTCTCTCCACTAGTCAGTGATCAGGTCATGCAGGTCCAGACGGACAACACCACAACCATGTTGTACCTAAACAGGCAGGGTGGAACTCACTCCCTTCCTCTGTGCCAGGAGGCACTCTGCACCTGGACACTTGGGTGCAGATCTCCTGGTGATCCATGTCATGGAGAATATTCAGCTGGCACATGCTCTTAGCCAGGTAGAAGAGACGTCACACAAGTGGCCCCTGCATCAGGAGGTGTTAAATCACTTGTTCTTTCTGTGGGCACACCCTTGGTGGATCTGTTTGCCTCCTGAGAGAACGACAGACTGTAGCTCTTTTGTGCTGACCCCACACAGTCTGGGACACTGCAGGGGAATGCTTTCATGAGGCCCTGGACCCCAGGCCTGGTGTACACCTTTCGTCCTTTCCCTCTGATCCACAAGATGGTGGTCAAGCCACAGAAGGACAAGGCGTGGATGATCCTGATAACTGCAAACTGGGCTCTGCTGTTCTGGTACCCGGATCTCCTCAGCCTCAGCAGCAGGCCTCTATGGAGACTGCCTGTCTGCTTAGACCTGCTGATCAGACTGCAGGTAATGCTCATGCACCCAGACTCTCAGCCACTGGTCCTCACGGCATAGTTTCTGAGCGGCCAGAGTTCCAGGCCTTGGGGCGCTCGGAGGTTGTTCTCCAGGTTGTGGAGGCCTCCAGGTGAAAGTAGACTCATAGAAGCTATGTCTGCAAATGAACAAAATTCTTCTTTTGGTGTCAGGGCAAGGGGCTTGCTCTCCTTGCTTGCCCTATGTCTAGTATCCTGGACTGCCTCTGTTCCCTTTCCCAGCTGGGACCATGGACGATAACCCTAAAGGTACACCTGGTAGTCATCTCTGCTCACTGGGCACGGACTGGTAAGCCAGTGATGACCCAGGAGAAGGTGGTTGGATGCTTTTTCAAAGGCCTGAATCACTTGTCTCCTCTGGTGTGTGTGTGTGTGTGTGTGTGTGTGTGTGTGTATACCACCTCCACCGTGAGACTTACTGGTGGTATTGTTTATGCTTATGGGCAAGCCCTTCAATCCAGTGCACAGGTATGAGATGTCACCCCTGTCGTGAAAGATGCCCTTCCTGGTGGTCATTATGTCAACCAGAAGTATTGGCGAGCTCCACGCACTTTTGGTGGAGTTTCCTTACCCGGTCATTCACAGTGACAGAGTCGTCCTTCATCCCAACTCAAAGTTCCTCCCAAAGGTGGTATCAGAGTTTCACCTTAACCAGGTGATTAACTTACTGGTGTATTTCACCAGCCCGTCATTGGAGGCTGACCACAGGCTCATACCTTGGACCTGTGGAGGGTGCTCTCCTACTAGGGGGAGTGCATGGCTGGAATTCCAAGACAGGCTCGTTAGCCGTTTGTCACATATGCTGAAGCTGTTCCTTGCAGACTGACAGCAAAGTGGACGATTGCCAGGTGGAATACATCCTACATCAGCCTCTGCTGTAGGTTGGCTGTTAGGAAGCCTCCTGTAGGGCTTAGGGCTCATTCCAGCAGACATAACACTGCCCTGGTGGCTGCTTTCAGGGACATACCTATCCAAGAAGTCTGCAGGACTGCGACATGTAAGTTGGCACACACCTTAGTTCATTTCCAACTACCACATTAACCTTGAGTCACACTGGCATGTTGGTTTTGGGATCTCTGTTCTGCAGTCTCTGTTCATCAGGTAGGGGGGACACACCTTGCACCATCCTCCCAGGGAACTGCTAGGAGTCTGCCATAATGTGGATGAGTCAACCGCTCGGCAGAGGTCAAGCGCCCTCCGGCCGAGGGGCTGTTCGGCCTTACCGACCAGTCAGATGAGTTTTCTTGACCTGGTCAGTCTACTGTTGGATAGGACTGAGGAATCCATCTCACAGACCCCAGTACTCCCGGTTCTCATGTAGAAGTACTTGGCACAGTCAGTCTCTCTAGTTGACCCTGTTCGGGAGAAGCCTCCAACAGAGGCTGGATCTTCTACACCCATGCTGTTGAATGTGGACTGGCACGTGATATACAGCCAGCAGTGGGATGACCCTGCTCTCCATTGACTGGGAGGTTGACGGTCGAGGTCATAGTTGAGGTGTTTACAGTCTTGAACCTGCTCGACCGGGAGGTGCCGCCGTTGGCCCTCTTTGTCCTTCTCATCATTGGGTGAGGAGAGGCGCCATCTCAAAATGTGCTGGTGTAATAAGGAGATCTTACTTCGAGATACAGCTCTTGCAGCAGGTTACACCATTAGGACTGAAGCCGGCAGGCGCCAGGACCCCACGGAAAAATTCTAGCTAGCTGTCTTCAGCGGGGACTGCCCGGCGTCCGGGTCCCGCCTCCGACGTCCAGGCATGGTATATAAGGGGCGGTCCCTCAGATTCTTAGTTCTTCCCGCTGCCGACTTGCATGCCTCGACCTCCGGTCTTAGTCTAGCTACGACGCTGTGGTTACAGAGCTTTCCTACAGAAATTTCCTGTTTCTTCGAAGATATTACCGCTGATGTCCTTTCCGACCTCCGGTCATCCATCGAAGTGTGCTTACGGGAAGCAGATCCCCTTCAAGGACCCCCACACGGCCTGCGTCAGGTGCCTGGGCCCAGACCACGATACCCGGGCCTGCTCTTTCTGCCAAGGGTTCAATAGCCGAACAAGGATCCGGCGTCAGAAGGCTCTTCAGGCGTTCTTGCTGGAGGAGAAATTAAGAGCCATGTCCTCCAAAGGGGAATCTTCAAAATCCCACAAGCATGCAGAAAAGAAGAGAAGGGAGAAGGCCCCTTCCAGGTCCCCGACCAGGGCCTCCGAGTCCCGCAGCTCCGGATCAAAGTCCGACCGCTCCCATCCAGGGCCTCTTCTCTTCCCCCAGCTGCGGTTCCTGCCTCTCGCTCTTCTCAGGCCCTTCCCGCCCGGCCGTCGTCGTCCTCCGCCTCCAAGGCCTCGGCGAAGTCCGGGGAGCGCCACCACCACCACCACCACAGGTCGGGTTCCCGCCCTTCGGCACCCGACGTCCGGTCGTCTTCTGTTCCACCCCGCAAGACGTTGGAACTTACTCCTCTGAAGAGGCCGGTAGACCACGACGCCGGCTCGACCTGTGTCGGCCGTCCATCACTCCTCCTCGGAGCCGCCGCCGGGCGAGACCGCCATCGCTGCTTCCCAGCGGATCGCCGGTTGGGGGGCCGACGTCCGTCCTGCCTGAGAAGAGGACTCCTGCACCTCCGACCATCGTCGGGCAGGAGTCGCTGACGGAGGAAGACCTGATGCAGCTGAGGACCAGACGGGCGACCCCGGCCTCGTGCAGTCTCCCAGGGCTCCCTCGCCGCCGCCCGAGGCCCCTGTGGAGCAGTCGCCGGGACCCAACGACTGCCCTCCGGCGCCTGGGCCGTTGTCGGGACTTTCTTTAGCGGAAGTGAAGGACCTCTTCACGTATTGGTGGGACACCATTAAGAGGGATGTGGTGCCCACTACTCTTCCTCCTCCTCCTCCTCCACCGGCTCTGGCCCCCCCTTCGCCTTCGGGGTCGGCAGGCCGCTTAACTTCCCCCCCGGAGCCCAGATCCTCTCCCAGGGGACGGTCAGAAAAGAGGAGACCTCCGTCAAGATCTTCTTCTGGATCACCAGGCCCCAAGAGGTCCAGGGGACACCGACGTTCGCCGTCGATGGAGGACACGGGATCAGTTTACACCTCCTCTACATCCCCATCTCCTTTCTCCATCCCTTCTCCGGACCCACGTGAGACGCCAAGGTCTCCTCCGGATGACCCCTCATTCATGGATATCATGCGTCATATCCAGGAGAACGTGGGGTGGGATGTGGAAGAATTAGACCCCAAAAGGTTACGCTTGCCAAGTATCTTCAGCAAAAGGAACCCAAGCCTGTGGTGGTGCCACCCTTGGTGGACACTTTCGTGGACGTCACCAGGGCTGCGTGGAAGCGTCCACACTCGCTCCCGGCGGTGCCGAAGAAAGCTGACCGTCTATACAAGGCTCCTAAGGAGGACCAGTATCTGACGCAGCAGCCTCTGGCCGACTCTCTGGTCATCACAGCCTCACATGACCGGCCGCAGCATCTGAGCACCCTGCCACCGGATCCAGAATCCAAGCAATTGGACTCTCTGGGCAGGCGCACGTATGCTTCCGCTACCTGCGCCATCAGATCCTTAAATTACTTGACCCACATGGTTCAGTTTCAGAACGCTCTGTGGGAACAGGGTCTGGAGGTAGCTGAGAAACTACCCGAAGGTGAGCAGAAGGAGGAGATGCTCCAGCTCCTCCGCACGGGTTCAGACGTGGGGACCCAAGTGCTTCGAGCCGCGTACGATTCCGCGGACTCATCGGCCCGAGCAGCAGCTTCCGGCGTTTGCCTCCGGAGACACTCCTGGCTTCGTGTCTCCGGCTTTACCCCGGACGTCCAGAAGAACATTATGGACGCCCCTTTCGAGGGAGATGTTTTATTTGGTAATCCTTCTGAGAAGATTATTACCAAACTTCAAGAGGCCGGGAAGGCGGTGAGGTCGGTCCAGGCCATGTGACTGACCTAGGCTTGGTTCCTTCGAGGAACCAAAGCCGTTTCATGGGCGAACACAGAGGCAGCAGCCTCGGGCCCGCTACACACCAGAGGGGCTCTGCTCCATAGAACCCAGGGTAAACAGCCCGCTAGCCGAGGTCAGCGCCCCTAGGCCGACCCAGCCAACGGCTCATCTGCCGCCACAGCCTGACTCCTTTCCGCCGCCCCCTCAGGATCAACGGGAAAGTATGGTCGGGGGTCGCATTGTGAACTTCCTGCCGGGATGGCAGGCTATCACCACCGACAGGTGGGTTCTGCAGTTGGTCAGTCTTGGCCACTTTATAGAGTTCGCAGAAAGGCCACCCTCGAGGCCTCCTCTGCTCTCCCGGTATCCGGGTCAGCACAGAAACTTAATTTGGCAAGAGGTACTCGCGCTTCTAAAAAAGGGGGTGATAGAGTACGTCCCGGGGAACCAGAGAGGACAGGGATATTATTCTCACTTCTTCCTGGTTCCCAAGAAATCAGGGGACCTCCTTCCAATTCTTGACCTCAGCGACCTCAACATGTCGGTCGCCTACAAAAGATTCCGCATGGTGACTCTTCCGGGCCTTATTCCCATGCTGAAACAAGACGCCTTTCTAGCGTCCCTAGACATGCAGGACGCGTACCTGCATATCCCCATAGCTCAGGCACATCAGAGGTTCCTGCGCTTCGAGTTCCTCGGCCACCATTTTCAGTTCCGAGCTCTTCCGTTCGGACTGTCATCCGCACCAAGGGTCTTTACCAAGTGCATGGCAGTCGTGGCAGCATCTCTAAGGAGACAGGGCCACTATGTGTTCCTGTACCTCGACGACTGGCTTCTCATGGCCGCCTCCAGAGAGGCGTTGTTGCTTGCGGTCCAGAGCACTCAAGACTTGTTCCAGTCTCTGGGCATTCTCATAAATTACGAGAAGTCTCTCTTGGTACCGTTGCAGAAACTACAATTTATAGGCGCAGTTCTGGACACTGTCCAGGGAAGAGCTTTTCTTCCGGGCGACAGAGCGGAACGCATCAGGTCCCTCATAAGGGATTTGTCATCGAACAAGATCGTACCTGCCAGGTCGGTCCTTCGTCTGCTCGGACACATGGCTGCGGCCATTCTCACGGTCCTCTCAGACGGCTCCACATGCGGTAACCCAGTGGATGCTCAAGGTGCAATGGGACCAAAGGCAAGACCACTTGCAGCATCCGGTCAGGATCACGAAATCTATGATCCGCGACTGGCAGTGGTGGCTAGCCCGGGTCGCCTTCCAAGGCGTCCCATTTGTAGCGCCGTCCCCGGAGGTAACCCTCACCACGGACGCTTCAGGTCTCGGGTGGGGGCACACCTGGACGGGGTGAAGTCTCAGGGTTCATGGACCCCGTTGGAGGCTCATCTCCATATCAGTGTTCTAGAGATGAGGGCGGTCCTCTACGCCCTGCAGGCTTTTCAGTCGATAATCCCACTGTGCACTCTCCTGCTTCAGACAGACAACACAGTGGTGATGTATTACCTCAACAAACAAGGAGGCGCACACTCTTACCCCCTTTGCAGGGAGGCCATGAGGGTGTGGGATTGGGTAATCGGTCACGGCGCAAATCTGATCACTGTGCACATTCCCGGGGTGGACAACACGATTGCAGACGGCCTGAGTCGCTCCCAGGCCAGAGTCCACGAGTGGGAACTTCTTCAGGAGGCGGCAGAGAATCTGTTCCTTCGATGGGGAATTCCAGAGCTAGACTTGTTCGCATCCCCATCCAATGCAAAACTGCCCAATTTCTGCTCGCTAGATCCAGGGCCTGGTGTTTTCTGGCGAGATGCGTTGTCCCTCTCCTGGGCGAACAGATTCCTCTGTGCTTTCCCTCCCTTCCCGTTGATCCAAAGAGTTCTTCTCAAGCTGCGCAGGGAGCATGCACAAATGATTCTGGTGGCCCCATTCTGGCCCAGACAGATCTGGTTCCCCTTGCTGGTACAGCTATCTCGGGAACCCCCGCTCCCGTTGCCGCTCAGCTCCCACCTACTGTCTCAGGAGAAAGGTTCGTTGCTCCATCCGGATCTGCGTTCTCTGAACCTGCATGCTTGGCTCCTAGAGACATAGCCATCTTGCGTCACAGGGTCTCGCAAGAGGTTGCAGAGGTTCTTTCTGCAGCCAGAAAGCCGGCAACGCATGCGACGTATGCCATGAAGTGGCGCCGTTTTTGTTATGGTCACGGGATCGTGATCGTTCCCCTTTAGGTTGTCCTGTGAGAGTAATTTTGGATTATCTCCTCTCTCTTTTTCATTCGGGCCTAGCCTACTCCTCTATTAAGGTGCACCTTTGTGCTATTTCTGCCTACCACCTCCCGTGGAACATCGTACTCTGTTGCTCAATTAGACGCCTCTAGGAATTTCTTAGAGGGTGTTTACACCTAGGCTCCCATTAGGGACCCGGTGCCTCCATGGGATCTGCTCTTTGTCCTGGAACAGCTCACGCCCTCCCTTTGAACCTGCCGCGATTGCAGCTACATTTTCTGTCGGGAAGACGTTATTTTAGTTGCTGTTACTTCAGCTAGAAGGATTGCTGAGCTTCACGCCTCATGTGCAAAGAGCCTTATTTAGTTTTCCACCGGGACAGAGTATCCCTGAGGACGAACCCTAAGTTTCTGCCTAAGGTGGTTTCGCACTCACTCTAAACCAGGATATTGACCTTCCGGTCTATTTCCCGAGTTATTCTGATAGAGGAGAGGCTTTGCCCCACACCCTGGATGTTCACCGCAGCCTGAGGTATTGCCTCAACAGAACTAAACCCTCTCGTAGTTCTGACCAGCTTTTTGTTTCCTCTCTCAGAGAATGATAGGCCAATCAGTATCCAAACAGACCCTGTCTCGCTGGCTCGCTCAGTGTATTTCATACTGTTATGATATTAAGCAGAAGCCCTCCCGGTTCTATCCGGGTCATTCTACCAGGGTATGGCTACTTTGCAGCACTTAAAACGTCTCCATCTCTGCTATTTGTGCTGCAGCCACTTGGAGTTCTGTGCATACCTTTATCAGGCGTTATAGCCTGGATATCGCCTCTCGTGGAGAGCCGTTTGCCTAGCGGTGCTGCAGGGTCTCCTGTCCTAAGTCAGGACCTGGAAGGTTTTTCTTACATTTTACCTCCTCCGGATCTTCTGGCAGCGTTACTGCTTGGGAATCAGTCCTAATGGTGTAACCTGCTGCAAGAGCTGTATCTCGAAGTAAGATAGTACAGTTACGTAAGAACTTACCGTAACAGTAGATCTTCGAGAACAGCTCTTGCAGCAGGTACCTCCCGCCCACCTTCCCCCTTGGAGGAGGCATGGTTCTGCTCCCTCTTTTATTGGGATTTCCTTCCTTATTGTCTTCTGACGGTGGATCCTCGGTCTCCCCTTCTGATGTCATCCTGCGGCCGGGAGTCTCCGGCGGGAGAACTGGGGAATCTGGCGGACCGCCCCTATGTACCACGCCTGACGCCAAGGCGGACCGACGTCAAGTGTCCTCATGAAGATAGCTAGCTAGAATTTTTCCGTGGGGTCCTGACGCCTGCCGGCTTCAGTCCTAATGGTGTAACCTGCTGCAAGAGCTGTTCTCGAAGATCTACTGTTACGGTAAGTTCTTACGTAACTGTACTTTCTTCTCACAGCAGTGCACCATCGCAAGGCATGATAGGGCTGTACCCTAAGGTCCTACGCTCCCCTAGCAGCCGCCAGTGGTTACTGTGCTGGCCCCATTCTGTGGGTGCTGCCAACACCTGATTCTCTGATCACAGTGGAGCCGCCACCCCAACAGCCGCCGACTAGCACTCTGTCCAGGGAGGCCGGCTCTTTGGTGAGGATCACCCTGGGTGATGAGTCCCAGGTGGTCCGGGGAGAGTCATGGCTGAAAACTCTCTTAGATGAGTCCTCTGACTTGGACCAGGAGTCCATGGCTTCCTGTGGGGCTCAGGCCCTTCGACCAGGGTAAAGTTGATAAATCTTCACCGACCAAAGGCTGGTGTCATTCAGGGCACCACTTCGCCTCATCTCTTGAATCCGTGGGCATCCAGCTAGAACCTGTACAGAAGAGGCCATGTATCCTCATGGATGTCTTGGACCTGATGTCTCCCCCGGGTTGCCTTCCTGGTTGCTGAGACCGTCTTGGGACTGTCCCTAGAGCTTTGGCAGCACCCAGCATCCTGTCTGGCACCCACAACTGGTATGGTTTGCAACTACACATTCCCTACCAGCTCCCTTTCAGAGTTCTCGGACCACCCCTCCACAAAGGTATGCTTACCAGCTTGATGTTTCTTAAGTCAGGGCACCAGAGGAACTTAGACAAATGCCTGGACAAGGAGTCCCATAAGGTTGACCACACCACAAAAAATGCGTATGCTGTGGCTACCTTGAGTCTCAGCCAGGCTAGCTATGCCATTATGATGGCTAATTATGGCCATGCCATGATGATCATGTTTACGACCTCCCACACCTCGAGCCAGGGCAGCGGGTGGCAGTGGAACTCATCTGAGACCACGGTCCATCGCTGGCTAAACACCGGCTTCAGACAGCCTTGGACATGGGCGACTTGTGTGACCATGCGGTGGCAGCAGCTGTCTCCATGTTATGCAGGGCCTGGCTGCATTTGTTCACCTTCACATAGAAACATAGAGGTTGACGGCAGATGAGGACCGCAAGGCCCATCCAGTCTGCTCATTTATTTCTCTGCCTTATAAATGTGCCATCGGCCTTTACTCTGTCAGTGGCCTATCTATTCATACTCATCTGTATTGCTTCCTTATGCCTACCCATGCCTGTTTGAAGCCCTGCACTGTATTCATAGCCACCACTTCCTGAGGTAGGCCGTTCCATGTATCCACCGCTCTTTCTGTGAAATAGAATTTCCTTACATTCCCCCTTAATCGGCCCCCCCTCTAATCTCACGCTGTGTCCTCTTGTCCTACTATTTTTCTTATATTTAAACATGTTAGACTCTTTCACCTTTTTAATGCCCTTAAGGTGTTTGAATGTTTCAATCATATCACCTCTCTCCTCCTTTGCTCAACGGTATACATATTGAGCTCCGTTAATCTGTCCTCATATGTCTTTGATGTAGTCCCTGCCATTTTGGTTGCTCTTCTCTGGACTGCCTCAATTTGGTTAATGTCCTTGTGGAGGTGTGGCCTCCAATACTGCACGCAGTACTCCAGATGGGGCTCTAACTAGTGTCTCTTGTAAAGAGGATTGTTACCTCCCTCTTACGACTTGTGATACCCCTGCTAATACACCCTAACATCCCCCTAGCCTTACCTACTGCTTTAGAGGTCTACTTGGATGATTTCAGGTCATCAGTAATGAAGATGTCCAAGTCTCTTTCTTCCTTTGTGACTGCTAGCAACTCCCCTTCCAGCCTATAGGTGGCTTCAGGGTTTCACTTCCCTGTGTGCATGATCTTGCACTTCTTTGCGTTAAACCCCAGTTGCCACTCTTCTGACCATTTTGCTAGTTTATCCAGATCTCTTCTCATTCTGCCCACCCCATCTGGGTCATCTACTCTGTTGCAGATCTTGGTGTCATCTGCAAACAGACAAGCCTTACCCTCTAGTCCCTCTGCAATGTCACTAATGAAGATATTGAAGAGGACTGGCCCCAGGACTGATCCCTGAGGTACCCCACTTGTGACTTGTATCTCTTCTGACTATACCATTTACCACCACTCTCTGTTTTCTGCCCATCAACCAGTTTGCCACCCAGTTGACCAACTTCTGACCCATCCTGAGCCTACCCAGCTTATTTATCAATCTTCTATGTGAAACAGTATCGAAAGCTTTGCTGAAGTCAAGGTAGGCGACATCAACTGCTCCCCCTTTGTCCACCACTCTGGTTACCCAGTCAAAGAAATCTGTGACATTAGTTTGACAGGACCTTCTTTTTGTAAACCCATGCTGTCTTGGATCCTGTGCCCCTATGGATTCCAGGTGTTGCACTATCCTTTACTTAAGGAGTGCCTCCATAATCTTGTCCACTACTGAGGTAAGACCGACTGGTCTGAAGTTCCCTGCCTCCTCCCTGCTACCACTCTTGTGGAACGGGATAACATGAGCCCTTCTCCAGTCTTCTGGGACCTCTCCTGTGCTTAGAGACTCACTAAACAGTTCTGCTAATGCCTCTGCTAGTTCCACCGTTAGCTCCTTAAGTACCCTGGGATGTATGCCAGGTCCCATTGCCTTGTCCACCCTGAGCTTAGCGAGCTCTTGTAGGACCCTTTCTTTTTTGAAGGGAGTAGTGCTCACCTCCCTCCCCCATGTGTCCATGGTGCTGAGATGTGGGCCCTGCCCTACCTTCTGTTCAGTAAATACTGAGCAAAAGTGTCTATTTAGGATAGATGCTTTTACAGGGTCCTCCTCCTCACATGCCCCCTTTTCTCCTTTGAGCTTAGCAATACCCCCTCTGGACTTTCTCCTTTCACTAATGTATCTGTAGAAATTCTTGTCACCTTCTTTTACGGTTCATGCTAGTGTTTCCTCAGTTTGGGACTTTGCCTACCCTACTGCTTTCCCTGCTTCCCTTAGGGCAGTTTGGTATGCCTCCCTATCTTCATTTCGCTGTGTTCCCTTATATTTCCTGAAGGCCAGCCTTTTGGCTCTGACCTTCTCTGCTACTGTATTTGAGAACCAAAGTGGTTTCTTTCTTCTTTTGCACTTCCTTTTTTAACACAATGGAATGTTGCTTCAAGTATTACGTCCTTAATGCTTGCCCACTTTGCCTGTACCCCCTCACTTGTGTTCCTTTTTGCCAGGTCTAGCTTAACTCTGTTGGCCATCTGATCAAAGTCAGCTCCTCTGAAGTCCCATATTTTTGCCTTGGAATGGGATGATTTAGATGTAGTGGCCAAATTGAACCATACCATGTGATGGTCACTGGTCCCCAGGCGACTTTCTACCTGGAGATCTGTGATCCCTTCCCTGTTAGTCAGTACTAAATCTAGGATAGCCTTGTCTCTTGTGGGTTGTTGTACCAGTTGTTTGAGGCCCTCCCCCTGCAGGGAATCCACCATGTGTCTAGTTCTGGCAGATGTTCTTGCTGGTATTGAACAATCTGTATCTGGCATGTTGAAGTCTCCCATTATCAGAACCTCCCCTTTAGCTGTCATGTTTTATACATCTTCTAACAGTAATGTGTCTGTCCCCCCCTGGTCTGGGGGCCTGTAGAGAACCGCAGTTCTTATGGCTGTCCCATTTCCTGTCTCCAGGGTGACCCACAGTTCTTCTGGCTCATTGTGTGTATTCTGAATTTCTGTAGCTTTGATATTTTCATTGACATACAGGGCCACTCCACCCCGCTCTTTTTGCACCTTGGTCTCTTCCGAACAGTACATAGTCAGGTACTGAATTCTCCCAAGTGTGGTTACTGGTAAACCACGTCTCACTAATTGCTACTATGTACAGTTTAGCCTCTGACATCATTGCCTGTAGGTCTGGGATTTTATTTCCCAGGCTGTGAGCATTTGTGTACATGATTTTCGATTGGCCAGATTTCGGTGTGTTAGTTCTTGTGCGAGGTTTGGAATTTCCCCTGTGCGTCGTATGGGGAGATGGACCTTTTTCTTACCTGGTGATGCAAATGAACTGCAAACATGCTGAATCCCTGTTTGACCATTAGTTGAGGGGGGAGGGTGTTCTTCCCATTTGACATATGGGATGCTGCACCCTCTCCCATTTGCTAGTTTAAATATTCTGCAAAGATGTCAAACTTCTGCCCCAATGCATTGACTCCTCCTTAGTCAGATGCAGGCCATCAAATTTAAGTATTTTCGCCCAGAACTGTTGCCAGTTCCTATAAATCTGTGTCCTTTTCCTGGCACCAGCCCTTGAGCCACATGTTTAGCTCCCTATCTTCCCTCTCTGACCTTCCATCCATCTGCCCCTCTCCCAGACTGGCAGGATCTCAGAGAAGGAGATGTCGAATCTAAATGATTGATAGTTTGTCACCCAGCCTGGACAGGTGTTCCTTGGTTCCACAACTGGACCGCTGGGCGTAGATCATTAGTCTTATGTGTACCAGGACGCTGTGTTTTCTCCTGCTTTGTGAACAATTTAGCAATGCAGTCAGTGTCTCTCCACGCTGATGTACCTGGGAGACATCTGACCATTACCCTCGCTGGAGATGGGTATCAACTCCCCGAATCATGGAGTCTCCTATGATCAGAAGTTTTTTGGATTTCCTTTTTGCTTTTTTTTTTATTTCGGATCCTGATTTGGGCGAGTTTTGTTGTGCTAGCTCATGTGCTGCCGTGTCCTGCTTTGCAGTGTCCTCTGCCCCTTTGTTTGATTTTGGAGATAGAGGCAGATACCTGTTTGTAGTGTTTATATGGTTTTTGGAGGTAATATGTTGGAGAGCACAGAGTGATGGGGCACCCGATTTGCCCCTCCTAACCACCTGCCAACCTCCTGGACCAACTACCCTCTGCGGTCAAGGTTCTTCTGTTGGATTTTGGGGAAATGGCAGGTGGTTCTTATAATTTATTTCCTCTTGAATATAAAATTTGAGGTACGCAATCTCTGCCCATGCTGCCCGGAGCTGAGCCCCTAAGACCTCCAGTGGCCCAGCATGTAGGACAGTGTCCTAAATCCTGTAAGACTGTCCTTCTGAAAAGTGTTCCACAGTACCTGCAGTTAATGATATCCATTCCAGATAAGTTGCTGGGTTTATAACCTGGTCAGAGTAATTGGAAGGAAAAAAATGCAAGCAATGATTTGATTTTGTGTTTTGTTTTCGTATAACTTGTTATAACAAGTTAAATTACTAGTGCCCCTGTAAATGAGCTCACCTTGTGCATGCCCCACTGATCGGCCCCTTCCTGCTTTGCCACAGGAAATGTCACAGCTGTGGTACCCTGTAAAAGGAGTGTAGTGTGGGGTGGTTGAGGATCGGGGTAGGTGGCTGGGCCCTTCCCCTGCCGAAAAAGAACCACGGATGAAAGAACAAGGAGGTAAGAGCAGAAACAATCAGTCAACAACAAATGCAGTAACCCTGAAAGCTTATCCTAATGTTAGATAAAACTGTAAAACCTGTAAAGCACCACCTGTAATAATTTCAGAGAAGATATACCCTGTAAGAAACACTTTGCTACAGAGAAAAATAAAGCAGTAACAGAAGATATACCTTGCAAAAGACCATTTGAATCAGAAGATTACAGCAGTGATCTGTTAGCACACACCTGTAGGCACCCAACAGAGATTGGCAGATGGTCCTTTTCTGGGCACTGATCTCTTTGGCCCTGGGATGGAAGGACATTTCACGTGGATTCAGAAGTCCAGTGCCACCCTAGACTCAGTGACTTCATCCCAGAGGGACACGAAAAAGAAGCCGAAGAAACCAGCCTTTCAGTACTGGTCTTTTCAGTCACCAGCTACCCAGCAACAGCCCCAGCAGGGACGGTACCAGACCTGGTGTTCCAAGAAGTCCAGAGGCCAAGGTCTGGGGGCAGGGGTAGTGGTGCCCTTTCAGCAGCCACTGGTGCCCTTCCAAGCCTCCCCAATGGTGGCTTGGGGGGGGACATCATCCCTTCACCTGTCCTGTCCCTGACTACTATTCCCATCGGAGGTAGGCTGCGTTTCTTCTTGCCACAGTGGTCTGCTATCACAACGAACAAGTGGGTGCTAGACATAGTGGACAGTAGACTCTCATTTTCGAGGCTCTCCCACCCTACTACCTCCACGCACCTCAAGAATCTGCGGTGTCTCAGGACATGCTGTCTGCCCCCAGGGATGACATTGTTCAGCTCCTTTCGAAAGAAGCCATAGCCCATGTCCCAGACACTCTGGCTGTTTAGGATTTATTGTCCAGGTACTTCCTAGTGCCAAAACAGATAGTGGGGTGGGGGGAGCTGAACTCCATGCTGGATCTTCATAATCTCAACCAGTACTTATGGAAGCCAAAGTTCCGGATGGTCACACTAAGCCAGAATATAATATCCTTGGAGCAGGACACGTGGATGTACTTCCTGGACTTCCAGGAAATGTTCTTCCATATCCCCGTCCACAGGTCCCACCAACGGTACCTACAGTTTCAAGCAGAGGGGTCCTGTACCAGTTCCAGGTCATGCCATTCGGCCTCTCCTTGTTTCCAAAGGTCTTCACCAAGTGCATAGCAGTGGTAACAACCCACTTAAGGTGCCTCGGGATGAAAGTTTACCCCCGCCTGGCCGACTGTCAAATTGCTGGTCCATCCAGAGAGCCTTTGGCAAGATCTACAGCCCTGGCTCCAGGCCTGCAGAGACCTGGGCCTCTTGGTCAACCCAGATGAGTTCAGACTGGTGCCAGAGCAGGTGATCAAGTTCATCGGGACAGAGCTAGGCTCCCTCCAAGCCAAGGCTTGAATTCCTGTGGACAGGGCATCAGATTTTACCACCTTTGCCTAATCATATCTTGTTTGGCGCTCACACCCTCCCTGGGACTTCCTGTGACTGCTGAGGTACATTGCATCCTGCACTAGCGTGGTGAGATGCGCCCGCTGGCGGATGTGCCACCCGCAGTGGGAGCTGGGCTACCAGTTGTTTCAATGCCTAGGTCACCTGGGCCAGCCGGTAATGGTGACCCAACTGATGTAGGATGCCATCCCATGGTGGATTATCCTGGAACATCTGGAGGAAAGAGTCACATTTGTCTGGCCAAAACTGACAGTCACCCTGACAACCGACTCACCTCTGGTGGAATGGGGAGTGTACCTAGCATATACCACAGGACCCATAGGTTCTGGATCCACAGGGAGTCCCGTCACCACATCAGCTTGCTGGAGCTCCATGCAGTGCACCTTGTTCTGATGGAGTTAGCTCCATTGGTCCAGGTCCACATGGACAGTACCATGACCGTGTACTAACTGAACAAGAAGGGCAGCACACACTCCCTTCATCTGTGTCAGGAGGCTCTCTGCACCTGGACCCTTGTGCTGCTTGCATGTGGATCTCCTGGCCATCCACGTTCTAGGAACCTCCAACCAGCTAATGGTTACCTCAGCTGGGTGGGTGAGGTGTTTCACAAGTGGTCTCTGCATTGGGAGGTAGCGATCCACCTGTTCTCCCTGTGGGTCACTCTGGTGGATCTCTCTGCCTCCTGGAAGAACGCAAAGTTGAGGTTGTTTTGTGCCCACTTCCCACAGTGTGGGACAGTGATGGGGGATGCCTTCATGAGACCCTGGACCCCAGGCTTCCTCTATGCCTTCCCTCCCTCCCTATCCCCTGAGCCACAAGATGTTGGTCAAGGTGCAGAGAGACAAGACATGGATGATCCTGGTAGCCCTGGACTGCTCTCGCCAATTTTGGTACCCGGATCTCCTCCGCCTTAGGAGCAGGCCTCCGTGGCGGTTGCATCTGTACTTAGATCTGCTCTTTTGTCATAAAGGAAAGATTCTGAACCCGGAGCCTCAGTCCCTGCACATCACAGCCTGGTTCCTGAGAGGCTAGAGTTCCAGGCTTTGAGTCTTTCAGAAAATGTGCTCCACATTGAGGAGACTTTTCAGAAAGAGTTGACCTGTCAGTGCTATACCTTCAGATGGAAAAGAGTTTCCATTTGGTGTCAGGGCAGGGAGCTTGACCCCTTGGCCTGCCCTTTGACTAGCATCCTGGATTACCTGTGGTCCCTTTCTCAGTCAAGTCTCAGGTTGACGACCTTCGGTGTACACGTAGCAGCCATTTCTACATACTTGGCATGAGCTGATATGCTGACGGTGGCGCAGGAGAAGGTGGTCAGGTGCTTCTTTAAGGGTTTGGAGCACCTGTCCCCACTGGTGCTTGAACCACCACTGCCTTGGGACTTGCTGCTGGTGTTGGCAATGTTCATGAATAAGTCGTTGGAGCCGATACACGTGCGAGGTATCACACCTGTCATGGAAGACCACCTTCTTGGTGGCTATCGCCAGCAACAGAAGTATCGGTGAGCTCCAGGTGCTTATGGTGGAGTCTCCGCACCTGGTGTTTTCACAAGGACAAGTTAGTCCTCTGCCCCACCTGAGGTTCCTCCCAAAGGTTATGTCAGAGTTTCACCTTAATCAGGTGATTAACCTCCAGGTGTATTTCACTAGTCCAGCCTTGGAGACCGAACACATGCTCCACTCATTGGACCTGAGGCAAGTGCTAGCTTATTATAAGGAGTGTATGGCTGGAGTTCGGGGAGAGGTCCTCCAGCTCTTTGTGACATACGCTGAAGGCGCACCTGGCAGCTAAGCGGATGACTGGCAGGTGGATAGTCTCCTGAATTGACCTTTGCTATAAGTTGATAGTAGGGAGCCTCCTCTAGGGCTTAGGGTTCATTCCATTAAACTGCTGCCTCGGTGGCTGCTTCCAGGGACGTCCCTGTCCAGGAAATCTACAGTGCTGCTGCTTGCAAGTCAGCACATAACTGCCGGGATGCTGCTTTTGGGACCTCGGTTCTCTAGTCTCTGTCTGCCGAATAGGGGTTGTGCGCCTTGCCCCCTCCTCCTACGGAACTGCTAGGAGTCTGCCAGAGTGTGGCTAGTGCACCATATCCACACCCCTAGAAATGAGGGTTCTAGGGACATGGATATGTTGTTCATCCACACTGTCTGGCAGGTATCCTTGCCGCTTTAAATCTTGCTGGAAGGTCTTCAAGCTGGCTCCTCCCACCCACCCGGGTGGTAAAACTCTCGGCTCGGCTCCATGACACCAGATCTTCCTTACGCTTGGAAGCTCAGGTTCCCTCCTTAGCAGCTCTGCGTATAAGACTGGTTCTAATTCTTTGAATTTTACGTAATTAAAAGTTTTGCTAAAAGACTTGGTCTTCTCTCCCTCGGCTGCGCATGGACCAATCGACTCGGTTTCGGAGATGCCCTTGCGGGCAGAAGATGTCTCAGGCGGATCCGCACTCCGCGTCGCGTCTACTGCCCAAGGCCTTGAGCACGACCCATGAACCCTGCAACCTGTGCTCTTCCTTTTCCGACCCACGTCCTCGAGAACCGTGCTGCCCGTTTACAACTGGGGCGTCCCGAGAAGCGATTTCCTCCGATTGAAAGTCAAAAGAGGCCCGGTCGACGGTGTCCGCAGCGGCGGGTTCGGCGGATCAGCTCGAGCAGATGATCACCCTCGAAGAGGAGGCGGCGCGGGCCGCTTCTACCTCGGCTGCAGCATTTGTCCTGCTCTCTCTGGGTGCCTCTTATTTAGCTTCTTTCAAGGAGCTTTGTCTGACCCTCTCTACTAAAGGTGAGGGACCAATTTCTTCTGGACCTTTTTCTCGGTCCAAAAAGAGAGACAAGGGTAAGTCTCACCGTCGACGCTCTTGGGAGTAGAAAAGATCCCTCTCCCCGAGTTGTATGCCGTCGACTTCGGTCGACTGCTCGGCTTCGGCCACTGGTCTCACGGTGTCCCCGTCAGGCCAGTTGACCGAGACTCCCGTCGACACGGTCGAGATTTTTCTCGACCCGTTGGACGGGTTAGCTCGACAGGAGAAGCGAGGAATCCCTCTCCCGTTCCCCGGTGGGAGTTGAGGACCCCTTGGCTCATCTGTGCCTCCGGTTCCGGAGCCGGTTGAATCTTCCGAACCGAGGAGTGCCGGTTCTCACGACACCTCCCTCGCACCGTCCCGGCAGCCGAGGTTCCTCGGTCTCGGGTCTTGACCCCTTTCGCGGTCCAGCCGATCCCACCGCCATAGGCGGTCTCGGCACCGCTGGCAGCGGCACTGGCCAGCCATCCTCCTCCTCGACGAGGGAGGCTTCGCGCAGTTAGCCGAAGATATGAGGAACTCATGTGGCAACAGCTCCTTCTGACCAGGAATAAGCAGACGCGTGAGTCTTCCCCGCCATTAAGTGGCTGTCACCGGAGCGGCTAAACAACCCCTCGTTTTATCCGAGGAGCCTGTTCCCAGGCCGGTTGTTCGGCTAAAACCAGCTGCCCCACCGATTCCGGTGGAACCTCCGCCTCCACAGCCGTTAGTTGGGGCTCCGACCAAAAATTCTCGGTCGGCTCAGGGACTGCCCCATAGGCTGTCTGTCACCCTCACTCCCGATCGACCTCAGCAGGTGGAGGGTGGCTCAGGCCCGAGGCAGCTCTTTGAGGACTCTTCCGAGTCCGAAGACGATTCCTCCCTTTTCTCCAAGCGAATGGACTTGGAGTCCTCAGGATGACAGTCGGACGATAGCCCTTCGTCCTTCCTGGGATTGCTTCGGCTCATCTCAGAGTCCACCGGAATGAAGCTCGAACCCGTTTCTAAGCGGGCCCGGTATCCCCTCACTGAGATTCTGGACCGAGGGGATTCCCCTACGGAGGCCTTTCCGTGGCCGAGGCCAAGTGGGCCCGGCCTTGGAACTCTGGTAGCCTGCTTCCTGCCCCTGCGCCTTCAGCCAGGATGGCCAGGAAGTATGCGGTCCCACCGTTCCTTGTCCGTTTTTCGAACACCCTCGGCCGAGGGGTTAGTTACCGACAGCTTTCCGCGTGCGGGAATGCTAGGATGTGGACAAACCTCCCACAAGGAGTCCAAGAAGTTGGACTATGCCGGGCGAAAAGTCTATGCTGCGTCCTCCCTCGGCCTTGGCCAGGCCAGTTCGGCCGTCCTCATGGCACATTTCTCTCATGCCCTGTTGGGCTCCCTGGATGAGGTCGTCCCTCATCTTCCCGCGGATCTGCAGACCACGGTCAGGCAGGTGCGGGACCAGGGCAGGGCAGTGGCCAAACAGTAGCTCCAGACTGCTTTAGATATTGGGGACTCATGTGCCAGGTCTGTGGCAGCCGCAGTGGCTATGCGTTGTCTGGCTTGGCTGAGGATATCCACCTTTACTTCGGATACCCAGCATAAGTTGGCGGATGTTCCCTTTTTGGGGACCGACCTCTTCGGCCCTGGGGTGGAAGGTCACCTGCAGAGGATCGAGAAGTCCAGTGCTACCTTGGACTCTGTGTCTTCCACTCAGAAGGACAAAGGCCGCAAGCCACAGCCTAAGCCCTTTCGTCCTTCTGCGCCCGCAGCGCGTCCGGCCCAGCAACATCAGGGCCAGCAGGCTCGGGCTTGGCATCCCAAACCCAAGCCCGGGCTTCCTCCAACAGGAAGCAGGGAGGTAAAGGCCCAGGAGGTCCCTCGGCCGTCCCTCCTCCAAGCCTGCCCAGTGACGGGGCTGAGGGTGTCGCCCCAGCCCGTCACCTACCCCAGGTTCCCCTGTGGGGGGACGGCTCCGGCATCTCCTTTCCACCTGGTCCGTTATTACCACGGACAGGTGGGTGCTGGAGGTGGTGGGAAAAGGCCTGCCTCTAGAATTCGAGCAGGCCCCGCCTTCAGAGCCGCCGCACCTCGGGGCCTCGGTCCGCAGCTCACTGTCGGCCTGCCAGGCCGACATCGCCTCATCCTCCAAAAGGAGGTGATTAGGGAGGTGACGGACCCTCCCTCAGACCCGGGGTTTGTGTCCAGGTACTTCCTGGTTCGGAAACGGACGGGGGGCTGGCGCCCCATTCTCGACCTACACGACCTGAACAAGTTCCTAAGGTCTCGAACCTTCAGGATGGTCACTCTGGCTCAGATAATACCACCCCTGGAACACGGCGTGTGGGTCTGCTCTCTGGACCTGCAGGACGCGTTCTTTCACGTCCCTATCCGTCCGTCACATCGGAGATTCCTTCACTTTCGAGCGGAGGGATCCCTTTTAGAGTTCCGAGCCATGCCCTTCGGCCTGTCTCCAGCTCCCAGGGTCTTCACCAAATGCATAGCAGTGGTGACAGCGATTGGCTGATAGCAGCCCCCTCCAGACAGGAGGTGGAGCGGTCCAGAGATCTGGCCCTCCAGGTTTGCTCTCAAATCTGCCTTCTCATCAACGAGGCCAAGTCGGAACTCGAGCCGAAGCAGGTGATTCTGTTTATCGGGGCAGAGCTCGACTCTCTTCGAGCCAGAGCACGGCTCCCGGCGGACAGGGCCGAGGTTCTTGCCTCCTTTGCCCAATCATTTCTGGTTGGGCAATCGCGCCCTGCCCGGGACTTCCTGCACCTCCTGGGTCTCATGGTGGCCTGTACCAGCGTGGTCCGTTGGGCACGCTGGCACATGCGCCCCCTTCAGTGGGGACTGGCCAGCCAGTGGTCACAATGCTGCGATCCATTGGACCAGCTAGTGACGGTGACCCAGGAGATGTGGAACGCTCTCCGGTGGTGGACCGTTCCAACTCATCTGCAGGAGGGCATCCCGTTTGTCCGCCCCGAGCCGACGGTCTCTCTATCGACCGATGCCTCTCTGATGGGTTGGGGTGCCCATCTGGGGGAACACCGGGCACACGGCCTCTGGTCCCCGCGGGAGTCCCGATGCCACATCAACCTACTGGAGCTCTCAGCGGTCCGCCTAGCTCTCACCGCCTTTGCTCCGTTTCTCCGGGGTCAAGTGGTCCGAGTCCAGACGGACAATACCACGACCATGTACTACCTAAACCGCCAGGGCGGGACGCGTTCCATGCTTCTATGCAAGGAATCTCTCGTGCGCAGCTTGGAGGCGGATCTCCTAGCCATTCATGTGGCAGGAGCCTCCAACACCCTGGCCGATGCCCTGAGCCGGATAGGGGCTGCATCCCATGAGTGGTCTCTCCTGCCGGAGGTAGTACAAGATCTGTTCTCCCATTGGGGCACACCTCAGGTGGACCTGTTTGCCTCCAGGGAGAACACAAAGCTGAGGCTGTTCCATGCCCGCCCCCCTCAGCAGGGCTCGCTGCAGGGGGATGCCTTCTCGAGGCCGTGGACCCTGGTCCTCTTCTACGCCTTCCCCCCATTTCCCTTGATTCACAAGGTGCTTCTCAAAGCAAGGAGGGACAAGGCGCAGGTGATTCTGATAGCCCCAGATTGGCCCCGCCAGTTCTGGTACCCAGATCTCCTCAGCCTCAGCTCCAGGCTCCCGAGGCAGCTTCCAGCTCGCCTGGACCTGCTCTCAGTCAATCAGGGGAAGGTGTTCCATCCGGACCTTCAATCCCTGCACCTGACGGCCTGGTTCCTGAGCGGCTAGAGTTCCAGGCCTTGGGTCTTTCCGACGAGGTCCTCATGTTGTTGAGGCGTCCTCGTATGAGTCGACCAGGAAATGCTATGCCTTCAGATGGAAGAGATTTTCCATTTGGTGTCAGGGCAAGGGCTTGGACCCTTCCTTCTGTCCTTTGGCAAGCATCTTGGACTATTTATGGTCCCTTTCGTCAAGGGCTTAGGTTGACGACCTAAGGGTGCACCTGGCAGCCATCTCTGCTTACTGGGCACGGGCGGGGGCAGTCGGCGGCAGGAGAAGGTGGTCGAGGCCTTTTTCAAAGGCCTTGATTCATTTCCTCCGTATAGAACCTCCACCTCCGTGGGATTTACTGCTGGTACTGGCAAAGCTCATGGGCAAGCCTACCGAACCAATGCACAGGTGTGAACTCTCTCACCTGTCGTGGAAGACCCGCCTTCTTGGTGGCTATCCGTCAGCCAGAAGGATGGGAGAACTCCAGGCGCTCTGCATCGAGTCTCCTTACCTGGTCTTCCACAGGGACAAGGTTGTCCTGCGCCCCCACCCGAAATTCCTTCCGAAGGTGGTGTCGGAGTTTCACCTTAACCAGGTGTTGACTCTGCCGGTGTTCTACCCCAATCACACCTCGGAGGCCGAATACAGGCTACATACTTTGGACCCTAGAAGGGCGCTCGCTTATTATAAGGAGCGCATGGCTGAAATTCGGGAGAGGTTCGCCAGCTGTTTGTCACCCACGCTGAAGTCGCACCTGGCAGACCTGCAGCTGCCGGACGATAAGCAGGTGGGTCACTTCCTGCATAGATCTCTGCTATAAGTTGGCGGGCATGGAGCCTCCCAGAGGGATAAGAGCTCATTCTACCCGCCATACTGCTGCATCGGTGGCTGCTTCCAGGGCGTCCCTGTCCAGGATATCTGCAGGGCTGCTACCTGGAAGTCAGCACACCTTCATTACCATTACCACATCGACCTTGAGTCACGCGGGATGCTGGTTTGGGGCCTCAGTTCTCAGTCTTTATTCCTAAGTAGGGGTGTGCGCTTTGCCTCCCTCCTCCTGGAGAACTGCTAGAGTCTGCCAGACATGTGGATGAACAACATATCCATGTCCCTAGAAATACAGGTTACTCACCTGTAACAGGAGTTCTAGGAATGGTATATGTTGTTCATCCACACACCCACCCGACCTCCCGGCCGACGCACAACCTGAACTTCCAGCGGGCCAGATCTGGCGTCATGGGGCGGAGCCGAGAGTTTTACCACCCGAGTGGGTGGGAGGAGCCAGCTTGAAGACCTTCCGGCAAGATTTAAAGCGGCAAGGATACCTGCCAGACAGTGTGGATAAACAACATATACCATTCCTAGAACTCCTGTTACAGGTGAGTAACCTGTATTTACTCACCTGTATCCATAGATATTCTACGGAATGGTCTCTTGCAGGAAGTCATTACTTCTGAGAGGTTCCAGCAGAGGGCGCTGTCACATGGCAGCCCTCTAGCAGTCTTCACCAGGGGCCACCCACCGATGTCATCACTTTCCTGCTTCCTGTATAAGAGTGTGTGACCACTGGATCATCTGTTCATTTTCCAGCCGTCTTCTCTAAGCAACAGTCATTGACAAGAAGATTCTACTACTCTTGGGGGCTCATCCCACATGAGCTCCCCATCTGTGGATCTACATTTCTGGACACACATAGAGCAGGAGTGCCCCTCCTTACCCCCTATGTTTTTCTTTATCATTGACAGTCCCCATACCATCGACAATGTATCTATACTCCCGTCGACGGATGCATCATTTCTCTCATCAGCATACTGCCATCAATAGCTTCTACCATCGACGATGCATCTCTTCTTTCATCAACGGATTCCACCATTGACGGTGCATCTACACTCCTGTCAATGGCTTCCACCATAAACGGTGCATAATATTCTGTCAACAGCTTCCACCGGCTTTATTTGATACATCATTTCGCCAACATACTGCCAACGATCGGGCCATCATTTCTCTCATCAACATACTGCCATCGACGGCGTTGACAGTGCATCTACACTCCCTTCTACGGCTTCCACCGTCGACGTTGCATCCATTCTTTTATCAACGGATTCCATTGATGATGCATTTATGCTTCCCTTGATGGCTTCTACCATTGTGAATGCATCCCTTTTTCTCGTTGACGGCTTCCCCCATCGACTATGCATTCTTTCCCTCATCAATGGCTTCCACCGTCGTCAATGCATCCATTCACTAGAACCAGGCATCTCTGTTCTCATTGCCGGCTTCTTGATGTCCTCCAAGATGGCTACCACCATCGCCGATGCCTTTCTGTTTCATCAAAAGTGCATCAGTTATGCTTCCAGCACCTCTGTACTTTGCGTCTGGTCAGCGGCCACCGCTTCCGGTCTCCCTCTGTCACTAGCATACCCTTATAGTCATCCCTAGTTAATGGGGCTTCATGACGCGCTGATGGCTTATGCCATGTGTTAACCCCTCCTTGGTTGTCAATACAGGGGTCAGACGGACAGAGATTTGGACCCTGGTTTTCATTCCCTAGGCGCAAGACCTGCTTAGGCTATGTGTCCCCCTCCTTTACGTTTTACACACTTCTCCTTCTCAGAAAGACCTGGACATCTCCACTGTAGCACGGCACATCTTGCATGCCTTACAGCACTCCCTGCCCTCCACTCGTAGGGGGCAGGGCGACCCTCCACAATCTCCTTTTCTCCCACCTCAGAATTATGATGTTTTCCCACCCTGGTCACACACTCCTTCTGTGGAAGAAAAGAAGAAACCGTTGTTCTGCTCGGCAAGAGCTCCCGGTTCCCCTCACTGGTGGCCTTGTCCTTGGTGATTTCCAAGGGCTGGACTTTATTCCCCAGTCTCCCTTTTCGGTCCTCTCATCCCTGCCTGAGGGCCTGGCAGGACTCCACAGCAACCCTCCTAATGACCCTTTATTCTGTGAAATGATGATACCAATACAGAAAGTCATGGGATTATCCATCACAAAAACATGACAAAGTAGAAATATGGCAGAATAACTTGATCTGCCAGAGGAGCCTCTTGGTGGTGATTTCTCCACTAATTACAACCTTAGCGGTGGGCCTTGCTGGTTGCTTTGTCACGTATCAGCTTTTCACTCCCTTAGTTGTTCCACATATGGTAGATCATATTTATCTGCTCCTCTGGTTCCTCCCTTCCTTTCCAGCTTTCCTGGAAGTGGACTCTGTTCTGCCACTCATTATCACATGAGCTCCCTACTACCTCATAAAGAATCCTTAAGACTTGCCTTTCTGGAAACTTTGGCATTTTCTTTTCCAGTTCCCATGAATATCAGAATTCTAATCCATATGGGCTGTATGATGCACGCATCTCCATATCCCTGGGTCATCTGCCATTGAACTTATCATTCACCTCCCTCCTTCACCCGAATGGGGAGTGCTTATTGGCTACTATAGTAAATTAGTCCTGCTACTTCTCGTCACCTACCAGGTCGGGATCTGATGCCGGCGATACCTAGGCCCGACTGTCAGCTGTTGACATTTCTTTACAACGCCATACCTGGCTCCACTTTTCAGACTACCCATGGCCCTCTGGTCAGGGGCCCGGGTTCCTCGGGCTAGGTACTCATATTTTACTGGATGATTTACAGGCATCAGGCAGCACTTTAAGTATGGTTCAAGGCATGTACCATACTCCACATATCTTCTGCCGTAGTCGATTCTCCTCCTACTAGAGAACCATTACTAGCTGCTTTGGAGGTCTTGCTCAAGCCACATGCGACAACGCCTCTGCTGCCCGTGGTTCCCACCCACCTCCTGGGGGCTAGGCAGCCCCACACCTAGTCACTCACTGGGGTTTTCTGTCTCCCACCCTCCTTGACCCAACTTCGGAGGTTGTGGATGTCTCTTTGCCCTCCATTTATGGGCAGAGCTCGTGCTCATCTCACTGAATGGGTACTCTGGGTTATACAGAGGGGTTATACTCTGGATTTTCTTCCCTGACTCACGCTCGCCCTCCCTGTCATATTTATTATTCCTCTGCTCATGTACCTATTAATTCAAAGGGTTTGAGGGTTCTACTGGTACCACACGCCGTTTCCCAAGTACTCCCTCTCATGGGGTCCTACTCCTACGTCTTTCGGGTACCCAGCCAACTTGGAAATCTCTGTCCGATACAGGACCTCACCACTCTGAGCCTTTCTGTCTAGTGCAGACAATGTCGTTTGATGCCCTTGGTGCCCCTCATGCCTATACCAGACATGGTAAGATTAACATTCAACCCTATATATGAAGGGATCTACATGCCTCCTTCCTGCTCATCACAGGTTTTTCCCCTCTCTATCTGCTAGGCTACCACTATCAGTCTCGATCAATCTGGTTTAGCCTTTCCTCGGCACTGAGTGTGTTCATCACATATTTGGAGGGAGTTATACCAGTTCTAAAAGACACAGTCCATTGGCCATAGTTCACCTGGACTGCCTCTGTCTCCGATACATTGGAGCAATCCTAGATACAATTTCAGCCAGAACCCTCCAACCCGGGCCCACGCTTGTCTCTGGCATCACGCTTACAGACTTAGAATGTAGTCAGAGTCAGGTGACTGCTCTGCCTTCTGTGTCCTGCCATCCCTATGGGAGCCCTCTCCCATCTTTAGAGGAGACCTTTTCAGTGAAACCTCCAGACTTAATGGTCTCATGGACCAGGAAAAATCTGAAGAAAAGATCAGTGTCATTCCCTCTACCATCACCTCTGACGTGAGGGTGACTCGAATCCAGTTTGACAGGAATGCCTGTTCACTCCCTCCCAGTCCTCCATGGCTGCTTCCCGGAGGGGATGGAACGCATACCTGGGTCCTTTATGGCCACAGAGTGAGTTGACCTTGTGCCTCTCATCGGTCACCTAGATCTGAGACCATTCCATTTAGCCCGTCTGGCTTTTATGATTCTGGACCATTGCTGATCCAAACAGACACTGCAGTGGTGTTCTGCCTAAACAAACAAGGAGGTGCTCCACTCCTCAACCTCTTGACAGCCCATTAAGGAACCCTGTTGCTTCCCAACCTGACAGTTCTAGGCCTTCATGCTGGACACTTTCCTAAATACTCTACCAGTGTCCTCACCTGTTGCCCGTCTCTCCTGGCCTTCCATACTCCAGCATCCTGTGCAACATACCATTCCAGAGGAAACGCTTTCCTATGGTCTAACTTTCGGTCTGTGGTCCATTACTCTTGTCCACTGCCGAAAGTTCTGGTCTATCTGGCCTCACTACTGAGTCCGGTTTATCTTATTATTCCTAATTCTAAAACCACTTTGCCGCCATCTCGGCCTTCAATGACTCAGCATGCATGGCACGTTACTGTACCAACCTCATCTTCCAATGATATTTTGCCCAGTCTGGTACATATCAAACCTCCTATTAAACGACCCACTCCTAAACTGTGGGCCCTCCATTTTGGCTCTTGAGACCTTTGAACCGGCGGTCACTTGTGACCACTGTTTTCCTTTCTGGAACATGCTGTTCCTTTTGGCTATCTCTTCTGCGCGAGGTATTTCCATGCTTCCGAGCCTCTTGTGTGGGAAACCTTACGTAATTTTCTTCGAGGCCCAGGTGATCATTCATCCCGGCCCTGCCTTTCTTCCTGATAGGGCTCTCCGAACATACTTTATATCACTCTGTGGAGCTTCTAGTCTACCAGTCTTGACTCTTCCACCCGGGTTGCACATTTATTACGTATTCTAGATGTCTATCATATACTGCACTATTACACTAATCATACACAGTCAATTAGGACAGTGTCTCAGTCATTTGTCACATTTGCCTCTGACAGAGCGAGGCTTCCTATTACTACACAAACCCTTTTTATCATGGTTGGTGAATTATATTACCTTCAAACAACATGAAGTCTTGCTGTATTCTGACATATTGCAGTGATCCCCAACCTTTAAACTGCCCCAGAGAACAAAGAGTTAACTTTCTATGCAGAGCATAGAATGCTGAGCTCGAGCTCTTTTGAAGTCTCTGTCCGGAGTGTTTCAAACTCAAACTGTCAGATTCTTTACTCCACCTCACTGAACGGTCGCTCCGGAGATTTTCTCCTTCAGCTCGGTTCGAAAGTCAGTTAAAGTTTCAGTTTTCGTCGGTTTTAAACTGAAAAAGTTATCTGTATAGTCGATTCAGTCTCTGTCTGTGGTGCCGTGGAGTACTAGATAGGAATTTTCTGTTTTTCTGTGTGAACTTTAGAAAGTGCGGGTCTGGTTCGACTGAACATCCATTTGATAGTGAAATCTTGTGTTTTGTGTTTTTACTTAGTGTGTGGTTACCGGTCCTTATCGGTTCTAAAAAAAAAAATGTGTTTTAAATCGTTTTCAATACCCGTGACACGGTTAGGAACCGATAAGGGAGTCTTGCCTGGCGGTTGCTGAAAAAAGGGTAAGTTTGGTTAGGTTGGCCATGTCTGAGAAACCCAAGAAAAAAAACGTGCCCACTGAGTTTCAACACTGCAGTGAGTGTGGGGCGGTCTTTGCTAAGGCCGATCCCCACACCACCTGTGTTTATTGTCTGGGGTTTGACCACCTCGAGGTTTGACCACCTCGATTCAGACTGCCAAATATGTAAAAAATTTCCCAAATCTACCCTTGAGAAGAGATTAGGTAGACTGAGGGAAAAGGAGGCCGAGAAGTCCGCTGACCCGGAAGGCCAGCTCGGTTCGGTTCCAACCAGACGGAAGGGAGTGCCCTCTGACCAAGCGATACTTCTTGGCGGAAGGAGAGCCGATTCGAGGATCGGTTCCGACAGAAAAGAAAACGCAAAGACAAATCGTCCGGTTTGGATCCAGAGGTTCATGTTCCGACCGCCGAAGAGATAGCCAGAGCGATTCAGATTGTGGAATCGCTCCGCCCGGTTCCTACCGATCCGGCACCTTCTGGCAGGAGTTCGGTTTGGTTGGTTCCCCCGGTTCAAGATTATACCCTCGAAGATTTTTATGAACCAGAGTTTGAAGGGGAATTTGAGGATGATGATGGTGAAAGTGAGGTTCTGGATGTGCCTGTGGAACTGGACATCTCCCCAGACAGACCTTCAGGTGTTTCCCCTCCTAGGCTTTCTGAGTCCTCTTCTCACTTTATGTTCTACAGAAAGGTTGCTGAAACCCTCCAGTTTCCTATGAAGGAGGCTGTAGAGGATCAAGAGGAGCCTGATTATGTAGAAATGATGGACATCCCGGAGTCCAGGAGACTGTCTATTCCCCTCCACAAGTCCTTTGGGAAACAGACACAAAAAATCCTAAAGTCTCCTAACACTATACCTCCTGTGGATAGAAGAATGGACAAGCGGTATACACTTTCAGGCTCAGACACGGAGTTCTTATACCAGCAATGCAGCCATGTTGGGGTAGTGCAGGCTGCTGCCTGTGACAAGGCAAATATTCCCTTGGCTTCACACCCCCCAGACAAGGACTCCAGGAAGATTGGTGCGATGGCAAAGAAACAGTACATGGCATCTTCCTTGAGAATCAGGCAGGTGAATTATATGGCCTATACAGCCAGGTACCAGAAGTCCAGGTGGGACACTGTACTGGCACTGGCTAAACAGGCCTCCCCCAGCTAGCCAAGGAGCTGGAGGCAGTGGCTGCAGATGGGATTGAGGCATCTAAAGTTCAGTTTTATGCTGCTGTGCACTCTAATGATGTGTCATCAAGTGTCATGGCTACATCTGTGGCTCTTCGGAGAATGGCTTGGCTCAGATGTACTAGCCTCTCGCAGGGCACCCAGGCTGAGGCCATGGATTTTCCTGTAGTGGGTAATTCTCTGGGGAGCAGACAGAGAATTACATGAAGAAAATGGATGAGTACAGGACAACTTACAGGAGTGCTCAGGCCAAGGAGAGACAGGCAACTTCTCAAAGGCAGCAGTCTAGGAGCAGGGGCAGGCCTTTTCGAAGGCCTTTTTACCAATCAAAGGCCTCTTCTTCTTCTTCTCAGAGGGGGTTCTTCAGAGGGAGAGGCAGAAGGGGGATGAGCAGGGCTGCATCCACTCCTCAGCCTAAAGCCCCTGCCAAGCAGACACCCTGATGGGCCTGTCTGCGTCTACTTCCCTATTCCAGTAGGGGGCAGGCTGGCTTACTTTGTCCAGGACTGGATGTCTATTACATCAGACAAGTGGGTCCTGGAAGTAGTAAGCCTGGGACTGGTTCTCAGCTTCAAAAAATTTCCAAAGATGACAGCCAGATCTTTTCCACCTGCAAATCTCTCGGAAACCCGAGCCCTAGAGGCAGAGGTTTCTTCTCTTCTAGCCTTAAGAGCCATAGAAAGAGTACCTACCCTACACTGGGGCAAAGGACAGTACTCCAGGTACTTCCTTACCCCAAAAAAGACAGGGGAGTGACGACCCATCCTAGACCTAAGATATCTAAACAAACATCTTTTAAAACCAAAGTTCAAGATGGTAACTCTGGGAATAATCCTTCCCTCTCTAAGGCCAGGGGACTGGCTAGCCTCACTGGACCTCAAAGATGCTTACTTTGACATTCCCATCAGGTGCTTCCACAGAAAGTACCTCAGGTTCAAATTGCCCTCAGGCCACTATCAGTTCAGAGCAATGCTCTTTGTCCTAACCTCAGCACCAAGGGGTTTTACAAAGTGCCTGACAGTAGTAGTTGCCTTTCTAAGAAGGCAAAAGATTTCCATTTTTCCATATCTGGATGATTGGCTAATAGTGGGTCAGTCTCCAGACCAAGTCAAGTCTCACCTGCAAGTGACCCAGCAAGTGCTCACTTCTCTGGGATTTCTTCTCAACCTTCCCAAGTCAGTTCTCGAACCTGTCCAGCTACTTACCTTTATAGGGGCAGAACTGGACACACTCAGAGCGAGAGCCTTTCTTCCTCTAGAAAGGGCAAGGGTTCTTCTGGAACTAGCCTATTCCTTCAGCCTTCGGGTATCTCAACCAGCAAGGCATTTCCTCCAGCTCTTGGGCCACATGGCAGCTTCAACAGCAGTGGTCCATGGGGCAATATTCCAGCGAGGGATAATCAGTTCCACCTGAGAGCTTTTTGGTCTCAGAGGAAGGATTCCCTTACCAAGCTGATCCCAGTGACTCTGACCTTGATCCAAGCCCTCCAATGGTGGCAGGATCAGGACAATGTAAGACAAGGTGTTCCTTTTGCTGTTCAGCCTTGTTCAGTGGTCCTTACCACGGACACTTCTCTTCTGGGCAGGGCAGCCCATCTGGGGTCCCTTACTGCCCAGGGACTGTGGTCCCCCCAAGAATCCCTTCTCCATATCAGTCTCCTAGAGCTCAGGGCAGGTTTTCTGGCCCTGAAAGCTTTCTCTCAGTCAGTACAGAACAAGGTGGTTCAGGTCAGAACGGATAACACCGCCACCATGTGGTACATCAGCAAGCAGGGAAGCACTGGGTCCACGGCCTTGTGCACAAAAGCCATGAAGTTATGGTCTCTGTCTTATTCCCTGCAAACCTCTCTGGTAGCAGTTCACCTTCCAGGGAAGGACAGTGTGTTAGCAGATGCTCTGAACAAGATCTCTCAGGGCCATTACAAATGGTCCCTGGACCCTCAGGTGTTGAAAGTGATTTTTTTTTCAAGATGGGGCACTCCAGAGATAGATCTCTTTGCGGCTCCAGACAATCACCAACTCCCTCTCTTTTGTTGCAGACCTCCAGTCTTGGTCCCAGTCTCCTGGCCTGATTCTGAATTGGGAGGTGAAGTTTCTGTATGCCTCCCACCCCCATTCAAAGTTTTAGTTAAAATAAGGTCTCAACCTTGCAAAGTGATTCTGATTGCTCCAGATTGGGCCAGACAGCCCTGGTACCCCTGTTGCTGCCCCTAGCAGTCCATCTTCCCCTGTCTCTTCCCAGGAATTACAGCCAGTTAACATCCTCTCAGGGGAGGATTTGGTACCCCAATCTCCAGTCTCTCAATCTCAAGGCGTGGCTCTTGAAGAGTTAGTTTGCAGATCTGCACCTTTCCCAAGGGGTTCTGGATATTCTCAGAGCTTCTCGAAAGCCCTCCACCAGAAAGACTTATAACTCCAAATGGAAGAGATTCAGCATTTGGTGTTCTAAGAAGCATATTTCTCCAGATACTGCTGGATTGCCTACTGTTCTGGATTATATGGTCCATCTTAATGGGCTAGGCCTCAGACCAGCTACTCTTAAGGTTCACTTGTCAGCTGTTTCTGCGTTTCTCTCTGTGGGGAAGTCTTCTTCACTATCTTCTCACCCTGTGTTCTGTAAATTTTTTTAAGGATTGCTTCACACCAATCCTCCTTTTAGAGACCCTGCCCCTGCCTGGGATTTGAATGTTTGCATTGCTCAACTTATGTAACCCCCTTTAGAGACTGTCTTCAGCAGAGCTTAAGTACTTAACTTGGAAAACTGTGTTCTTGGTAGCCATTACCTCTGCCAGGCGTATCAGTAAATTGCAAGCCCTGTCAGTGAAACCTAATTTTTATCTCATTTCACAGGGATAAAGTGGTCCTTAGAGCCAATAGAAGGTTCTTTGCCTAAAGTGGTTTCAGACTTCCGTTTAAACCAGTCTGTCTCTTCCTGTTTTCTTCACTGATCATTCTTCCTCAGGAGAGAGGAGGCTACACAGTTCAGATGTTAAAAGAGCCCTTAGTTACCACATAGAGCGTACCAAGGGTCACAGATTTGACTCCCTTCAGTTGTTCCTTACTTATGGAGAGGTGGGAAAGGGCAAACCTGCCACCAAGGGATCTGTTGCCAGGTGGGTTGTGTCTTGTATACAATTCTGCTATGAAAAACTGGGAAAAACTCCACCCTCAGGCCTGAGGGCTCATTCCACAAGAGGTACAGTTGCTTTCCTGGCTACTGCCAGGGATATTCTCTTAGAAATTTGTCAAGCAGCCACCTGGAAAACAGTCCATACCTTTATCAAGCATTACCCTCTGGATATCTAGGCTAGGAGTGATGCTCGGTTTGGCACAGCAGTGCTTCAGAGCCTATTCCCAAAGTAGGTTCTGTCCCTCCTCCATGGAGGTACTGCTTGGTAGTCTGCAATATGTCAGAATACAGCAAGACTTCATGTTGTTTGAAGAAAAAATTACTCACCTTAGTAATTATGTTTCTTCTAATGGAGTCTTGCTGTATTCTGACCTCCCTCCCTGCCTCCCCTCTCAGAACCGTTTTTGGGAAGTGGGTGGGTAGGTGCAGTGTTGCACCCATGGGTGCTCTTTGTTTACACCCTCCTCCTTTTTGTTTGGGTGTTGATTTATTTCTGTTATTTGTATTAGATTGGTTTTTGGGTTTCCTGACTTGAGTCTTCCTTGGGAATCCAAAACGTTTTCTGCCAGTTGGCTAGTAGGAATTTTATAATTTCCACATAGAATTTTTAGTTAGTTGGGCTCGTAAGAATCTGACGGTTTGAGTTTGAAACGCTCCAGACAGATACTTCAACCCAGCTCGAGCTCAGCATTCTAAGCTCTGCATAGAAAGTTAACTCTTTGTTCTCCGGGGCAGTTTAAAGGTTGGGGATCACTGCAATATGTCAGAATACAGCAAGACTCCATTAGAAGAAACATAATTACTTAAGTGAGTAATTTTTTCTTTTGGTACGACTAGGACTGTACCTGGCCATGTCCAGGATCACTCTAACTACAGCTGTGGCCACTAATGCGGCTTCCTTTACAGGAGCCTCCATTTCAGATATGTGCAATGCCGTTATCGGATCCATGATCCATACTTTACAAGGCACTGCAATAGGAGCCTGGCCTCATGCCGTAGGAGGGCCTTTGCCTGTGCAACCCTACAAAGTTTCATATCATTCTTGTCCTCCCATTTGGTCGTAACTGCTAGGAACTTTCCCAGAAGTAATGACTTACTCCAAGAGACCATTACGTAGAAGATACTGCAGTTACACAAGAACTTACTGTAACAGTAGTTCGAGGAATGTCTCTTGCAGTAAGTACGATCCCGCCCTCCGTCCCCTTACCTTCTCTAACAGAGCAAAGTCTGATCTAAGTACTTAGGGTTGGGAGTGGGGACTCACTGGTACCTCGGTCCTCGCCTTTGCGAGCTGAATCCAGCTGGGAACAGAGGATCCAGGGGCTGCCCACTCTTCTATAGGAAGCAGGAAGCTGATGTCATCAGTGGGCAGCCCCTAGTGAAGACTGCTAGAAGAGTTGCTGTGTGACAGCGCCCCCTGCTGGAACCTCTCAGAAGTAATGACTTACTGCAAGAGACATTCCTTGAAGATCTACTGTTATGGTAAGTTCTTATGTAACTCCACTTTTTAGGATTGGTATATGGTGCACAACCACACAGTGCGCCCAACATCCTCTTGCGAGTGGCACACTGATCCCTGCTTCCAGTATGCAAGATTTGATGTCACGGAGTGGAGCTGATGAGTATACCACACGGGTGAGTGGGGGGAGCTTAGCTTGAAGACATCTGGTAGATTTAAAGAGAAAGGAAGACTGCCAGAGTGTGGATGTGCACCATGTATACCACTCCTAGAACTACAGTTACAGGTTAGTAACCCTCATCTCTAGGGACGTGAATAATGTGTTCATCCACACTTCTTTGCATGTCCCTTTCCCCTTTAATTCTTGCCGGAAGGTTTTCAAGCTGACTCCTCCCAACCACCTGGGTGGTATAACCCTCAGTTCCATCCCATGACGCCAGATCTTCCTTTATGCTGGAAGATTCAGGTTGCCTCCTCTCCGCTATCGTGTTTTGTAGGCCCTGGTTTCTATTTCTTTGGATCCTCTGAACATTAAGCTCATTCGAGCTAGCGTTTTGATTTTTGCTGTCCGATCATGGAAGATGAATCTTCCCCCGGTTTTTGCCAGTGCCCGTGTGGCCAGAAAATGTGGTGCACAGATCCACATACTGTATGTGTCTACTACTTGGGTGTCAGCCATGACACCCAGGCATGCGAGATGTGTCTCACTTTCCACCCGAACGTCCTCGATGATCGTCTCACACGACTCAAGTTGGGCAGGCCCAAAAAACAGAATCCACCAGTGAAATCCAAGGAGGCGCAGTGGGCGGTCTCCGCGGAGCAGTTAGAACAGATGCAGGCCTTCAAGGAAGAGGCAGTGCGGGCCTCAGAGCTCTCTTTTCGGCCAATTTTTGTTCCACTCAACCTGGGCTCCACGTTTTCGGGCTCCTTTCAGGAGATGTGCCAATCTCTCCCCGCCAAGGGCGAGGGACCTTCGAGCTCGCATACCTCCCAGTCCCATAAAAAAGGACGAGGAACCAAGAGATTCTTCGTCTCAGCAAAGATGTCCTTGAGATTGAGAGTGATCTCAGTCACAGGAATCTCCATTCTCGACTTCAGTCGAGATTGCTTCTTCGGCCGCCGGCTTTTCAGCTTTGCCGAGTGGTCAGCCGGCCGAGGTCTTGATCGACGATGCGATAGAGATCACTCTTGACCCTGTTGATCTGTTGTCGCCCGACGAGGCCGACAACTCACTTACCAGGACCCTGATCGTTGCCTCTTCTCGATGAGAAGACCCAGCCTGCTGGCAGTCCCATCGAGGAACCAGTCCCTGATCAGGGAAAATCACTGGTTTTCCCAGGGTCTCCAAAGCAGCCCAGTCGGCCAGTCCGATCGAGGTCAAGATCTCGGACCCCCTTGACCAAGAGGCAGAGGAAGGCGCATAAGCGCTCTAAAAAGAGGTGACACCGTCATTCATCTTCGTCTTCCTTGGATGAAAAGGGGCTTCGGCGGAAACTCCATCGATGCAATGAAGATCTAATGTGGCAACAGCTGATACTGTCCAGTCAGAAGCCTTCTACGGTTTCCACCCTGGCCATTACTTGGCTTTCGCCTCCCAGGCCAAAGCCGACTCCATTGGAACCGGTAAAGTCAGTTCCTCCGCCTGTGGAGCTGATAAAACCTGCCCTGGTTAGGCCAAAATCTGTCTTTGCACCGATAGTGGGGGCTCCTATGAAGGAATCTCAGACGGTTCCAGATCTTCCTCACAGGATATCGGTTACCCTCACGCCTTCCCACCCCAGACGTGTAGAAGGGGACCTTGATGGCCGGCCAATTTATCTGAATACCTCAAATTCTGACGACACCGACCTCCACTCTCATCCGCTGGATGTTGAGTCGGTGTGTAAGTCTGTTGACAGAGGAGGAACTTTTGTCATTTCTGGGAATTCTTTGCTTTATCTCCGAATCTACAGGGATGCCCCTGGAACCTGTCCAGAAATGGGGATGAGTACAGATATTGTTAAAAGAGGGGACACTCAGACGGTAGCCTTCCCATTGGCTGAGACCATTGTAGGACCAGCTTTGGAGCTCTGGCAGCATCCTGCCTCTTGCCCAGTGCCGTCTGCCTGGATGGCCCGCAAGTTGCGGTGCCCATTGGGTCCCTCTCAGGGTTCAGAGAACATCCCTCGGCAGAGGGGTTAGTGACCGCTTCTGTGTTCAGATGCACAGGCAACTCTGCTGACACTGATAGACCTCCAGACAAGGAGTCCAAAAAACTGGACCACTCTGCCAGGAAGGTTTATGCAGCCTTCTCTCTAGGCCTCCATCAGGCAAGCTCAGCCGTCGTCATGGCGCACTTCTCTCATGCCCTCCTGGGCTCCTTGGATGAAGTTCTCTTGCAGCTCCCCACGGACCTTCAGACTACGGTCAAGTAGGTCTGGGACCAGGGCCGAACCATTGTCAAGCAGCAACTTCAGACGGCCTTGGACCTCTGGGATTCTTGCGCCCATCTGGTGGAAGCCGCGGTTGCCATGCTCTTCAGGGCTTGGCTGAGGCTTTCCACCATTATGGCAGATACCCAGCAGAAACTCACTGATGTTCCTTTCCTGCGTACTGATCTCTTCAGCCCAGGTGTGGATGATCACCTTCAGTGAATCAAGCAGTCCATTGCCACCTTGGACTCTGCTACTTCTGCTCAAAAGGACACCCCTAGCTCTAAGAAACAGCAGCAGAAGAAGAAGAAGCCTTTTCGGCACCCTGCTCCTATGGCCAAGAAGCCCTCCTTCCAGGGTGGGCAGCAACAGCAGGCACAAGCTTGGCGCCCTCGGCCCAAGTCCGGGCCTCCAGGTGCCCGCAGACAGGGAGGCCGGGGTTCAGGCAGTTTCCAGTCTGGACCCTCTTCCTCCAAGCCTGCCCAGTGACTGGATAGGAGCTGTCACCCCTATTCCCGTCATGCCAGCTCTGGGTCCTCCCATGGGGGACCGGCTCTGCCACTTTCTTTCTGCCTGGTCCGCTGTTACCATGGACAGGTAGGTCTTTGAAGTGGTCGGCCAGGGTCTGCCTCTAGAGTTCGAGCAGTACCCTCCCTGCTGAGCCCATGCCCCACGGGAAGAGAGAGTGTCAGTTCACACTTGGTCAGCTCCGAGAGACAGCATAGCCCAACTCCTCCTCAAGGAGGCAGTGGTTCGAGTGGCAGATCCTGCAGTCAACCCAGGGTTCATTTCCAGGTACTTCCTGGTCCCAAGGTGGACAGGGGGCTGGCGCCCCATTTCTAGATCTGCACGACCTGAATCAGTTTCTCAGGCACCTTCAGGATGGTAACTCTGTCCCAGTTCTTACCACCCCGGGGGCAGAACATGTGGTTCTGCTCACTGGATCTCCAGGACACGTTTTTTCACGTCCCAATCCGTCCGTCTCACCAGCAGTTCCTCCACTTCAGAGCAGGGGGAACCCTATGCAAGTTCTGAGCCCTGCCATTCGGCCTGTCATCATCCCCATGGGTCTTCACCAAATGCATTGCAGTTGTGGCAGCCCATCTCTGGCGTCGAGGGGTCAGAGTATACCCTTACCTCGACGACTGGCTCTTAGCAGGTTCCACCCTACAAGAGGTGGAGAGGTCCAGGGACCTGGCCCTCCAGACCTGCTTTCAACTTGGCCTCCTGATCAACAAGGCCAAGTCGGAGCTCATGCCATCGCAGGTGATGTGCTTCATCGGGGAAGAGCTCAACTCTTGCCGAGCCAGAGCACGGCTCCCAGCGGACAGGATGGAGGTTCTCTCCTCCTTTACTCAATCATTTCTGGTTGGGCACTTATGCCCTGCCTGGGACTTTCTTCGCCTTCTGGGGTACATGGTAGCTTGCACCACCATGGTCCGATGCGCCCGGTGGCATATGTGCCCCCTTCAGTGGGAGCTGGCCGCCCTGTGGACTCAGCGCTATGGTCACTTCGACCAGCTGATCACTGTGACCCAGAGGATGAGGGATGCTCTCCAGTGGTGAACTGTCCTGGACAGTCTGCAGGAAGGGATCCCATTTGTCCGCCCCGAGCCGATGGTCGTCCTCATGACCGATGCCTCTCTCATGGGCTGGGGAGCCCACATGGGAAACAATAGGGCCCACGGATTCTGGACTTCCCGAGGTATCCCGATATCATTATCAACCTGTTGGAGCTCAGAGCGGTCAGACTGGCTCTGTCAGCATTCGTTCAGCAGCTTCGGGGTTAAGTGGTTCAAGTCCAGACGAAAATACCATGACCATGTACTACCGCAACAACCAAGGCGGCACACACACCCCGCAGCTGTGCAGGGAAGCGATCCACATCTGGACACTCATAAGCTAACTGGAGGCAGATCTCCTAGCCATCCATGTGGCAGGAGCCTCAAACCAACTGGCGGATGCTGTCAGCCACGTCAGACAAGACATCCCACTAGTGGTCTCTCCCTCCAGAGGTAGCTCACAGCCTGTTCTCTCATTGGGGCAAACTGATGGTGGACCTTTTTGCCTCCAGAGAAAACACCAAGCTGAGGCTGTTTCGTGACCCCCCCCCCCCGCGGGGTTTGCTGCAGGGGATGTCTTCTTGAGGCCGTGGACCCCAGGCCTCTTCTCGCCTTCCTCCATTTCTCTTGATTTGCAAGGTGCTTTTCAAGGTGAGGAGGGACAGGGTGCAGGTGATCCTAGTAGCCCCAGACTGGCCCTGCCAGTTCTGGTATCCAGATCTCCTCAGCCTCAGCAACAGGCTTCCTAGGCATCTTCCAGCATGCCTGGACCTGATCTCAATCATTCATGGGAAGGTATTCCATCTGGACCTTCAAACCCTGCACCTTACAGCCTGGTACCTGAGCGGCTAGAGTTCCAGGCTTTGGGTCTCTCCTAGGATGTACTCGCAGTAGTGGAAGCATCCAGAAAGAAGTCGACCAGGAATTGCTACACCTTCAAATGGAAAAGGTTTTCCATTTGTGTCAGGGCAAAGGCCTGGACCCTCTGTCCTGTCCTGTGGCTAGCATTTTAGACTACCTTTCTGTCCAAAGGGGGTCTTCGACCCTTACAGTGCACCTGGCAGCCATCTCTGCTTACTGGGCTTGGGCCGGTCAGCAGACGGTGGCACAGGAGAAGGTGGTCTGGTGCTTTTTTAAGGGCCTAGATCACATATCCCCTCTGGTGCGTGAACCTTTACCTCCGTGGGATTTACTGCTGGTTTTGGCAAAACCCATGGGCAATCCATTCAAACCAGTGCACAAGTGTGAACTATCACACTTGTCATGAAAGACGGCCTTCCTGGAGGCTGTCACTTCAGCCAGAAGGATTAGGGAGCTCCAGGCACTTTCGGTGGTGTCTTCTTACCTGGTCTTCCACAGGGACAAAGTTGTCCAGTGCCCCCCCCCACCCAAAATTCCTCCCAAAGGTGGCGTCAGAGTTTCACCTTAATCAGGTATTGACTCTGCCTGTGTTCTACCTTGGAGGCCGAGTACAGGCTTAATACTTTGGACCTGAGATGAGCTCTTTCCTATTATAAGGAGAGAACGGCGGAAATTCAAGGAGAGGTTCGCCAGCTGTTTGTCACCTACGCTGAAGCCACATCTGGCAGATGTGCAGAAAAGTGGACAATTGGCAGATGGATTACATCTTGCATTGATCTCTGCTATAGGTTGGCAGGTAGGGAGCTACTCGCAGGGCTAAGGGCTCATTCCACCCGCCATACCGCTGCGTCGGTGGCTGCTTCCAGGGATATACCTGACCGGGAAATCTGCCAGGCTGCTACCTGGAAGACAGCAAGCACCTTCATCTCCCACTACCACATCAACCTTGAGTCACGCCAGGATGCTGGTTTTGGGGCCTCAGTTCTCCAATCTGTGTTCCCAAAGTAGTGGGTGTGCGCCTTGCCTCCCTGCTCCCAGAGAACTGCTAGGAGTCTGCCAAGAAGTGTGGATGAGCAACATATCCATGTACCTAGAAAAACAGGTTACTAACATGTAACAGTAGTTCTAGGAGTGGTATATGTTGTTCATCCATACTGACCCACCCGACCTCCCCGACTGCGAAGCACAAACCTGGCTTCCAGTGGGCTAAGATCTGACTTCATGGGGCAGAGCCGAGGGTTATACCACCCGGGTGCATGGGAGGAGCCAACTTGAAGACTTTCCGGCAAGAATTAAAGGGGAAAGGGACATGCCAAGAAGCGTGGATGAACAAACATATACCACTCCTAGAACTACTGTTACAGGTGAGTAACCTGTTTTTCTAGGAGCGTGGATATGTTGTTCATCCACACTTCTTGGCATGTCCCCTTCCACTTTAAATCTTGCTGGAAGTCTTCAAGCTGGCTCCTCCCACCCACCCGGGTGGTATATCCCTCGGCTCCAACCCATGACGCCAGATCTTCCTTTCCACTGGAAGATGCAGGTTCCCTCATGCTCTCAAAGCATTTCGTAGGACCTGGATTCTAATTGTCGGTTTTTACCGAAACTTAAACTTAAACTCGTCAAGTTAGCGATTGCGCTTTCAATGCATCAGCAATGGAGGCTAGATGATGTCGCGCACTGCCTGCCACCTAATGTGCGTTTACTGCCTAGGTGTCTGACATGACACCTCGTCATGTGGTTTTTGACTGGCCTTCCATCCCAACGTCCTGGACAACCGCAAAGCGCGTTTGAAGCCAGGGAGACCAGAGAAAAGGAACCTGCCGGTGAAATTGAAGGAGGCGAGGAGGGCGGTTTCCGCGGCTGCGGGATCCGCTGTGCAGCTGGAACAAATGAAAGCATTTGAGGAGGAAGCAGCTTGAGCTTTGGCCAATCGAAGTCCTTTTGTTCCTCTGAACCTTGGCTCCACCTTTACAGGCTCCTTCAAGGAGTTGTGCCAGTCTCTCCCCACCCGGGGTGAGGCGCACTCGGGATCGTACTCCTCCCACTCTCAGAAGAGAGAAAAGGACCCCGGGTCTTCGTCTTGGCAAAGACATTCCTGGGACCAAGAGAGGTCAGAGTCCCAGGAACATGCGGTCTTGACTTTGGTCGAGATCACATCCTCAGCCGCCGGCTTCACGGATCTTCCGTCTGGCCAGGGACCGAGGAAGTGGCTGACAAGTTTGAAATTATCCTCGACCCGAGAGACCCCCTTGTCGCTGGCTGTGGCCGATGACTCTTTGGAAAGGACTCTGGTCCTTGTCTTCCCTGATAAGGAGACCGAGCCCGCTGGTGCCCCATCAAGGACCCTGTTCCGGACCCTCGGTTTCTCCTGATTGACCGAGTCGGCCTCCCCAATCTGAGCCGAGGTACAGAACCCCCTTGGCTGAACGGCCGAGAAAGAGCCATAAGTGCTCTAAAAAGAGGCGTCGCCACAGGTCCTCATCCTCCTCAGACAAGGAGAGGCTCCGGCGGAAACTCTGCCGATGCTATGAAGACCTCATGTGGCAACAGCTGATTCTTTTTTTTTTTTTAACTTTGATTTTTATTTAAAAAAAAAAGGGTTTTCATTTCACACACAATACACATATATCCATTTCTGACAGTGATAGCCACTCTTTGTTCAGATTATATGCTTTTACATTATTTTAAAAGTTAAGACACTCTTCTCCCCATTTCAGTACAGACAAGCAGGAGCAAAATAAAAAAAGGTGGAAGATGAGGCAGGGCCCCCCACCCCACCTCCTTTTTTTTAAGGAGTAAATTATTTGTCTATACGAGTTTGGTATAGAGACCGTCCTTTCCATTTGTTCTGGAAACTTGGTATTCTATCATTTAGCTGTGCTGATAAACCTTCCATTTTATATATATATATATCAATTATAACTTCTCTCCATTCTTGTATTGTTGGTATTACTTTTTTCATCCATTTTCTAGTTAGCACCTTTTTTGCTGCAAGCAAAAAAATGGGCATTAGCGTTTTTTTCCCAGGAGGGGGACCGGTCCGGATATATTGACAGTAGAACCATCTCCACTGTCAATTCTATTGTCTCGCCCAAGCAATTTGTTAATTCCCCCTGAAGGGAGCACCAGAATGGCATTAATATTGGACAAAACCACATGATGTTCCCTAGGTTAGCTAAAGTGCATCCACACTCTCTCCAGCAACGACCATACATTTCTGGCAGGTATTCAGCCAGCAAAGCTGGTGAGCGGAAATAGCAAATTCTGCATTTCCATGCATATTCTCTCCAGAATATGGAGGAAGTGATTTTAATGGCTCGCTCTGTTGTCTGTGTCCAAAGGGTGGGGGAGATGGAAAGACCTAACTCTGAGTTCCATCACTCTAGGATGGACAATGCTGACTCTTGAACTTGGTCTCTGAGTCCCTTGTAGATGTTCCCTATCAAATGCTCTCCCAATTGGCCTTTAATAGTGTCTATGAATAGTTTTAAATTTAGGTTCATAGGGGTTGGTAATGTTGCTTCAATGTTCCTTTTCCTTAAAATATAATTTCGTATTTGTAAATATCTAAAGAAGTCATTTCTTCTTAATTTATAGTTTGCTTTTAGTTCAAATGAGCGCATTCCCTTTTCATCTAGAAACTGGAAAATATGGGATAAGCCCCCCTGTCTCCATTGTGAAAAAGTTTGATCTGAGTGAGATGGAATAAATTGCTCATCGTATGAAAGTATCATACAGTATGTATAAATCAGATTCAAGTATGGTTTTTCCCTCATCCTGTACCAAATCTTTAAAACACTAGCTGTAATCTTAGTAAAATTCTTAAGTGGAGGGATTTTCCCGGGAGAAGAACACAAAAGCCTGTGAATGTCATACATATCATTGATTTCAAACTCCAGTATTTTCCATGGTGCTGAGAATTCCCTTGATGCCCATAATATCAGTATTTTAAGAAAGGCAGCTGCTGCGTATAGTTCTAGATTTGGTAAATTAATACCACCCTGGGCCACAGATAATGTTAAAATTGAATAACGTATCCTGGGCTTATGGTTACCCCACACAAAACCAAAAGATTTTCCCCCAGGATTTAAAGTAAAATCTCGAAGGAAAAAAGGGAATATTTTGAAATAAGTATAAAAGTTGTAGAAGTACATTCATTTGTAGCAGTTCTGCCCATTGAAAAAGGGATAAGTGTAATGCTGACCATTTTTTAAGGTCTTGTTGAATTGTTTGAGTTAGGGGTTCATAGTTTATTGTTTCTATTACCTCTAAATTTGAGGAAAGATAAACTCCAATATATTTAATTTTAGTAGAGTTCCATTTTAAGGGATAAGTCCGACGCTTTTCACTGCTGGGGCGGAAATTTAAAAGCCAGACTTCAGTTTTATTTATATTAAGTTTAAATCCCCCTGCTTTTTCTAATTTTTTTTAGTATATGCCATGTGGCTGGAATAGTGGTTTCTAGGGATATCAAAATCAGCAGAATATCGTCAGAAAATAAATTGAGCTCATATTCCCTTTGGCCCAGTGGGATCCCCTCCACCTCCCTAGCCTCACGAAGAGCCGATGCCAAGGGCTCCATGTAGATGGCAAATAATAAGGGCAACAGTGGGCACCCCTGACGTGTACCACGAGTTACTGGGAAAGGGGCAGATAACCCTCCGTTTATACGGACGTATGCTCGAGGAGCATTGTATATGTTTCTTAACCAACCCACAAAAGTTTCTGGAAATTGGAATTTCAACAGGGTGTCCCATAAAAAAATCCCAGGACACCCTGTCGAACGTCTTCTCAGCATCCAGGCTTAACATTACCACTGGGATCTTTCTTTTTTGAATATATTTAAGTCAAAATAAAAGTTTTTCTAATATTGTCTGTTGTATTTCTTTTTTTTATAAAACCTGTCTGGTCTTGATGAATAATAGAAGGCAAAATTGTTTCTAACCTAGTCGCCCATATCGTCATGAAGATTTTATAATCATTATTTAAGATAGAAATAGGTCTACACATAGATGGGATTGAAGAGTCTTTGTTTGGTTTTTGGATCAGAGATAGCGCCGCATAATCCCATGGAGGGGGGGGGTCTCCCCTAGTGACCTCAGTAAACACCCTTAATAATTGAGGTGTAACTTCTTTGGCAAATTGTTTATACCACTCAGAGGTATATCCGTCTGGTCCCGGGCAGTGATTTTGTTAGAGATTATTGATCCCTGCCTGAATTTCCTCTGTTGTAATTGGGGCTGTTAATATTGTTTTATGAGTTTCATTTAGGTGCGGGAGGGGCAAGTCCTTTAAAAATTCACTCCTTACATCTGAAGTATTTTCATCTTTTTGCTGGTATAGGTTGGTAAAATATTCAGTCAATATTTGCCTAATTTCTTCATCTTTATAAGTTAATAAGCCCGTTGCTGTATTTTTAGCCTTAATTATAGTGGCCATGCGTTTCTGGGTTCTTATTTTTGGGGCTAACCAGCGTGTCGCTCGAGATCCTCCCATGTAGTTATTTAGTTTAAGGTAGAGTAGATTCTGTTGAATTTTAGTATCCATTATTTTTTGCAAGGAGGCTTTTGCATCCTTGATTTTTTTCGCTAGTTCCTTGTCCCCATCCCTATATATTAACTGGTATTGTTGGATATAGTAGGTTAATTCAGAGTATTTCTTATCTAAATCTCTTTTTTTCTTGACTGAGTATGCTATCATTTCTCCCCTTAATGTTGCTTTTAGAGAGTCCCAAATTATAGCCTCCGAGATGTCAGGAGTAGAATTTTCTGATAGGAATTGGGGTATTCTTTTCTTCATTATGTCTGTAAACTGTTTATCTTTTAAGATAGAGGGGTTGAGGTGCCACAGTCTGTTTTTTAATTCTGCCTAAGTCAGTTTTTAAAATAAGAGGATGATGGTCTGACAAGATTTTCTGTTCTATTTCTATGTTCTGTATTGAGGTTAAGTGTTCATACGTAGTTATAAAGTAGTCTAGCCTAGAGTAATTATGGTGTCTGGTTAAATAATAAGTATATTCTGGGCTCGATGGAAACATTGAGCACCATATATCTACCAGCCCCAGATGGTCAAGCATTTTTTTTAATATATTTAGTGGCATTTGTTTGTCTTTGTTTTAGGGGATGAGAGCAGTCTTTGTTTGGTGATAGTGTTAAATTAAAATCTCCTCCTACGATTACTTGCCCTTTAAGTAGTTCTAGGATTTTTGAAAGAAGAAATCTTATAACCGGAGTATTTGTCTGTGGAGGAAGGTATACCTTAACTAACGTCACCTCTTGACCATACATGCGTCCCTGCAATGGCAATAGCTGATTCTAACCGTGCAGAAGCCGGCTCCGCCGTCCACCCCGGCCATAACTTGGCTCCCGCCTCCTGGGCCAATGCCAGCCTCTTCAGAACCAAAACCACCGGTTCTTCCACCCGTGAGGCTAGCCCGTCTCCCAGTTCCGGTCTCTTCACCAATTCTGGTGGAACCACCGCCTAAACAGCCTGAGGGAGGGGTGCTCTCTAAAGAGGACTGACAAGACACTGGCTTCCCCGACATCTGTCGATAAGTCACCCCGGACCACCCTCGGCACATTGAGGGTGACTTAGGTGGTAGACCACTCTACCATGACTCCTCTGACTCTGATGTCACCGGCTTGCACTCACATCTCAGGGATGATGAGTCTACGGTTGGCGCAGGGTACGAGGAAGGCCCTTCCTCCTTCCAGGGCATTCTCCACCTCATCTCCGACTCCACCGGAATGCCCCTGGAGCCCATCCAGAGAAAGGCGGAGTACCCTCACACGGACATCCTCAAGAGAGGGGATACCCCAATGGAGGCCTTTCCAGTGGCCGAGGCCATCGTTGGCCCAGCCCTTGAGCTTTGGCAGTGTCCTGCCTCCTGCCCATCACTATCTACCCGCAGGGCCCACAAGTACACGGTGCCTATGGTGTCCCTTGCGGGATTCACTGAATGCCCTTTGGCAGAGAGCCTGGTGACCACCTCACTGTTCAAGCGCACGGGTAATTTGGCCGATACTGACCGACCCCCGGACAAGGAGTTCAAAAATATGGACCACTCTGCCCGCGAGGTCTATGCTGCCTCTTCTCTGGGCCTTCGTCAGGCCAGCACGGCTGTTATTATGGCACACTTCTCCCATGCCCTCCTGCGGTCATTGGATGAGGTCCTCCCTCATCTCCTACCGGACATGCAGACTACAGTCAAGCAGGTCAGTGACCAAGGTCATGCTGTCGCAAAACAGCATCTCCAGACAGCCTTGGATATTGAAGATTCTTGTGCCCGCTCATTGGCAGCTGCAGTGGCCTCTCGCTGCAGGGCTTGGCTGAGGCTTTCCTCCTTCCGGCGGATACTCAGCATAAGCTTGTTGACGTGCCCTTCCTGAGGATCGGCTTGTTTGGTCCAGGAGTGGCCGATCATCTTCAGCGTATAGAGCAGTCCAGTGCCACCTTGGATGCTACTTCTGCCAAGGTTTCTTCGGGCAAGAACCAGAAGAAGAGAAAGAAGCCATTTCAGCACTCTTCCCCTGAGGTCAGGCAGACCTTCTATCAAGGAGGTCAGCAGCAGCAGGCTCAAGCTTGGCGCCCATGGCTCAAGCAGGGTCCTCAACAGCCCCATAAGGGAGGCCGAGGCACAGGTCCTGGAGCCTCCTCCTCTTCCTCTAAGCCTGCTCAGTGACGGGTTGGGGGTCGCCATCCCTACACCTGTCACGCCAGCTCTGGGTCCTCCCATGGGGAGTTGGCTCCGCCGCTTCCTTTCCGCTTGGTCCGCTGTCACTTCGGACAGGTGGGTTCTCGAAGTGGTCGGTCAGGGACTGCCTCTGGAATTCAAGCAGTACCCTCCCAGCCAAGCCCGTGCCCCTCAGGAGGAACATAACTCCGCATGCATCCAGTTGGCAATTTGAGACGACGTGGCTCAGCTCCTCCGCAAGGAGGCAGTAGCCCCAGTGCCAGATTCTCCTACAGACCCAGGCTTTGTTTCCAGGTACTTCCTGGTGCCCAAGCGGACGGGGGGGTTGGCGCCTCATCCTAGATCTCCATGGCCTGAATCAATATCTCGGGTCCTGCACCTTTTGGATGGTCACTCTGAACCAGATCATACCATCCCTGGAGCGAAACATGTGGTTCTGTTCACTGGATCTACAGGACGCGTTCTTTCACATCCCAATCCGTCCGTCCCACCAGCGGTTCTTCCGCCTCAGGGTCAAAGGGACCCTGTATGAGTTCCAAGCCATGCTGTTTGGCCTGTCATCGGCCCCTCAAGTGTTCACCAAATGCATTGGAGTGGAGGCGGCCCACCTTCGGCGTCGAGGAGTCAGAATCTACCCTTATCTCGACGACTGGCTCTTGGCAGTTTCCTCCGTTCAGGAAGTGGAGAGGTCCAGGGATCTGGCCCTCCAAACCTTCTCCCAACTCGGCCTCCTGATCAACGAGACCAAGTCTGAACTCGTGCCCTCTCAGGTGATGGGCTTCATCAGGGCAGAGCTCGACTCTTGTCAAGCCAGATCTTGGTTCCTGGCAGACAGGGCGGAGGTTCTCTCCTCCTTTGCCCGATCTTTTCTGGTTGGGCACTTGCGCCCTGCCCGGGACTTTCTGCACCTTCTGGTTTATATGGCGCCGTGCACCTCAGTGGTTCGCTGGGCCCGGTAGCAGATGCGCCCCCTCCAATGGGAGCTGGCTACCCAGTGGACTCAGCGATATGGTCAATTCGACCAGCTGATCACGGTAACCCAGAAGATGTGGGATGCTCTCCAATGATGGACTGCCCCAGACTGGTTGCAGGAAGGGATCCCGTTTGTCCGCCCCGAGCAGATGGTCGTCCTTATGACCAATGCCTCTCTCATGGGCTGGGGAGCCCACATGGGGGACAACGGGGCCCATGGGTTCTGGACCCCCCTAGGAGTCCCGATGCCACATCAACTTGTTGGAGCTCAGTGCAGTCAGACTGGCAATGTCACCTTTACTCCTCAGCTCCAGGGTCAAGTGGTTCAAGTCCAGACGGACAATACCACGACCATGTACTACCTCAACAAACAGGGCGGCACGCGCTCCCATCTGCTGTGCAAGGAGGCACTTCGCATCTTGACCATCTAGGCCAGTAAGAGGCGGATCTCCTAGCCATCCATGTGGCAGGAGCCTTGAACCAGCTGGCAGATGCTCTTAGATGCATAGGCCAGACATCCCATGAGTGGTCTCTCCATCCAGAGGTAGCTTACAGCCTGTTCTCCTGTTGGGGCAAACCGATGGTGGATCAGTTTGCCTCCAGGGAAAACACCAAGCTGAGGCTGTATCATGCCCAGTGCAGTGGGTTGCCTTCTCAAGGCCGTGGATCCCAGGCCTTCTCTATGCCTTCCCTCTATTTCCCTTGATCCACAAGGTGTTACACAAGGTGAGGAGGGACAAGGCGAAGGTGATTCTGGTAGCGTCAGACTGGCCGCGCCAGTTCTGGTACCCAGATCTCCTCAGCCTCCGCTGCAGGCCCCCAGGCTGCAGCTTTGTACACGCCCGGACCTGATATCTCTGAACCAGAGGAAGTTCTTCCATCGGGACCTTCAGTCCCTGCACCTCACACGCCTGGTACCTGAGTGGCTAGAGTTCAAGGCTTGGGGTCTTTCCGAAGATGTCTACACTGTGGTGGAGGCATCTACAAAGGAATCGACCAGAAAATGTTATGCCTTCAAATGGAAACATTTTTCCATTTGGTGTCAGGATAAGGGTCTCTCTCCAAAGGGGGTCTACGGTCATCGACCCTTAGGGTGCACCTGGCAGCCATTTCTGCTTACCGGGCGTGGGCCAGTCAGCCGACATTGGTGCAGGAGTCAGTGGTCGGGCGCTTTTTCAAAGGCCTGGATCAGATATCCCCTCCAGTGCGTGAACCTTCACCTCCGTGCACAAATGTGAGCTTTCACACTTGTCGTGGAAGACTGCCTTCCTGGTGGCTGTCACGTCAGCCAGAAAGACGGGCGCTCCAGGTGCTTTCGGTGGACTGTCCTTATCTAGTCTTTCACAGGGACAGAGTTGTCCTGTGCTCCCACCCGAAATTCCTTCCGAAGGTGGTGTCATAGTTTCACCTTAACCAGGTGTTGACTCTTCTGGTTTACTACCCTAATTACACCTTAGACGCCGAGTACAGGCTCCATACCTTGGACCTGAGATGTGTCTTCTCCTACTTCAAGGAGAAGATGGCAGAAATTCATGGAGAGGTTCGCCAGCTGTTTGTCACTTACACTGAAGCTGCTTCTGGCAGACCTGCAGCCAAACGGACCATAGCAAGATGGATTACATCATGCATAGGTCTGTACTATGAGTTGGCAGGCAAGGAGCCTCCCAGAGGGATAAGAGCTCATTCTACCCGCCATACTGCTGCTTCCAGGGACATCCCTATCCAGGAAATCTGTCGGGCTGCTACCTGGAAGTCGGCAAACATCTTCATTACCCACTACCACGTCAACCTTGAGTCATGCTGGGATGCTGGTTTTGGGGCCTCGGTTCTCCAATTTGTTTCCTAAGTAGAGTGTGTGCGCCTTGCCTCCCTCCTCCCAGAGAACTGCTAGGAGTCTGCCAAAGAGTGTGGATGAACAACATATCCAGGCTCCTAGAAAAAACAAGTTACTCACCTGTAACAGTAGTTCTAGGAGTGGTATATGTTGTTCATCCACACACCCCCACCCGACCTCCCCAGCTTCGGTGCACAACCTTGCATCCAGCGGGCTGAGATCTGGAATCATGGGACGAAGCCGAGGTATATACCACCCGGGTGGGTGGGAGGAGCCAGCTTGAAGACTTCCAGCAAGATTTAAAGTGGAAGGGGACATGCCAAGAAGTGTGGATGAACAACATATACCACTCCTAGAACTACTGTTACAGGTGAGTAACCTGTTCTTTCTCCCTACCCCTGCCACCCCTTTTTCCTACTCCATCCGTTCATCTGATGCTTGTTCCTTTCATATCCCTAACAGTAAATTTGTAGCAGGCTAGTCTGTCTTTCTCTATCCATTGTCCTACACTTGGAACAGCCTCCCTCTCTCCGGATGTCTCTTTTCCTCCCCCCAACTCTTACTGACACACTTTGCTAAAGAAAGCATCTGCAGATAGACTTCTTCCTCTTCTCTCCACATTAAAACAACCTACGTTTGATCCACACACACACTTCTGCTTTACCCTTTTTTAACTACTCAGTTGTATAGCTTACAACTCAATGTACTCTGTAATCTGAATTTGATTCCACATTGGCTCTATACAAATGTCTTGTCCAGCACTGGTGGCATGTTCATGTAACACTCAGCCTGGCTACCCCAATACCAATATATGTGTAAACTTTTTACATTGTTTTTTGTCGTTCTTTCAAATCCATGACTTGCATTGTGGTTTTATTGTACAGTTGTGGCCAAAAATATTGGCGCCCTTGCACTTTTTCAGATAACTCACAATTTCCTCTAAACATAAGTTGAAATTAACAACAGTACAGTATTTGGTCTCCACAATTCTTTATTTCTCTGTTAATATTACAGAACCTTTGTTGTTAATTCAGAATTTAATATAAACTTTTTAAATCAGAAAATGAAAAGAAATGGCATTGACAAAATTATTGACACCCTAGACTTAATATTTGGTAGCACAGCCTTTGGTCAAAATAACTGCAATCAACCGCTTCCTATAGCCGTGGATGAGCTTCCTGCACCTCTCCACTGGCAGTTTGGCCAACTCTTCTTGTGCAAACTGCTCCAGTTCTCCCAGATTTGAAGGGTGCCTTCTCCCAACTGCTGTTTTCAGATCTCTCCACAGGTTTTCAATGGGATTTAGATCTGGACTCATTGCTGGCCACTTCAGAACAGTCCAGCGTCTTGTCTTGAACCATGCCTGGGTGCTTTTTGAAGTGTGTTTGGGGTCATTGTCCTGCTGGAAGACCCATGACCTTGATGGGAGACCAGCTTTCGACACTGGGTTCAACATTGCGCTCAAAATGGCCTGGTAATCTCCAGATTTCATGATGCCATGCACACGCTCAAGGCACCCAGTGCCAGAGGCAGCACAGCAACCCCAAACATCACTGAACCTCCTCCATGTTTGACTGTAGGAAGGTGTTCTTTTCTTTGAAGGATTCATTTTGTTTTCTGTAAACATAGAGATGATGTGCTTTACCAAAAAGCTCTAATATGGTCTCATCTGTCCACAGGACATTCTCCCAGAAGGATTTTGGCTTGTTCAGATGTGTTTTGGCAAACCCCAGTCGGGCTTTCTTATGTCTGTCTTTTAGCAGTGGGGTCCTCCTGGGCCTCCTACCATATAACCCCCTTTCATTGAGTTGGCGACTGATGGTGCGAGTTGAAACTATTGTACCTTGTGTGTGAAGGTCAGCTTGAATCTGTTTGGCAGTTGATTGAGGTGCTTTCTCCACCATTTGAACAATCCTGCGCTGCAATCTTCAATCAAGTTTCCTCTTGCGGCCACGTCCAGGGAGGTTAGCTACAGTGCCATGGGCCTTAAACATCCTGATAACAGTACGTACGGTGGAAACAGGAACATTAAGGTCTCTGGAGGTTGGTTTGTAGCCTTGAGGTTGATTTGTAGCCTTGAGATTGTCCATGCTTGGCTACAATCTTCTGTCTGACCTCCTCAGACAATTCTCTGGCTGTCTTTCTTTTCTCCATGCTCATTGCGGTACACACAGTGACACAAAACAGGAGAATGAGTCCTTTTCTCCATTCAAACTGGTTGAATGAGTGATTTTTATATTGCAGGCACCTGCAACTCACCACAGGTGAGTTCAATTCCAAAGTGAAGGAGAATCACCTGCTTGAAATCTAATTATTTCTAACTACTTCTAAAAGGTGCCAATAATTTTGTCCGGGCCATTTAAGGATTTCTGTGTGGAATAAGCTAAGACTTGGTAAATTTTTCTGCTTTTTATGTTTTATTCTACTGCAAACCAAAGAAATACATATGTGGATACCAAAATATTTTTTAATTTCAACAATTTTCTGGAAGGAATGGTGCATTATTAGAAAAAACTGCAAGGGCGCCAGTATTTTTGGCCACAACTGTACATGTTCACGGATCTATTGTTGTCACTTTGTTATTGCCGTTTCATGCCCTGTTGCTCCCCCTCTCCCAGGTTGCACCTGGAAACGAGCCTTGGCTCATTGTACCTATCCCGGTCACCAAATTTTAAATAAATAAATCTTGGAAGACGTTGGTGTGAAAAAGTAACTGTTAAGATCTTATTTAGTTTTACTTGGTGTTTGAGTTTTCTGAACTACAGGTTTTCCTAGTGAATATATATAACTTTTCTTTATCTCCTTTACATATTTTATCCATAGATGCCTACAGCTGCCTCTGTACTAGCCTGCTCCCTGAATTGATCTTGTCACTTAGTAAGTGTTCGACACTGTGCGGGGACATTCAGTTGATGCTGGCCCAGAATGCAAATAACCGAGCAGCCTATCTGGAGGAATATAATTACCAAACCAAAGATGATCAGGAAATACTGCATAGTCTTCATCAAGAATCCAGTTGCCAAGGTTAGTCAGAGTGAACATGGGTGTCCTCCATTTGTTGGACTCTAAAACAGTAAACTGTTATGGGTTTGTTGGACGTTTTATTTATACTTTGATAACTGCACCAGGCTCCTTGTTCAGGCAGTACCCAGGTACTACAGCTACATTGGGAACAAAAAAAAAAGAGTACATGATGCAGTAAAAGTGTCACAAATTGACATATTACAGTGCATATTTACAGGTCACTAGATCATGCTGGGGATCTGCTAAAGTACTTGCATAAGAGCGGTCACCCCCGTGATCTCTCTGTACCATCACATTACTTGTATTATTGGGAGGTGGAGAGGTCTATTAGGAATACATACTGAACCATGACCTTGGAGATCCAGGATTGGAATCCCACTGATTTACCCTCTGACCTTTGGGCAACTCTCTTGATCTCCCTGTTCTTTAGTCATAAAGGGTTACATTGAAAAGAAGACCAACATCTTGAAAATGAACCCTGTTGTCAATGCAAAAAATATTAACTTTTTTTCCCTAGTACAGTCTTGATATACTGTATCACAAACCTGTACGTAGAGCAGTTTTATCTTATGTTTGCCCTGCTAATGGTTACCATTCTTCGGACACACCAGAACTGTGTTGTTGTGTTGTTCATTTTGTGCAGAAAACAAAATGAAGTCTACGTTTCATCCAGCAATACATTTCAGATGTATTTGCTCCATTTAAATAGCAAGAGTCTGCTAAGATAAAATGTTTAAGTAGCAGATGGGCACGTCACAGTATGCACTTCGTTAAACATACTCTTTCATCTGTTACAATACACTGAAGCATTTATTTTTTTTAATTTTCAGTTTTCCTTTCCAGAGTTTATAACTGATCTTGGTAGCTTGTCCAAGCAGTCTGTACAGAAGGCGTTTGACATCTTAGTTCTTACCACAGCAACAGATGCTTGTCATAAACACAGCAGTTCTGAGGTCAGTTGAGGGCAGTTGGATGTTGCTGAAAGACACAGTGGAATAAGTATTGGATTATCTGAAATATTTAATAGACCAATAACAAGATAAAGTTAAAAAAAAAAAAAAAAAAAAAACAGAAGCATTGCACTTCCATGCCAGCAACCCAGTTCATAAGTAAACTTTGGAGCTGTCAGTCTGATGGCTGGACAGGTTGAGGAACATGCCGTCTTTGGTTGCATATCAGCTGGGAGAAGTGTGGTGGCACATTCCGTCACTGCAGCTTCTGCTGTTGGTGGGCCTGGGAGATTGCTTTTCCAGCAGTAGCACCCAGTGTGCATGGGGCGTCCCTCATGCACAAACGCATGCTGTGGGGGGGCAACCTTAGGAAGAAAAATGGCTGATGGCAGCAGGATGAAGACCCTTCGCCCTGCGGGCCCACAGTCCAGCTGTGGCTTCTGACTCTTTCTATGATCCAGATCCTGGAAGATGTGGAGGGAAATATTCTGCTGGGGGGTGGGGGGCAAACCAAGATGGAGGCAGTGTAAGTCCTGGAGATGGTGGTGTTGAGCTGGTGTGCAGGTTGGATGGTGGCACTTTGACTGAGGAAGAAAAACGCCTCTATGGGGGGGGGTGGGCACTATAAAACACCAACATTAAATATAAATGTTGCAAATATGAGTTTTAAGTGTTTTGTCTTAGTACTTTAGCTGTAAGCTCTTTAAAGCCACAATGTCTATAGCACTTGCGCTTATAATTTTTTTTTTTCTTGTTTTTGACTTTGCTTCACTGTTGGTGTTTTAAATATTTCACTTTAACAAGTATTTTTTCCACTGGGTTTTAAAACCGACTGTCCCGAATTGACCTCACAGTTGCGACATCCATCTATTGGCACTGTAAACACTGTTGACAGCAGATAAGGACCACAAGGCCCATCCAATCTGCCCATTTTTTTCTACCTTATGAATGTGCCATATTCCTGTACTCTTATCAATGGTCTGTCTATTCATAGTCATCTGAATTGCTCCCTTATGCCTATCCCATGCCTGTTTGAAGCCCTGCACTGAATTCATATCCACCAATTCCTGAGGTAGGCCGTTCCTTGCATCCACCACCCTTTCTGTGAAAAAGAACTTCTTCACATTACCCCTTAATCGTCCTCCCTCTAATCTCATGCTGTGTCCTCTTGTCCTGCTATTTTTTTTTATATTGAAACATGTTAGACTCTTTCGTCTTGTTAATGCCCTTAAGATGTTTTAATGTTTTGATCATATCACCTCTCTCCCTCCTTTGCTCTAGGATAAAAGCAGTTTTACTGTGGGGTCAGAAAATACTGATGAGCACTTTTTATACAGACTTCCTGGATATGTTGAAACATACTGTCAAATCAGGAGAAAGTGAAGTTTCAAGAAAGATTTTCGCTATTAAATTACAGTAGCTTGCTGGAGTATCTGAATGCAGTTATATGCCAAAATGGATACAGTACTTGCCCTTTAAAAACCTTTCAGTTGCATCAGTGCGAATACTGAAGTATTTATTCTGTATTGATACTGTTTTCATTGTTTTTTGGTTTTTTTTTAATACCTCTCAATTCCTGTGGGTTCCAGGAACCTCCTGCATTCCATTTGTCCTCTATTGTCAAAGGATTATGCCATTAAAGGACTTGGCAGTCTTATCTAAGCTCCTGTCAGGGGTGGATCCAGCAGTGTTACAGTATATAGATGAGGGGAGCTGACGCTGGATAAAAAATGTGAACTGTAGGTGGCACCCAGAAAATTTTTAAATTTGGTGCATTTTGGAGGTCACTTCAAACATAATTTGCTACCCTGTTACTCCCTCCCATGCCCAGTAAGTTGCACCCTAGCCCCCTCACCAGAGTCCGTACAATCCAGTATGTTGCCCAAACCACCCTCCCCATAAATAAATGCATAAAAAAATTGCAGAAATAATTAGTTTGGCAGATAAACATTAAAACACAAAAAGATTGATGTCCCTAGTCTGACAGCATCAGTGAGCTGAAATTACAAAACTGCATTCAACATTGCAATACTACCACCAAGGAAATAAATGAGAGCAGTTTTTAAAAGTTGCAGTTTTCAACCAAGCCAAGGACCGAATAAAAACAACCGAAGCACACCACACACACAAAAGGAAGGATGTAGACCTGAATTTACTTGCTTCTCAACCTCATGCTGCCATAAATAAAGGCTCATAGTGTTAACAGGGCTGTATCTGTAACCTCTTGGGCAATCAAGATATGATAAGAGGAAAGAGATTTCCCAAATCTAAAGGATATCCAGATCAATAAACTTTGATGCAATTGGGGGAAAAAGGAAGTGCGTGAATGTCCCGTGGAAAGACTAGGGACTGTACCCGACTGACTCGGACACAGGCTGGCAGGTATTTGATTTGAAAGCACTGCTGCTGCACTGTGCCCCTCCCCAAATTCTGACATAATGACTCCCGTGGCTGGGGCTAATCTGCATCCCGATGGTGGGGAAGGTAGGCAAGAAATTAAAGTGAGGGCAGTTTTCCCCTCCCGACCACCCAACACAAAATGCACCCCCCCAAAAAAACGAAACCCAATCTCTCCATTAAATCACCTTCCTGAGTGATCAGACCAAGCCCGCCCCAGATAGGTCAGGAGACACTGTCAGTCTGAGAAACTGACCCACACACTGCCTTACTGGGTCAAGGGAGCGCAGGCAGTTGGCGTACATGGAACCTTTTTCCAAGGCACTGACCCCCTTCGGCAGGAGTCAAACAGTCTGAAATGGACACACACCTTTTCAGTGTCGATACACTAGTCTGGAAAGAAATGGGTCATTTTAAGGCTCCAACTGAACTCATGATGATCAGGGCAGTTTAAACTTAGGCACACAAAAGGTTAGCTGAGGTAGGCATCAGACTTGGTACCATGGCGTCTGTGTGCATACGTGCTCTCTGACTCAAGTGTTGCCGCCAGCTTAACCCCTTCTGTTCCAGTTGGGGGGGGTGAAATCAGAAATTGCTGCCAGGTGCTCACATTTCAATCCTAGCACAGACACTGACCAGGGTCATGGCGGGGGGCACTACAGCCCCTTGGCGCCCGATAAATCCGCTGGCTCCAATAGGTAACCCCTTGTACCCCTGCAGTGGATCTGACAAATCCAAGGCTTCCCAACCAAAAGAAAAATCTGGTGACGTAGGCGGAAGAACACCCCCCAGATGGAATAGGTTGAGCAGCTCTCACAGACATATGAGACACAAAGGGATCATCTGCCCATTAACCCCCCTTTTTGTCTTCAGAGCTCCGCCCTTTCTTATCCCAGCATGGGTGGAGCCCAAATTGCTGCCCACCAGGCTTTCACCCTGTTGTTTTCCCGAACATTACCCCCAAAGTGAATTCTCCCCTTCAAGACCTGTTACAAAGTCTCTTTAGTGCAGATTTTATGTAGTGTTCCACGTTTTCAGTGAGTATTTAATACATGGGTAATGTGCACCCCTACTGGTGATAATGCTACAGCCCAAAGCTGTAGAAACAGCATAAACACTTAGGCACATCATTATAAATAGCAAGGGCTCTCCAGTGTTTGCTTGTATCACTAAGGGGTAAACTGCATAGGAGATCCTGTCTGAAGAAGATGTTATTTTTTTTTTTTTTTTTTTTGTAACAAGATTGCAGCAGCTGTGAGTAGATTGGGGCTACCTGGTTTCAGGGTGCACCCCTAAATTTAGAAATCCTGCTTGTTAAGCTGGAGCTTTCAAATTGACTAATCTGCTGATTTATTTACTGTTTTCATCTGCCCCTGTGCATGGATTGGGAACCACATGTCTTTGCATTAATAGGGTGTTCAAGTCTCTGTTTTTATCACTGGTTCCTCAGATAAGTGATTTATATTTTTTTCTTCATTAGTGAGGGGGGGGGGTGTTGTTGAGGCACAGGTCATTAAGCATAGAAAGATCAGGAGCAATTGTAAAATTCCCAACTATTTTTTTTTTTTAATCAAAGACAGTAAAATAAAAATTGTTCAGTATAACTGTTTACAGTGGCAGTACAAACTGAGAATACAAAAGTCCTTCGGAGGGTTTCTTTCCAGTTTCCAAGATGTCTTTGCAGCAAAAACTATTGCTGCTTTTTTTTATAACACGTCTTTGGTAATTAACTTCTTCATCCTGAGCTTATTAAGGAGACATCCTGTTTCTTGCAAAATGCATCAGAGTTCTTGTCCCTTTCTTTGTAGAGCAGGCTTGCAAATAGAAGTGTCCCAAGCTGGCTTCCTGCTGACACCTCTGCAAAATAGTTTGCAAACAAGCCTGAGAGGAGCTCAAACAGCATCTCAGGTTAACCCCCTAAATTCCAAATTTTTTTTTTTGTAAACTTTAAAGGTCAGCAGTACTTTATTTTACATCAGTTTTGTAAAGTTTCCTAGAAAAAATGCAGAGAATTATATTCAGCATAATCATAATTTACAGCCTGGTATATCTAATATAAAAAAACATATTTCTGTTCCTGCCACCCAGAACATCTATCTGGATATTATCTGAAGATATGTGAAAAAGTGGGAAGCATGTAAATCAAATTACTTAGTCAGTTGTTCATAGGTTAAAAAAGGTACTTATTTATACAAATGAGGCAGTAAATAAAGACCTTGTGCTCGCCATATTTCCAGAGATCTTACTTCGAGTGGGAGCTCTTGCAGTAGGCTATTACCATTAGGACTAACGCCGCAGGCTTTAGGACCCACCAGAAAACTCTTAGCCAGCATTCGCAGTGGGGCCCCACCCGTCAATCATGGTACAAAGGGGCGGTCCCAGCACCACCTCGGTTCTTTTCCCGCTGCAGACCGCTTATGGCGAAGCCTTAGTTCATTTCAGCAGTTCGTAAAAGTTTTTCTTGGTGTTTTTGTACCGTCGTCAGTTAGTTCTACGGCACATGTCTTCTTTGGGGCCAAAGAGACCGATACTTCTCTGTAGCCACCAGATCCCATTGAAAGACGCCCATGAGGCCTGCGTCTTCTGCCTGGGCCCAGACCACGATCTTCAGGCCTGCAAAGTTTGCAAGGGCTTTACCAGTAGGACTAGGATCCGGCACCTGAAAGCCCTAAAATCCCATCTACTGGAGAAACGGGTCCAAGTCATACAGAGGTCTCACGAGGAAAAAGCAAAACAACGGGATAAAACACACCACAAGTCCCACGACAAGGACCGTGGTCAGTCCAACCCATGTTCCCGTTCCCCACATAGGAAGGCCTCTTCATCGGGCTCGGGTGGCTGTGACTGCTCGCATCATTCCAAGCACTTGGATGACCAGAGTAAGTCTTCAGCTGCCGCCAAAACCCCAACTCCGGCCCCAGCAAGGGCTCATCCTGAAAAGCCTCCCATAAAGGCAAAGGTCACACTGCTGCGCCTTTCTTCTGCCTTGGGTGAGTTATCCAAGGCCTCTTCCTCGGCGCAAGCTTCAGCTCTGCCAAAGAAGGCCTCATCTTCTGCTTTACCTGGGGCTCCGGGTAAAGATTCTTCTAAGGAGCAGGATCCCTCAGCAAAGGCCTCCTCAAGTTCCTGCCTTTCTAAACCAGCCAAGCCAGATCCGGCTCCAGCTAAGCCTCCCGGCACGGTTCCAACTCTGGCGCTGGCCGACCCTTGGTCAGAGCTGCACCGGCTATGGTCCATTTGCCAGTTCGCAGGTCTTTGACTTCGGAAGGTGCCTCTTCGAGCACCGCCCTTAGGGATCTTCTGGCTTCTCCCATTCCCCAGATGGGGACAGCAGTGTCTGTCTTCAATAAGAAGGATCTAACAGAGCTGTTCCATTTTTGGTGGAGCCAGGTGGGAAAGGATATGGCCCCTCCAAAGTCGAACCTTCCCAACCCACCGGACAACCAGAGTCCCGAGGGTCTTCCTTCAGACCTCCATCAAAACCCTCACCAGATGAGTGGCATAAGCTGTTTAAATCCCACTCTCCCTTGCTGGTCAGGTCACGGTCTAAGAACCGTCGACGGCACTGTTCAAGGTCCTCTAGCCGTCGCCGGTCTCAGCCAAAGAGCAAATGCCGCAGTCAGCACCGGTCTCTCAGTCGCCGCGGGCGCTCCTCTACTCATCGCCAGTCCTTGCTCCGTTGTCGGTCTCTGAGACAGTGCTGGTCCCATAGCTGACGTCGATCGGTCGGTAGCCAATGTTCTAGGGGATGAAGCCCCTCCATACAAGGGTCGGCTTCTCCTCATCCTAGCGGGAGCCAGTCTTCCTCTTTCTTCTCTTCGTCGGACCAGTCCCTCTCAGGAGTAAGGGGCTCCCCAGACGAAAAGGAGACCCCGCGTTTGCCTCCAGACGATCCTTCATTTATGGACATTGTGAGGCATATCCAGGCCTCAAGTGGATGGGAGACGGAGGACCTGGATCTGGAACACCGAAGGCTAGCTAAATACCTGAGGCAAAAGGAGCCTAAGCCCCTAGTAGTGCCTCCTTTAGTGGATACCTTCCAAGACCTTACGAGGCTTATATGGAAGCATCCAGCCACTGTCCTGGCCATTCCGAAAAAATCAGACAGGCTGTACGGAGCGCTGAGGGAGGAGCCTTTCCTGGGAGAACACCCTTGGGTTGACTCAGTGGTCATCGCGGCTGCTTATGATAAATCCAAGCGGCCAAAAGCACCTTAGTTCACAGCCTTCCGATCAGGAGTCCAGATATTTGGACCAGGTGGGCAAATAGATATATTCTGCCTCCACCTGTTTCATAAGGTCTCGAAACTTCCTCACGCATATGATTCAATACCAGAATGCGTTATGGGAGAAGGGACAGGAAGTAGCTAATGCCTTGCCAGATTCAGCTCAGAAGACCGAGCTGCTGGAAATTCTCAAATCGGGTTCGGACATAGACATACATGTTCTGTGTGCCTCGTACGATACTGCAGACACAGCGTCTGAGGCAGCGGCTTCTGGCGTCTGCCTGAGGCGCTACGCCTGATTAAGTCTCTGTATTCTCCCAGGATCTTCCCTTCCAGGGTTCCATTTGTTTGGGAGGAGACTGAGAAACTGATTTCTCACCTCCAGGAATCCGGAAAATCAATTTTGTCCGTCCGACAGCTCTACAATGGGGACCAAAAGCGTTACCGTGAACGGCCATTTCGTAAGTCCTCTAGGCAGAATGCCCATGGTAACCAGATCTCACAGAGAGGAGTCTTCATAAGGAAGGCCACAACCCAGCAGGCCGGGGGTGCTCCCTTTAGAGGCCCAAAGTCCTCCCAGCCCTCTCTGCCTACTCCTAGATCATCCCAATGACTTCCTGCCAACCCCCACTCTGGAGGAGGAGGAGGCATGGGGGAGGCGGTAGGGGGTCGCTTCTCCCTGCATTTGGAAGGATGGAGAAGAATCACTTCAGACCTTTGGGTCTTAGATATCATAAGGAGGGGACATACACTGGAGTTCACACAAATCCCCCCGGAGATACCACCAATGTCTTCGTTATTCCTCCTTCACACATCAGGCTCATAGAAGGAGGAATTTGGGCTCTCTTGCAGAAAAGGGCAATAGAGCCAGTCTCTCAGGGGCAACAGGGAAGAGGGTATTATTCTTACTTCAATCTGGTCCCAAAGAAGATGCACAATCTTTGACCCATCCTGGACCTCAGCTCTCCAAACAACTATATAGAATACAAAAGGTTCAGGATGGTGACCCTTGTAGGCCTCATCCCTCTGCTGCACCAAGGGGACTGGCTCTGTTCCCTGGACATGCAAGATGCGTACATGCACATAGGGGTCCTTCCTCCCCACCAGAAGTTCTTGAGGTTCCACTTCCAGGGGAGGCATCATCAGTTCAGGGTCCTACCGTTTGACCTCTCCTCCACTTCTGTAGTCTTCACCAAGTGCCTAGCAGTGTTAGCTGCAGCTCCAAGGTGCGAGGGTCATAATGTTTTCCCTTATCTGGACGACTGGCTTCTGGCAGCCATGTCAAGGGCGCGCCTCTTACACACTCTCGGAGATACCTATACTTTATTCCGAGAGCTGGGGATCACCCTGAATCTACCAAAATCATCCCCAGAGCCCAGCCAGTGACTCTCCTTTATAGGGGCGGTCCTGGACACGGTCCAGGGCATGGCTTTCCTCCCGCCAGAAAGGGGAGATCGTGTGTGGGAGGTGGCCTGAGCAGTGCTTATGAACCCCCAGGTCCAAGCCAGGTCCTTCCTTAGACTTCTGGAGCACATGGTGGAGACCATTCCAGTAATCCCTTTGGCTCGCCTCCACATGAGGGTCCCACAGTCGATGTTCAGGGTGCAGTGGGTCTAGGCCAGTTGGTGCAGATCTTGAACCCAGTCAGGAGGACTCTTGTTTGGTGGCTAAACCCCTCCAATCTGGAAAAAGGGGTCTCCTTCCAGCAGGAGCCACTGAGCCAGATCCTTACCACGGACGCTTTTGAACTCTGATGGGGAGTGCATCTAGGGGACAACCAGACACAGGGCATTTGGTCTCCAGAAGAGCGTAAACTCCACATCAATGTCCTAGAAATGCGAGCGGTCCTCAGTGCCTTACAGGCCTTTCAAGATGACCAAAAGCCAGGCTCTCTCCTTGTTCAGACAGACAATACGGCCATCGTCTTTTATATCAACGAACAAGGGGAAGCGCATTCCTACCCCGATGCAGGGAGGCAATGAGAGTCTGATATTGGGCCCTGGAACATCAAATTAGTCTAGCATGTTCCAGGTGTCTTAAACGCCTTGGCAGACAGCTTATGCCAGTCTTGGTCCAAGGCGCATGAGTGGGAGCTACTCCAGTCAGTAGTGGACCAGCTCGACCAGCTGTTCGACACGGAGGGGTCTACCAGAGCTGGACCTCTGCATCCCCACGCAGTGCCAAACTGCCAAATTTCTGCTTCCGAGAGCATGCGCCTGGTACTTTCTGGCTGGACACATTGTCCCTTTGTTGGACAGGGAGGTTCCTTTACGCCTTCCCTGTCATCCAGAGGGTTCTCTTGAAATTGCAGGCCGAGGCGGCTCGTTTAATCCTGATTGCCCCACTATGGCCACAGCAAATTTGGTTCCCACTACTACAGTGGCTAACGTTGGAACCTCCGATTCCGCTGCCACGGAGCTTGCAGTTACTGTCCCAAGACCAAGGGCAAACTGGTCCTTCCAGATCTCAAGTCCCTGCACCTTCATGCATGGCTCCTGCAGACATAGTAAAGACTTGGTATGGGGTCTCCCAAGAATGGCAGACATTCTTGTTTCAGCCAGAAAGCCTTCTACTAGGTCCACTTACACTGTGAAGTGGAAACGTTTCTGCCTTTGGACTTTGTCCCATCAACTAGACCCGCTTACTTGTCCAGTGAACTCAGCCTTACAGTATCTCCTCTCCTTGTTAAAGCAAGGCTTGAACTACTCCTCCATCAAGGTGTACCTGTCGGCAGTTTCTGCCTATCACGCGTTGGTGGAGGGCAGAACCCTAGCCCAACTGGATGTGTCCCGTACTTTCCTTCGGGGCATTCTGCACATAAAGCCTCCCATCAGAGATCCAATACCCCCCTGGGATCTCATATTTGTGCTGGTGAAGCTTACCTACCCCCATTTGAACCTGCAGCAGATTGTGAGTTGCATTTTCTTTCCTGGAAGGTATCCTTTTTGGTTGCTGTAACTTCAGCTCGAAGAGTTTCCGAGCTTCAGACCCTGATGTGTAAAGAGCCTTATTTAGTTTTTCACAGGGAAAGGTTTTCCCTTAGAACAAATCCTAAGTTTCTCCCCAAAAGTGGTTTCAGAGTTAACCCTGAATTAGTCAATCTTCCAGTTTATTACCCTAATCCTTCCAGCAGAGGGGAACCTCTCCTGCACACCTTGGATGTCTGCAGGGCGCTGAGGTATTATCTGAAGCGTACTGCTTCTCATCGCAAATCGGAGCAACTTTTTGTGGCCTTTGCACCTCAACACCTGGGCAAGCCAGTGTCTAAACAGACTATCTCGAAGTGGTTGGTCCACTGTATAGTCTATTGCTACAACAAATATAACAAGCCTCTTCTGGGTACCGTCAGAGGTCATTCTACCAGAGGAGTGGCTACTTCTTTTGCCTCTTTAAAAAATGTCTCCATAGGAGACATTTATGCAACAGCTACTTGTAGTTCAGTGCACACCTTTGTCAGGAACTACAGCCTAGACATCGCCTCCAGGTGCAGGGCCAGTTTTGGCCTTGTGGTCCTCCAGGGATTGCTCTCAAAATGCGCTTACCTTTTTTGCCAATGAAGGCTGTGCTGTCTTGTCATTCTCCTCCAGGGGCATATCACCTCCTTTGTGCAGGACTGCTTGTGACTCAGTCCTAATGGTAATAGCCTGCTGCAAGGGCTCCCACTCAAAGTAAGATAGTACAGTTACGTAAGAACTTACCGTAACAGTAGATCTTCGAGAGGAGCTCTTGCAGCAGGCGCTGCTTTCCCGCCCTCCTTTCCCCTGGAGAGTTTTAGCATTACATAGGCCTTCTTTGCATGGTCCGTCTGTCTGAGGTTGTTCATGGGTCTTCAGCGGGTGAACTGAGGTGGAGCCGGACCGCCTTTTGTACCTATGGATTGACGTCGTGGTGGAGTTGACGTCAGGGGGGGCCTCTGTGGGTACCTGGCTACAAGAGTTTCCTGGTGGGTCCTAAAGCCTGCAGCGTTAGTCCTAATGGTAATAGCCTGCTGCAAGAGCGCCTCTCGAAGATCTACTGTCACGGTAAGTTCTTAGTAATTGTACTTTCGCTGGACTGGGCCCAGAATCCTGTTAACCTCCCGTAGAACATGTTCTATAGAAGCCTCTGGGGACAATGAGAGGGGATGATTTAGAACCTTGTGAGCAGCTAACCAGGCTTGTAGAGGTGTTTTAGTAAAAGGATTTCTGACCCATTTTACCACTTTCTTCACTAGTGCCGGTGCAAAAAAGGAATTATACGAAGGAGTGGCACTGTCCATTTCCTCAAGGTCTGCCTATGATTTTGTGGAGCAGTTACCTGAAATAAGAGCCACCGTGAATGCCAGCTGAGCAGCTAAATAATATTAGCGTATGTTAGGTAGGTCCAGACCCCCGCTTACCTATGGGTTGCCACAGTATCTCTCTTCATATTCTAGGTCTGCGGCATTGCCATAGCAGGGAAGTGATTGAACCCCTTAATGTTCTGAAATATTTATTCGGGACATGTACTGATGGTGTCTGAAATAGATATAAACATGCACATTTTAACTAAGTTGACCCTGCCTGAAAGTGTTAAAGGAAAACTGCATGTTAAAATCAGGAAAATACATTTTTTACCACCCATTGTGTGTTCCTGGTTCATCCCAGTGTTTTTCTTCAGCTCAGGCTGCGAGAGGAGTTTTTTCTAACTTTCTCTGGCTGTTTTATGGCCCTTGGGGGCTGCCATTTAGCTTTCTTTTATTACTTCTTGTCCCAGATTGTCTTCCCAGAGTGACCTTTGCTCTGAGGTCTAATAGCCCATGCATGTGGCCAGTGTCTTCTTACAGTGTCTTGCTCAGTCACAGCAGAGAAAGAACACCACAGCCAGGATTCACACTGTTTGTCATTGTGTAAGTATACATTTCCTAAATATTGGTACCTTATCCAGCTGTTTTCTGCTTAGTGGAGAGCGTGAGAGAGTGTGTGTATAAGCTTGTCACTTTTTAAAATACTTGTCTGCATTGATTTGCTATCTTAGTCTCCTTCAGGTTTTGCACCAGTGCTAAGTAGCAGAAATGGAACAGCACCTTATAATTGTTTATAGTAGCCCCAAGATGAGAGAATATGTGGAGCATTGGAATGGTTTCCATGCACTGGTTAGCAAACATCATGGAGCACAACTAAGAGTCTGCTCCAACAATGCCAATTTACTCCCCGGGGCATGGCAGAGGACACAGGTTATATCAGCAGCACTCACTGCTGCATGCAGTCTGTATATAAACTGTTACTTTGGTTAGACTCCTGCTCTCCCTCCCCTTTTTATTCGACATACTATGTACGTTTGATTCAGTTGCTTGTCTTGTGTAGAAGACCGTGCATGTAGACCAATGTAATCCTTTTGCAGCGGTTATCATCCATTGCCTAAGCAGCCTTCAGTATTGTTTGTGTTCATGTGATCTGCACCAGGAGCCCTCTGCATGATTTCGTCCTGTTTTGTTATTAATACCAGCTCGTATCATTGCCTTCAACTTTAAATATTTAAAGAGCTGCTTGCTAGTGGCATCTTCTTCCCATCTGTGCAAGTGCTGCCAGATGCTGCATGGTTTCTGCTTGTGTTGGTGTGTGGTGGAGGAGGGGATAACTGAGGTGTTTGGTTCATCTGCTGGAACCGGTGTGAGATTTTCAGTCAACTGGTTTGAGACACTGCATAGCTGTTGCATTTCCCCTGCCAGTCCAGTCCTCAGTATTTTGTGATTTTATTTGTGTCTCCTTTACTGGATTCTAGCCTTTGCTATTTTATGCCATGGTATTTTATATTGTTAAAGGATCCAGATGTTATTGAGGACTGCAATGCAATGAGACAGGCTGAGATGTCAGTTTGCCCCCCCCCAACAATAAATACACATGTGCCTCTTCACACACACACACACACACACACACACACACAATGAAACTCCTATATCCCCCACCTGCTAAATAAACTACAGTAAAACCACTGTACTGCATTTGTTACATTTGTGTGTGTCTGGTTCACAGTGATTGGATGCATAGTGAGCACACCACTCAGTTTATCATACTACATACATTTAGAACTGCCAAAACATGGGTTAATGTTACTTCGAGGTACACTGACGTTTGGCAACTGTAAGCAATGTGTACTGTGCTTTCCCACTGAGCTGGTACCCACCATGGCCCCACCTCAATTCCCTTGACATCTTCTTAACCCCTCACATGCTATGATTGCACTATTATGCAGCAGTTCAACAGTGAAGCACCCCCACCCATGACCAGTCATGGCAGAACATGCTTCAACACAGTACATGAAATATAGGTCTTCCCTTTGTATCATTTGCCACACAATAACCCTTGCTGCATACTGTGAAATATACCCGGTATGTCATGCTGAGATATGCTCCCCACTCCCTGGCCCCTTATTCCCAAATAAGCACTGGTGACACCATACAACCCTGGGCATCTAGTGGCCCATCACCGTCAACTGGCATTTAGTGACCACCACCCTATCCCCCCCATCCTGTACCATGATTTACTGGCACATCCCTCCTCACACCAACAAGGCAAACCACCCAGAGAACGTACTGTATATATTTTGCACAGTGACAGTTCCATTGTGCGTCTTGCTATGGGAGTTACAGGAGTGCTGTGCCATTAACACCCATCTGGTCATGGGATTGTGGGTTAACAGGGGTAGTGTCAACTACCTGCCTAGTGTGGGGTGCCACTATACCAGGTAGGGCTGGTGTCTTCAGTGCTTATTTGTACATAATGGGCATGTTTGGGGGCCCTTAGCTCACTGTGACAGAACTGGTATATTTTGCTGCATTCTTAAGATGGTGATTGTTGGGTGGGCCGGTAGTAGGATACCAGGGAATGCCATATACTAAACATTTCTGTATATTGCAGCTTGCATTGGGCATATTCACCATTTCCAGACTGTGGCATACTGTTTATGGCTGTCTTATGTGGTAGTGGCGGTGTGCTGTGTGCCAGTTTGTGTGAACGGCTAATGCCCCACCACCCTGCAGCTTGTGTGTCACACCTCGTGGCTGAGCCAGTAGGGTCTGGACTCTGTCCTGTAGAAAATAGGCCAGAGTCCAGGACGTAACACTCGAAACATAGTGCCATTTTGGCTGATTGTGTTTGAACATAGAAAATAAGGCCCATTTAATTTATAGTTTGCTCAGTATGTCACTTACTCAGTTTGTAGCATGTGTTATTTTAAGGTCATAACTACTTTAGTGGTATAACAGCTTCTATGTTAGAAATCAGCTTGGCTGTCCCACAGTTGTCAATTCAATGTCCTATGAACACTGTTTGCATCCGGATATGTTAGAATGTGATGATCAACTAAACGTGGACCACATGCCCAAAAAGAGCCTCTACGACTGTCCCTGTGCCAACCTTTGTTCAATACTCCACATCTCTTTTCTGACTGTTGCCTTTTCTTGCTTGCCATACTACTTCTGTCTTATCCTTCTCTGGTTGCACCTTTTAGTGCACAAACTTTGATACTTGGTTACTGATAATGTGGTGTTAGCCGAGTGTTGTAATGGTACCTGATGGTACCCGACTGTTCTGCGGGAACCCTGCAATACACCACGGTGCCCACTATCAAGTTGTGTTCCTTAGGTTAAAACAGTGTAAGATATTCTGTGTTTATAACATGGTTTTCTCACCATGGGATATGAGATACCATGTCTGTCCATTGCTTGTGAGAGTGGCTGTGGTATGCGACATGCATTTTAATTTTTTTTTCTTGAAGACTGGTTAATGTTTTGTTTCTGTGCCTCTGTTGACATGCCGACTTGTAATGTGCTTCTATGAACTTTACACAGAATCACTGGGTTGTCCTTCACCATGCCACACTGTCTTGCATTTGGTTGTGGGACACACTGGGAGAGTACAGAAAGGAGTGTCTGTATCTTTTCCCTAAAGATACAAAGTTTGCAGTAATTTGGGTGAGAAGATGTCGTACTGATGTGAGAAGATGTCGTACTGATGTGGGCAACATAAAAACGTTTGTCAACAAGCAGCTGAAAGAACACCGCAAGAAGTTCAGTATTTGCTCTCTTCACTTTGAAGACAGTAAGTTTGAACACGACTTCCAATTTCAGCTGTTACCCCAGAATTTCACCCTAGACGATTCACCCGTAGTCTCAAACCAGAAGCTGTGCCTACCATTTTTGTGACCTCGAACCACAGTGAACGACAATCTTCATTGAATCGCATTGCTCGCCAGGACTGGGAAAAGGGTATGTAAAACAATCATACTTTCCTTGACGGTTGCCTCTGGTTATGTTATTTTGCAGTTCTATTTTGACTGTAGTTACATCTTTTACAGCTTTCAGAGGAGTTACTACAGTGCACAACTCCAAGAAAAGCAACACCAGGGAAAGAGAATCATTGTTCGATCACGGTAAACAGTCTTCTGCATGCCCTAGTTGACATCATCTAGCTTTTAGCTAAATTGAATGCACCATTTTTGTCTGTGTATCTGCTCCTGACTGACCATTTTCTAGACCCTCCACCCTGTACTGTCGTGCATTTCTGTGAAATATTAATGTCTTCTAGTGGCCTGTGCTCACATCAGTGTGCCACTTACTGCATACATTACTACTGTGCAGCATTATCCATGGAGGAACCATGGGTTATGTAAAACACGAGAAAACCCAGGAAAAGGGGATTTTTATTCTGTTTAAACCTGAACAAAGCAATTGTATCCTGCCACCCTGTAAAAATAGTCCCTTCAAAAATGTGAACTTCTGACTGCTCTTATGCACATAGAAATGTCACACATACACTACAGACATGATCTGTGACATTTCTTGTGCACAATATGCTGTGGTACTAATGGTAGACACTTTCCCCCAATGAACCAACACATCTGTCACCCACTGTGGATGCTACTGCTGGGCTACAAAGCATGGACTGTGGCATTTATCCTCTGTCAACTGTACAAAATTGGATGTACCACTTGTGCATTGTGATTGCTGTGCCACTCAGTATCTCATTCTGTGCCAACAGCATCCTGTCCACGCATGACCAGACTGCTGCTTATCAAGTCCGTTCACTGTCATTGTGGTGCAGTGGTCACGGTGTGGCCATACATATTGGGGTGGTGGTGGGTGTGCCTGGACATTTTACTGTCTACAGAAGGCCTGATATAGATCAGCAAGGGGACATTTGACAGCAAGATCATGACCGTGAAACAGCAGTTTCTAGAAAGGAATGACAACAGAACAGTGTACACTCTGTGACAGGATGTCCACGGGGGAGTGAGGAGAGACTGCAGGACTGCTACATTGATGCTCGTGCCATGCACTGGGAGGCTTCCCAGACAACAGTGCTGATTGGTCTCTCTCTGGTGGCAGGGACCAGTGGTACTGTTAGGCTCCTGTTAGTGCTGCACAGTACTCAGGAACACAGCATAAACATGCCTGCAGATGGAACGGTGACCTAAACCTGACTCACCGGCATTTGGAGGTACACAGGCTGGGTGGGTAGTGGTGCTTTATTCACCAGACACCTGTTATGATCTTCCCACTGCTACTGGGAGATGGACACTGGTAGACACAGGTTCGCTGGGTGGCTGGAAAGACCTGTCATTGGCTTTGTCATACATCTGCACTTCGTCTGACACTGGCCACAACAGTGCTGGTCTCAGATTCCTGCCTATCTGCCGCTTTTGGTTGCGATCTAATTGTACATCTGCCCACTGTTGCTAAGTTGACACTGTATGTGCGATGCTGACAAGCACATCAATGTCTGTCCCACACTGTGCACCCTACATCGCTCACTGTCATTTGTTTTGCTTCTAATGTGCCACTTCAAAACTGCTTTTCTAGGATCGTGGATATATTGTTCGTCCACACTGTTTGGCATGTCCCTTACCCTTTAAGATCAGCGGAAGTCTTCAAGCTGGCTCTCCCACCTACCGAGTGCTTTATACCTCGGCTCTGCCCCATGATGCCAGATCTTCCTTTCGCAGAGGAAGATACAGCTGCTTCCTCGTGCTCATGGCATTTCGTCGTCCTGGCTTTCAAACGCCTGCTTTTACGAAACTAAAACTTGCTCGAGTTAGGGATCGTGCTTTTGCGTCCTCGATCATGGAAAAGAAATCTTCTCCTTGATTTCACCGGTTTCCTTCCGGCCAGAAGATGTCGCGCACTGATCCCCATCTCACGTGCGTCTACTGCCTAGGTGTCGGCCATGACACCTCGTATTGCAGTTTTTGCCTCGCCTTCCATCCCAACGTCCTGGAAGACCGCTTGGTGCATTTGGCCGACGACTCTTTAGAGAGAACTCCGGTCCTTGTGTTCCCCAGTGAGGAGACCCAGCCCGCTGGTGTTCCCATCGAGGTCCTGGTTCCAGACCCCCGGGTTTCACTGATCCCTCCGGTGTCTCCCGAGCGACCAAGTCGGCCTGCTCGATCTCAGTCGAGGTCCAGAACCCCCTCGGCTGAAAGGCCAAGTAGGAGCCATAAGCGCTCCAAGAAGAGGCGACGCCACAGATCGTCCTCATCCTCCTCGGATGAGGAGAGGCTCCAGCGGAAACTCCGGCGCTACAAGGACCTTATGTGGCAACAGCTGATTTTGACCAAGCAGAAGTCTGCTCCGCCGCCTACCCCGGCCATTACTTGGCTTTCGTCTCCTAGGCCCAAGCCAACCCCCTTGGAACTGAAGCCCTTGGGCCGGCCCATTCTCCAGTTTGACCTTTGCCAGTCTCCCCACCGATAGTGTTGGAGCCACCACCTAAGCAGCCTGTGGGAGGGGCTCCTTCAAAAGAGGACCGAACAGATACTGGACTTCCCTGACGTCTGTCGGTCATGGTCACCCCGGACCTTCCTCGACGGTCGAGGGTGATTTGGCCGCAAACCGCTGTGTCCCGACTCCTTGACTTTGACGCCACGACTCTGCTCACATCCACTGGATGATGAGTCGTCCGTTGGCACAGGGATGGAGGAAGGCTCTTCCTCCTTCCAGGGATCCTCCATCTCATCTCTGATTCTACAGGGATGCCCTGAACTCATCCAGAAAGGTGGAGTACCCTCTCACAGACATCCTGAAGAGAGGGACACCCCAACGAGGGCCTTTCGAGGCCAGAGGCCATTGTTGGCCTGGCACTCGAACTATGGCAGCACCTGCCTCATGTCCAACACCCGTCTGCCTGCATGGCCTGCAAGCAAGCTGGTGCTCATGGGTCCCTTATGGGTTCACAGAGCACCTTCGCTGGAGAGCCTGGTGACCACCTCTGTGTTCAGGTGTACTGGCAGATCTTACTGAGATACAGCTCTTGCAGCAGGTTACACCATTAGGACTGTAGCCAGCAGGCGTCAGGACCCCACGGAAATCTTCTAGCTAGCAGTCTTCAGCGGGGACCGCCTGTGACGTCAGTCCGGCCCCCGTCAGACGTAGTACATAAGGAGGCGGTCCCACCAGATTCCCTAGTTCTTTCCCGCCGTCGACTTGCATGTCTCGACCCTTCGGTCCGTTTCTAGCGCGCGACACCTGGTTAAGTTCTTCCGTTAGGACAAAGTTAGTTTCTTCTGCAGAGTTGCTGTCTGATGTCCTCCCCTACCTCCGTGAAAGGCCATCCATCCAAGTGCGCCTGCGGGAAGCAAATCCCATTTAAAGACCCGCATTCGGCCTGCGTCCGGTGCCTAGGCCCAGACCACGACACCCGGGCCTGTTCCTTCTGCCAGGGGTTCAATAGCCGGACCCAGATCCGTCGCCAGAAGGCCCTACAGGTGTTCCTGCTCGAGGAAAAGATTAAAGCCATGGACGCAGCCTCCAAGGGGGATTCTTCTGACAAGGCCTGGAGGCACCTTGAGAGGCATAGGGAGAAGGTGAGATCCAAGTCCCCGTCTAGGGCCTCTGACTCCAGTAGCTCCGGCTCCCGGTCCAACCGCTCTCCTTCCCGGGCCCGCTCTCAGCCTCCCCCTGCAGCGGTGAAGACTCCTTCGGGTTCCTCCTTTCTTCCTCAGGCCAAGACCTCCAGGCCCTCCGCTTCTTTGGCTTCCAAGGCCCTGTTGAGGTCGGGGGACCGCCATCACCACCACAAGACCGGTTCCCGCCATTTGGAACCCGACGCCAGGTCAGTCTTTTTCCTCCTCCCCAGAGGAAAACCAAAGAGCTGACTTCTCTTAAGAGATCGTCGGATCCGACGCCGGCCCACCCGACGTCGGCCAAGCACCTGTCCCGAGAACTGACGACCGCCAAACGCCCGTCGCCGGTTAGGCCTTTGCCACCACGGACACCGGTCGGGGGACCAACGTCCGCACCTACAGAGAGGAGAACCCCTACGCCCCCCCACCGACGTCGGTCAGGAGGCGATCACAGAGGAGGAGCTGACCCAGCCTGAGGACCAGACAGGCGAACCCGGTCCTATCGCATCCCCCAGGGAACCCTCTCCGGAACCTGAGACCCCTGGGGAGCCGACGCCGGAACCCGACGACCGACCACCGGCGCCCAGTCCGTCGTCGGGCCTCAGCATATCCGAGGTCAAGGAGTTGTTCACCTACTGGTGGGATACCATAAAAAGGGATGTGGTTCCCACACCTCCTCCTCCTCCTCTTCCTCCTCCTCCACCTGCGACTCCACCAGCCCCTGCGCCCCCTACTCCATCCGGGGCTGCAGGCCGAGTACCTTCCCCCCAGGAGCCTACGGATCCTCCTAGGGGTAGACTAGAAAAAAGGAGACCTCCGTCCAGATCCTCTTCAGGGTCACCCAGCCCAAAGAGACCCAGAAAACGCCATCATTCGCCTTGACGGAGGACACGAGATCGACTTCTCGGATGATCCAGATCCCCTCCGATCAACGCCCCTTCTCCGGACCCACGTGAACTTCCAAGATCTCCTCGGATGACCCATCATTCTCAGAGATTATGAGGCATGTCCAGGAGAACATGGGCTGGGACACAGAGGAACTAGACCCTGAGAGATTACGCCTTGCCAGATATCTTCGCAAAAGATCCAAAGCCTGTGGTGGTGCCACCTTGGTGGACACATTCGTGACGCCACCAAGGCAGCATGGAATGTCCACACTCTCTTCCGGCGATGCCGAAGAAAGCTGACCGCCTGTACAAGGCCCCTAGGGAGGACCAGTACTTGGCATCACACCCTCTGGCCGATTCTCTGGTTATTACAGCCTCTCATGACCAGTCCCAGAGGCCGCAACATTTGAGCACCCTGCCACTGGACCCAGAGTCCAAGCAACTGGACTCTATGGGCAGGCGCATGTATGCATCCGCTACTTGGCGCCTTCAGATCCCTAAACTGCTTAACCCACATGGTACAGTTCCAGAACGCCTTGTGGGAGCAGGGACTGGATCTGGTGGAAAAGATGCCAGAAGGTGAGCAGAAGGAGGAGTTGCTACAACTCCTTCGCATGGGTTCGGACGTGGGAACCCAGGTGCTGCGAGCCGCGTATGATTCCGTGGACTCCTCGGCCAGAGCGGCAGCTTCAGGCGTATGCCTCCGGAGACACTCATGGCTCCGTGTCTCCGGATTCACCCCGGACGTCCAGAAGAACATCCTGGATGCCTCGTTTCATGGAGAAGTTCTTTTTGGTGAGTCCTCAGAGAAGGTCCTCACCAAACTTCAAGAGGCTGGGAAGGCAGTGCGGTCTGTCCAGGCTATGTACAGACCCAAGCTTAGTTCCTTTCGTAGGAACCAAAGCCGTTTTCGAGGCCGGATGCAGAGACAGAAGTCCCACGCCGGCCCGCAACAGAGGGGCTCCTTCTCCCGCAGAGCCCAGGGGAAGTCGTCCGTGGGCCAAAGCCAGCGACCAGCTAAGCCGGCACAGCCCGCTGGACCCTCAGCCGCCACAGCATGACTCCTTCCCAGCCCCCGCCCCTCAGGATCAATGGGACACCAAGGTCGGGGGCCGCATTGCGGACCACCTGCCAGGGTGGCAGTCCATAACCACCGACAGGTGGGTTCTTCAGTTGGTCGAAAGAGGCCACTTTTGAGAATCTGTGGGATGCCATCCACAAGGCCTCCTCTGCTCTCCTGCTACTGGTCAGCACAGATCACTCATCAGGCAAGAGGTACTCAGGCTCCTACAGAAGGGAGTGGTGGAGTATGTCCCAGAGAACCAGACAGGATCCAGATACTATTCCCACTTCTTTCTGGTTCCAAGAAAACAGGGACCTCCGTCCAATCTTGGACCTCAGCGACCTCAACATGCGGTCGCCTACAAGCGTTTTACATGGTGACCCTCCAAGGACTCATTCCCATGCTGAAAAAGGACGCTTTCTTAGCGTCCCTGGACATGCAGAACGCCTACCTGCACATCCCAGTAGCTCAAGCGCACAGGAGGTTCCTACGCTTCGAGTTTCTCGGCCACCACTTTCAGTTCCGGGCTCTTCCGTTCAGACTGTCTTCGGCCCCAAGGGTCTTTACCAAGTGCATGGCAGTTGTGGCAGCGTCTCTAAGGAGACAGGGCCACTACGTGTTCCCGTACCTGGACGACTGGCTTCTAATGGCTGCCTCCAAAGAGGCACTGTTGCGGGCTATTCAGAGCACCCAGGACCTGTTCCAAGCTCTGGGCATTCTTATCAACTACAAGAAGTCTCTCCTCGTACCGTCCCAGAAGCTGCAGTTCATAGGCGCAGTTCTGGACACCGTCCAAGGGAAGGCCTTTCTTCCCGATGAGAGCGGAACACATCAGATCCCTCATCAGGGATCTCTCGGCGAAGAAGACTGTCCCTGCCAGGTTGGTCCTTCGCTTGCTTGGACACATGGCTGCGGCCATTCCAACCATCCCTTTGGCAGGGCTCCACATGCGGGTAACTCAGTGGATGCTCAAGGTGCAGTGGGACCAAAGGCAAGACCACATGCAGCATCCGGTCAGGATCATGAACGCCATGATTCGAGACTGGCAATGGTGGCTAGACCCAGGGACACTTTCTTCGGGTATCCCGTTTACAGCGCCGTCCCCGGAGGCAGTCCTCTCCACAGACGCCTCAGGGCTGGGGTGGGGAGCGCACCTGAACGGGGTGAGGTCCCAGGGAACATGGACCCCTCAGGAAGCCCACCTCCACATCAACGTGCTGGAGATGAGGGCGGTCCTTTATGCCTTGCAGGCCTTTCAGTCAGAAATCCCGTCCAGCACTCTTCTGCTTCAGACAGACAACACGGCAGTGATGTATTACCTCAACAAACAAGGAGGCGCACACTCTTACCCCCTTTGCAGGGAAGCTATGAGAGTGTGGGATTGGGTAATCCGACACAGCGCGAGCCTGATTGCAGTTCACGTTCCCGGAGTGGACAACACAATCGCAGATGGCCTGAGTTGTTCCCAGGCCAGAGTCCACGAGTGGGAACTTCTTCAGGAGGTAGCAGAGGATCTGTTTCTTCGATGGGGCACTCCAGAGTTGGACTTATTCGCTTCCCCATCCAACGCAAAACTGCCCAATTTTTGCTCGCTAGATCCAGGGCCTGGTGTTTTCTGGCAAGACGCATTGTCCCTCTCCTGGGCGGACAGATTCCTCTACGCTTTCCCTCCCTTCCCGTTGATCCAGAGTTTTCTTCTCAAACTGCGCAGGGAGCACGCAACGATGATCCTGGTGGCGCCTTTCTGGCCCAGGCAGATCTGGTTCCCCATGCTGACGCAATTGTCCCGGGAACCTCCAGTTCCGTTGTCTTTCAGCTCCCATCTATTGTCTCAGGAGGAGGGTTCACTAGTCCACCCGGACTTACGCTCATTGAACCTGCATGCCTGGCTCCTAGAGACATAGCCATTATGCGACACGGGTCTCGCAAGAGGTTGCAGAAGTCCTGTCCACGGCCAGAAAACTGACAACGCATACTATCACGCCATGAAGTGGCGCCTGCTTTTGCTTGTGGTCACAAGCATGCGGCCTTCCCCTTTAGAATGCCCAGTGAAAGGTGCTGGAATACCTGCTTTCCTATTCCATTCGGGTCCTCTACTCCTCCATTAAAGTGCACTTCATAGCGATCTCTGCACCACTTTCCGGTAGGACAGCACAGTGGCACAGCTTGATGCCTCTCGAGACTTCCTAAGAGGGTGTTACACCTTAGGCCACCCATCAAGATCCCGTCCCTCCTTGGGACTTGCTCTTTTCCTGGAACAACTCACGCTTCCTCCTTTGAACCTGCCGTAGATTATAGCCGCGCTTTCTGTCGTGGAAAACGTTATTTTAGTTGCTGTCACGTCAGCAAGGAGAGTTTCCAGCTTCATGCTCTCATGTGCAAGGAGCCTTATTTAATTTTTCACCAGGACAGAGTGTCTCTGAGGACGAATCCTAAATTCCTGCCTAAGGTGGTCTCTACCCTCACTCTCAACCAGGACATCGATCTGCCTGTGTACTTTCCCAAGTACTCTAATAGAGGAGAGGCGTTACTTCACACCCTGGATGTTCACCGCTCCTTAAGGTACTACCTGAACAGAACTAAACAGCTTCGTAAGTCGGAGCAACTATTCGTTTCCTTCGCTGAGAGGATGCTGGGCCATCCAGTCTCAAAGCAGACCCTTTCTCGCTGGCTTGTCCAGTGTATTTCATTTTGCTACAACAGCAAACAGAAGCCCCTCCCGGGTACAGTCCGGGGCCACTCGACAAGGGGGGTGGCTACCTCCTTTGCAGCACTGCACAACGTCTCCACCTCGGCCATTTGTGCTGCAGCTACTTGGAGCTCTGTGCACACATTTATTAGGCACTATAGCCTGGATATTACATCATGGCGGAGGGCCGGTTTCGGCCTGGCCGTTCTACAGGGTCTCCTGTCCTAGAGTCAGGGCTTGTTCAAGATCTCTCCTATTCTTCTCCTCCCAGAATGCTTACAGGTGCTATTGCTCGGGAATCAGTCCTAATGGTGTAACCTGCTGCAAGAGCTGTATCTCTAAGTAAGATAGTACAGTTACGTAAGGACTTACCGTAACAGTAGATCTTCGAGAACAGCTCTTGCAGCAGGTACCTTCCCGCCCATCATTCCCCCTTAGAGGAGGTATGGCCTACCAGGCCTTGACAGGAGCTTACGCTCTTTTCTTCTGATGGCGGATCCTCGGTCTCCCCTTCTGATGTCATCCTGCGGCCGGGAGTCTCCGGCGGGAGAACTAGGGAATCTGGCGGGACCGCCTCCTTATGTACTACGTCTGAAGTCAGGGGCGGGACCGACGTCGGAGGCGGTCCCCGCTGAAGACTGCTAGCTAGAAGATTTCTGTGGGGTCCTGATGCCTGCCAGCTACAGTCCTAATGGTGTTACCTGCTGCAAGAGCTGTTCTCGAAGATCTACTGTTACGGTAAGTTCTTACATAACTGTACTTTCTGCCGACACTGACTGTCCCCTGATAAAGAGTCCAGCTTTTGAGACCATTCGGTGATGGAAAGTCTGTGCGGCTTCCTCCTGAGCCTCCGTCAGGCCAGTTCGCCGTCATCATGGCACACTTCTCTCATGTCCTTCTTGGGTCATTAGATAAAGTCCTCCACATCTCCCCACGGGCATGCAAACCACGGTTAAGCAAGTCGGGACCAGTGCTGTGCCGCTGCCAAACAGCAGCTCCAGACAGCCTTGGACATTGGGGATTCTTGTGCTCGCTCGATGGCAGTCGTAGTGGCCTCTCACCGCAAGGCTTGGCTGAGGTTATCCTTCTTCCCAGTGGATACTCAGATACATAAGTTAGCTGATGTGCCCTTCCTCAGGACCAACTTGTTTTGCCCAGGAGTGGCTGGTCACCTACAGCGCATTGAACAGTCCAATGCCACCTTGGACGCCACTTCTGCCAGGAGTTCTTCAGGCAAGAACCAGCAGAAGAAAAAGAAGAAGCCCCTTTCGGCACTCTTCCCCTGCGGTCGAGCAATCCTCCTACCAAGGAGGCCAGCAGCAGGCCCATGTTTGACGCCCTCGGCCCAAGCTTGGACCCCAACAGGCCCGCAAAGGGGGCGGAGGCTCAGGTCCTGGAGCCTCCTCCTCCTCTAAGCCTGCCCAGTGACGGGATGGGGGTTGCCACCCCTATCTCCATCACACCAGCTCTGGGTCCTCTCATGGGGGGCCGGCTCTGCCACTTCTTTTCCGCCTGGTCCGCTATCACTACAGACAGGTGGGTTCTCGAAGTGGTCGGTTAGGGACTGCCTCTGGAATTCGAGCAGTACCTCCCAGCCGAGCCTGCGCCCCTCGGGAAGAACGGACTTCTGCATGCACCCAGTCGACTCTTCGAGACGGCATTGCTCGGCTCCTCCTCAAGGAGGCAGTATCTGTTGTGGCGGATCCATCAGCAGACCCAGGCTTTGTCTCCAGGTACTTCCTGGTGCCCAAGTGGACCGGAGGCTGGCGCCCCCATTCGAGATCTCCACGACCTGAATCAGTTTCTCAGGTCATGCACCTTTCGGATGGTCACTGTGTCCCAGATCATACCATCCTTGGAGTGAAACATGTGGTTCTGTTCACTGGATCTGCAGGACACATTCTTTCACGTCCCAATCCGTCCGTTAGTGCACAAACTTTGATACTTGGTTACTGATAATGTGGTGTTAGCCGAGTGTTGTAATGGTACCTGATGGTACCCGACTGTTCTGCGGGAACCCTGCAATACACCACGGTGCCCACTATCAAGTTGTGTTCCTTAGGTTAAAACAGTGTAAGATATTCTGTGTTTATAACATGGTTTTCTCACCATGGGATATGAGATACCATGTCTGTCCATTGCTTGTGAGAGTGGCTGTGGTATGCGACATGCATTTTAATTTTTTTTTCTTGAAGACTGGTTAATGTTTTGTTTCTGTGCCTCTGTTGACATGCCGACTTGTAATGTGCTTCTATGAACTTTACACAGAATCACTGGGTTGTCCTTCACCATGCCACACTGTCTTGCATTTGGTTGTGGGACACACTGGGAGAGTACAGAAAGGAGTGTCTGTATCTTTTCCCTAAAGATACAAAGTTTGCAGTAATTTGGGTGAGAAGATGTCGTACTGATGTGAGAAGATGTCGTACTGATGTGGGCAACATAAAAACGTTTGTCAACAAGCAGCTGAAAGAACACCGCAAGAAGTTCAGTATTTGCTCTCTTCACTTTGAAGACAGTAAGTTTGAACACGACTTCCAATTTCAGCTGTTACCCCAGAATTTCACCCTAGACGATTCACCCGTAGTCTCAAACCAGAAGCTGTGCCTACCATTTTTGTGACCTCGAACCACAGTGAACGACAATCTTCATTGAATCGCATTGCTCGCCAGGACTGGGAAAAGGGTATGTAAAACAATCATACTTTCCTTGACGGTTGCCTCTGGTTATGTTATTTTGCAGTTCTATTTTGACTGTAGTTACATCTTTTACAGCTTTCAGAGGAGTTACTACAGTGCACAACTCCAAGAAAAGCAACACCAGGGAAAGAGAATCATTGTTCGATCACGGTAAACAGTCTTCTGCATGCCCTAGTTGACATCATCTAGCTTTTAGCGAAATTGAATGCACCATTTTTGTCTGTGTATCTGCTCCTGACTGACCATTTTTTCTAGACCCTCCACCCTGTACTGTCGTGCATTTCTGTGAAATATTAATGTCTTCTAGTGGCCTGTGCTCACATCAGTGTGCCACTTACTGCATACATTACTACTGTGCAGCATTATCCATGGAGGAACCATGGGTTATGTAAAACACGAGAAAACCCAGGAAAAGGGGATTTTTATTCTGTTTAAACCTGAACAAAGCAATTGTATCCTGCCACCCTGTAAAAATAGTCCCTTCAAAAATGTGAACTTCTGACTGCTCTTATGCACATAGAAATGTCACACATACACTACAGACATGATCTGTGACATTTCTTGTGCACAATATGCTGTGGTACTAAGGGTAGGACACTTTCCCCCCCCCCACCGAACCAACACATCTGTCACCCACTGTGGATGCTACTGCTGTGGGCCACAAAGCATGGACTGTGGCATTTATCCTCTCTGTCAACTGTACAAAAATTGGATGTACCACTTGTGCATTGTGATTGCTGTGCCACTCAGTATCTCATTCTGTGCCAACAGCATCCTGTCCACGCATGACCAGACTGCTGCTTATCAAGTCCGTTCACTGTCATTGTGGTGCAGTGGTCACGGTGTGGCCATACATATTGGGGTGGTGGTGGGTGTGCCTGGACATTTTACTGTCTACAGAAGGCCTGATATAGATCAGCAAGGGGACATTTGACAGCAAGATCATGACCGTGAAACAGCAGTTCTCTAGAAAGGAATGACAACAGAACAGTGTACACTCTGTGACAGGATGTCCACGGGGTGGGTGAGTGGGGAGAGACTGCAGGACTGCTACATTGATGCTCGTGCCATGCACTGGGAGGCTTCCCAGACAACAGTGCTGATTGGTCTCTCTCTGGTGGCAGGGACCAGTGGTACTGTTAGGCTCCTGTTAGTGCTGCACAGTACTCAGGAACACAGCATAAACATGCCTGCAGATGGAACGGTGACCTAAACCTGACTCACCGGCATTTGGAGGTACACAGGCTGGGTGGGTAGTGGTGCTTTATTCACCAGACACCTGTTATGATCTTCCCACTGCTACTGGGAGATGGACACTGGTAGACACAGGTTCGCTGGGTGGCTGGAAAGACCTGTCATTGGCTTTGTCATACATCTGCACTTCGTCTGACACTGGCCACAACAGTGCTGGTCTCAGATTCCTGCCTATCTGCCGCTTTTGGTTGCGATCTAATTGTACATCTGCCCACTGTTGCTAAGTTGACACTGTATGTGCGATGCTGACAAGCACATCAATGTCTGTCCTACACTGTGCACCCTACATCGCGCCTCACTGTCATTTGTTTTGCTTCTAATGTGCCACTTCAAAACTGCTTTTCTAGGATCGTGGATATATTGTTCGTCCACACTGTTTGGCATGTCCCTTACCCCTTTAAGATCAGCCGGAAGTCTTCAAGCTGGCTCCTCCCACCTACCCGAGTGCTTTATACCTCGGCTCTGCCCCATGATGCCAGATCTTCCTTTCCGCAGGAAGATACAGCTTGCTTCCCTCGTGCTCATGCATTTCGTACGTCCTGGCTTTCAAAAACGCCGTTTTACCGAACTAAAACTGCTCGAGTTAGGATCGTGTTTAAGGCCCTCGATCATGGAAAAGAAATCTTCCTTGATTTCACCGGTTTCCTTCCGGCCAGAAGATGTCGCGCACTGATCCCCATCTCACGTGCGTCTACTGCCTAGGTGTCGGCCATGACACCTCGTATTGCAGTTTTTGCCTCGCCTTCCATCCCAACGTCCTGGAAGACCGCTTGGTGCATTTGGCCGACGACTCTTTAGAGAGAACTCCGGTCCTTGTGTTCCCCAGTGAGGAGACCCAGCCCGCTGGTGTTCCCATCGAGGTCCTGGTTCCAGACCCCCGGGTTTCACTGATCCCTCCGGTGTCTCCCGAGCGACCAAGTCGGCCTGCTCGATCTCAGTCGAGGTCCAGAACCCCCTCGGCTGAAAGGCCGAGTAGGAGTCATAAGCGCTCCAAGAAGAGGCGACGCCACAGATCGTCCTCATCCTCCTCGGATGAGGAGAGGCTCCAGCGGAAACTCCGGCGCCATAAGGACCTTATGTGGCAACAGCTGATTTGACCAAGCAGAAGTCTGCCCGGGCCGCCACTCCGCCATTACTTGGCTTTCGTCTCCTAGGCCCAAGCCAACCCCCTTGGAACTGAAGCCCTTGGGCCGGCCCATTCTCCAGTTTGACCTTTGCCAGTCTCCCCACCGATAGTGTTGGAGCCACCACCTAAGCAGCCTGTGGGAGGGGCTCCTTCAAAAGAGGACCGAACAGATACTGGACTTCCCTGACGTCTGTCGGTCATGGTCACCCCGGACCTTCCTCGACGGTCGAGGGTGATTTGGCCGGCAAACCGCTGTGTCCCGACTCCTTGGACTCTGACGTCACCGGACTCTGCTCACATCCACTGGATGATGAGTCGTCCGTTGGCACAGGGATGGAGGAAGGCCCTTCCTCCTTCCAGGGGATCCTCCATCTCATCTCTGATTCTACAGGGATGCCCCTGGAACTCATCCAGAAGAAGGTGGAGTACCCTCTCACAGACATCCTGAAGAGAGGGGACACCCCAACGGAGGCCTTTCCCGAGGCCGAGGCCATTGTTGGCCTGGCACTCGAACTATGGCAGCACCCTGCCTCATGTCCAGCACCGTCTGCCTGCATGGCCTGCAAGTACGCGGTGCTCATGGGGTCCCTTTCGGGGTTCACAGAGCACCCTTCGGCTGAGAGCCTGGTGACCACCTCTGTGTTCAGGTGTACTGGCAGATCTTACTTCGAGATACAGCTCTTGCAGCAGGTTACACCATTAGGACTGTAGCCAGCAGGCGTCAGGACCCCACGGAAATCTTCTAGCTAGCAGTCTTCAGCGGGGACCGCCTCTGACGTCAGTCCGGCCCCCGTCAGACGTAGTACATAAGGAGGCGGTCCCACCAGATTCCCTAGTTCTTTCCCGCCGTCGACTTGCATGTCTCGACCCTTCGGTCCGTTTCTAGCGCGCGACACCTGGTTAAGTTCTTCCGTTAGGACAAAGTTAGTTTCTTCTGCAGAGTTGCTGTCTGATGTCCTCCCCTACCTCCGTGAAAGGCCATCCATCCAAGTGCGCCTGCGGGAAGCAAATCCCATTTAAAGACCCGCATTCGGCCTGCGTCCGGTGCCTAGGCCCAGACCACGACACCCGGGCCTGTTCCTTCTGCCAGGGGTTCAATAGCCGGACCCAGATCCGTCGCCAGAAGGCCCTACAGGTGTTCCTGCTCGAGGAAAAGATTAAAGCCATGGACGCAGCCTCCAAGGGGATTCTTCTGACAAGGCCTGAGGCACCTTGAGAGGCATAGGGAGAAGGTGAGATCCAAGTCCCGCCTAGGGCCTCTGACTCCAGTAGCTCTGCCCCGGTCCAACCGTCCTTCCCGGCCCGCCTCAGCCTCCCCTGCAGCGGTGAAGATCCTTCGGTTCCTCCTTTCTTCCTCAGGCCAAGACCTCCAGGCCTCCGCTTTGGCTTCCAAGGCCCTGTTGAGGTCGGGGGACCGCCATCACCACCACAAGACCGGTTCCCGCCATTTGGAACCCGACGCCAGGTCAGTCTCTTTGCCTCCTCCTCCCCAGAGGAAAACCAAAGAGCTGACTTCTCTTAAGAGATCGTCGGATCCGACGCCGGCCCACCCGACGTCGGCCAAGCACCTGTCCCGAGAACTGACGACCGCCAAACGCCCGTCGCCGGTTAGGCCTTTGCCACCACGGACACCGGTCGGGGGACCAACGTCCGCACCTACAGAGAGGAGAACCCCTACGCCCCCCCACCGACGTCGGTCAGGAGGCGATCACAGAGGAGGAGCTGACCCAGCCTGAGGACCAGACAGGCGAACCCGGTCCTATCGCATCCCCCAGGGAACCCTCTCCGGAACCTGAGACCCTGGGAGAGCGCTGAACCCGACGACTCGACCACCGCGCCCAGTCCGTCTCGGGCCTCAGCATATCCGAGGTCAAGGAGTTGTTCACCTACTGGTGGATACTATAAAAGGGATGTGGTTCCACACCTCCTCCTCCTCCTCTTCCTCCTCCTCCACCTGCGACTCCACCAGCCCCTGCGCCCCCTACTCCATCCGGGGCTGCAGGCCGAGTACCTTCCCCCCAGGAGCCTACGGATCCTCCTAGGGGTAGACTAGAAAAAAGGAGACCTCCGTCCAGATCCTCTTCAGGGTCACCCAGCCCAAAGAGACCCAGAAAACGCCATCATTCGCCTTCGACGGAGGACACGAGATCGGACTTCTCGGATGATCCAGATCCCCCTCTCCGATCAACGTCCCTTCTCCGGACCCACGTGAACTTCCAAGATCTCCTCCGGATGACCCATCATTCTCAGAGATTATGAGGCATGTCCAGGAGAACATGGGCTGGGACACAGAGGAACTAGACCCTGAGAGATTACGCCTTGCCAGATATCTTCGCCAAAAAGATCCAAAGCCTGTGGTGGTGCCACCCTTGGTGGACACATTCGTGGACGTCACCAAGGCAGCATGGAAATGTCCACACTGCCTCCGGCGATGCCGAAGAAAGCTGACCGCCTGTACAAGGCCCCTAGGGAGGACCAGTACTTGGCATCACACCCTCTGGCCGATTCTCTGGTTATTACAGCCTCTCATGACCAGTCCCAGAGGCCGCAACATTTGAGCACCCTGCCACTGGACCCAGAGTCCAAGCAACTGGACTCTATGGGCAGGCGCATGTATGCATCCGCTACCTGCGCCATCAGATCCCTAAACTGCTTAACCCACATGGTACAGTTCCAGAACGCCTTGTGGGAGCAGGGACTGGATCTGGTGGAAAAGTTGCCAGAAGGTGAGCAGAAGGAGGAGTTGCTACAACTCCTTCGCATGGGTTCGGACGTGGGAACCCAGGTGCTGCGAGCCGCGTATGATTCCGCGGACTCCTCAGCCAGAGCGGCAGCTTCAGGCGTATGCCTCCGGAGACACTCATGGCTCCGTGTCTCCGGATTCACCCCGGACGTCCAGAAGAACATCCTGGATGCCTCGTTTCATGGAGAAGTTCTTTTTGGTGAGTCCTCAGAGAAGGTCCTCACCAAACTTCAAGAGGCTGGGAAGGCGGTGCGGTCTGTCCAGGCTATGTACAGACCCAAGCTTAGTTCCTTTCGTAGGAACCAAAGCCGTTTTCGAGGCCGGATGCAGAGACAGCAGTCCCACGCCGGCCCGCAACAGAGGGGCTCCTTCTCCCGCAGAGCCCAGGGGAAGTCGTCCGTGGGCCAAAGCCAGCGACAGCTAAGCTGCACAGCCCGCTGGACCCTCAGCCGCCACACTGACTCCTTCCCAGCCCCGCCCTCAGGATCAATGGGACACCAAGGTCGGGGTCGATTATGGACCACCTGCCAGGGTGGCAGTCCATAACCACCGACAGGTGGGTTCTTCAGTAGGTCGAAAGAGGCCACTTTTAGAATTCTGTGGGAGCCATCCACAAGGCCTCCTCTGCTCTCCCGTTACTCGGGTCAGCACAGATCACTCATCAGGCAAGAGGTACTCGCGCTCCTACAGAAGGGAGTGGTGGAGTATGTCCCAGAGAACCAGACAGGATCCAGATACTATTCCCACTTCTTTCTGGTTCCGAAGAAAACAGGGGACCTCCGTCCAATCTTGGACCTCAGCGACCTCAACATGTCGGTCGCCTACAAACGTTTTCACATGGTGACCCTCCAAGGACTCATTCCCATGCTGGAAAAAGGACGCTTAGGCCCCTGAGATAGAACGCCTACCTGCACATCCCAGTAGCTCTGCCACAGGAGGTTCCCACGCTCGGTTTCTCGGCCACCACTTTCAGTTCCGGGCTCTTCCGCTCAGACTGTCTTCGCCCCAAGGGTCTTTACCAATGTCATGGCAGTTGTGGCAGCTGTCTCTAAGGAGACAGGGCCACTCACGTGTTCCCGTACCTGGACGACTGGCTTCTAATGGCTGCCTCCAAAGAGGCACTGTTGCGGGCTATTCAGAGCACCCAGGACCTGTTCCAAGCTCTGGGCATTCTTATCAACTACAAGAAGTCTCTCCTCGTACCGTCCCAGAAGCTGCAGTTCATAGGCGCAGTTCTGGACACCGTCCAAGGGAAGGCCTTTCTTCCCGATGAGAGCGGAACACATCAGATCCCTCATCAGGGATCTCTCGCCGAAGAAGACTGTCCCTGCCAGGTTGGTCCTTCGCTTGCTTGGACACATGGCTGCGGCCATTCCAACCATCCCTTTGGCAGGGCTCCACATGCGGGTAACTCAGTGGATGCTCAAGGTGCAGTGGGACCAAAGGCAAGACCACATGCAGCATCCGGTCAGGATCATGAACGCCATGATTCGAGACTGGCAATGGTGGCTAGACCCAGGGACACTTTCATGGTATCCGTTTACAGCGCCGTCCCCGGAGGCAGTCCTCTCCACAGACGCCTCAGGGCTGGGGTGGGGAGCGACCTGAACGGGTGAGGTCCCAGGGAACATGGACCCCTCAGGAAGCCCACCTCCACATCAACGTGCTGGAGATGAGGGCGGTCCTTTATGCCTTGCAGGCCTTTCAGTCAGAAATCCCGTCCAGCACTCTTCTGCTTCAGACAGACAACACGGCAGTGATGTATTACCTCAACAAACAAGGAGGCGCACACTCTTACCCCCTTTGCAGGGAAGCTATGAGAGTGTGGGATTGGGTAATCCGACACAGCGCGAGCCTGATTGCAGTTCACGCTCCCGGAGTGGACAACACAATCGCAGATGGCCTGAGTTGTTCCCAGGCCAGAGTCCACGAGTGGGAACTTCTTCAGGAGGTAGCAGAGGATCTGTTTCTTCGATGGGGCACTCCAGAGTTGGACTTATTCGCTTCCCCATCCAACGCAAAACTGCCCAATTTTTGCTCGCTAGATCCAGGGCCTGGTGTTTTCTGGCAAGACGCATTGTCCCTCTCCTGGGCGGACAGATTCCTCTACGCTTTCCCTCCCTTCCCGTTGATCCAGAGTTTTCTTCTCAAACTGCGCAGGGAGCACGCAACGATGATCCTGGTGGCGCCTTTCTGGCCCAGGCAGATCTGGTTCCCCATGCTGACGCAATTGTCCCGGGAACCTCCAGTTCCGTTGCCTTTCAGCTCCCATCTATTGTCTCAGGAGGAGGGTTCACTAGTCCACCCGGACTTACGCTCATTGAACCTGCATGCCTGGCTCCTAGAGACATAGCCATTATGCGACACGGGGTCTCGCAAGAGGTTGCAGAAGTCCTGTCCACGGCCAGAAAACTGACAACGCATGCGACTTACGCCATGAAGTGGCGCCGTTTTTGCTTGTGGTCACAAGCATGCGGCCTTTCCCCTTTAGAATGCCCAGTGAAAGGGGTGCTGGAATACCTGCTTTCCCTATTCCATTCGGGTCTCGCCTACTCCTCCATTAAAGTGCACTTCTGCGCGATCTCTGCGTACCACTTTCCGGTAGGACAGCGTACAGTGGCACAGCTTGATGCCTCTCGAGACTTCCTAAGAGGGTGTTACACCTAGGCCACCCATCAAGGATCCCGCCCTCCTTGGGACTTGCTCTTTGTCCTGGAACAACTCACGCTTCTCCTTTGAACCTGCCGTAGATTATAGCCGCGCTTTCTGCGTGGAAAACGTTACTTTTAGTTGCTGTCACGCCAGCAAGGAGAGTTTCCGAGCTTCATGCTCTCATGTGCAAGGAGCCTTATTTAATTTTCCACCAGGACAGAGTGTCTCTGAGGACGAATCCTAAATTCCTGCCTAAGGTGGTCTCTACCCTCACTCTCAACCAGGACATCGATCTGCCTGTGTACTTTCCCAAGTACTCTAATAGAGGAGAGGCGTTACTTCACACCCTGGATGTTCACCACTCCTTAAGGTACTACCTGAACAGAACTAAACAACTTCGTAAGTCGGAGCAATTATTCGTTTCCTTCGCTGAGAGGATGCTGGGCCATCCAGTCTCAAAGCAGACCCTTTCTCGCTGGCTTGTCCAGTGTATTTCATTTTGCTACAACAGCAAACAGAAGCCCCTCCTGGGGACAGTCCGGGGCCACTTGACAAGGGGGGTGGCTACCTCCTTTGCAGCACTGCACAACGTCTCCACCTCGGCCATTTGTGCTGCAGCTACTTGGAGCTCTGTGCACACATTTATTAGGCACTATAGCCTGGATATTACATCATGGCGGAGAGCCGGTTTCGGCCTGGCCGTTCTACAGGGTCTCCTGTCCTAGAGTCAGGGCTTGTTCAAGATCTCTCCTATTCTTCTCCTCCCAGAATGCTTACAGGTGCTATTGCTCGGGAATCAGTCCTAATGGTGTAACCTGCTGCAAGAGCTGTATCTCTAAGTAAGATAGTACAGTTACGTAAGGACTTACCGTAACAGTAGATCTTCGAGAACAGCTCTTGCAGCAGGTACCTTCCCGCCCATCATTCCCCCTTAGAGGAGGTATGGCCTACCAGGCTTTGACAGGAGCTTCGCTCTTTTCTTCTGATGGCGGATCCTCGGTCTCCCTTCTGATGTCATCCTGCGGCCGGGAGTCTCCGGCGGAGAACTAGGGAATCTGGCGGGACCGCCTCCCTTATGTACTCACGCCTGAAGTCAGGGGCGGGACCGACGTCGGAGGCGGTCCCCGCTGAAGACTGCTAGCTAGAAGATTTCTGTGGGGTCCTGATGCCTGCCAGCTACAGTCCTAATGGTGTTACCTGCTGCAAGAGCTGTTCTCGAAGATCTACTGTTACGGTAAGTTCTTACATAACTGTACTTTCTGCCGACACTGACTGTCCCCCTGATAAAGAGTCCAAGCTTTTGGACCATTCGGCGTGGAAAGTCTGTGCGGCTTCCTCCTTAGGCCTTCGTCAGGCCAGTTCGGCCGTCATCATGGCACACTTCTCTCATGTCCTTCTTGGGTCATTAGATAAAGTCCTCCCACATCTCCCCACGGGCATGCAAACCACGGTTAAGCAAGTCCGGGACCAGTGCTGTGCCGCTGCCAAACAGCAGCTCCAGACAGCCTTGGACATTGGGGATTCTTGTGCTCGCTCGATGGCAGTCGCAGTGGCCTCTCACCGCAAGGCTTGGCTGAGGTTATCCTTCTTCCCAGTGGATACTCAGATACATAAGTTAGCTGATGTGCCCTTCCTCAGGACCAACTTGTTTTGCCCAGGAGTGGCTGGTCACCTACAGCGCATTGAACAGTCCATGCCACCTTGACGCCACTTCTGCCAGGAGTTCTTCAGGCAAGAACCAGCAGAAAAAGAAGAAGCCCTTTAGGCACTCTTCCCCGCGGCCGAGCAATCCTCCTACCAAGGAGGCCAGCAGCAGGCCCATGTTTGACGCCTCGGCCCAAGCTTGACCCCAACAGGCTCAAGAAGGGCGGAGGCTCAGGTCCTGAGCCTCCTCCTCCTCTGCCTGCCCAGGACGGATGGGGTTACACCTCATCTCCATCACACCAGCTCTGGGTCCCTCATGGGGGCCGGCTCTGCCACTTCTTTTCCCGCCTGGTCCGCTATCACTACAGACAGGTGGGTTCTCGAAGTGGTCGGTTAGGGACTGCCTCTGGAATTCGAGCAGTACCTCCCAGCCGAGCCTGCGCCTCTCGGGAAGAACGGACTTCTGCATGCACCCAGTCGACTCTTCGAGACGGCATTGCTCGGCTCCTCCTCAAGGAGGCAGTATCTGTTGTGGCGGATCCATCAGCAGACCCAGGCTTTGTCTCCAGGTACTTCCTGGTGCCCAAGTGGACCGGAGGCTGGCGCCCCATTCGAGATCTCCACGACCTGAATCAGTTTCTCAGGTCATGCACCTTTCGGATGGTCACTGTGTCCCAGATCATACCATCCTTGGAGTGAAACATGTGGTTCTGTTCACTGGATCTGCAGGACACATTCTTTCATGTCCCAATCCGTCCGTCCCATTAGCGGTTCCTCCGCTTCAGTGTCGAAGAGACCCTGTACGATTCTCGAGCCATGCTGCTCACCGGGCCCCACGGGTCTCTCACCAAATGTATCAGTAGTGGTGAGCCCCTCCGGGGTGTCAGAATTCTCCTCACCTCAACGACTGTCTCCTAGCAGGTTCCACCCAACAGGAGGTGGAGAGGTCCAGGGATCTGGCCCTCCAAATATGCTCCCAACTCGGCCTCCTGATTAACGAGGCCAAGTTGGAACTCGTACCTTCTCAAGTGATGGGCTTCATCGGAGCAGAGCTAGACTCTTGTCAAGCCAGAGCTCGGCTCCCGGCAGACAGGGCAAAGGTTCTCTCCTCCTTTGCCCAATCATTTCTGGTTGGGCACTTGCGCCCTGCCCGGGACTTTCTGTGCCTTCTGGGTTACATGTCGGCATGCACCTCAGTGGTCCGTTGGGCCCGGTTGCACGTGCGCCCCCTCCAATGGGAGCTGGCTGCCCATGGTCATTTCGACCAGCTGATCACTGTAACCCAGAAGATGTGGTACACTCTCCAGTGGTGGACTGCCCCAGACCAGCTACAGGAAGGGATCCCATTCATTTGCCCCGAGCCGACGGTCGTCCTTACAACGATGCCTCTCTCTTTCTGTGGAAACTTAAAGGGGGTCCAGTCTGTCCCAGGCTGAGAAGGCTCAAGAAGGAAGTGCTGTGGCTTGGTAGTGAGCCAGACAGGATGGGAGGATGATGGGGCTGGAGGGCTTCCCCCAGAGTGGAACATGTGCAATGCATCATGGGAGGAATGCCTGAGGTGGTGGAGAGGGGGCACCGGATTAAACCAGACAAGAGACCTGGCACTGTAGGGAAGGCCATAGTCCAGGGAACCCCAATGCACAGCAGGTCAGTGGGGCCAGGAAATAGGTTTGCAGTGCTGACTACACTGAATAAGGAGGAGGTGTTGGATAAGGATCATCCAGAGGGGAAGCACAGGGGAAGGGAGGATAGAGCACAATGGACAGAAGTATGTCAATGACGGGAGACAATGGTACGGGGGTGTATAACAACTGGAAAGATGGCCAGAGGGAGCAGGGTGGAATGAGAGAGGAACAAGACTGGGGATTAGTTTAGAAGGCTGGGGGTGTCCAGGTGGTTGGGCAGGATGTGGTGCATAGAGAAAGAAGAGTGTGTGGGGGGGGGAATGGAACTTCATGGTGAAATGACAGCTACAAAGGTGGCAGACTCGAGATGGTTACCTTGGTAGGAGGGTGTAGGTGGGAACAACAAAGGATTAATTGGGGGGGATAGTACTCCTAGTGGATTCCATGCTAAAAATGGATAAGATTGTGCAGTAAGGGGAAAAAGGCACAGTCGTATATGGGTAGTGTCCATGCCTGGGTTATCGGTGGGCAGGGCAAGGCAGTCACTTCAGAAGTGCACAAGAAAGGGCAGGAAAAACCACATCTCATGGTACTTATTACAATCATGAACAATTCGGCTCAGTGCAGGAGTTATCAGCAAAAGCCAACAGGATACTAGCGGCAATTTCCTCCACAAATATGGATTTTATCCTGCCCCTGTATATGTCACTAGTCGGGTCTCACCTGGAATGCTGTGTGCAGTACTGTGACCATTCCTGAATGAGGACATTAAATTGTTGGAGGGGGTGTGCAACGTAGGGCAACAAAGTTGAGATATTTTAGGGAAGGTCCTACAAGGATAGATTGTTAGAGTTGAACATGTACTGACTGGAGTACAGAAGGCACACTCCAAAGATACTAGTGCACTCCCCCCCCACCACACACACACATAGCATCGCATATTTAAACCTTCCTCTGCCAAAACTGGCTATATTTACTTCAGGCTCCATGTGAGGAGTGGGTCCTCTTAGTTTCAGACAGAATTCCAATTCGAGTAAGCTGAATCACCAACGTCGAGGTGGGACCCTTCAATTTAGTCCAACTTTCCTGTGCCTCAGTGGCTACTATTTGACTCCTTCAAACAACATGAAGTCTTGCTATATTATGACATATGCAGTATAACCCCAGGTTAGAACTGCTCCAGAGGTGAAAGAGTTAACTTTCCATGCAGGGCATGGAACCTTGAGCGCGAGCTCGGTTGAACACTTTGTCTATTGTAGCTCAAACTTAAACTGTCAGATTCTTTACTCTGCCTCACTGAACAGTCGCTCTGGAGATTTCTCCTGCTGCTCGGTTCGCTTGTTTCGTTAAAAAGTGTAATTTCGTTTATTTTATCAAATTAACCGCAATCGGTCGGTTCAAGCTCTGTCTGTGGTATTGTAAGTAATAGATAGGCTTATTTTATTTTCTTCTGTGTGGAACTTGTAAACGTCTTTTTCGGTTCGGTTTGAACCGATCAGATGGGTTTTAAATTAACTTTCTAGCCCTTTAGAGTGCGGTTCCCGGTTCTTATCGGTTCTAAAAAAAACAGATTTTATTACGTTTTTTTCCACGACTCCGTGACACGGTTGGAACCGATAAGAGTGTCTTGCTTGGCAGATTGCCACTAACGGCAAGTTTTGGTTAGGCTGGCACTTATGTCTTAGAAACCCAAAAGAAAAACCGACCCACTGGGTTTCAGCACTGTGGCCTCTGTGGGGAAGCCTTTGCTAAGGCTGACCCACACACCACCTGTGTATATTGTCTGGGGTTTGACCACCTCAATGCAGACTGCCAGATTTGTAAGAATTTTCCTGCTGCCACCGTGAAAAGAGAGTTGGTAGGCTCAGGAAAGGAGGCTAAAAGTCCGCTGACCGGATGGCCAGCCTGGTTCGGTTCTAGCCGAACCTGAGGGAGTGCCCTCTGACCAGGCGATACTGGCAACAAAGAGCCAGCTCTGAGGAGCCGGTTCCAACTAAAGGGCTAGAAAGTCAGCTAGTGTGGAGCCAAAAGTTTTTCTCCAATCATTGAGGAAATAGCTAAAGCTATTCAAATTGTCCAGTCTCTTCTCAGCCTCCGTCCGAACCGACACCATCAGGGATGCGCCCGGTTTGGACGGTCCCTCCAGTTCAAGATTATGATTTTGAGGATTTTTATGAACCGGAGGAAGGTGAAGAGGGGTATGAGGAGAGTGAATGTGATTTTGAAAGTCTGGATGTGCCCATTGAACTGGACATCTCTCCAGACAGACCTTCAGGGGTTCCCCCCCCAGGCTATCTGAGTCCCCTTCTCATTTTATGTTCTATAAGAAAGTTGCTGAAACTCTCCAACTTCCTGTTGAGGAAGCTGTTGGATATTCCAGAGTCTAGGAGACTGTCTATTCCCTTGCACAAATCCTTCAGGAAACAGACAGTGAAAATTCTAAAAACTCCTCACTCTATCCTTCCTGTTGATAAAAGGATGGACAAAAGGTATAAATTATCAGGCTCTGATACGGAGTTCCTCTCTCAGCAATGCAGCCATGTGGGGGTAGTGCAGGCTGCAGCCTGTGACAAGGCTAATATTCCTCTAGCCTCTCACCCTCCTGAAAACGATTCCAGGAGGATGGATGCCATGGCAAAGAAACAGTACATGGCAGCATCTTTAGGACTCATACAGGCGAATTATATGGTTTATGCAGCTAGGTACCAGAAATCCAGATGGGATACTGTGCTGGCACTAGCAAAACAGGCCCCTGACCAGCTTGCCAGGGAGCTGGAGCAGGTGGCTGCGGATGGTATTGAGGCATCCAAGGTGCAGTTTCATGCTGCAGTAGACTCTAATGATGTTTCATCAAGAGTCATGGCTACATCTGTGTCGATACCCAGTCTAAGGCTATGGATTTTCCTGTTGTGGGCAATTCTCTGTTTGGGGAGCAGACAGAGAATTATATGAAGAAAATGGATGAGTATAGGACCACCTATAGGAGTGCACAGGCCAAAGAAAGGCAAGCCGCTCCTCAAAGGCAGCATGTCAGGGGCAGGGGCAGGCCTTTTCATTGGCCTTTTACCAAGCCCAGGCCTCCTTCTGCTTATGCCCAGAGAGGTCTCTTAGAGGAAGAGGCAGAAGGGGGTCTAGTAAGCCTGCTTCTACCCTCAACCCAATGCCCTGCAAAACAGGCTCCTGATGGGGTGGCCAGGGCCGATTCTCCACTACCGGGGCAGGCTGGCTTACTTTGTCCAGGACTGGAAGTCTGTAACATCAGACAAGTGGGTCCTGGAAGTAGTAAGCCAGGGACTGGTTCTTGGCTTCAAAAATTTCCAAGATGAGAACCAGGTCCTTTCCACCTGCAAATCCATCAGAGGCACTTGCCCTAGAAACAGAAGTTTCTTCCTCCTGGCTCTCAGAGCTGTGGAAAGGGTTCCACCCCTACACCAGGGCAAAGGGTTGTACTCCAGGTACTTCCTTACCCCAAAAGACAGGAGAATGGTGGCCCATCCTGGATCTCAGGTATCTAAACAAGCACCTTTAAAACTAAAGTTCAAAATGGTGACTCTGGGAATTATTTTACCTTCTTTAAGGCCAGGGGACTGGTTAGCCTCCCTGGACCTCAAGGATGCCTACTTCCATGTTCTCATCAGAAGCTCCCATCGAAAGTACCTCAGATTCGAACTGCCTTCAGGCCATTACCAGTTCAGAGCAATGCCCTCGGCCTCACCTCGGCCCCGAGGGTGTTCACAAAATGCCTGGCAGTAGTTGCTCACTTAAGAAGGCAAAGATTGCCATCTTTCCTAATCTGGACGACTGGCTCATTGTAGGCCAGTCCCCAGACCAGGTCAAACTACACCTACAAGCAACTCAGCAACTTCTTACATCTTTAGGTTTCCTTCTCAATCTTCCAAAGTCGTTCTGAGCCTGTCCAGCTCCTTACCTTCATAGGCGCAGAACTGAACACAAAAGAAGCCAGAGCCTTCCTCCCTCTGGAAAGAGCAAGGACTTTGGTCTCTCTGGCCTCTTCTTTTCACCCTGCAGGTCTCTCGACCAGCAAGGCATTTTCTACAGCTCCTGGGCACATGGCTGCTTCTACAGCAGTAGTGCAGGGAGCAAGGTTTCAGATGAGGGACATTCAGTTCCATTTGAGAGCCTTTGGTCTCAAAGGACAGATCCTCTAACCAAATTGATCCCCGTGACTGAACCCTGATCCAGGCCCTCCAGTGGTGGCAGGACCAGAGCAATTTGAGACAGGGGTTCCTTCATTCCCAGTCTCATTCCTTGACCCTTACTACAGATTCATTCCTCTTGGGGGTGGGAGCTCACATGGGCACCTTACCACCCAGGGGTTGTGGTCCCCTCAGGAATCTCTGCTCCACATCAATTTGTTGGAACTCAGAGCAGTTTTTCTAGCACTCCAGGTTTTTTCCACATCTGTTCAGAACAAGGTTGTTCAGATCAGAACAGACAATACTACTACAATGTGGTACATCAACAAGCAAGGGGGCACTCGGTCTACAGCCTTGTGCACCGAAGCAATGAAGTTGTGGTCTCTGGCTTATTCTCTGAACGCCTTCCTTACGGCAGTTCACCTCCCAGGCAAGGACAGTGTTCTAGCGGATGCTCTCAGCAGGATTTCCCAGGGCCATCACGAATGGACACTGGATCCTCTAGTACTGGAGGTAGTATTTGCCAGATGGGGCACCCCTCAGATAGATATCTTTGCAGCCCCAGACAATCACCAACTTCCCCTTTTTTGCTGCAGGCCCCCAGTGTTGGGCTCAGTCCCTCTGGATGCCTTCCTACTCAGTTGGGAAGGGAAGTTTCTCTATGCTTTTCCCCCCTTCCCTCTTCTTTTCAAGGTGCTAGTAAAAGTCAGGTCTCAACCCTGCAGGATGATCCTGATTGCTCCAGATTGGGCCAGGCAGCCCTGGTACCCACTCCTCATGTCCTTAGCAGTCCACCTTCCCCTGTGTCTTCCCAGGAATCACAACCTGTTAACCTGTGCCCAGGGAAGAGTTTGGTATCCGAACCTCAAATCTCTCAATCTCAAGGCTTGGCTCTTGAAGAGTTAGAGTTTGCTGACCTACGCCTTTCCCAAGGCGTATTGGAAATTTTGAAGGCCTCTAGGAAGCCTTCCAACAGGGCTACTTATAATTCAAATGGAAAAGATTTTCCATATGGTGTGCTGGTAAGATATTTCCCAGAATCGTTGACGTGCCCACGATTCTGGATTATTTAGTGCATTTGAATTCTTGGGGCTAAGACCAGCTACCCTAAAAGTGCACTTGGCAGCTGTGTCTGTCTTTTTATCAGCAGGCAAGCCCTCTTCTTTTTCAGCTCACCCTGTGTTCTCCAAGTTTTTTAAAGGGTTGCTTCACACCAACCCTCCGTTCAGGGACCCTGCCCCTGCTTGGGATCTTAGTATTTGCATTGCCCAGCTTATGCAACCCCCTTTTGAGCCATTGTCTTCAGCAGAGCTTAAGTACTTGACTTGGAAAACTGTTTGTGGTAGCCATCACTTCTGCCAGGTGCATAAGTGAGCTACAAGCGTTGTCAGTGGAGCCTGATTTTATCTCCTTTCACAGAGATAAGGTGGTCCTCAGGACTAACAGAAAGTTTTTGCCTAAGGTGGTTTCAGACTCCCACCTTAATCAATCCATGTCTCTTCCTGTGTACTTCACTGACCATTCCTCCTCTGGCGAGAGGAGATTACACAGTTTAGATGTCAGAAGAGCCCTTAGTTACTATATAGACCGTACCAAGGGTCATAGGTTTGAATCCTCCAGTTGTTCCTCACTTATGGTGAGGTTGGTAAAGGCAAACCTGCCACCAAAAGATCCATTGCCAGGTGGATTGTCTCTTGTATCCAATTTTGCTATGAAAAACTGGGTAAGATTCCTCCCTCAGGCCTGAGGGCTCACTCTACCAGAGGTACAGCTGCTTCCCTGGCTGCTGCCAGTGACATCCCTATCCTAGAGATATGTCAAGCAGCTACCTGGAAAACAGTTCACACTTTTACTAAGCATTACTCCCTGGATATCCAGGCTAGGAGTGATGCTCGATTCTGCACAGCTGTGCTTCAGAGCCTATTTCCTGGTAGGTTCTGTCCTCCTCCATGGAGGTACTGCTGTGTAATCTGCATATAACATAATATAGCAAGACTTCATGTTGTTTGAAGAAAAATTACTCACCTTAGTAATGTTGTTTCTTCTAATGGAGTCTTGCTATATTATGACCTCCCCCCCAGCCTGCCCCTCTCAGAACCTCTACTTTTGGGATGTGGGTGGGCAGTGCAATGTTGGCACTTCATAGATGCCCACTTTATTTTCACCCTTTCTTAGGGTGCTTAGGTGTTATGTTTTATTTTTCTTTCTTGAATCCCCTGACTTGAGTCTTTATTTTGGGATCAAGAACAGAAATGTGTTTTTGTAGTTAGTAGCCAGTGGGCTAGTGTAGGTTTACGGCTTCCACACAGAACCTTAGTGAGTTTTGCTTGTAAAGATCTGACAGTTTAAGTTTGAGCTACAACAGACAGAGTGTTCAACCGAGCTCGCGCTCAAGGTTCCATGCCCTGCATGGAAAGTTAACTCTTTCACCTCCGGAGCAGTTCTAACCTGGGGTTATACTGCATATGTCATAATATAGCAAGACTCCATTAGAAGAAACAACATTACTAAGGTGAGTAATTTTTTCTTTTATACTGTGTTCCCATCAAGGCTTTTACACAGGTGTTTCAAAGAGAGCATGCTAAGAGGGAGCACCACAGACTCCATAAACTCAGTACAGAAGGGACAGGGTGAATATTACTGAAACCTTTTATAATTACTGGTGACCCCTTTTATCAACCAAATTATGAGTAGTTTCAAATGCTGTAACAACCTGAAATCTGGATATTACGGCATTTGCAAAACAACTTTCACTTTTGTCAACTTTTTTCTCTCACTGTAGCATGATGAGCGGTGTTTGCTGTTGTACAGAATATCCAGGAAAATGCCATAGCAACACTCATTAACGCTTGCTTCAAGTCAGCTGAAGCCACAGAGTCACTTGCTCTCCTAGCTGTACACTAAGTGGCTTCTTTCACACAAAACTAAGAAGAATTCTCTCACTACAGCTTTCTTGGTTTTTTCGTGCACTCAACATTGCTCTTTCGCTGCATTTTCCAGCATTTCTGTTTGACAGCGAACACCGCTCTGTCACGCTTCACTAACAGATCCTCCACATCACCCATCCTCGGATCCAGGGTCTCCACTCGGTGGCTTAAGTAAAAACAAACAAAAAAATAAATACAATTACCTTAAACACCACAAATAACGTACTTTTTCCACAAAACCTAGTTGTACTTTGTCACAGTGCAATCTCTACTGCTTCATAACACTTAAACAGCAGATCAAAAAAGAACCACTTTTCCCCTCTTTCTTAAAAGTACTTCTACACAAGAAATCCATGAACCAGCAATTGCCTTGTAGCAACTGCCACTGAAGCAGCTTCCTGGGTCGTTCTCCTGTTGGAAATGTTTAAAGTAGCTACCTAGAGGTCAGTCCATATACATTAACAAAGTATTATGGCCTGGACGCTTGCTTGGTCAAACCTTGCATTGCTTCTGGACACAGTGTTATTGGTCTTGTGCCCACCGCAGACGGACTACTTTTTATTGTACTTTACGTAATTAACCTTAGTGGATTCCTTGGATTAGCAGACAAAATTAGGCACATAAGTAATGGTCTTTTTTTATTGGTCTACACTAATGTTTTTTCTTTCCTACCCATACCACCCCATCTACAGTTGGACTGGCAACTTACACATCACTGACTCAGCTGTACTGGTGCCAGTGACTGGAATGTTGTATGTATTGTTATCCATGTTTGGAATTGTTCCCCATCCTCACATAAATTTAACAGTGAATGGGGTGAATTGGGCTAGTGAATATGATAGTGGTTTGCCCAGTTCGGCCTTTTTGTTACCGTTAGATTTTTAAATTGGGGTATCTTTGCAGCTTAGGTTCGAATCAGAGGTGATAGAACCTTGGAAGCACAGAAACCAGTTGCATGCGCAACCAGTAACATATAGTAGTGACCTTTGAAACTGCATAATTGCAGTCTGTCAGCACTTTTTTCATTTGTCAGTTGTTTTGTTGCATCTGTGACCATGTACTCAGTTACCATCTTTGCTGCCAGGTTTTAATTTATCATAATTTTTTTTTTTTTACCTACACAGCAGTCAGACAGCCAGCTCTTCACAGATGCATACCGTACTGTATGAGGATTTGAATCATGCAAATGCAATGGTAGGTTATTTTTGACATTGCTAATTGTTAACATTGATAGTCTAAAATGAAATCATTCTGCACCATCCGGACTTCAAAATCATATTGTATCGATATGGTCAGGCAAAGGTCAGTCTCTAGTCATTGCCTGTAGTCACTTATTTATGCCAGTACGCTTCCCATTATGACTACTCCCTGCATGTTCACTTCCTTACTCTGTTGAAGCTGGTCTTACTATATCTGCGCAGCCTCCACCCTGTATGCAAGACAGAACCTCTGCCTATTCCATCCAAAACAGGCACCGTTTTCACGTCCGATTGTACTCTTGCAAACATATATATGAAACTGCCACCAGAAAGAGAACATTTGGTTGATTGAGTCTGCTCAGTTTTGCAGCTAGCACCCTTACTCTGTAGCTGTCCCTGCCTCCATACCCCCGCAGTAACACTCCCTTTTGGCCTTAGAAACAAATTCACTGAAAGCTGGTTAATGTCCATCACTAACCGCACTCCCTTTCCGTGGTTCAGCACTTCGCCACCTTCTGCTGGACACAATTCAGCTCTTCCTTGCATATAGTGCCACTCCCCCACCTTTCCTAATTACCCTATCCATAGAAACATAGAATCCGATGGGAGATAAGGACCGCTTGGCCCACCTAGTCTGCCTATTTGCCTACCTAATGGCCTACCTCCCAGCAGTAATCAGGCAGTCCACCACCACCCCTAGGTCCTTGACCACTCTTCTTCATGCCCACTTCTCAGACACTTGTAACTGTAACCTGCAGGACAGATCTACTAAACTGAAGCGCCTAAATGTGACTTAACGGGGGTACTAGGCAAACAACTGCATTACTCTTAATGCCCCTGTCTCTTTTGTCCTCTTTCTCCATGGTCTCTGTAAGATATGACTATGGACACAGACCCCATTGTTATTACGCAGTCGACGTTAAACTTGTAACTAATATGTATGCATAAGTCCTGCCTGTAACATCTCTGGACCTGTTGTCTCACCCTTTTCGTGACTGTTGTACCTGATGTATGTACTACCATGCATCTGTTTCTCGTCAATATTGCCTAATGTACCTAATGTATTGCTAGCAGTTTATGCTTTAGCCCCAAAGATTCAGCATCTGGAAGGTGGATGTCCACTCAGTATGCTTATCTGGTAAATCTCGTTAATAAATAAATAAATATGCTGCAGATCCTAGCTAACCAACAGCCTACTTCCTCCTACCCCCGCCACTAAAATTGCCTTATGTCTGTCCAATGCATTCTTGAATTCCTCACTGTTTGACTCACGATCTCCTCAGGAAGGCTGTTCCATGATCTACAACCTCTGTGAAGAAATACTTCTCACATTACCTCTGAGCCATCCTCTATCAGATTGTGCCCCTTGTTCTTGCACATCTCTTTTTCTGAAAGATGCTACCCTCTTGGACTTTGTTGATTCCTTGAGGTATTTGAAAGTTTCTATCATGTCCCCCCCCCTTTCCTCGAGGCTGTACATATTAAGCTCCGTAAGTCTCTCTTCATAAGTCTTCTGGTGCAGACCATGCACCATTTTGGTTGCCCTCCTCTGGACAGCCTCCATCCTGTCTGTCTTTGCGGAGATGGGGTCTCCAGAACTGTACACAGTACTCCAGATGTGGTCTTACCAACTGTCTGTACAGAGGGCCAACAACTTCCTGTTTTCTACTGGTGATGCCTGTCCCTATGCATCCCAGTATCCCCCCAGCACGCCTTACTGCCTTCTCACATTGCTGGCCCACCTTTATGTCATCTGATATGACTACCACCAGGTCCCTTTCCATTTTGTTGTTGTCAGTATCTCACCCCCCCCCCCACATTGTGTACTCTTCCCCTGTGTTTTTGTTTATCCCTCTTGTTTATCCCTCTGGAATAGTCTGTACTATGGTACTGCCAGGCATCACTCACGGTATCGGGTGGGCAGTGGTTCCATGATGTGTCATGTCTAACCACACAAGCCGCTACAATGAGTGTCTAACTCCCTCTTAATTCCCAAGGCTTCTAGCATAGATGTTGGATCATTTTCCATCCCTTCACAACCCTTTACCCTCCCTTAGTAGCACACCCTCCCTTACTACTTCCTTGATTCCTCCATCCTTGTACAGGTCGTAAGCATGTGCTGCTTCCAATTTTTCGGATTCTATATGTTGCATATCCACCTTCCACCCCCACTCCCAGTTTAAATTCTCAGCATTTTCATTGCAAACCCTAAACCTCTCATTCCCATTCCTCTACACCTACACAACATCCACTGCCTACACCAGCTTGGCTTCCCCCTTTTGTCACCTTCCACCTCCTCCTGCACTCATACCACCCCTACACTGTTACTGCCACTTCTCCCTCCATCATCACCCCCACCACTCCCCAGTTACAGTCTGGGTACCTTATGCCGCACTATACAAATGTATCAAACCATCACACTACTGCTAGCAGAAGAACCAGCTCCCATTGCACCTTTCTCATTCTTCATGCTGTCTTATCCTCTTCCACCCAGTGCTTGCTAATCACAGCATTAAAGTACTGTTAAATTAATACAATTTTGCTTCTCTGACTGTGTGAATACTCTGCAATAAATGCTAATAGTGTTTGTTTGCTGTCAATTGTCTCAAATGGCTTGAGGTGTCCATATTCAGAACCTAACTTATTTGCTTTCCTTGTGTTGCAGGTTGCCAAGAGTGCAGTTGATGAGAACTGCATGTTGTTTGAATCATTTTGTAAATTCAGACAGACAACATTCCATGCAGGACTTTGCTACACAGACAGACTCAGATTTCAGTACAGCAACGTACAATACAGTCGCCACTCAGACGTAACCATGGGATCTCTGTTGTGCAAGTACTCAAACAATGTTCGATGCAATTGATTTATCAACTCAGTTTCCAGAAGAGGTGATTCCAGCAAACATTGCACTGAAAGATCATAAACACTACATGCAACAGCCTGCCTCGCCTGTGGCCACTCCAGCAGTTGGTGATGTGCAGTACCCATGTTCTTCAACACCAACCACTATGCCTTATAACTATGAACCAATTATGTCAACCAACATGACATCTGGTTTGCTGGATGAAACTGCATGCTGTAGTTTGCACAATGACACATTCTCTGAATGCACAATGGATGATTCTTGCGATGACTGCGTGCCGGACGAGGACACTGTATTGGACAGTGACAAAAGCTTTGAAGAAATGGACACAGAGGAAAACATTGTACAGGACGTCAAATATATTGTGTTTGAGAGTTCACTATTTGCAATATTGATATGCCCAGATTGCCACTCCCATGCAGACGGTGTTGAGAAGCACAGTCTTGTTGGCACAATGTTGTCTGTTAAAATTAGTTGCATTAACGGACATCTAATAGTACAATGGCATTCACAGCCACTGATGGGGAAAATGCCTGCAGGCAACCTTTTGTCGGTGGCAGCAGTAATGTTCAGTGGCAGTTTGTATGGACGCATCGCAAAATTTGCACAGTACCTTGGATTACAGTTTATTGCTCCAAGAACCTTCTTTGCATGTCAGAGAAAATATCTGTTCCCAGTTATTCAGAGAGCATGGCTAACTGAGGAACAGAATACTATATGCGATATAAGGACAAGGCCTGTAACGTTAGCTGGGGATGGGCGATGTGATAGTCCAGGTTTTTCTGCAAAGTACTGCAGCTGTACCATGATGGACTTGGAGACAAACCGCATTGTTGCCTTCTCGCTGGAGCAGGCACAACAGGGAATTACATCTGTGGCTTTGGAGAAAAAAGCCTTTGAAAATTGTGCTCAACACCTGCTAAATAATGACGTTGATATTGCTGTGATTGCAACTGACCGCCATCGTGGAATTGGCTGCCTGATGCGCACAAAATACCCAGATGTTTCTCACCAGTTTGATTTGTGGCATCTATTCAAATCTATAAGGAAAAAAATTCTAGGACAGACTAAGATAAAGGGAAATGAGAAACTCATGGAGTGGTGCCACAGTATCTCTAATCACCTTTGGTGGTCGTCAGAAACTTGTGCAGGTGACGAGGCATTGCTGCGTGAGAAATGTGTCTCTCTCTCTCTTATACCATGTCACAAACAATCACCATTGGCCTTGGGCTGAACAATTTCACCACTGCGAGCACCCAATGCCAATGGAAGATGGCCATAAAAGGAAATGGTCAGTAGATGGTGATGCGGCACATAGTGCACTTAGAAAAATTGTAAACAGTTGTGCGCTTATCAGTGATTTGAAGTACACCACCCAGTTCTGTCACACTGGAAGCATTGAGGTTTTTCATGCCTTACTAAGTACCTACTGCCCAAAGTTGGAGTGTTTTAGTTATGCAGGAATGAAATCACGCATTATGTTGGCCATATTTGATCACAATGAGAATCTTAACTGACAGCAAGCTGTCGTTCACTGTCCAACTGCAGCATCAGGGCAAAAGGGAGAGAAGCGATATAAGGTAGCGTATCCTAAAGCAACAAAACAATGGGTTGCAAAGCCACTCTTTGAACCCAAAACTTACAACTATATTTTCACCATGCAGGTTGATACTTTGAAAAGTAAGAAAGGGGAGCAGGACCTTTCCCCAGTGCATGTTCCAGACCTGCCAGCGAACATTGGAGACATAGAGTGTCCTCCAAAGGTGGAGGTAGCAAAGAAACTGGTGAGTCGCTTTCAGAGCAATGACCAGTCAATGACATGAGCCAGTGAACTACACTGCAGTATCAATGAGTGCCAACAGCATCTTGCTAGTGTTCTGACTGCTTCTGAAGGACTGTACTGCTAATGATGTCAGCTACCCTGTGGTTAAACTTTATTGCTTTGCATTGACACAGTGGATTGCTTTACACACGACACCTGTTCCTAATATGGTTTCCAGAATAGTAGATGTAATTCCCATTTACACACTGTCAATATTTCTAGTTGTCATTATGTCCGTTTGCACAAATCTGCACTTTAAGTCAGTGTGGACTTCAAGTATTGCACACGGCAGTTTCATTCTACATGCTGTTTCCCTGTTAGTGAATGTCCAGCAACACTATATAGAACAAAGTACACAGACCATAACATCAATCATGGATTCACAGTGGATTGCTTTATGACTTTCTATATCACACATGAAGATACAAAAATGCACGACTTGTTTGCATCATTCTGCAACGGCTTAATCCACTTCAAAAAAACAGAAAAAGCGGATAGTCTGCCTTATAGATACTGATAACATTAAAAGTTATCCTGTAATGTGTTATTTGATTGTCTCAAACTGTTCCACAGAAAATGCAGGCTGCACAATGTCATTTTCACCATGTGTGCTGGTTGACCATGAATCATTAGGTTAAACATTGTATTTTCTTCCGTCACCAGTGCTGCACAAAATGGATGGAATGATGATTTCCTCTAGGGCAAGCTCCAGAAGTCATCATATGGTAAAAAAACAATGTAGTCATCTGCATCAGCTGGGAACTGCACCCGTATGGCATTGACAGCACATGATGGTATAACTACTCTGTTCCCAAAGCCCAGCCTCCGTCCCTCATATATCCACATGACGTACTGCCGATACAAACTACAAGACCAAGAGAAAACATCTGTAAGTACAATGTACAAGAGATCAGATTATCATATGACCAAAAGTTACTCTCAGCACTTCTCTGGGGCACTACCTTACCGGGACTGGCAAAGTGCAAATCAGTTTGCACATTGTAAAGAAATGTTATTGTCACAGGTGTTGGATAATCCCAAACTCAGGAATTTGCCGGTGTTTGATATTATGCGTTTTAAACAAATTTTATCTAAGATAGCATTAAAGGGGACAGGAACTCCGTCCTGTCAGCAGTTAATAATGTTCCTAGTAACAGAAATGATAAATTTTCCTCCAAATGAGCCAGATTTAACGTGATCTTAATAAACACTGTTGCGAAAAACTGTTTTCAATTGTTTTCATTTATGGACAACATTCTGCACAATTCTCTTCATGGAACCAGTAATTTGGAGTGTTTACTATGTCACGGTTTGAGTACAGAATGGTGAACATGAGCTATTGTCCTATGAGAACCAAGCTTGGAGTTCTTTGCTAAAGCCCTAACATTCCCTATCCCTCAGGTTTGATGTCAGTATCAGCACCGTGGACACAGTCGCTTAGGTGTAATGGCAGCAGTACTACTACATTCCTTATCCCTCCAGAGTGATGGCAGTATCAGCACTATGGGCCCCATTCCTCAGGTGGGATGGAGGCAGTAATGCATTCCCTATCCAGCTGGAGTGATGGCAGAAACACTATCTCCACCCCCGCACCTCAGGTGTGATGGCAGTATCAATGCAATCCACATCCCTCAAGGGTGATGGCAGTAGTGACTGCACCATGACACACACATACACACATTACAGATTACATGTTTGGACTCTGATGTGAAGTAATCTGAACTAGTGTCTCTGTGGTGGACCACCTTTGTTTTTTTGTATCTAGCATTTAAAGGGGCACTGTCAGCTTTGCCTGTCCGTTTTTTTACTGTATGCAAGTAGTGTGCCTCTTGGTACACACCTATCCAACACAGTCTTCTATGCCCTCCTATCTCAGATACTTATTAAAAACTGCCAGTTTTGCTATTTTTTTAAAAGAATAGTTGGTCACCTGGAAGCATTGGCTGGAGAAGACCGTGCGTCAGCCACAAGCGTGGTCCTAAAGTGTGGTTTTGGGACATGCAGTGAAGAAAATCCATTTCATTCGGAGCATAACCAGTCCCTGAACTGCTGTTGGTATCTACCAACAAAAATCAAGCACTGAGTGTGCAGTAATTTACTTTTTTAAAACTGTTCCAAAATCCCACACATGCACAAGTGTGACATTAGTTAAGATCCCGCACATGCGCAAGACCAAGCTGCACTTGCGCGCGCAAGACCAAGCGCTGCACTTGCGCCGCATACGCAATTTCGGGCCCATTTTAAAAAAAATTACTGCACTCACGGTGCTCGGTTTTTGTTGGTACATACCAGCAGCAGTTCAGGGACTCGCTATGCTCCTAATGAAATGGATTTTCTTTACTGCATGTCCCAAAACTGCACTTTGGGACCGTGCTTGTGGCACACATGCAGTCTCATCCAGCTAATGCTTCAAACAACATGAAGTCTTGCTATATTATGACATATGCAGTGAGTCCCAACCTTCGAACTGCTCCGGAGGTGAAAGAGTTAACTTTCCATGCCAGGCATGGAACGCTGAGCTCGGTTGAAACTCTGTCTGTTCTTCAAACTCAAACCGTCAGATTCTTTACTCTGCCTCACTGAACAGTCGCTCCGGAGATTTCTCCTTCTGCTCGGTTCATTTTTTCGGTTAAAATATTATTTTCTCGGTTTTTTGACCGAATTTAAACCGCAACCGGTCGGTTCAACCTCTGTCTGTGGTAGTTGTGAGTACTAGATAGGTTTACATTATTTTCTCTCCTGTGTGGAACTTGTAAACTGTTATTGGTTCGCTTTTGAACCGATCAGGTTGTTTAAAATATTTTATTCTATCATTTGGAGTGTGGTTACCGGTTCTTATCGGTTCTAAAAAAAATGGAATTTCTTATGTTTTTTTTCCACGACCCGTGACACGGTTGGGAACCGATAAGAGGGTCTTGCTTGGCGGATTGCCATAAACGGGCAAGTTTGGTTAGGACTGCCACTGTGTCTGAGAAACCCAAAAGAAAAACCGGGCCCACTGGATTTCAGCACTGCAGTGTGTGTGGGGAAGCCTTTGCCAAGGCTGACCCCCACACCACCTGTGTTTATTGTCTGGGGTTTGACCACCTTAATGCAGACTGCCAGATTTGTAAAAATTTCCTGCAGCTACCCTGGAAAAGAGAGTTGGTAGGCTCAGGGAAAGGGAGGCCAAGTCCACTGACCCGGATGGCCAGCCTGGTTCGGTTCCAACTGAACCAGAGGGAGTGCACTCTGACCAGGGCGATACTTCCTCGGGCAAAAGGAAAGCCAACTCTGAGGGGTCGGTTCCAGCAAAAAGGACTAGAAAATCAGCTGGTGTGGAGCCAAAACTTTCCTCTCCAACCGCTGAAGAGATAGCCAAAGCGATTCAAATTGTCCAGTCGCTTTCTCCGGTTCCGACCGAACCGGTGCCATCAGGTAAGCGTCCGGTTCCATTGGTTCCAGACTACGATTTAGAGGACTATTATGAACCGGAGGAGGGGGAAGAGGAGTATGAGGAGAGTGAATGTGGATTTGAAAGTCTGGATGTGCCCATCGACCCGGACATCTCCCCAGACAGACCTTCAGGAGTGTCCCCTCCTAGTTTTTCTGAGTCCCCTTCTCATTTTATTTTCTATAAAAAGTTGCTGAAACCCTCCAGCTCCCTATGGAGAGCTGTGGATGATCAAGAGGAGCCTGACTATGTGGAAATGATGGATATCCCAGAGTCTAGGAGACTGTCTCTTCCCTTGCATAAATCTTTTGGGAAACAGACTTTTAAAATTCTAAAAACTCCTTACACTATACCTCCTGTGGATAAGAGAATGGACAAGAGGCACACATTGTCAGGCTCTGATACGGAGTTCCTTACACAACAATGCAGCCATGTTGGGGTAGTGCAGGCTGCAGCCTGTGAAAAGGCAAATATCCCCTTGGCCTCACACTCCCCAAGACAAGGACTCCAGGAAGGTTGATGCCATGGCAAAGAAACAGTACATGGCAGCATCCTTGGGACTCAGACAGGCAAATTATATGGCTTATGTTGCTAGATACCAGAAATCCAGATGGGATACTGTTATGGCTCTTGCAAAACAGGTCCCTGGTCAGCTTGCCAAGGAGCTGGAGCAGGTGGCTGCTGATGGTATTGAGGCATCCAAGGTGCAATTCCATGTTGCAGTGGACTCAAATGATGTCATCAAGAGTCATGGCTACATCTGTGGCTCTTGGCAGGATGGCTTGGCTCAGATGTACTAGCCTGTCACAGGATACCCAGACTAAGGCCATGGATTTTCCTGTTGTGGGTAATTCTCTGTTTGGGGAGCAGACAGAGAATTACATGAAAATGGATGAGTATAGGGCCACCTATAGGAGTGCACAGGCCAAGGAAAGGCAGGCCACTCCTCAAAGGCAGCTTCCCAGGGGCAGGGGCAGGCCTTTTTACCAAGCCCAGGCCTCCTCTTCTGCTTTTGCTCAGAGGGGGTTCTTTAGAGGAGAGGCAGGACGGGTGCAAGCAGGCCTGCTTCCACCCTCAGCCCAAAGCCCCTGCCAAGCAGGCACCCTGATGGGGTTGCCAGGGCCGATTCTCAGCTACCTGTAGGGGCCAGGCTGGCTTACTTTGTCCAGGACTGGCAGTCTCTGACATCAGACAAGTGGGTCCTGGAAGTAGTAAGCCAGGGGCTGGTTCTCAGCTTCAGAAAGTTTCCAAAGATGAGAACCAGATCCTTTCCACCTACAAATCCACCAGAGGCACTTGCCCTAGAGGCAGAGGTCTCTTCCCTCCTGGCTCTCAGAGCTGTGGAAAGGGTTCCACCCCTACACCAGGGCAAAGGATTGTACTCCAGGTACTTCCTTACCCCAAAAAGACAGGAGAATGGCGGCCCATCCTGGATCTCAGATACCTAAACAAGCACCTTTTAAAACCAAAATTCAAATGGTGACTCTGGGAATTATTCTACCCTCTCTAAGGCCAGGGACTGGCTAAGCGTCCCTGGACCTCAAGGATGCCTACTTCCATATTCTCATCAGAAGCTCCCATCGAAAGTACCTCAGGTTTGAGCTGCCCTCAGGCCATTACCAGTTCAGAGCAATGCCCTTTGGCCTCACCTCTGCTCCAAGGGTATTCACAAAATGCCTGGCAGTAGCAGTTGTTTCCTTAAGAAGGCAAAAAATTGCCATCTTCCCTTATCTGGACGATTGGCTCATAGTAGGCCAGTCCCCAGACCAGGTCAGGTTACACCTGCAGATAACTCAGCAACTGCTCACCTCTCTAGGTTTCTTTCTGAATCTGTCAAAGTCAGTTTTAGAGCCTGTACAGCTCCTCACCTTCATAGGCGCAGAACTGAACACAGAGAAAGCCAGAGCCTTCCTTCCTTTAGACAGGGCAAGGACCCTGGTCCCTCTGGCCTCTTCTTTCACCCTGCAGGTCTCTCGACCAGCAAGACATTTTCTACAGCTTCTAGGGCACATGGCTGCCTCTAAAGCAGTAGTGCAGGGAGCAAGATTTCAGATGAGGGACATCCAGTTCCATTTGAGAGCCTTTTGGTCTCAAAGGAAAGACCCTCTAACCAAACTGATCCCAGTTACTCAAACCCTGATCCAGGCCCTACAGTGGTGGCAGGATCAGAGCAACCTGAGACAAGGGGTTCCCTTTGTCACTTAGTCTCACTCCTTAACCCTTACTACAGATGCATCCTTCTTGGGGTGGGGAGCCCACATGGGTGACCTCATTACCCCGGGATTGTGGTCCCCTCAGGAATCTCTGCTCCACATCAATCTGTTGGAACTCAGAGCAGTTTTTCTAGCACTTCAAGCTTTTTCCAAATCTGTTCAGAACAAAGTTGTACAGGTCAGAACAGACAACACCACCACAATGTGGTACATCAACAAGCAAGGGGGCACTCGGTCTACGGCCTTGTGCACTGAAGCAATGAAGTTGTGGTCTCTGGCTTACTCCCTGAATACCTCCCTTATAGCAGTTCATCTCCCAGGCAAGGACAATGTCCTGGCAGATGCTCTCAGCAGAATTTCCCAGGGCCATCACGAATGGTCACTGGACCCCCTGGTTCTGGAGGTGATCTTTGCCAGATGGGGCACCCCGCAGATGGATCTTTTTGCAGCCCCAGACAATCACCAACTTCCCCTTTTTTGTTGCAGGCCCCCAGTGTTGGGCTCAGTCTCTCTGGATGCCTTAGTCCTCAATTGGGAAGGAAGTTTCTCTATGCTTTCCTCCCTTCCCTCTCCTGTTCAAAGTGCTAGTCAAAATCAGGTCTCAACCCGAAAGTGATCCTGATTGCTCCAGATTGGGCCAGACAGCCCTGGTATCCACTCCTACTGTCCTTAGCAGTCCATCTTCCCCTGTGTCTTCCCAGGAAGCACAACCTGTTAACCTGTGCTCAGGGGAGGGTTTGGTACCCGAACCTCAAATCTCTCAATCTTAAGGCCTGGCTCTTGAAGAGTTAGAGTTTGCTGATCTACACCTCTCCCAAGGTGTAATGGATATCCTGAAGGCTTCTAGGAAACCTTCCACCAGGGCTACTTATAATTCCAAATGGAAAAGGTTTTCCATATGGTGTTCTGAAAAGCATGTTTCCCCAGAATCTGCTGACTTACCCACAGTCCTGGATTATATGGTCTACTTAAATACCTTGGGGCTGAGACCAGCTACCCTGAAAGTACATTTGGCAGCTGTGTCTGCTTTTATTTCAGCAGGTAAGCCCTCTTCTCTTTCAGCTCATCCTGTATTCTCCAAGTTTTTTAAGGGATTGCTTCATACCAACTCTCCATTCAGGGACCCTGCCCCTGCCTGGGATCTTAATGTTTGCATTGCTCAGCTTATGCAGCCCTCCTTTGAGCCTTTGTCTTCAGCAGAACTTAAGTACTTGACTTGGAAGACTGTGTTTTTGGTAGCCATCACTTCTGCCAGACGCATAAGTGAATTGCAAGCTTTGTCAGTGGAGCCTGATTTTATCTCCTTTCATAGAGATAAGGTGGTCCTCAGGACTAATAGGAAGTTTTTGCCTAAGGTGGTTTCAGATTTCCACCTTAATCAAGCCATATCTCTTCCAGTGTATTTCACTGACCATTCCTCCTCTGGCGAGAGGAGGCTGCACACAGATGTGAAGAGAGCCTAGTTACTATATAGAGCTACCAAGGGTCACAGGTTTGACTCCTCAACTGTTCCTCACTTATGGTGAGGTTGGTGAAGAAACCTGCCACTAAAGATCCATTGCCAAGTAGATTGTCTCTTGTATCCAATTTTGCTATGAAAAACTGGGTAAGGTTCCCCCCTCAGGCCTGAGGTCTCACTGTACCAGAGGTACAGCTGCTTCCCTGGCTGCTGCCAGGGACATCCCTATTTTAGAGATATGTCAAGCAGCTACCTGGAAAACAGTTCACACTTTTACTAAGCATTACTCCCTGGACATCCAGGCTAGGAGTGATGCTCGGTTTGGCACAGCTGTGCTTCAGAGCCTATTTCTAAGTAGGTTCTGTCCTCCTCCATGGAGGTACTGCTTTAGTAGTCTGCATATGTCATAATATAGCAAGACTTCATGTTGTTTGAAGAAAAAATTACTCACCTTAGTAATGTTGTTTCTTCTTATGGAGTCTTGCTATATTATGACCTCCCCCCCTGCCTGCCCCTCTCAGAACCTCTGTTTTTGGGATGTGGGTGGGCAGTGCAGTGTTGGCACTCAGTAGGTTCCCACCTTGTTGTTTTCACCCCTCCTTTCTTGGGGTGCTAGGTGTTGTGTTTTTCATTTTTTGGGTCTCCTGACTTGAGTCTTTGTTTTGGGACCAAAAAATGTGTTCTTATGTTTCGTAGCCAGTTGGCTAGTGTAGGTTTACAGCTTCCACACAGGACCTCAGTGAATTTAGCTCATAAAGATCTGACTGTTTGAGTTTGAAGAACAACAGACAGAGTTTCAACCGAGCTCGAGCTCAGCGTTCCATGCCTGGCATGGAAAGTTAACTCGCTTCTGGAGCAGTTCGAAGCTTGGGACTCACTGCATATGTCATAATATAGCAAGACTCCATTAGAAGAAACAACATTACTAAGGTGAGTAATTTTTTCTTCCGGGTGTTGGGTTAGTTTCTTTTGGTGCGACCGACCAACTAATCTTTCGAAAAATAGCAAAACTGACAATTTTTATTAAGTATCTGAGTTATAAGGGCATAGAAGACTCTGTCTTGGATAGGTGTGTGCCAAGAGTCACTCTACTTGCATACAGTAAAAAATGAATGGGCAAAGCTGACAGTGCCCCTTTAACTGCCCGTGACACTGCTGACCCGGATTCATGAGTGAACTTCAGTGTTGGAGGGCCGGCCGGGGGCAGTAGGGCTTGAGTGTACAACGACCACTTACCTTTTCCTGGGTGGGATGGTGGGTTTGTGGCTTAGCATCTGCTGGCCCTGGTGGAGGTCAGAGGCATGGCAGCATGTCGGCCCGCACTTTTGGAGTGAGCGTGCTGGACGTCGGTTTGTGCCTTGACTTCATGTGGCCCATCACACTCCCACAAAAATGATAAAACACCAGCTGGGCAATGAGAGTGGCTCTGGGTAGCTCCATACACAACTCCCCAGACACATGTGTCCATTTCAGCCCCCTCCTTGACCTGGATACACAAGAAGCCCTTAAGGCTATTTGACAAAACTGTGGAATATGGTTGTGGGCAGGACATTAGTGCAGTGGCTGGCTAACTGGGGGAGCATCATGACACAGCGGGCGGTAGTAAAAGACTGTCACTCCACATAGTGTGACCAGTGGGGTACCATGGGGATCAGTGCTGGGACAGGTTCTATTCCACATCACTGTCATTGCACAGGACCTAGAAGGCAGAATTTGCATGTTTGCTGATGATGCAAAGCTCTGTAACAGAGTGGACACACCAGAGGGTGTAGACAGAATAAAGGACCAGAAGAAGCTTGAAGAATGGTCAGAGGTTTGGCAGCTGAAAGTCAATGCAAAGAAGTGTAAGGTAATGCATGTGGGCTACAAGAACCATGGAACATCATATCTGTTTCGGGGGGGGGGGGGGAGAACAGCATGCACAAAGCAGGAAAAGCACCCTTGGGTTATTATCTCTGATAACCTCAAGTTAGGGAAACTGTGCGGCAAGGCAGTAGGTATGGCAAATAGGATGCTGTGATGCGTATGCAGTGGTATCACCAACAGGATAGTGAGGTCATAATTATGCCATACAAGACACTAGTTCATCCGTTCCTGGAGTACAGTGTGCAGTTCTGGAGACTTGTCTACGAAAGGCCACAGAAGCTTCAGAAAGGGGCAGCAAAGATGGATCAGGGATTGCTGCACAAGTCACATTGGGACAGTGTAGGTTGAAGGACTTGAATATGTACTCCTTGGAGGAGAGGAGGGGGAGAGGATATGATAGACATACAAGTATCGAACTGTGAGTAACAGGTTGCAGGAATACACATTTGTCCTGCAAAACAGATGATCCTGGACTAGTGGTCAAGGGATGTGCTCGACAGTAATGGCATTTTATATTTCTTTATTGAACTGTTTCAACAGGAAGGCACACTGAACAAGTTGCTCGTCTCACAGTGCGACCTGGGGGAGGGTGTGCAGGGAGAATATGTGCAAACAGTATGCATGAAATACAATCCCTAAACAGGGTGTAAACAATGCAAAAAATACACAAGATACAACAATGGGAGGAATCTCATGAAGCAATATACAGCAGAACAGAGCTGTGAAAAATAATTGAACATATAAGTGCAAATCCTACTGCATAAGTGCAGTGTCTAATGTAGGATACATACCTAGGTAGGGGAGGAGTAATAAAGGGACATTGGGATATGTTAAGAGAGTATAGCAGGTGCAGTTAGAGTAGAGGAAATTATGAAGGGCAGAGGAGAGGGAATGTGAGGATGAGGAGTGTCTGATTTGTTGTGTAAGGGCATTCCAGATTTCTGGGAAATGAGTGAAAGCAGGCTGGCCAGCAAGAGTATAACAGCTAGAGCTCACAAGTGAGAGAGTCAGTGGATCTTAATGAGTGGTGGGAGGGTGGGGATGGAGGAGGATAAATACAATGGAAGTGAGTGAGCCAGTTTTAGGGATGAGTTGGCACAAGGGACAAGTGCCTGTTAGTAAGAGGTGGGAACGACCGGGTATGGTAGAGAACACGGTGGTGAGTACGTACAGGGGAATCCAAGGCAAAGCAGCCAAAAGAATTGAAAAGGGGATCCAATCTAATTAGGGTGGATTTGGGAGCAGCACTATAGACCACATCACAATATTCAAAGATAGGGAGAATCATCATTTATATAGTCTAGCACATGGCCCTAAGAGGAATGCTGTTATGGTTCCTGTATAGGTCACAGAGCTTTGGGCACTGTTTTTTTTTCAGGATGGTATCGATGTGTTCCAAGAAGTTGAGGTGTTTGTCCAGCCATAACCCAAGGTATCTAAAAGGAGGTGTCCGCTAACATAGTCCCATCCAGGGTGTGGAAGGTGGGCAGGCAAGGGGGCCTAGCAAGTCTCTGCCTGATGCAGAAGTTCATGGAGAATGTTTTCTTTGCATTTATAAAGAGTTAATGGGAGGCAAGCCAGTGCTGGATCATGTTAAAGTTGAGCTGAAGTCTGGTTTCCACATCAGATGGAGTTGCGGATGCGTACAAGACAGTGTCGTGAGCATGCGTGAATATATATATATATATATGTATGTATGAAGAGGTGCAGGCTGATGGTAAGTCATTTAGGAGACTGAGAAAGAAGGGGCCCAACACTGAGCCCTGGGGACTCTAGTGTGGATTTGGGAGGAGTGGAACTGGACTCCGCAATTCTCACAGATTGCGTCCTCCCTAGAGATAGGCCTTAAACCAGTTAGTAGCTGATGGTAAGAATCCAGCGGAGGCGGGAGACTGAAGAAGCATTATGTAGGAAATCCTGTTGAAAGCCTTGGCATGGTCAACAAAGATGGCTGAGATAATCAGGCCCTTATCCATTCAGATGAGGAATGAATCAGTGATACTGAGTTGGGAGGTAGTGGTAGAGTTTTTCCCTAAATCCAGATTGGACTGCGGGAAAGGAAATTAGTCGTAGAGAAAGGAGATTTGGGAGAGGACAATATATGTGCCTGTAGTTTAGCAAGGAAATAGGACAATAGTTCCAAGGAGAGGTGGAGTCGCCATCTTTAGGTAGGGGAGGATGACTGCATGCTTCCAGGCAGAGGGGACCACAGCTGTGGTGAAGGAAAGGTTTAGTATTACTGTCAGAGAGGTGGCGATGGCAGAGGCTTTGAGATACAGAAGCTTGGCGTCAAGTTCATCTGGAGAGCAGCCTTTAGATGGTTAATAGTCCACAGGGAAGCAAGGGTGTCAGCAGGCGAGACCAAAGAGAATGAGAAAGGAGAGTTGTCAGATGGTCACAGCTGTCATTCCTTTTGGGGTGGGAAGGCACCATAGTTGGGCTGGAGGTTCAGGGAGGCTAAAAGGCAGCAGTACACATTGTAAAGTAGGAATTGAAATCACCCAGTTGCAAGATCTGCCATGAGAGAATTGTTTATTTTGAGGACGGGGAGATGGAACCACTTTCCAGAACTTGGAGGGGAGGTTAGGTTAGTGTGGAAAGTGGAGTTGAAATATTATATAGATATACAGACATTTTGCCTCCCTACACAAGGCCGCGGCATGTGCTTGCCATGATCGGGTGGCACCTTCCACTCCAGACGTATGTCACTGCCTCTACTCACCTGCACTCGCACTGGAGCGCACTGTGTGCGCAGAACTACAGAGAAGCTTGCAGCAACAAGCGGGTAGAGCTTATAGCTCAATCCTATTCCTACCCTTCCCCTGCAGGACGGCACAAAGATGAACCAAGTGCTTTCCCAAACCATGGTTTCAGGAATGGGGCAACATTTGGCATCAAGTGTCCTCACTCAGTACCACTGGTGCACCCTTGAATTCTCAGCTTTCAAATGTCAGTACCACAGCATCAACAAAAATGCCTTATGTTACCTGTTTGTCCACAGAAGTATTGCAGTGTGTAGCAGAGTAACCTCAGCACTTCATCATATAGCACCAGGCGTTGAAAAGCTGGTACTTGCACGACACACTGCACTGGATGATCACCATTCAAAACACATTTAGCCTTGCTACGCAGAGATTCCATGCAGCAGTAGCATTCGCGAGCTGTTGCCATGATTGTGCAGTTCCCGCAAATGCACCAGTCAGAATACTCAGTGCGTGGAATTTGCAATGGTAGAGCTTCACTGTTGCTGTCATCCAAGTTGCTTGTACTACCCATGATGGAGGTGTTCGGTGGGATTTCATCATCCTCATACACAGGATCAAAGCTGTAAGGAATATTTCCACCTCCATGAGCCATTGTTCAAGCCGATGTCTGCTTTGGGCAAAAAAAAAAAATTAGTTCTCCAGTTCTCCTGTGATTAACAGGAATATGTATAAAACGTAATAGTTGTAACATACGTACTTTCAAACAACATGAAGTCTTGCTATATTATAGACATTAGCAGTTTGATCCAGCTCTAGAACTGCCCCGGAGTGAAATGGTTAAAACCATTCCAAAATAGCAAAATAGAATTTTGGCACGAGAGCAGCTCTATCTGTGTCATTTCAAACTTGAACTGTCAGATTCTTTACTCTGCCTCAGTGAACAGTCGCTCCGGAGATTTCTCCTTCTGCCAGTTCATTCTCGGTTTAAAAGTGTTTTCTGGTTGGATTTAACGAGAATAGTTTTATTTAACGCAAAACCGTTCGGTTCAAGCTCTATCTTGTGGCAACCGTAAGTAAATGGAGGTTTTGTCTGTGTGGAACTTGTAAGTTATCGGTTCAGTTTTGAACCGATCAGTGGGTTTAAAACTCATTTAAAACTAAAAGTTACTATTTTAGAGTGCGGTTCCCGGTTCTTATCGGTTCTAAAAAAAACGGATTTATTACGTTTTTTTCCAATACCCGTGACACGGTTAGGAACCGATAAGGGTGTCTTGCCTGGCACTGCCGTTAAAAGGGCAAGTTTTTGGTTAGGCTGGCATTATGTCTGAGAAACCCAAAAGAAAAACCGGGCCCACTGGGTTTCAACACTGTGATGTTTGTGGGGAAGTCTTTGCCAAGGCTGACCCACACACCACATGTGTTTATTGTCTGGGGTTTGACCACCTCCAGTCAGACTGCCAGGTATGTAAGAATTTCCCTGCAGCCACCCTGGAAAAAAGATTGGGCAGGCTCAGGGAACGAGAGGCCAAAAAGTCCGCTGACCCGGATGGCCAGCCTGGTTCGGTGCCAACCGAACCAGAGGGAGTGCCCTCTGACCAGGGCCAGACTTCCTCTGGCAAAAGAAAAGCTGGTTCTGAGGAACCAATTCCAGTAAAGAAAACAAGAAAATCAGCAGGTCTGGAGTCCAAAATTCCTTCTCCAACTGCTGCAGAGATAGCAAAAGCCATACAAATTGTCCAGTCACTGTCTCAGGGTCCGTCGAACCACCACTATCTGGTAAAGGTCGGTTCGTCCGGTCCCAGTGGTTCAGGATTATGATATTGAGGAATTTTATGAACCAGAGGAGGGGAGGAGATTATGAACAGTATGAATGTGGCTGGGAAGGTCTGGGTGTGCCCATTGAACGGACATCTCCCAGACAGACCTTTAGAATCTCCCTATGCTGTCTGAGTCCCCATCTCATTTTATGTTTTATAAAAGTTGCTGAAACCCTCCAGCTTCCTTTAGAAGAGGCTGTGGGTGAGCAAGAGGAGCCTGATTTTGTAGAAATGATGGATATTCCAGAGTCTAGGAGATTGTCTATTCCTTTGCATAAGTCTTTTAGGAAACAAACAATTAAAATTTTAAAAGCTCCTAATTCTGTGCCTCCTGTAGATAAAAAGATGGACAGAAGGTATACATTGTTAGGCCCTGATGCAGAATTCCTTTCTCAGCAATGCAGTCATGTTGGGGTAGTTCAGGCTGCTGCCTGTGATAAAGCTAATATTCCCTTGGCTTACATCCTCCTGACAAGGATTCCAGGAAGATTGATGCCATGGCAAAAAACAGTATATGGCAGCCTCTCTGGGACTCGGGCAAGCAAATTATGGCTTATGTAGCTAGGTATCAGAAATCTAGATGGGATACTGTTATGCAATTGGCCAAGCAGGCCCATGGCCAGCTGGCTAGTGAACTAGAACAGTGGCTGCTGATGGCATTGAAGCCTCTAAGGTTCAGTTTCATGCTGCTGTGGATGTTAATGATGTTTCCTCTAGGGTCATGGCCACATCTGTAGCTTTTCGTAGGTTGGCCTGGCTCAGGTGTACTAGTTTGTCACAGGATACCCAGACTAAGGCTATGGATTTTCCTGTGGTGGGAAAGTCTCTGTTTGGAGAGCAAACAGAATTACATGAAGAAGATGGATGAATATAGGACTACTTACAAGAGTGCCCAGGCTAAGGAGGCGGCAAGCCACTCCTCAAAAGGCATGCCCCAGGGGTAGGGGTAGGCCTTTCACAGGCCTTTCTACCAGACTCAGGCCTCCTCTGCCTATGCTCAGAGGGGCTTCTTCAGAGGCGAGGGCAGGCGAGGGTGGGCAGACCTGCTCCCACCCCAGCCTAAAGCTCCCTCTGAAACAGGCACCCTGATGGGGTGCCAGGGCCCGATTCTCCTGTACCAGTGGGGGCAGGCTGGCTTACTTCAGTCAGAATGGGCTTCTTTAACCTCAGACAAGTGGGTTCTGGAAGTAGTAGCAGGGTCTGGTTCTAAGCTTCAAAAGTTTCCCAAGTTGAGAAGCAGACTTTTCTACCTGCAAGTGCTTCAGAGACCCTCGCTCTGGAAACAGAGGTCTCATCCCTGTTAGCTCTCAGAGCAGTAGAAAGGATTCCTCCCTGCATCAGGGCAGGGGTCTGTATTCCAGATATTTCCTTACCCCAAAAAGACAGGAGAGTGGCGGCCCATTTTAGATCTCAGATATCTGAACAAGCATCTTTTGAAACCAAAGTTCAAAATGGTAACTCTGGCAATGATTTTACTTTCCCTAAGGCCAGGGGACTGGCTAGCCTCCTGGACCTCAAGGATGCCTATTTCCATGTCCTAATCAGAAGATCCCATCGAAAGTACCTCAGATTCGAACTGCCCTCAGGTCATTACCAGTTCAGAGCAATGCCCTTCGCCTTACCTCTGTTCCAAGGGTATTCACAAAGTGTCTAGCAGTGGCAGTGGCCACTTAAGGAGGCAGAGGATTGCTGTTTTCCCTATCTAGATTACTGGCTTATTGTAGGCCAGTCCTCAGAACAGGTAAATCTCACCTGCAGGTCACCCAGCAGCTTCTCACCTCCCTGGGTTTTCTACAAACCTACCAAAGTCGGTTCTGGAACCAGTCCAGGTACTCACCTTTATAGGGGCAGAATTGGACACAAAGCTAGCCAGAGCCTTTCTTCCCCAGAAAGGGTAAGGAATTTAGTGGCTCTGGCCTCTTCCTTCACTCTGCAGGTCTCTACCAGCAAGACACTTTCTGAGCTCCTGGGGCACATGGCTGCATCCACAGCTGTTGTGCAGGGAGCCAGATTTCAGATGAGACATTCAGTTTCACTTGAGAACCTTTTGTCTCAGAGAAGAGACCCCTTTCCAAGTTGGTCCCAGTGACTCGAACCTTGATCCTAGCTCTCCAGTGGTGGCAGGATCAGAGCAATTTAAGAGCGGGGTTCCCCTTCATTTCCCCTTCTCACGACTTGACTCTCACTACAGGTGCTTCCCTTCTGGGTTGGGGAGCCCACATGGGCGACCTTTCCACTCAGGGAGTTTGGTCCCCCCAGGAATCTCTGCTCCACATCAATTTGCTGGAACTCAGAGCTGTCTTTAGCTCTTCAAACTTTTCTGCATCTGTCCACGACAAGGTGATACAAGTCAGAACAGACAACACCACAACAATGTGGTACATCAACAAACAGGGGCACTCAGTCTTTGGCCTTGTGCACCGAGGCAATGAAGTTGTGGTCTCTGGCCTATTCCTGAACACTTCCCTCATAGCAGTTCATCTTCCAGGGAAGGACAATGTCCTAGCGGATGCCCTCAGCAGGATTTCCCAGGGCCATCACAGATGGTCCCTGGATCCTCAAGTGCTGGGGATAGTTTTTGCCAGGTGGGGCATCCCTCAGATAGATTTTTTGCAGCCCCAGACAATCACAAACTTCCTCTGTTCTGTTGCAGGCCTCCAGTGCTGGGCTCAGCTCCCCTGGATGCCCTTCCTCTGGATTGGGAGGAAGTTCCCTATGCTTCCCTTTCCTCTCCTATTCAAAGTACTAGTCAAAATCAGATCTCAGCCTTGCAGGGTGATTCTGATTGCCCCAGATTGGGCCAGGCAGCCCTGGTACCCACTCCTTCTGTCTCTGACAGTCCATCTTCCCTGTGCCTCCCAGGAATCACAATCTGTTGACTTGTGCCCAGGGAAGGGTTTGTATCCGGACCTCAAATCCCTCAACCTCAAGGCCTGGCTCTTGAGGAGTTAGAGTTTGCTGATTTACACCTCTCTCAGGGTGTTCTTGAGATCCTAAAGGCTTCCAGAAAGCCTTCCACTAGGGCTACTTATAGTTCTAAATGGAAAAGGTTTTCCATTTGGTGTGCTGGGAAAATATTTCCCAGAATCTGCTGAATTGCCCATTTTGTTAGAATTACATGGTACATCTTAATTCCTTGGGTCTCAGACCAGCTACCCTGAGAGTTCATTTGGCAGCTGTGTCTGCTTTTGTGTCAGCAGGAAAGTCATCCCCTCTTTCCTCTCATCCTGTGTTTTCCAAGTTTTTTAAGGGATTACTCCATACTAATCCTCCCTTTCTGGAACCGGCCCTTGCTTGGGACCTTAATGTTTGCATTGCCCAGTTAATGCAACCCCTTTTGAACCTCTGTCTTCTGCAGAGCTTAAGTACCTAACTTGGAAAACTGTTTTTAGTGGCTATCACTTCTGCCAGGACATAAGTGAATTGCAAAGCCTTGTCAGTGGAGACTGACTTTATTTCTTTCCACAGGGATAAGGTAGTCCTTAGGACTAATAGGAAGTTTTGCCTAAGGTGGTTTCAGATTTCCATCTTAATCAATCTATCTCCCTTCCAGTATTTTCACTGATCACTCCTCTTAGGCTGAGAGGAGGTTGCACAACCTGGATGTTAAGAGAGCTCTTAGTTATTATATAGAGCATACCAAAGGTCACAGGTTCGAATCCCTCCAACTTTTCCTTACCTATGGTGAAGTTGGGAAAGGCAAACCTGCCACTAAGAGATCAATAGCCAGGTGGATTGTCTCTTGTATCCAATTTTGTTATCAGAAAGTGGGCAGAGCCCCCGGTTTGAGGGCTCATTCTACCAGGGGTACAGCTGCGTCTCTAGCTGCTGCCAGAGATATCCCTTTATTAGAGATTTGCCAGGCTGCTACTTGGAAAACGGTACACACTTTTACCAAGCATTACTCCCTGGATGTCCAGGCCAGGAGAGATGCTCGGTTTGCACAGCTGTTCTTCAGAGCCTTTATTCCTAAGTAGGTTCTGCCCTCCTCCATGGAGGTACTGCTGTGTATTCTGCTAATGTCTATAATATAGCAAGACTTCATGTTGTTTGAAGAAAAAATTACTCACCTTAGTAATGTTGTTTCTTCTAATGGAGTCTTGCTATATTATAGACCTCCCCCCCAACCTGCCCCTCTCAGAACCTCTACTTGGTGGGGTGCGGGCAACTTAGTGTGGGCACTACTTATGTCCTGTTAGCATTTTGTCCCCTTTGGGACTTTGGGGGTGTGTATGTGTACGCGGTGTGTGTGTTTTATTATACTTATGTTCCATTTTCATATTATTAGAATGGTGTTAGTATTTCTGGTCCCCTAACTTGAGTCTTGGGTGTTGGGACCATCAGTGGTTGTTATTATTTAGGTAGCCATTTGGCTAGTGTAGGTTACAGCTTCCACACAGACCTTAGTGAGTTTGGCTCGTAAAGATCTGACAGTTCAAGTTTGAAATGACACAGATAGAGCTGCTCTGTGCCAAAATTCTATTTTGGAATGGTTTTAACCATTTCACTCCGGGGCAGTTCTAGAGCTGGATCAAACTGCTAATGTCTATAATATAGCAAGACTCCATTAGAAGAAACAACATTACTAAGGTGAGTAATTTTTTCTTTTACACCACATCTACAATTATACATGGTGGCAACAAAGAAGTGGTGAATGGCAGGATAGTTGGCCCTTGATGTTTGCGAATTGAATCCATGCTTGGAACCGAGAAGAGATCGAACACTAATTCTTTTGCAAAGACATGTAGATTCAGTAAAACCAAGACTGCAAGTACCGTATATACTCACGGATAAGCCGATCCACGTATAAGCCGCAGTATACCATTTAGTAAAAGACATTGACCTGCATATAAGCCGATGGCAAAATTTACATTAAAAAGCTTGTGCCACACATCCTCCAGGGAAAGGGAATACTACCGTGAAAAGCAGGGTTGCTCTACTGTAGCCACTGCTATCCCTCCCTCTAGCCCTCTCTCCGAGTGGGAGAAATCGCCCGTTTTGCCTCTGGCCAGGATTTAACTTTCAATAATGGGAGTGGAGCTGGAGACATCATTTCAGCCCCTACACTACAGTCGACATTATCGCAGCCCAGGTAATCACTTTCAGACATCATCATTTTTTTAACAGAAAAGCGTAGGAGGATGTCAGTGCCTGTTTTCAAATGTCTTTTTGGAAATCGTACTCTTTCCCAAGGTGGCTAAAATCATCTAAAAGTTGCTTAAAATATATAGTAGAATATATGGAAAGTATAAAAAGTCTATTTCCAGGAGTCGGGGAGAGACAGGTAGAAGGAATCAGGGACGGTCAGTGTGACTGCATTTGTTTGTCAGCACTGGAGAGCAGAGGGCTCGCGGGAGTCGGCCGTGTTACTGACGAAGGGGGTGGGTATCTACATTAAAAGCTGAATGCCCTCCAGAACTGGTAAATTACCATACGAGTGCTAACATGGACTAGCTGGGGAATTCATTTTTGGAGCCGTAGTTAGGGACCGACGTATAAGCCGAAAACACCAAAATTGAAAGGCAGATTTGGTGCAGAAATCTCTGCTTATACACGAGTATATACGGTAAGTAAGTACAAAAAAGGTGAAGTATGCACCATGCACATTACAGTGACTGTATGTCCGCAACGGCTAGAAAAACCAGTGCATCATGGTGATAAATTATCCTGCTGATATGAGCTGTTGCATAGATTGTGATGAGAGAACAGCTGTGGTTATTCAGTGACTAACAGTGTATGAAATTAGCAAGGAAAAAAATAAATAAAAGGGACGGGCTAGTACACAATAAAGATACATGCCACACCATATCTAGGACTTGGTTACTAAATTATAGAATTGGTCACATGCGTCTGGCACAAGCTACAAGACCAGCCCTAAACTCCGGTACATATATATTGACTGCCTGCTTATGGAGATGTGTCTGCCTTGTCCAAAAGGTCTGGTTCAGCTCTGCACTATTCCTCCATCTCATACAAATATTTAGCACTGCTGTCCGAGCAGTTTCCACCTACTTGCCCCACAACTGCCATGTCATCTACACTTGTTTGCAGTGCGATTGGGTCAGCGTGAATTGGTAGGAGAGGGAGAGGGCTGGACTAGTGGTTGGTAAAAGCAAGCCTCATAGTCAAAGCTGGTTGTTGTCACAGCTATGCAGTCAAAGTATTTGAATCACACTGGAGTGGATATGACCATGGTAGTCAATGCATACCTTACCAGCGTACCATGGGTGAGGAAAACCAGGAGGGAAACGCCCTCTGACCAGTAAGATGACACTAAGCTTCCACGGCTCCACACTAGACAGAATGAGGACCATTACTTTGGTGGCTTTCCTGACTAGGGCCGGGGGGGGGGCTGGTTGAGCCAGAGACAGTAGACAGTATTCCACACCCCCTCACGGGACAGGAGAGCGGTCCTCCAGATGCTTGATCCTGTCCTTCCTCTGCCAGCCCCCCCATGACCCAAGCTTGTTCCCGAACCCGGGTCGCTGGTGTGGCGCGAGGTGTGCCGTTCAGCGCCTCAACCCTCACCGCCACCAGGCCAGCAGTGTAGTTTATTTCTAATAAGTCTGCAGTTCTCCAAGTTCCTTTACCTCAGGGACAGGTCAGATCTCAGAGTCTCACTCTCTCTCACGCACACACACACACACACACACACACCCAAAGTAGGTAGCTATGGTTTATTTTTTGTTTTTTCCCCCCCTTATAGTTTATTTCTAATAAGTCCACAGTTGTTCCCCACGTTTCTCTACCTTAGGTCTCTCTCACACACACACACACACACACACACACACCAGCACCACCTCCAAAGTAGGTAGGCGGTAGCTAGATTATTTCTTTTACCCCCAAAAAAGAAATGCTTTATTTGGTACTATTACATTCAGTTATTAATTTACATTCACAACTGAGGGTAGTGTAGGTAGTTCAGCACTAGCCATCCCCCCCAGCCAGTAGTCAGTTTTACTCCACAGACAGTCAAAGTGGCACAATTTCCACACATAAAACAGACCCCTGATTTCAATAAACCATGTGCACTACTGCAGTGCTTGCCAAATAAAAAAAAATGTAAAAGGGCAATTTATCTTCAGATGTAACTTTTAATTTATTTTACTGTTTTTTTAATTGTAATTTGTTCAGTTTTTGTCCCCCAGGCAAGAGACTTTCCCTTTTTCTCGCAGACTAACTAGTCTGTCTAGTCTGCACTTCCCACACATGAATCTCGAATGTCTCCCCCTCTTCCACCCAGTCTTTCAGATCAACCTATCCGTGATCCCTAACCCTCAGTCAGTGCCTTCTTAATTTTTGTTTCAATCTGCAGGGCACTGGTAGTTTAGCCTAGGTTAGGTAGCTAGTAGAAGTAGTTGTAGCAGGTAGTGTATTTAGAAAAGTGTAGTTTAGGTATGCCGCCCCAAGGTGGACTGAGTTGTCTCTCTCCACCGCACGCAGGCACCAGAGAAAGAGCAGCAAAAATGCCTTGGTTCACTGAAAGTATCAGTAGCAAAATAGCACGTTTTCCAACCCACACCAGCTACCGCCTCTCCCTGCTCCACCCCAAGATGCATTTGTCGCCCAGTTAGCCCTGACTGACAGGCTTTCTACTGTGCTATATGCTGCCAAGCCTGTCAGTCTGGCTTTTGGTGCCCGATCACGATCATGCTGCTGCTTGCTCCCGACTTGACCGGCCTTTCTGCTCACACTCTCATCAGTGTGCACAGTGCCTGACTAAACTGCAACTGGGGCGTGCATTCCTGGCTGCCCCCTGTGCCACATGACTGAAGTTGTGGCTATCAGGTGACTGCCGGGTCTCGACAGGCTCATGCTGCTCTGGAACCGACACTACCATATCGCAGTGGGGGGAGACAGGCACAGTAAATAAAAATACCGGTTGGTAGCCCTGGGACAAACAGTAAATAGCAAACTGCTTGTCACCAAATAAAAAATACTTGTCCGGGATGTCAGGCTGTGGGATTTGTCAAGCCCTGCCTGTAGATCAGAGAAGGCATAAAGGCTACAGAACTACAGGGTTGACAGGGGGAGGCAGAGGAAATGTGGGTCACCCTTGAACCAGGAAATGGCACAACAATATGTCCTAGGGTGAGCTATAGACCTCTGGCATAGAGAGAAGAAGTGGACAGGGTACTAATGGAGGGAATTCATGACATGGCAGCTAAAGGTGAAATCCTGCTGATGGGGGATTTCAAAATGATGGATGTAGACAGAGGGTGGTAGTACTTGGTATCCAATCGAGGGAGAGTGGTGACCAGCAGATTACTGCAGGTATCAGCACTGGGACCAGTAATTAGTAACATTGCAGAGGGGCTGGAAGGAAAGGCCTGTCTATTTGCAGATGACATCAAGATCTGCAACAGAGTGGACACTACAGACGGGGGTGCAGAAAATGAAGATGGAGCAGGAGAAGCTTGAAAGATGGTTGGAGGTGTGGCAACTGAGGTTCAATTCAAAAAGTGGAAGATAACATACCTGGGTATGGGGAGCTCAGGGGAGAACTACAGAAGGGGGGGGGTGCTGCTCACTGTCACCAAAGAGGAAAGGGATATCTGCTGACATTAAGGTATCAAAGCAGTGTTAGTCAGTGGCATGCTGGGATTCATAGTCTTAGGCAGCAGGCGAATGGAGGTGTTGATGCCATTGTATTAAACACTGGTAAGGCCTCACCTGGAGCACTGCATGCAGTACTGGAGACCACACATGGCGTCAGGACGTAGACAGGGTGGAGGCTGTCCTGAGAAGGGTGACAAAGATGGTGGATGGCTTGCACCACAAAACATAAAGAGAGAGACCAAGAGTCTTTAATATGTACTCACTGGAGAAGAGAAAGATATTTGGGGCATGATAGAAAAGTTCAAGTACCTCAAGGGCATAACCAATGTGCAAGTGGGGGATCTTTGCCAATGTAGAAGAGATCAGAACAAGGGCATGTAATATGAAATTGCCACAAGAGGTGATAAGGGCAAGTACAGTGGAAGGGTTTAAGCATCAGAACACTGGGTGAGGAGGGAGTGATGAAAGGTCATCGACCACTTTGGGTCAGTGACTGCATACAAGTTTAGTGCTTATGGGCAGAGTAGATGAGGCCTAGCGGTCCTTATCTGCTGACAATTTTTATGTATCTAGGCAAGTGCCATACTTTTGTTACACTTCAGATTACCATCAATGATGAGCTTATTGTGTCAAATAAGATTCATTTTCCTACTGAATGCATGGCTCATTTTGTAGACACTAGCCAGCAGGGCTAGTGACTGGAAAAATCCAATAGACCAACAGACTTTCACTGGTCCAAGTCATGCAGCTTCTCAAATACAAGTCAGCAGTGCTAGTTTTTTTTTTTTTTTTTAAACACATCGCTATTTCTCACCTGCAGCCACAGTCCTGTCAGTTCCAGCCACCACTCCTCCTCCTCCTTCACCACCGACCCCAAAGCTGACATGCCCAGCTGGCATATGCAGCTGCACCATCGAAAGGGCCCCCCCAAGCCTCCGCGCCCAGCCTGGATTCAATACCGGCACACCCCTTGTTCCAGGCATCGTCTGCCGGTGAAGCTGCGGCTATCAAGCTGCCATGGACTGTGCTGCCATTTTCCCTGTTTTTCTTTCCCAGATCGGACACGGGCATGCAATGACATCCATGGAAAACATATGCCCCCCCACCAAGTACGCGTCTGTAGTACCTCAGGCATCCCCAGGGACCACCAGAGCGCGGTGTGCATCCACCCCTTTCCCCGAACTAGGAGAGCTGTCATCGGACACTCAATCCTAGTCCTTCCCTGCCGACCCCCGATGACCCAGGCTCGTTTTTGAACCCAGGTCGCCGTGTGGAGCGAGGTGTGGTGTCCAGCGCCACAACCCTCGGCACCACCGGGCCATCTGCTAGCAGTGCTAGTTAAAGAAATGTCGTACTAGCCTGATACAAAATCTATAGCATTTGTCAAGTGGACTGGTGCCAGTTTCGACCACTGTGTATATGTGCATATTGATCCAATACAGTTGCAGTTTCCAGGCTACTGTGTAACGGATCCACGACAGGTGTTCGACAACATTTTTGTAGAATGCCCAAACAGCAAAACCGGCAGGTCGACCACATTTTGCATTTGGCTGCTGGTTTCCAGTGTCAGTAAGTGTTTCCTTAGGGGGCTTTGCCCCCAGAACAACCCCACATGGGGAGCTGCACCCATCACGCCCCCCTCCCACTTAGGATTATCAACTCCTAGTCGGAGGTGATTTGGGGGGGGGGGTGCAGGACACCCAACAGGCAGCGCCAGGTTCCAGCAGGTTCCCTACAGCGGCATGTCACTGTAGGGGACCTTGCTGTCGAAAAGTTACTGTCGGGTGGGTAACCACTGTGCAACAAACCTAAGCATTCCACAGAATATGTTGTCTGGTCTTGAATGTCAAGGCACCTGTGTTGAATTGCTCTTGAGAATGTGCAACAGTGGTGAACTGTAATGGTTTTCAACTTCACTGTCAATTACTAAAAGATGAGGTGACAAGTACTTATATAGTCTGCAGATAAAGGCTAAACTAGGAACTAATATCTCAAAGTGCCAGGCCTCAAGAGTCCAGAATAGCAATGAATGTAACATGCCTCCGCAGCTGGCAAGTGTGAATTACTACCTACTTGGCAATGTAGACACAAAAAATACAGATGGGGGAGAGCTGTGAAACAATGGTATGCACAATTCTGCACAAACCCTACCTGAACCGAACCATTTGACACAGATACATTCAATAACTCAGTGAGGCATCCACGGAATGTTCACAACTTAGGTCCTGTCGCTAAATGACCACTTTTGCAATGGCAAAGGGGTAACATTTGAGGAACACAGTGATTTATAAAGTATGGAGACTATTACCATGTGTCAGGTGGTGGTGGCGGTGGTTAAAGAAACCTAGAAACAGACTTTGACAGCAGATAAGGATCGCTTGGCCCACCTAGTCTGCCCATTTCCCTACCTACAGGATAAGCTGCAGATCCTAGTTAACGAACAGCCTATTTTTTCCTACCCCCCCACAAGAATTGCCTTATGTCTGTCGCATGCATTCTTGAATTCTCCCACAACTGTAGACCCCACAACCTCCTCAGGAAGGCTGTTCAATGCATCCACCACTCTCTCTGTGAAAAAATACTTCCTCACATTGCCCCTGAGCCGTCCCCCTCTATCTTCAAATTGTGCTCCCTTGTTCTTGCACATCTCTTTTTCTGAAAGATGCTACCCTCTTGGACTTTGATTCTCATGTCTCTCCTCTCCCTCCTTTCCTCAAGGGTATACATATTAAGCTCCTTTTGTCTCTCCTCGTATGGCTTCTCTTGCAGACCCTGCACCATTTTTGTTGCCCGCCTCTGGACTGCCTCCATCCTATGCCCTTGCTGAGATGGGTTCTCCAGAAGTAGATGCAGTACTCCAGGGTGTACAGTCGTGTGTGTGTGTGTGTGTGTGGTTTGAGGCCTGGGTGACTCAGGGATTTGTCATTGGGGAAGCATTATTGAAATTCTTCATAGGGACATTGCAGAGGATAATAAGGAGGGTTTCCAACTACACCAAGATCTGCGCCAGGGTGGATACTCATGACAGTGTGTGTGGAAAATGAGGAGAGACATGGGGGGGGTCAAGGGAGGAGGTGGGAAATTACAGGCCAGCTAGCCTGCCGTCTGTGGTCGGCAAGGTGATGGAGGGTGTCAAGGATAGGCTAGGGTGGTTACTGGAGCAAAATGGGTATTTAGATGATAGGCAGCATGGCTTTGTCCCTGGACCTGGGCAGGCTGGTGGACGTCCTCTTTCTGAACTTCAGCAAGGCATTTAATTCGGTACCCCATAATGGCCTGCTGGCTAAACTGACGTAAATGGTGGTAGGCAGACAGTTAAGATGGATAGGAAATTGGCTCTCTAAACATACTCAGAGAGTGGTAGTTGGGGGGGGCTAGCCTCATCCCTAAGGTGGATTACTAATGGGGTGCCCCATGGGTCAGTGCTGGGGCCACTCCGGTTCAATGCCTATGACTCAGACATAAGGAAGGGGATCAGGAGTGAAATGAGTCTCTCTGCAGATGACTCAAAGCTGGGTGGAGTGGTGGATGAGGAGGACGGGAGTGTGGCCTTACAGGAGGACCTGGTTGCTCTGTAAAGGTGGTCAGGAAAATGGAAACTAAAATTCAGTGCGGGGAAGTGCAAGGTTCTGCACCTGGGAGTCAGAAATCCAGGTCGGGGGTGTACCCTTGGAGGAGACAAAATTCAAGTCAGAGGGTGAGAGGGATCTGGGGGTAGTGGTAGATGTCAAAATGAACACCTCAGAGACCTGTGGGAGGGCAGTGGCAACTAGGATGCTGGGATGCATTGCTTGGGGGGAGGGGATTACCTCCAGAAAGGCAGATGTGATCCTACCCCTGTACAACTTCACCATTCTCTGGACTGACCACATCCTCTCGAAACACAGTAGTTTGGGCAAATAGTCAAGTGTCAGTGCAGCGGCTATTCCAAATTGACACCAGCCCCAACACCCGTCCGTGCCAAAACCACTATCCTCAGGTTAATCCACCATCCTCTCCTTTATGAGTGCCTCCACAAGCTTCACTACCCCTAAGGTGATGCTGACCGGGTGGTCACCTCCCTACTAAACACCATGTGCAGCGGCACCATGTGTGCGCCCTCTTCCAATACACCATCACCATACCCAAACCCTGAGACAGGTTAAAGACCCTTGCCAGTGGGGCAGCCAAGTCCTCACCCAGCTCCCAGATCACGTTCTGGTGCAGCCTGTTCAGCCACATTGCTTTATCCACCTTCAGCCTGCCCATTCCTACCCCAACTCTTTCTGCAATGGGCTCAGATACACCCTTTGTCCTCTCTTCCTCTTCACATAAGTTCTGACCCTTTGCCTTCATCCACAGCTGTAAATACAGAGCAGACGTACTTGTTCAGCTTTTCTGCTTGTTGCCAATCCCCTTCCAGTTGTATCACTCCCTCCGCCCCTCAGCATTGCAAAAGAAGATTTATATAGCGCATCCAACAGCACTTTACAAGCAATGCTAGACTGGTAGTGAAATGACTGAATGTGTGGAGGAGGCCATATCACACATCAGCACCCACACATAGCCTGGACAATTGCATGATACGGTTTATGAGAAGGGTAATGTCGAACAAGGCACCTGCAATATTGCCTAGTCTTTGTGAAGAGTGCCCTGGGTTCTTTTACTTACACCTGGACACCCACCCAGACAACACCAGGATGGGTAGAAGGGACCTCAGTTTAACATCTCATCCAAAGGATGGCACGCCCCAGCAGTACAGCACTTCCCTCTAATGCTGCACTTGGATGCCAGTGTTTTAGGTAGGAGTCCAATGCTGGTGGGGATGAGAAACAACCACCTTCTGGTCCAGAGGTGGATGTGCTGCCAACCGACTCACTGATGCCAAACATTACCATCCTCTTTTACCACACATATTACAAAGGTTTGCCACCCTTTTCACCTGCTTAGATATTTTCTCCTCTCTCTCTGCCTTTGCCCTCCTTATCTTCTGCCATGCCATTCTCTTCTCCCTGTAAGCCTCCATGTCCTGTGTTCTCTTGTATTTTTTGAAAGCAACCCTCCAGCCACACTTACCACCTCCCTTTTTCAGCTCTTACTTGATTTATGCACATTTGAGTGGCTTCTGGTCCTCTTCACATGTCCCCAACTGGGTGAATCTGTTAACATTCTTCATGACCACTTGCCGCATCCCTCTGATGAAGGCCCCTCTCCATGCTTTATGCCTTTTTTCTTTCAGTGTAGGCTTAGCACCTCTACACCTTATGTCATGCCATTTCCCCTTGTACCTGTTGTCTGCCTCACCATCTTTAACCGAGTCTTTCTTATGGCACCCTTTACCCCTCCCTCGCTGATTGTGTACCCTTTTGTTCTCTTCCAGTCCCTTCCCCTCAGCCCCCAACATTTGTTATCCTTGCAAATAGTCTCAACGTATCCACCCCGTGTTCCTCTTGTTCACCTCTTGCCTGTATTTTCAAAAAGGAACCCCCACAGTCCTCTCTGTCCCCTTCCCTTATCCTGCTAAGTGTCCGCCCCAACCACACCTCCTAACCACATCAACTGTGCAAGCTGACTACACACCATACAGTAAGCAAGGTTTTTATACTATAGCCAGCACAATGGCTGTCCCACATCCATCGCACGCTACCACCCTTGCAGTGCTGTCTGGTTACCTTGAAGTCCATGGCCTATACCCTGGGCCTGCCGAACCTCTGTGCATGCTACCCCATCATCTCTGATCCTCCGTTTTCCCCTTTGTGTCAGCAGGCAAGAAGGACTCTCCCCAAGTGCACCTGTAAGAGCCCTGTTTAACTTGTGTGGCTTATGCCGGCTCAACAAATGCAACTACAAAGCACGTCACTGTATGGAGGATGGATGGGTGACATGTAGCAGCTCTCATTTCAGTGGCACTTCAATATTGACACACCCTTCCCAGTCCTAAACAAACAATTAGAAGCCACTTACCATGGTGCGGTAGTAAGCACAAAACACTTGCTGGTTTCAAGACTGGATTGTGCTGTTACAAAGATACACACCACAAGTTCTTGCCCAAAAAGATAACATGCATGTGATGTGAAATGGTAATGTTCTGTGCAAAAACATATGAAGTGCACCCGCTCGTGTATGGCTATGCACTGTGTATGAGCTTGGAGCATCTATAAACACTGACAAACACTTATTCAGGCATACTATCTGACCTTGAGCAGCAAGGGACACACAGTGGGATGAAATCACTCTCATGGAAAAATTTCCTTGCCAGGAAGTTTGCCTGTGCATAAGTAAACCATTTTGACAGCAACCCTACTGAAACAGACATCAATGAAAGCCAGTATGATTGCCAACATCAGTATCACACAAACATTGTTTATAAAAATAAAACTAAGAGTTTACAACAACATGAAATTGTCATCGCGTCTGCACAGTTACTGTGTAGCCTTTTTTTTTTTTTTTTTGAGCAAACACCCTTGTGGAGAGAAATCACAATTTTTGTGATTTTGAGTGGTGTTGGCCAATGAATTGCGGTGCAGAACAAAAGAAGATTGAATGTACTGAAAGTTCACCTACACGCTGGAAAACAAAATGGAAACAAATGAGGAATTACCATCTTCTCCCCCCTCCACACAGACACCCCAATTCAAGACCTCCGACTACCACCATGACTACAGCCACACCACAGCACTTGCTGCTCTGAAATGCAGTTATTGAACATGGACTGTTCGGCTTTGCCAAAAAAAAAAAAAGGGGCACATCTGGGAGACGGACTTCTTGAATTGGATGTAATGCCAGAATACTCACGCTCCCAAATGTCCCAGCTGAAAGGTATATAATGTTGCTTCTTTTTTTTTTTGCAATCATACACCCAAACCCCGGGGTTGCTCGAGGGCACACATCAAATGCCACGGAGTCAAACGGATGTGCTGCCAATGATATGTGAAACGAGCACACTTTGTGCATATAATCATGAGATTACACTCTACACTGCTGATATCTGACCTTTACAGACACATACGGTGATCCACAACAACAACAGAAAAAAACACTTGCCTTGCAAGGGAGCGAGCCAGTGAGAAGTGCCGAACGAGTTGTTCTGCTATTTACAAAATGACATAGATCTTGGGGAAACCAAGGTGACTGCAACACAGACTGAGTCAGCAGACCCAGAACACCAAGCATGTATCAAAGCTTTGGTACTGGGCAAAAAATGCTGGCGAGATGTCGCAGTAGAGATCCACAGTAGCAAAGTGAGCCATTTTTAAACACTGTGGAAGCCGGGAAAGGTATGACTTGTCCAGTACCATCAGGAAGACAGCCATAAACCAGTCAAAGTAAAGAATGAGCGGCCAATTGGTAAAGCTCTGAGACTGAAAGCGTTGCCTAGGAGACTGAACCAAACAAGGAAGCAGCAACATTGAAGTGAATGGGAAGAGATACTGGGTCGATTCAACATCATTTTCCCTGGCAAACAGGAGCACGCATCAGGAAAGAGCCTGGGACAGCGAGAGGAAATGGCGAGCCACAGAACAGGGTGGGGACCGAACAAACAGACTCAGGAGAAAGGTAAAACTTTAGTTTCAGTGCAGAGGGCATCGAAAGTTACTGGAGAATTTTTCAGCATTTCTGGAGATATTGTGGAGGCATCTAGGGTTGCCACAGAGGCTGCAGTTTTCCTTTAAGGGGAGGGAGTTCCACCTGGTACAATCCTTGTGGATTTTGTGGAATAGGGGCTTATAATTCAGCTCTGTCAGTTTAGAGAGCTTGCTTGGAAGGCGAATGCCTAGATATTTAGTTTCTTTAGCTGAGGAGATAGTCACACCTGCTGTCTGAATAGAATGGTCCCCCTCCCACACACACCAAACGGAACCACTCGCACTTTGCCCAGTTAATCTTATGTCCTGATATTGGGCCATAAAATGCTAAAGAGATGAGTAAGGGCTGGAAGAGCCTTGTCAGGTTTAGGAATGAAGCGTAATACGCTACCGGCAAACAAAGAGATGACATGCTCCTTCCCCCTGTGTTCAAAGCCTTGAATCTCTGGATGGTTCCGGACAGTGGTGGCCAGGGCTTCAATAGTCAAAACCTACAGGAGTGGGGATAGAAGACATCCCTGCCTCGTCCCTCTGGTAAGAGAAAAAGGAGGGGAAACCACTTCATTAGTTAAGAGTTGCGCTTTGGGAGATTTATATAAACTAGAAATCCAGGAGCAAAATCAGGGGCCAAACTGAAATTTTTCAAGAACTGCAAACATAAAAGACCATTCTTCGTAGTCGAATGCCTTTTCCGTGACTAATGCGAAGAGACTCCAGCCACCGCTGCCCCCCATCAACCAATAGGACATAACATTCAGGGTATGCCTTATATTGTGCTTGGCTTGTTTATCTTTAATAAACCCACCCTGGTTTTGGTGTACCAAACCTAGGAGGACCCCCTCCAGCCTAGAAGCCAGAATTTTCGCTAATATTTTGTAATCTGCATTGAGCAGAGATATAGACTGATAATAGCCACATTTAGTAGGGTCCTTTCCGGGCTTAGGCAACACCGTTATAGTGGTGAGTATCTGGGAAGGTGGCAAAAAAACCCTCTCCAGAACCTCTTGTGTCATATAGTCCATCAAGTGTTTCAGATCCTCCCAGAAGGTTTTGCAAAATTCTACTGTAATGCCATCTGGGCCCGGTGCCTTACCTGATCTAGAATTCCCTGTTGCATATTTAATTTCATGTATTATCACCAGTCGATCCAAATTGTCTCCCAGGGAAGGGTCTATTACAGGAAGGGAAATGTCATTCAGAAAGTCCCACGCTGAGACATTAGGGGGAACCTGTGAGGTGTATAAGGATTGGTAGAAGTGTTGGAAGGCATCATTGATTTTTGTTGGTCAGAGGAAAGTATGCCTTCAGGCATCTCTGTCTCCATTATCACTCTACCTGCTTGCTTTTTCTTCACCTGCCAAGCCAGCCGCTTCCCCACTTTGTCACCTTCAAAGTAAGCACCAGCCTTGGTGATCAGGAGGTTCTGTTCAATTTGCATAGAGGCCATCTGGTTAAGGGTGCCTTTCAGCCTCTTCAGAGCATTTACATCTGCCCCCCTTCTCTCCCTCATCACCTGGGCCTTCAATTCCATCACCTTTTTTTCTAGATCTCTTTCTTCCTGGGACTCAGTTTTCCGTTTATATGCCACGTATGATATGGTTACCCCACGTACATACGAACATGCCAACAGAAACCGACCTCACGGTCTATAGAGTCTGCTCGATTGTGCAGCTAGCTCCTCAGCCTCGCAGCTGCCCACCCACCCTCCCCTCCTCATTAGTACCCCCACTCTGTCCCATCCTCTCTTAAAGCCGTCTACCGTGTTACAGGCTGTTACCACCCTCTCAGTGAAATAATGTCTCCTGACTTCCCTCCTGAATCTCCCCCCCTTCCAATTTCATCTGGTGCCCCGTCGTGACCCTCCCGCTTCTAATCTGGAAAATCCCTTCTGTTCTAGTCTTGTTAATCCCCTTTAAGTATTTAAAGGTTTCGATCATGTCCCCCCATCCCTCCTCTCCTCCAGGGAATACTGTACATGGTCAGCTCGCCCAGCCTTTAGGGTCCCCCAAGTATTGATAGGGGACATATCCTCAATCTTATTCAAGCTTAAAATATATTTTAATGATCGCGACATCTGGGTAATGTATTTTTTATCCAGTAGCGGATTAGGGTCTAACCTCCATTGTTTCACAGAGGGTAAGTCTGTGCCCAACACCAAGGAGACACCCAAAGGGGCATGATCTGAAACAGAGATGGGACCATACTCTGCTGTCACTCCTCCCCCTGATTAATGTTGAAGACATCAGTGCGTAATTAATTCTGGTGTAGAGGTGATGAGCATGGGAATAGAAAGAATATTCAGGTTTGTTATAATGAAGGTGTTGCTAGGCCTTGAGCAAGGCCCTTTCCTTAGCTAGCTGTTTAACTGCTGTTACACTTCTGGGAGGGGGTCGACTTCTCTTACATGAGTGGTCTAATATTGGTCCCAATATGTGTTAAAGTCGCCCCCAATTATAATGTTATCTGGAAATGGAGCCAGAATAAGAACCAAATGGTGGAAGAAATCAGGACTATCAAAGTTTGGGCCATAGAGTGATACTAGTTTATATCTCGCCTCCTCCACCATTACGTCTGCTACCACGTACCTTTCCTGTGGATCCGAGATTGAGGAATGTACCTGAACTCCCAGTGAAAGCCTAAACCAAATAGCCCCCCCCCAGCCTTTGACGTGAATGGAGTAACCAATAAAGTTCCACCCAAAGACCCTGCCGACTTATCGGATTCTGGCTTACAGTAGTTAAATGAATATCTTACTTGGAGTGGGGGCTCTTGCAATAGGCAGTAACCATTAGGACTAAGCTGCCAGGCGCTAGGACCCCTTGGAAACCTCCTAGCTAGCAGTCTTCAGCTGGGGACCTCCGTGACAGCTGCTCGCCCTGACGTCAGCCAGTGGTGTAAAGGGGGCGGTTCCTGGTCCCACCTCAGTTCTTTTCCCGCCATCTACCTGCAAGCATCTGCTCCTTGGACGCCAGCTAGCTTCAATTCGACCACCAGTTTCGTGTTTATAGTGTTTATTCTTTATTTCTTATCAAAAATTTATTTTTTCCTTTTCTGCATGTCGTCGTCTTCTTCCTCTGCTTCTTCAACGGAAAAAAAATTTAAGTGTGCCTGTGGCAAGCAGCTGCTGTCAGAAGATGGCCACGAGGCCTGCCTTTTTCGCCTAGGCCTGAGCCACGACACTGCCGCCTGAGAGCATTGTCGGGCGTTCAACTCCCGGACTTGAATGTACTGTCAGGAGGCCCTTAAGGCACACCTCATCGAGCAGCAGCTTGCCGCCATGCAGGCCCAGCCAGCGGGGAACAGCCCATCTTCCTCCTTGTCTGTCTCCACGGCTTCTACCTCGAAGACCCACAAGGACAAGAAGAAGGACTGGGGATCGACCACGGACAAGGACTGGGAAAAGTCCTCCTCCAGCGCTTCCTCTCTTGGGGGATTGGACCATCCTTCCAGGCCTACCCTGCTTCCTTCGGGGCAGGCTCCAGCTAAATCCTCTGCCCTTCCCTCGGGGTCAGGTGGAGGTATGTCAGGGTTGGGGGCTTTGGCCTCCTTCCTTGCGTCCCTGAAGATGCAGGCAAAACCCCATGCATTGTCCTCCACTTCAGGGGCCGGTCACAAACAGGGCGGCGCCGCTTCAACTCCTGTCCATTCGGTCCAGACGTCTGTGACATCCAGAGACTTGGACGTGTCCCGCCGTCAGGGGCAGACGGGCTCGTTCAAATGCCTGACATCTACACCCTGATCTGCAACTACCTTGCCCCAGACACCTCCTAGGCTCACGGCCTCCTCCTCCTCATCGAAGCTGCCATCAGCCATAGGGATGCCCACTCGGACGTCAGTCCAGGAGTCACCCTCCTAGTCACCAGCTCATTCTCCATCCCTTATGGAGGTGGACTCCCCCTCAAGGGAGGTCTCTGCCAAGCGACCGCAGACATCAGGTGACTCCCTCTTGTCTGACCTGGTCTCCTACTGTTCCTCTACCCCGGTCGGCGGTCACCCTGACTACGGCTATTCCAATGTCGGGCAAGCCGATGCTGGTCTGTCGGCTCCACAGTTCACCAAAGACTAAACATAGGAGCTGTTCTCATTCTGGTAGAGTCAGGTCAAACAGGACCTACTCCCACCGAAAGAACCGGTTACGGTGGTGCCGGATCTGACCCCAGAACCCCTTGTGGAGGGAAATCTGGAGCCCAAGCCTCCGACTCCACCACTGAAGGATCGCACACCCAGCCCGGAGTATACCTGTGGCAGACCTCCTCAGCGAGGCCGGCATCACCGCAGGTCTTCGCGGTCCTCAAGCCACCGCCATCGTCTGTCCTCTAGCCAGTGTCGGTCCAAGGGTCTTCGGTCACTTAGCCATCACCAGTCTCATGAGAGCTAGATCCTCTGTCTACACCGGCATCCAGGGGTCCATTTTCCACTTTTTCTGTCCCCTCCCACAGGACGTTTGACACGCTAGGGGAGCCTGGGGTTGGAGCACTCTGGCCCACATCCCCCTCCCTTCTTTCTGCAGTCCCGCTGCACCTCCACCCGTGGTCACCCAGGTGACGGTGGAGCGGCCGGCATGCATCCCACCCCACCCCACCCCGGAGGAGGAGGAGAGCGCCTCTGGGTGCTCAATACTTCTCCCCAGCAGGCCCTCCAGCAGCCAGAGTCTGTTTCGAACCCGGGTCACTGGAGAGCCAGGTAACTTACCGCTTGCGCCGGCGGGCTGGCTATGAACAGACCAACTTGATAGACCATAAGGCCTGTTTCTGCTGGCAGATTCGTATGTTCATATCATGGAGCCTGGCGGCTCCATTTTTCCTTTTTCTTCTGTTCCCCCTCCCTACCAACTGAAGGACACCTGTGCGTGCCTTCCCGGTTCGTACTGCCCTCCGACCACTGCCAGAGGGCGGTCAGCGAGCAGGATGACAAACCTCCCTCCCCCGAGAGAGGAGAGCAGTCCTCCAGGCTCTCGATCCTCTCTCATCCCTGCTGAACCCGGGTCACCAGCGTGGTGCAAGGTGTAGCGACCAGCAGCTCAACCTCTAGCGCCACCAGGCTGGCTATTTGGTTTGTTTCTTAATGTGGCAACACTAAATTATTTTAACTTGTGGCCCTTAAAATTCAGATATCTCCAGCAGAAGCTTTCAATGTCTTAGGCTGCTACAGGCCTCCCCCCCGGGGCTTTGAGATCATCTCAACCCTCAAAAGCTTCATTGCCTCCCATCAATAATAAGGTCATCATCCTAGGTGACCTGAGTCTTGACTGGCTGTCGCCTAAAGCATGTCTACTAAAAGAACTTTGCAATGAGCTTGTATTGTCCCAACTCATCACGGTATCAACCCAGCTAAACACCAGGAACCCCGCTAATAGCTCAGTACTGGATGTAATTATCATAAACCGTCCTCATAAAATCCTGCACTCAGCCATATGCCACAATGATCTGAGCGATCATAACATTGTAGTGTATACCCACAACCAAGACAAGTGCCCCTCTTCCTCTAAATTCGTCACCAAATGTAGCTTCCAAAAATTCAACACTGATAGCTACATCTTGGACCTTAAATGCACAAATTGGAATCATCTCTGTCTTGCCAAATCAGTGAATGAAGCCATCACTCATCTCAATGACACATTAACACAGCTCCCCAATAAACACACACCATACATTAGAGCTACGGTTCACAAGTATTGCCATCCCTGGTTCACGGCTGACCTATTTGCCACGCTAACAAACCGGGACAAACTTTGGGCCCGTGCCAGGTGCACAAAGAGCACGACTGATTGGCAGACATTCAGAACAGCTAGGAATGCATGACTTAATACGTGCTGCTAAAACTAATTTTTATGTGGAATCCCTCGAAAATGCCAAAGGCAGCTCTGCCAAAATCTAGCAAACAAGACAGTTGAAGGGCATAAAGCAGCCCCTGCTGTCCCCACCAAGATAGTCGTTAACGGGGTCGAATATGACGAGCATGACCTCATTTTAGAAAAACTTACTTGCTTCACCACCGCTAGCCTTGCATTCGACTCCTCTCTCTGTGCGGGCTTTCCAGCCCCCCGCCCTATCCCAGCGCCAACGAGCCCTCACCTCCTCATCCCTTCCAGTTCCACCTAGTGACCTACAAACAAGTTGACTACCTCCGTGAGCTGATGGCATCGATCCCATCTTCCTTAGGTTAGGGTACTGTTACCTAACTACACCAATCCTCCATGTCTTCAGTCTCTCCATCTCCTCAACCACAGTCCCCTCCTGCTAGAAATCCGCCCATATACTGCCCCTATTCAAATCAGGCAACCCCTGTGACCTAAATATAGGCCCATCTCCATCCTCCCTGTCCTATCTAAAATACTTGAAAAACTCATCCATCAACAGCTCAGACCAGCTAGATAAATTTTCTCTCCTCAATCCTGCCCAATCTGGGTTCAGACAGAACCACAGTACCACTTCTGCCTTAGCTAAAGTCACCAATGATTGGTTCACCGCGCATGATTCTAAGCAAGTCGCAGGTGCCATATTGCTTGATCTCAGCAAGGCATTTGACACCGTCGACCACAGTCTCATCATTGGTGGTCTCCGTTGATAACCACTCTACAATGGTTCTCCAGTTACCTCACAGGCAGGATTCAGAAATTAAAGGCGAGTGGTCAGTTTTCCGACTCTCTTCCCATTAAACGTGGTGTTCCGTAAGGCTCCATCTTGGGCCCCATATTGTTTTCCATTTACATCAACTTTCTGGACTATAATATCAACAAATCCAAAATACACCTCTTCGCGGACGACACCGTCCTATATACGTCAAAACCAACACTAGTTGAAGTACGTGACAATCTCCAAGATGATTTCGCACAGCTGTAGCACAGCCTCATCAATCACTAGCTGTTACTCAATGTGAAAAAATGTACTGTACCTCGTGCCCAGTAGCAACAGACCCTCCCGCATTACAGTGCGACGCCTGCACCTATCGTGACAACCCTTGGGGAGCCATTAGATGCTGTAGATAAATTTAAATATCTGGGCATATGGATAGACAGCAAGCTTTCTTTCCATGTACACATCGACTGCCTTGCTAGCAAAACTAGGCTTCTTCAGGAACAGAGCGCTCTTTGCTCCCTGACGTCAGACGCAGACTAGTGCAGGCTACATTCCTCCCATTCCTTGACTACGGTGACATCATTTATAACTGTTCCCCTGCTTCCAGCCTCCGCAAGCTTCATATACTGTTCCATCGAGTTCTGCGATTTAACACTAAAGCACCTTTCCGGATGCACCACTGTGACATGTATAAAGAAGTTGGCTGGCAACCCCTTGCCACCAGGCGGTTATTTCGCTTGGCACCTGATCCCTCAAAAGTCTACTAACAAATTATCGGCCTGCATCTCTTCACTGGTCAATATTTCTCATTGCTCCTATTCTCTGAGAAATTACGAATACATCCTCCTTGATTTACCATGGATGCCAGCCTCTCTCGGCAAGGGTGCCATTAGCTACGCCATCCCATTGGCATGGAATCTCATCCAGTCGACACGCAGGCTCACTTGCATTGTTTTAGTAAATATCTTCAAACCTCTGACCTTTAAATACTTCCCAGTAGTCTGTCACTGCCATAGGATTTAGTATCGTTTGCCAGATTTTCGACACTGCTGTGAAGTGTGGTATCCTTCGCCTTCTAAATTCTCCTCCCCTAACCTCCCAGGCCCTTGCCTTCCCCAGTCTATCTTCTACACAACCGGCCAGGCCACCCTTTCTTGGACTCCCTCTGAGCCACCCTTGCCTGCCCAGCTCTTTCACCTTCTCTGAACTTTTACAGCACTTATCCTTCTGCCATACCCACTTGCGTTCTCAGTGACAGTTTACCGAGCCTACCCCCCAGTTCTGCCTCCTTCTCACCTGAACTTAAGTGTTATGCCTTACCTCTGTTCTGTCTGCTGTCTCAGCCCAGTTTTGATGTGCATCATAAGTCGTATCAAATACCGACTGTCAGTTATGCCACCTGTGTCTTGCCTCCATCACAAACTGGTTCCCCTCGGAATTGTATCTGCCAAATGTCTTTCCTTTCACTGCCTGCATGAAACATCTTACTTTATACTTGCACTATATATATGTATCGTATGCTAACCACCTCAGTATTTATATTGCCTACGCCTCATGAACCTATTTTGCTTAAATGCTTACTGTTTATTGTATATATTGTTTGTTTTCCCCTTTATGTATCCGGACCTCCTTGTGAATGAGCCTACTCAATGGAGTATTTTCTGCAATAAACTTTGACTTATGTTAGTTCTGAAAAGTGTGAATCACGCTTACTTTGCAGATGGATTTTCCTTGTTGTGGGATTCACATAGTCACATGCAATGTGAAATGGTAAAAGTCCACCTTTATTTTGATTTTTAGGCAGCTGTTAAAAATCAGTACTGTATTTCAGAGCTTTAAAATAAGTTTTTAAAAGCTTGTAAGTATCCTTGCTTGTTCTATCAAAGGCTGAGGTTGTGTGCAATACCTCGGATATATTCATCATTTGATCTAGTTGCCCTTCCCTTCATAATATTCAATGTTTTAGCTTCTTATCAGCATACCTCTCTGTTGTAAAATAAAAAAAAGAAATGATGTACATGCACTTACTATCTGAATGTAGCAAATGTTATTACACAATAAAAAGTTCTGGAAACCTATCTGATAAAAGAGGTTCCCTCTTAAGGCAGGGGATGTATGTGACAGGGTAGAATAGGACCCTGTCCCATAGTGTTTAAGTGCAAGGATCTTTCCTTTTCTGTCTCTTCTCTGGTTACGCAACCAAATTTTCCTGAGAGACTTTGGACTTGATCAATCCGACAGGCTCTCAGTTCTTTGCCTCTCGCTGTCTCTCAGCCCTCCCTTGCTGTCTTTTTTCCTCCCTTGCATATCTAGATCTGCTTATAAAATATATGCAAATCAGTATGTGGAAATGTAACTGGTATTGGGATCCCTTGTGTTTGGAAAATATATAGCATTACTGTTGAAATGTATATAATTATATTTTGAGATGACTGCAAAAAGCAGATGTAAACTAGAGGTTACCTTAGTGCGAATCTTTGAGCCTTTGCAAAAGGGGCCTCTCAACCCAAGCACACTGGATTCTAGCAGCTCCTGCCTGATATTTACAAAACAGGATGCTTGCTAAGAATGGGGGTTGGAAGGACTTATAAAGGAGCTAAACTGCAACTGCTGAAGAGGAAGAAAAAAGAACATAGAGACCGAAAGAAAAAACAGTTTCATTCCTTTTCTGTACATAGTTATTACGAGCAACTTTATTTTTTATGTTACTTATACTGTAAATATTTTTGGTGAATTCTACAACTGCCCCTGGTTTTCCCTATGCTTTCTGACCTGTGCCTCGACGACACACCTGGCTGCTTAGTCCTACCGGTGTGGCCTGCTGCAAGAGCTTCTCTCGATGATCTACCATTATGGTAAGTTCTTACGTAACTGTACTTTCCTAAGTCTCACGAAAACATTTGGTTTAAGCAATCATACAGACGAGACAGAGAATGAGAGGATAGAACAGATCCTTGCATTGAACTCTTTCTGCATAACAAATGGGACAGGGTCTTATTCAACCCTGTCGGGGGGGGGGGGCTTACTTAGAGAGAAGAGGGACTTTTGCCTTTTTTCCCCCCCCCACAACCCACTGTGTGCCTCTGGATGATGGACCCTCCCTCTCTTTACTTATCTGAAGATTTAAGTATAGGGGTTACTGGGGAGTCACACTAGTTACTTCCTGTTTGCCTGTTTTCTTTTTGACTCACTGACATTATTGCAGGTTTCGATTTAGGTGGACATTTTTTTTTTTTTCCAACCATGTTTATAGTGCTAAAAAGCACTCGCGCCTCTGAGCATGTTTCAAAACCTCCACTGAGCCGTGTGAAGAATCGGCCATTGCTGGTAGTTGGCCAGCTGGGACTTGCACCTCCTGATCCTTCTTAGGCACTTTCCCCGCTCCTCCTTGTACCTTTATTTTCACATCCGTAACTCTGGGCGTGCTCTCGTTGACGTGGTGACATCATGTACTTTGGCATACTTTACCAAATCTCTCACATAGTAGAATGCACATTTGCTAGGTTTCTCCACCTTCAGGCAGCTCTGTTGAAGAAAGTAGTAACTCTGCAGTTAAAACATTACCGTCTAGGCTGAGAGATTACATGTAAACTGTAATGGAGAGTTCTAGGATCGTGGATATGTTGTTCATCCACACTTCTTGGCATGGCCCTTTCCACTTTAAATCTGCTGGAAAGTCTTAAAGCTGGCTTCTCCCACCCGCCCAGGTGCTATAACCCTTGGCTCCGCCCCATGACGCCAGATCTTCCTTTCCGCTGGAAGATTCGGGTTGCCTACTGCGTGCTCTCGCATTTTGTAGGCCCTGGCTTCAGAACCTTCGGTTATTCCAAAATTTGCCTTGTTCGCTAGCTGACAGATTACTTTTCTTCGAAGTATGGGAACACAAGTCTTCCTCCAAATTTCACCAATGTCAGACGCCAGAAGATGCTCAGCACCAATCAAGATGCATGTGTTTATTGTCTGGATGTCTGCCATGACACCATGACATGCGAAGTTTTGCCTCTCATTTCAACCCAACGTCCTCGACGACCGTCTCACATGTCTTAAGCTGGGGAGGCCTGAAATATGGTGAAATCCAGAGAGGCCTGGTGGGCGGTTTCTGTGGCTGCGGGATCCGCATAGCAACTGGAGCGCATACAAGCCTTCGAGGAGGAAGCGGTTTGTGCCACGGAATCTTCCTCTCTGAGCTTCTTCGTTTCGCTCAACCTGGGCTCCACCTTCTCAGGTTCCTTCTGAGAGTTGTGCCAGTCTCTCCCGACTAAGAGTGAGAGTCCTGCTGGCATGCACTCCTGTCAGTAAGCGGGAAAAGGTCCCAGGATTGTCTTCGTCTCGACGGAGACGTTCTTGGGATCGGGAGAGATTTCAGTCCCAGGAACCGACCATTTCGACCTCTGTCGAAATTGCCTCTTTGGCCGCTGGCTTCGCGGCTTAGCCATCTGGCCAGTCGACCGAAGTGTCAATCGACGTAGTCACGTGGCAGGAGCCTCAAACCATCTGGCAGATGCTCTCAGCCGCATAGGCGAGACATCCCATGAGTGGTGTCTCCATTCAGAGGTAGCTTACAGCCTGTTCTCCCACTGGGGCAAACCAGTGGTGGACCTGTTTGCCTCCAGGAAAAACACCAAGCTGAGGCTGTTTCATGCCCACCACCCCCTTAGCAGGGCTCGCTGCAGGGGGATGCCTTCTCGAGGCCGTGGACCCCAGGCCTCTTCTGCACCTTCCCTCCATTTCCCTTTATCCACAGGGTGCTCATCAAGGTGAGGCGGGACAAGGCACAGGTGAGTCAGATGGCCCCAGACTGGCTGCGCCAGTTCTGGTACTCAGATCTCCTCAGCCTCAGCAACAGGCCCCTGGAGCGTCTTCCAGCACACCCGGACCTGATCTCCATCCACCAGGGGAAAGTATACCATCCAGACCTTCAATCCCTGCACCTCACAGCCTGGTTCCTGAGCGTCTAGAGTTCCAGACTTTGGGTCTTTCCGAGGATGTCCTCACCGTGGTGGAGGCATCCAGAAAGGAATCGACCAGGAAATGTTATGCTTTCAAATGGAAAAGGTTTTCCATTTGGTGTCAGGGCAAGGGCCTGGACCCTCTGTCCTGTCCAGTGGCTAACATTCTCGACTGCCTTTGGTCTCTCTCCAAAGGGGGTCTTCGGTCATCGACCCTTAGGGTGCACCTGGCAGCCACCTCTGCTTACCAGGCACATGCCGGTCAGTCGACGGCGCAGGAGACAGTGGTCAGGCGCTTTTTCAAAGACCTGGATCACATATCCCCTCCAGTGCATGAACCTCCACCTCCGTGGGATCTACTGCTGGTACTGGCAAAGCTCATGGGCAAGCCATTCGAACCGATGCACAAGTGCGAACTGTCATACTTGTCGTGGAAGACTGCCTTCCTAGTGGCTATCACGTCTGCCAGAAGGACAGGGGAGCTCCAGGTGCTCTCGGTGGACTCCCCTTATCTGGTCTTCCACAGGAACAAGGTTGTCCTGCGCCCCCACCCGAAATTCCTTCCGAAGGTGGTGTCAGAGTTGCACCTTGACCAGGTGTCAACTCTGCTGGTGTAGTACCTCAATTACACCTCTGAGGCCGAATACAGTCTCCATACTTTGGACCTGAGATGAGCCCTTTCCTATTATAAGGAGAGGACAGTGGAAATTCAGGGAGAGGTTCGCCAGCTGTTTGTCACCTACGCTGAAGCTGCTTCTGGCAGACCTGCAGCAAAATGGACAGTTGCAAAGTGGATTACATCTTGCATCAGTCTATGCAACGAGTTGGCGGGCAAGGAGCTTCCCAAAGGGATAAGAGCTCATTCTGCCCGCCATACCGCTGCATCGGTGGCTGCTTCCAGGGACGTCCCCATCCAGGAAATCTGCTGGGCTGCTACTTGAAAGACTGCAAACACCTTCATTACCCACTACCACATCAACCTTAAGTCATGCCGGGATGCTCGTTTTGGGGCCTCAGTTCTCCAGTCTCTGTTCCCAAAGTAAGTGTAGGGGGTGTGCGCCTTGCCTCCCTCCTCCCGGAGAACTGTTAGGAGTCTGCCAAGAAATGTGGATGAACAACATATCCACAATCCTAGAAAAACAGGTTACTCACCTGTAACAGTAGTTCTAGGAGTGGTTTATGTTGTTCATCCACATGGACACACCCGACCTCCCCAGCTGCGGATGCACAAACCTGGCTTCCAGCAGGCTAAGATCTGGCATCATGGGGCAGAGCCAAGGGTTATACCACCTGGGTGCGTGGGAGGAACTAGCTTGAAGATTTTCCGGCAGATTTAAAGGGGAAAAGGACATGCCAAGAAGTGTGGATGAACAACATGTACCACTCCTAGAACTACTGTTACAGGTGAGAAACCTGTTTTTTTTCTCTCCTCAACTGAAAGCACTTTCCCAGGCAGTCCTACAAGATCTGTTTCTTTTTCTTCAGTACAAACATTTGATCTTGCTTGGAGGGGGCTCTGGCAGTAGGCAACACCGTTAGGACTAAGCCGCCAGGCACTAGGACCACAGGAAAACTTCTAGATAGCAGTCTAGAACAGGGACCGCCCCCTGACATCGGCATGCCAACGTCTGCCAATTGTATAAGAGAAGCGGTCCCCCACACCCACCTCAGTTCTTTTCCTGCCGTTTTACCTACACTCATCTGACTTAACAGAATGTTGCTGCCATCGACCGCCATTTATAAGTATAACTTTGGGATTTTTGTTAGTTTCGATTGTACTTCTCATTTCTTAGCTGCATGTCTTCACCAACCTCCTCTGCGGATTCCCACAAATTTAAATGTGCCTGCGGTAAACCAAGATTCCAGAAAATTATGGCTATTCTTCCTGTATCATCTGCCTAGGCCTGGATCACGATACTGAAGCCTGCCAGGCCTTCCAGAAATTTAACTAGGTCACGCAGAAGCGATGCCAGAAGGTTTTGGAGGCCCATCTCCTTCAACTGAAATTGGCCACCATGGAGAAAGAGCTGCAGTCCTGGAGTGCTTCCTCGGAGACCTCTCCTGAGGCTACCACTTGTACCAAGAAACATCGGGACTGTGAGTGGTCCACTTCAGGGCCTCAGTCCCCTCCAGTGGTCACAGCCAGTGCTGGGTCTTCCCCCACAGGGGGTCAAAACCAGCAGTCACACCAGTCCTCCTCCTCTCTGGGCTGCCTATGGCCACGCCCCCCCACCTTTATCTCTGTGGCAGGCGGCGCTTCGGTGCGTTCAGGGGACTCTTTCCTCCATCCTGCCACCCCTGTTGCTCAGGCCCTTTCATCCTCAGAGTCCTCAGCCAGGTCTTTCAACACCAGTATTTCTACTGATGCCACCCGGCCCTGGCATCTTCACCTGGTCTTGGTTCAGGGTCTGGTGATGGTCCTCTGGACCGACGCTAGCTGTCGCCCGCTCCTGCAGGGCCACAGCCCATGCCCAGGGGTTCCACTCCTGAGTGCTTCAGGCTCCTCGGCCACCACCAGTGGTCCCTGCTCTGGGTCCCCACCACCACCAGGCACTGGCAGGGCTACCATCTGCCATCCCTCTCCTCTCAGACCTGGCACCAGACCGCCACAGCCAGGAACTGCTAGTCCTCCTTCATCGGGAACAGGCACCTCCAGCAGTATTGCCTCTGGACCTTTCTTGGCATCCCCAGGCACAGCCTAAAAATCCTTATCTTCCAGGGCCATTGCCCGACCAGCAGCCGCTGTCGGGTTTGACTCCTGGCTGCCCTTTGGGTCCCTCTTTGGGCTTAGCTCTAGGCCTTCCTTCCGGTCCATCCGGACCGACGTCTGGTATTTTATTGCTCTCCCGATGCAATTCCTGGGATGTTCCTGTCTCCCAGCATCCCTTTACCGAACGCCGGCCAACTACATTGTCTTGCTCATCTGGTGGGTGCCCACTCAATGCCTGGTAACAGCCCGGGCAATGCTGACATCAGTCCCTTCCCCAACATGAGATACTCCTTCACCGAATAAGGAAGCTTCTCCTTTGGTGGAGCACCTACCAGACACTGGGGCTATTGCTGGCTCCGGCCTGTCACCGTCCCAACATCCCATTTTGGAGTCTGAATGCCCGGTTAATGTGACAGACTCTTTGGTGCCTTCAGGTCCCTTCCCCCTCACTTGCCCCCCGGAGGAAGTGTGGCTTCAGGACACCCCTAAAATCCCTCCAGAGGACCCTTCCTTTTTGGAGGTGATGAGGCTTATCCAGGTCTCTCAGGGTTGGCGTACAGAGGAGCAGGGCCCCCATCGTCTCCATCTGGCAGAACATTTATGGCTCCCAGAGGTCGCATCAGTGGTAATCCCACTTTTAGTGGTCCCCCACAACGATATTACCTCTACCGTCTGGCAGCAACCGGCGTCAGTCTCTCCCCTGTGTCCAAGAAGGCAGGTCGGTTATACCACGCCCCTGATGGCTGGCCTCATTTCGATAACCACCCTAAGGCTGACCCCTCCATCTTATTGGATGCCCACGAATTATTCGTGGAGTCTAGTCACTGGGGCGACTTTCCTCCAGACAGGGAATCCAGGCAATGGGACATCCTAGGGCGAAGGGTCTATGCTTCCTCCACCCTGTCCTTGCGTGCCCAGAATTCTCTTGCTCACATGATGGTACACCAACAGTCTCTTTTGGGACAAACAGGGGACACAGTGCAAACTCTACCAGATTCCCCTGCTAGGACTCAGTTGAAGCAGCTACTCGGATCTGCCTCCAGTGTGGGTTTTCACACCCTCCGCGTCTCTTTTGACACAGTGGACGTCTCCGCTGTGTGCATGGCAGCAGCCACATGCCTCCAGCGTCATAACTGGCTGCACCTGTCTGACTTCACCCCGGACGTTCAGGCCTCCATTATGGATGCCACCGTTCTGGAGCCCCTCTCAGTTTGGGGGAGATGTCCAGGAATTACTCTCCTCCTCCTTGCAAGAGTCGGGCAGAGTCCTCCATACAGTGTCTCAGCCAGCAGAGCAGGGTACACCCTGCAGTTCGTCACTTAGCGGCAGTTCCATTGCCAGCTGTCCTCCAGGCTTCAGAGCAAGCGCCAGGCCTCTTCCATTCTGGCCACTCCAGCCTACAAAGCCCATAGGACCGAGGCGTCTGCACCTTCCGCATCCACCACCTCCTCTTGACTTATGGCGTAGCTCCCCTCCTCTGGGGGGAACCAGAGGAATGTGAGGGAGGGGGCCGTATTAACTGTTTCACACTAGATGTTAGTTCATCTGTTTCAATTGAAAATGACAGGATCATCTTGGGCATCCTTTTCTGGGATCCACAGCCTACGTTCCCACCTTTTTGATAGAGAGCCTTATTTTCTTTTCAGTACGGACAGGTCTAATATTCCTTCCCTCTTATGTTGTCTACGGGCACCGGAAGAGGCAAGGGGCCTCTACAGGTGACCCAGGACCTATGACCCCTGCTCTGGTATGTGGGACCTAAGCACAATCCTTCAGGGGGCTTCTGCTTTGCTCTCTTCCCAGGGACCTGGGTATGCACCCTTCCTTCGCGGGATGGTTGCCTGTGTCCACGGACCCTTTTGTTTCACATCTGTAGAAGGCAACTTTCTGGGGTCAAGGAATTTTTTTCCCCTTTCTCTCACCATCCCAGCCCCTTTTCCCCAGGACCCCTCATGCCCCCCTACCTGATGGCCCGGATGGTTATCCGGTCGCCAGTGTACCCACTGGTGTCTTCCTGGGCCCGTCTCTTTGCCAGCTCTCTTTTGCAGACTGACAACAGTTCTGTGGCCCAGTATCACCGACACCTGCTTCTCTGGCTTCCTGGCTACTATAGTTTGGTGTCCTCCTGGGACCATCTCACTCACCGGCCCTATTTTGAGGACTGATGATGGCCCTGTGGCTCAGTATCGCCAGCACCCGCTTCTCTGGCTGCTGAGCTACTGTAGTTGGGCATGTCAGGGCTCCTATGCGGTCCTGACCTGAACTACATGTTAGACAGGGCACAGTTCCTCAGGAAGCGGACTACAGGCTTTCACCCCCTCACCTGAGTGCAACCTAGTTTCTTTTCTCATTACCGTTGTCCCTTTGGTCATGGGCAGTTGCTACGATAGCCCTGTCAGGGCCCTTCAGTACCCTCTCCACACGTGGACCCCTGGGGTCCGGAGGACTCAGAGTTTCATTGGCCTCAGCCTTCTGGTCCAGTTCTTGCTCCAGCGGAGAAAACCCTTCCTCTGGAAATAATAGCCCCAGAGAGAGCATCCCCTGGCCACTAAGGTACCCTCATTGCCGGTGACATTCGCTTGTCTACCCACCCTGCTCTCCAGCCCAACTCCCTGTGACGTGACCGCTACCTGTCAATAGGTATGCGTATGTTCTGGTATTCCTTCCTTCCTGCTGTAAGAGTCTTCCACTAATGTCTTCTTTCCCAGGATTTAGGGCGGTCGGGATGGGGAGCCCATAGCTACAACCTTTGTTGGTCAGCCTTACAGGCGCCCAGAGTCCCAGCTAGCCTGGTGGACATCCTCAGTCGTGCACAGGCTTGGTGTCACCAACAAGTTCGCCGTGCTTCGGACTGGTTCCAGTGCTTAGCTAAGGGGGAACGACCACTTTCGGGTCGACCTACGCACCCATTCAACTCACTTCCTTCCGACCTCTGCCCCTTTGTTCCAGAGCCTGGTCAAGAAAATAGGCATATGGGTGCCTGCTTCAATGGGCCTCTCCTTTCTCGCAGTCAATGGAAGCAGGATGGCTCCTTAGGGAGCATCTGGATGTTGCACTAACAGTGGTTTCCCTACCCTCTCCTGTGTTCCCTCCACAGGGAGTTTTAGTCGTTTAGGCTCAGCCCTCCACACCTTTCCTGTTGGTTACCTCTGTGTGTGGCTTTCTCCCGTTTGGGAACCTCCTCTCCACGTCAGACTGCAGTTCTGCAGAGGCCAGATACTGTTTACCAAGAACCCCCCCAATTCTTTCATGGGGGACCATAGATAGTTCTGGGACCCTTCTAAGTGTTGGTACCCCTCCTCACTTCCTGCTCCTAGTTTTGGGGGCACCTATTTCTGTTGTCATACTCAGGAGGTTTACCCCTTTGTGGATTCTGCTCTTCACTTTTCATTGAACGAGACTGGGTCTGTGTTGGGTCTCCAAATTCTTCCAGGGGACATCCTCTACAAGTGTCCTCCTACCTCCGGCTGTGGTCTCTCCTATTCGGAGGAATTTCAAAACCTTTAGGCTCCGAGATTCTCGGAGTCCTAATTTCTTTCTTTCACAAGGTCTTGTTGGCTTTGTGTTTTTTCCTCAACCCCTACCAGGCTAGGGTCTGTCCTGTCCCTTATTCAGATTATGCCTGTATGGGCAATCCCTTTAGAATATTTTACTCGGGATGCTCTTCTACATTTCTTTCAAGACAGGTGCACTCTTGGGCTTATATGCCCTCCAGTTTATGCCATTCTGCAGTCCGCTAGTCTCTCCTTGCTCCCTGAGGGGGGTACTAAGGTTGCTATGCTAGGCTGAGCACAGGGTTCTACACTCTGTCCCTCATTTAGCCCTCTTTCCATCATCTTCCTGCTCCTCGGGGTTGCTTCGGCCACTCCTTCGGGAGTTCAGCCACATCCTTGGCAGACTTCAAGGTCATGTCAACCGCGACCATCCACCCGACAGCCTCCTGGGAGTTTGTCCTCCCTCGCATTAGGCAGGGCAGTCAGGGGCTACTTTCACCACTCAGAGCTGACGTCGGACTAGGGTTCCTCCTGGGCCTTCTGTCCTTTTTCTGCCTACAATTCTTTATCCTCCTGCTGCGGTTTTTCTCCTTCCTTTTGGTACTTCTTAGGACTCAGTCCTGACAGTGTTGCCTATGGCAAGAGCCCCCTCGAAGTAAGATAGTGCAGTTACATAAGAACTTACCATAACAGTAGATCTTCAAGAGGAACTCTTGCACTAGGCAGGATTTTCACTCCCTCCATCCCCCTGCTCTCTGTCTCCATTTTGGCCTTTCTGTGGCCCCAGGAGTCCTCTCTCTCTTTCTCTCTCTCTCCCCTGTCGGACCTTCTCACAGGTCTCCAGTGGGAGAACTGAGGTGGGTGTGGGGGACCGGCCCTTTTATACCATTGTCGAACGTCGGCATGCTGACATCAGAACAGTCCCCCATTGTAGACTGCTAGCTAGAAGTTTTCAGTGTGGTCCTAGCACCTGGCGGCTTAGTCCTAACAGTGTTTCCTACAGCAAGAGTTCCTCTCGAAGATCTGCTGTTACTGTAAGCTCTTACGTAACTGTACTTTAGTCTAACAGGAAACAGTAAGGGGGATTGGTACAGTTGCCCCTTCCCATTTTACCAAGACAGTCCGGATCCTTATAAGTATTTTCGAGGTTTTGCTGGGTGTAAATCTATTTAAAGCCACTGGAACCATGGCTTATCAGAGTCCTGTGGTATTCAAATAATGTAAGACATGCAGGATGAGGAGATCATCCTCTCCTTTAGGCTGTTCTTGCCCTAACTATGTAATGCAGTCTGATATGTCTGTTTCAGTCCCCCCTCCCACTCGGAGCCTCGAGCTGGGGGGGGGGATTAAACTCAGACTGCCCCCAGGACATCCCCACCAACACCCTTGATCCAAAAGCGGGCTGCTCAGGTTTGGGGAGGAGTTCCTTACAGGCACATCCATGTGTGCAGAGCAGGACAAGACTGCTCACTCAGATATGCATGCAGACCCTGATCTTGACCATGCAGAGGGTCATGACAGCGACATAGGGGGCCATGAGGAAAATCCTGACCTGAATGCCTTTTTTGATAATGAGGGAGGACCCCTCTCAAGAGGAGGAGCAAGGGTGAATGGATGGAGCCTAAGGGAAAGATTCTGATCCTTCCCCTGTTTGATACAAAATCTCTGTCCTGCCTCATAAAGGAGGCTTGTAGGACATGACATTTAAAGGAGGTGCAGGCCATGGAAGCACTGGACTTAAATCTGATACTGTCCGCATCCTCCTCCACACCAAAGTATTTTCCAAGTTGTATGCACTGTGACCAGATTATTGAACAGGAATGGGCCGGCATGGACCATAGAAATCCTCTGCCTAGATCACGGATGAGATGTTATCCATTTATGGAGCAGAACTCCCAGAAATGGGAAACCCCTCCTTTGGCAGAACTGGCTGTGCATAATTGTGTTATGCACACAACTATACTTATTGAAGGATCTGTGATTTTAACTGGTAGGCATAATAAGCAAGTGGATGCTTTGTGCAGAAAAGCCTTTGCCTCAAATGGAGCAAATCTGCGCACTGCCTATGCATCTTTTATTGTCTCCAAAACACTAAACGTATGGATTACTGCTCTGGGTAGTTTTGTTCCGTTGGATTCTGTGGGGGAAAACATTTTACAGTTGGTATCTGTGGCTTCTACTTTTCGAGGTGATACCACTGTGGGCAGTTCATGAATGTCATTATGTTCCACTTGTCAGGTCATGTCAGCCATGCAGGGTGAATGGCTTAGGCATTGAGTCGCAAACCAAGTATGAAAGGCCAAGCTGTTTAACTTGTCCTTTGAAGGAGGACTGTTATTCGTATCTGGCTTGTATGACATTCTAAAAGATATCCAAGTTAGGAAGGGACACCTACTGATGTCAAAGCAGCAACAAAAAGCGAGTCCAACACCTAGGGATTGAGGGGGTGGCCACCAGAGGCAGTCCTGAGGTGTTTTTTATCCGTTTTGGAAACTAAAGGAATAGGGGAACCTATTCAGGATTTAAGGGCAACAGTAACAGAAGATCTTTTGCCAGCAGGCGTAACAGGTGCAAGATGAAGAGGATGTAACTTACAATGAAGGTACGCAGGCCCATCTCTGCCCCATCTCACTTGGTGGAAGACTGCAGGGCTTTTATACGAGATGGGCCTAGATGACGTCAGATACCTGGGTACTAGAGATTCTGAAGCTAGGTTGCGCAATAGATTTTTTGACACTACCCACACAAGGAAGTTTCCTGCAATTCCTTGTACCAAAGGACCCAGTAAAGAGGCTGGCAGTATCCCAAACTTTGGATCACCTCGGACAGACTGGGGCAGTTGTTCTGGTGCCCCCCAGCGAGGAAGGCTGGTGATACTACCCGGTTTACTTTGTGATTCCCAAGAAGTTTTTTTGGGGGGGGTCAGGCCAATTCTTGATCTGGAGCACCTAAACAGGTTTGTCTGCTGCACGATCTTCAGGATGGAGTCCCTGCAATCAATAATCAAGGCCACCCATCCAGGGGATTATCTGGTTTCCATAGACTTGAGGGATGCATATTGTCACATTCTGTTTCATCAGTCTCACCAGAAGTTTCTGAAATTCACGATTCTGGGACAGCAAGTCCAGTACCAGGCGCTCCCCTTTGGGTTGGCAGCAGTGCCCAGGGTGTTCTTGAAGGTCCTTGTAATTCTTGTGGTGCAGCTGAGACAGGCGGGACATCACATATATCCCTACCTGGGCAGCTTACTCATACGGGGGGCCCAAAATGGTGGGTGAATTAAAAAAGTGCATAGGATAGGCACAGGGGAACCCTCATACAATATAGGCAGTAGGGAGCTGGAGTAAATTAGGAAATACTACTACAGGGCACACAAGATGGACCAAAAGATCTCCTTATGACGTCACTTTTCATATTTCTGTGTCCGTATTTCTATGTCTATGAGTGTTCTCTGCCCAGATGGCAAGGAAGGCAGTGTCCAGGACTCTGGAGATACGGGAAACTCATGATCTTACTTCAAGAGGGTTTCTGCAGTAGGTCTTCACATATAGAACTGCGCCCCCTAGCATCAGGTCCGCACAGCAAACTTGTAGCTAGCAGTCATCAGCAGGGACCGCCCCCATCATCAGGTGACGATGTCAGCGGATTATAAAGGCGTCCTGGCGCCTACCACCAGTTCTTTCCCGCTGTCGCATGAGTCTGTTTGACAGACATGGTAGAACAGCGATCAGATACAAGAGATTTTGCATGCTGACTCTCCAGGGACTGTTGCCCCTGCTCTTTCCAAACACTTGGCTGTGCTCTCTGGATATGCAGGATGCTTATCTGCATATCCCTATCCTCCTGGCCCACCACAGCTTCCTCAGGTTCTCCTTTCTGGAGGACCACTTCCAGTTCAAAGCCCTTCCATTTGGCCTGTCTTCAGCACCTCGGGTTTTCACCAAGTGCTTAGCGGTGGTAGTGGCATTCCTTCACCGCAAGGGCATTTATGTGTTCCCGTACCTGGACGACTGGTTCTTTTCAGCCCCCTCGCCGGACAGCCTGAAGGAGTCCCTCTCCTTTGCCCTGGACCTCTTCTCCAGTCTGGGAATTTTGGTCAGCCTACCCAAATCCCAGCTAGTACCCTCCCAGCGCCTCCAGTTCATTGGAGCAGTGCATGGATACAGTCCAGAGCAAGGCCTTTCTCCCTCTCGACCGAGCGGAGACGCTAGTCTCCCAGGCCACATTAGTGGCATCCTCTCGGTGGACCACGGCTCAGTCTTGGCCAGGCTGCATATGAGGGTAGCCCAGTAGTCGTTCTAAGTCCAATGGGATCAACACTCGGACGACATGGACCAAAAGGTCATGATCTCTAGCACTTTTCAGAGAGATCTCCTCTGGTGGCAGGATCCCACCAATTTGTTTTGGGGGGGGGGCTCCCTTCCATCCTCCAGTTCCTTCTCAAAGCCTTACTTCGGATGCCTCGAACATGGGTTTGGGTGTACATCTAGGGGAACACAGGGTTCCTGGTCCCCTGTGGAGGAGAATCTTCACATCAACATCCTGGAGACGAGAGCAGTTTTCTATGCTCTCCAGGCTTTCCAGTCATGTCTTCTCCCAGGAACACTCCTCATCCTGACAGACGACATGGTCACTGTCTGATATCTGAAGAAACAGGGAGGCACCCGATCATACCTCCTTTGCAGGAAAGCAATGAGGGTGTGGTATGGGGTGATTCAGCATGGTCTGTATGTCACAGCAGTCCATGTGCCGGGGGTTCACAACATCCTGTAGGACAGTCTCAGCTGATCGGTCGCCAGGGCTCACAAGTGGGAACTAAAGCAGGAGGTAGTGGAAGATCTGATTCTTCTATGGGGTCGGCCAGACCTAGATCTGTTCGCATCCCCATCCAACGCAAAACTACCCAGCTTTTGCTTGCTTGTTCCCGGGCATGGTGCTTTTTGGCGAGATGTACTGTCTCTGTCCTGGACAGGGAGGTTTCTGTACGCTTTCCCTCCCTTTCCTCTAATACAGAAGGTTCTGCTGAAGCTCCAGGCAGAGGGGGCTCACATGATTCTTATTGCCCCTCTGTGGCCTCTGCAGATGTGGTTCCCGTTGTTACAACAACTGGCTCTGGAACCACCAGTCCCTCTGCCTTTCTCTCATGACCATCTGTCCCAGGAGCAGGGCACCCTGGTCCATACGAGCCTCAAATCTCTCCTTCATGCTTGGCACCTGTGGACATAGCGATTTCTCGCTATTGAGTTTCCACCCAGGTAGCTCAGGTCTTGGTGGAAGCCAGGAAGCTATCAACTAGATCCATCTATGCCATGAAATGAAGAGATTTTCTGTTTGGGCCACCGCAAAAGGCTGGGACCCATTTTCTTGCTCGGCCCCCCAGGTGTTAGAGTACCTCTTACATCTATCAAAGTCGGGCCTCGGCTATTCCTCACTGAAGGTCCATCTCTCTCTGCGGTGTCGGCCTACCACCTTCCGGTGGAGGGCGAAACCCTAGCTCAGCTAGAGGTTTCTAAGACTTTTTTTGAAGGGGATCCTTCATATAAAACCTCCAGTCTGGAATCCTGTTCCTCCCTGGGATCTCAATTTTATGTTGGAAAAGCTTACTTTGCCCCCTTTTGAACCGACAGCAAGCTGTGATTTGCATTATTTAGTGTGGAAAACGCTCTTTTTAGTTGCTATCACTTCAGTGCGAAGGGTTTCAGAGCTTCAGGCTCTAGTTTGTAGAGAGCCTTATTTAATTTTTCACAGGGACCAGGTGGTCCTGTGGACTAATCCTTTGTTTCTTCCGAAAGTGGTTTCGGAGATGACTCTAAATCAGAGTGTTAAATTGCCGGTGTTTTTCCCAGAGCACTCCAGCAGGGGGGGAATATCTCCTGCACAACCTTGATGTGCATAGGATTTTGAGGTATACTTCTCGGACTAAAGAGGTTTGTAAGTCGAACCAGCTGTTTGTTGCCTTTGCCTCCTGGTGTCAGGACAAGGCGATCACGAAACAGACTCTGTCTAGGTGGCTGGCAACTGTATTCATTTCACTTACCAGAAGTATGAAAAACCCCTTCCGTGGGCAGTTAAAGGTCATTCCACCAGGAGTGTGGCCACTTCCACCACCTTTTTCAGAAATGTGTCCACTGCGGATATCTGTGCAGCGGCCACTTGATCTTCAGTCCACACCTTCACTAAGCATTACAGTCTGGACATTGCCTCTAGGCATGGAGCTGGCTTCGGCCTTGCAGTTTTGCAAGATCTTCTGTCTTGAACAGACCCTTAGTTGGCAGACATCTTCCTCCTCCCGGAACCTCGTCTCAGACTCCTTCTTTTGTGTTAGACTGCGTGGTATTTAGTCCTATATGTGAAAACCTACTGCAGGAACCCTCTCGAAGTAAGATATAGCAGTTACGTAAGAACTTACTGTAACAGTAGATCTTCGAGAGAGGTTCCTGCAGTAGGTCTGGTTTCCCACCCACCTTTCGCCCAGCTCCTGTAGGTTCCTTATTCCTGTCCAAGTCTCTGGCTTTGCCAGGGCACGGGGTACCAGCAGTTGTCACTCCTCTTTTCTACTTAGGTCTCCGGTGGAAAAGAACTGGAGGGCGGGTGTGGGACCGCCCCTTTTATAGTCATGCTGACGTCGCATCACCTGATGGGGGCGATCCCTGATGATGATTTCTAGCTACAAGTTTGCCGTGCAGACCTGATGCCAGGGGGTGCAGTCCTATATGTGAAGACCTACGGCAGGAACCTTTCTCTAAGATCTATTATTATGGTAAGTTCTTATATAACTGCTATTTTGGGTAGCCAGTTGGGGGGGGGGGGGCTTCCTGTTCCCCTCGCAGACCCTGGAACACTTGGATGCAATATTCAGGATGGATGAGAGGAAAGTCTTTCGACGGCCAGGAAATGGAGACCCTGAGAAGAGAGATTCAGTGGTTGAGAAGCCAATCATCTGCCTCTGCTCACAGGCTACTATGAATTTTCGGGCTGATGACTGCAGTGATAGAGCTTGTTTCTATGGGCACGCTTACACATGCAGCCACTTCAGATTGAGATGCTAGCAGTCTGGAATCCGACCTCCTAGGACTACTAAACGTGGATGCCCATTACTCAGTGTCTTCAGCAGTTGCTGAATTGGTGGGAGACTTATGAGAGCCTAACCAAGTAATTCCCATTAGAAGCCCTGCCAGAATTGAGTCTGCCAACCGATGCCAGCCTTTTGGGCTGGGGCGCAACCCTAGACCAAATCCCAATCCAGGGCATTTGGACTACACAGGAACAACAGCTACCTATAAATGTTTTAAAGATGAGGGCAGTATGACTTACTCAGCTCCACTTTCAGAAGCAGGTTGCGGCAAAGGCAGTAAAAGTAAGGTTAGACAGTGCCACCACAGTTGTGTACATAAACAGTCAGGGAGTCACAAGAAGCAAGGAGATGGTGGCAGAAGTGCTGCTGTGGGCAGAGGAGATCCTGCTGTCTCTTTGAGCAGTTCATCTGGCAGGAGGCTGACTGGCTGAGTTGAGAGACTATCCATCCAAGAGAATGGATGTTGAGTCCAGAAATGTTCAACCTTCTGTGCAGCAGATTTGTCTGGCCTCAAATCGACCTGTTCACCTCCAGTCAAAATGCTTAAGTACCAGGTTTTTTAGTCGGAACCGGTGCCCACAAACAGAGGCCGTGGATGATCTGTCCCAGGCTTGGGGCTACATCAGAGCATATGCGATCTTTTTCGGGGGTATCTCAGTCATCAGGTTACACAGTAGGAACTTCACCGTTGGTAAAGGGGAATCCACACAGAAGATTTTCAGCAGTACAACTGGGACTGCCCACGTCATTGACCTCCACTGACATCATCAATCCTATGAAAGCATGAGTGGCCCCACTGCCATCGACTCGTTGCATGGGTCTCCATGGAAGCTTTGTCACAGTATTCACACCTTTAATTCATGTACAGCTTTTCTATAGTTATTTTTCAGAATCTTTTTCTAAAGAGATTCTTTCAACTTGTTCATGTCGAGAGTTCATCCTTTAGCTTTTCTCTTTCATCTCTGCCGCTGCGGAAAGAAGATTGCCGCCACAGACAAACACTCTCTCTGTGTCTGCTGTCTTGGGCCTGATCACAATGTTTCTGACTGAGAGCTCTGCCAGAAGTTTAATCAGACAACCCTTTGGTGACGCAGGAAGGCTCTCAAAAATGTCCTGATGAAGCCAACCTGGTGGCGCTGAGGGTTGAGGCGCTGGACACCACACTTCGTACTACACCGGCAGCCCGGGTTTGGGAACAAAGCCTGGGCATTGGGGGTTGACTAGGGGGAGGAGGATTGAGCTGCCCAATGGATGCTCTCCTCCTTCGGGGCAGGGTGGGCTACCAGGTAGCGAGAGCACCCGTAGCACTACTGTTGGCGGAAGCACGGGTTGTAGGGCGCACGGCTCTATGGAGTCAGGATGGGAAGGTGCTGATGTGCGCTTGGTGGCGGCATGCGTCTTCGCTCCACATGTCTGGATGCATGTCCTGTGTCAAGGCCCTCGAGTAGGGGGACCACTGGGTAAATGATAAATACCCCGGTCCCTGAGCACAATGAAGCCTGGATTCCGAGATTGGGGACCTGGTGGAAGGAGTCGGGGTGGGGTACGAGGACCTCTCCGAAGGCCAAAGCCTGGGCAAGTAAAAAAACAAATTTCCTGATGGATCAGCAGGTAGCCAGTTCTGAGCAAGGGTCCTCCAGGGTCCCAACCTCTCACTTGCCTACCAGATCTTCAGGCTCTCAGGCCTCCAAGGCCCAAGACAAATCCTCGTGAAAAGTCATAAAAAACAGTTTGCAACCACTCCCCTTGGTGTCGATCTCATTCCCCGTCGGCTTCTACTTCGGGGGGGGGGGTCTTCGTTGGCTGCAGCTGCACCAACGAAGAAAGCTGCTGTCCAGGTTTCTGTGCCCACCAGATCCATACCGACAGCATCTGCGCCCGATTCTCAAGGCAGTCGGCTGTCGGATCTCTGAGTCATTGGCCCCTCCGTCGACAACTGGCTCATTGTTCACAGCTCTCCTGTTGAGGCCTGCCCTTTCTCTCACTTGGACTACAGGCTCCTTGGGGCCCAGCTGGCGGGTCGTCGAGACCTGTGCCTTCCACCCCTCCTCCGACAAACACTGTCAACCTAAACAAAATTTTGGTAAAGTGTACCAATGTAATTATGCTGCAGATAGGTGCCCTTAGGCCCTCCTCGCCGATGCCGTCTACAGCAGCTTCATTGTCGGCGCCCACTCATTCACCGCGGGAAGCTCCCTACAGGCCGTCATCTATGCAACCGATGCCAGACCTGGACCTAGAAGAGGTCAATGTGGAGGAGGAGGAGTACCATCCAGATCTCATTCTTCCTGATGATGACGAGGAAGAAATCTTTATCTCTGACAGGTACACTGCTTCCTCTGTCAGCAAGGATTCGGTGAAGCACACACCTAGATCTCCTCCTGAGGACCCCACATTTGTTAGTGTGATGAAGCAACTGTCCTCAGCAATGGGCTTTCCACACTGAGGAAGAGGGTGCCACCAGGAAGGAACTGATGGTCTTCCTGGAGATTCCTCAATCTCCCCTGAAAATCATTCCTCCGATCTTTTTTTCAGATTGAATAAGCTTTATTGAACCTTAAGAAATACCAAACCGAGTAAGACTATATTAAGACGTTCAAAACAAGATACCATAAAAGGACATATCATAACATGAAAGGGTAATTAAAGAATTACCAGAACGTATATTGTAATATAAATACACTGATTGTTTCATACCTAATTAAATATTCCCCTCCCCCAACAATTCCTCCAATCTTACAGCCTTGAGGAATGCAGCCACAGCAGCCTGGCAAAGACCAGACATGGTACCAGCTATGCCTCTCAGGGCAGACAAACTTTATCATGCCCCTCGCTTTCCCCTGCTATGCTGCCCAGACCGTGACAGACTCGGTGGTCATCAAGGCAGCTCATGACAGGTCTAACATGCCTAAGCATCTTAGTCCCCTTCCCTCAGACAAAGAGTTTTGCAGAATCAACCTCGGGGGTACAAGGGTATATGCCTCCTCTACTTTGGGTTTGAGGATTCTAAACTACCTGTCACACATGGTAAAATACCAAAATGCCAGCTGGAAGAAGGGCAAGACTGCCATTCAGGCCTTCCAGATGGCACTCAAAAGCAGGAGCTGCTTCAGTGCCTTTAAGCTGCAGAGGATGTTAGCAAGCATCTCCTCAGAGCTTTATATGACATGGCTGACACCATTGCCAGGGCAGTGGCCACGGGCACATGCCTGTGGAGACGCTCCTGGCTGAAAGTATCCGGCTTCGCTGCTGATGTTCAGCAAAAAGTGCTTAATGGCCCCAAGCTGTTTGGCCCTGATATCCAGGACATAATCAGTGATCTGTAAGCCTTGGGCAGAGCCCTCAAGTCTGTCCACTCCATCTACCACACCCAACCAAGGGATAGAGGGCGCCCTCCCTTTCACAAAATGAACAGTAGGCTCGGTGCAGCTCCCTGGAACCAAGGGAAGCACAAAGCCAGGCTGTCTTGCCCCCAACCCCCACCCCTGTGGTGGAGCCGTGGCCAAGTGCCCCTAAAATTAGCCCCTGTTGCTGGCTGCACCTCTGCTTCACTTCCCCTCTTCTGGTCCCAGACCAGGTGGCAGTGGTTGGAGGTTGGTTCTCCCTCCATCCGAATCAATGGTGAACTTCGGATGCATGGCTTCTGTAGATCATAGAGAGAGGGCACACCCTGGAGCTCATGGAGCAACCTCCAGAAACCCCTCTCACCTTCCTGTTATCCTCTGGCTCATCTGTCTGTTCTCCGGGAGGAAGTACAGTCTCTTCTGCGCAAGCAGGCCACTGAGCCAGTGCCCAGGTGCCAGAGAAACATTGGGTTTTATTCCAGGTTTTCCTGGTCCCCAAAAAGACTGGTGATCTGAGGCCCATTCTAGACTTAAAGGACCTCAATCTGTATGTCCAGTACAAAATGTTCTGGATGATAACTTTGCCAGGCCTGATGCCTCTTCTCAAAACGGGACTTGCTCTGCTCATTGGACATGCCTCTTGTTAGCGTACCCAATTATCAGGCTCAGATAATTCTGTCTTCGGGAGCCAGATATCTTTGCCTACAGGCACCCAACCAGGTCTTCCAAATGAACCCTTAGAACTCTATGCAAGACTTTAGAGAACTCTATCCATTTCCCAGTTTGGTATACAATAAGCCCATACACAGTGTACTTATAACCTTTTAAAAACTCCACTTAAAATTAAAAAAAAAATGTCAAGGCACTCCAGCAGTTTCATTTGTAAAGAAAATATCTTTACTTTAAAAATATCAAAACAGAACAATAATTGCAGAAAAAATATATATCCCAACACATACAGCCTTAAAACAAACAGGTAAAAAAATACAGGTTTGCTCATCTGTAACAGGAGTTCTAGGAATGGTATATGTTGTTCATCCACACTTATTGGCAGGTTCCTTGCCGCTTTAAATCTTGCCGGAAGGTCTTCAAGCTAGCTCCTCCCACCCACCCGGGTGGTAAAACCCTCGGCTCCGCCCCATGACGCTAGATCTGGCCCGCTGGAAGCTCAGGTTGTCGTCAAGCCGGAGGTCGAGGGAGCTATAGGGATGAACAATATATACCATTCCTAGAACTGTTACAGGTGAGTAACCTGTATTTCTAGTGGACATGGATATGTTGTTCATCCACACTTATTGGCAGACTCCTAGCAGTTCTCCGGAGGAGGGAGGCAAGGCACACCCCTAATACTTACTTGGGGAACAAAGATTGGAGAACCGAGGCCCCAAAACCAGCATCCCGGCGTGACTCAAGGTCGACGTGGTAGTGGGAAATAAAGGTGTGTGCTGACTTCCAGGTAGCAGCCCTGCAGATCTCCTGGATAGGGACATCCCTGGAAGCAGCCACCGATGCAGCAGTATGGCGGGTAGAATGAGCTCTTATCCTCTGGGAGGCTCCATGCCCGCTAACTCATAGCAGAGATTTATGCAGGTGACCCATCTGCCTATCGTCCGCTTGGCTGCAGGTCTGCCAGGTGTGGCTTCAGCATAGGTGACAAACAGCTGGCGAACCTCTCCCGAATTTCAGCCGTGTGCTCCTTATAATAAGCGAGCCTCTTCTAGGGTCCAGAGTATGGAGCCTATATTCGGCCTCCGAGGTGTGATTGGGGTAGAACACCGCAGAGTCAATACCTGATTAGGTGAAACTCCGACACCACCTTCGGAAGGAATTTCGAGGGGGCGAGGGACAACTCTGTCCCTGTGGAAGACCAGGTAAGGAGACTCGATGCTTAGCGCCTGGAGTTTTCCCATCCTTCTGGCTGACGTGATAGCCACCAAGAAGGCGGTTTTCCACGACAGGTGGGGGAGACCACACCTGTGCATTGGTTCGAATGGCTTGCCCATGAGCTTTGCCAGTACCAGCAGTAAATCCCACGGAGGTGGGGGTTCCCGCACTGGAGGGGAAATGTGATCAAGGCCTTTGAAAAAGCGCCCGACCACTTTTTCCTGCGCCACTGACTGCTGACGGCCCCGCCGGTAAGCAGAAATGGCTGCCAGGTGCACCTTAAGGGTCGTCGACCTAAGCCCTTGACTAGATAGGGACCATAGATAGTCCAAAATGCTCGCCACAGGACACGAGAAAGGGTCCAACCCTTTTTCCCGACACCAAATGGAGAACCTCTTCCATTTGAAGGCATAGCATTTTCTGGTCGACTCCTTACGGGACGCCTCAACGACGTTGAGGACCTCGTCGGAAAGACCCAAGGCCTGGAACTCTAGCCGCTCAGGAACCAGGCCGTCAGGTGCAGGGATTGAAGGTCCGGATGGAACACCTTCCCTGATTGACTGAGAGCAGGTCCGGCGAGCTGGAAGCTGCCGTGAGTCCTGGAGCTGAGACTGAGGAGATCTGGCACCAGAACTGGCGAGGCCAGTCTGGGGCTATCAGAATCACCCGCGCCTTGTCCTCCTCGCTTTCAGCAGGACCCTGTGAATCAGGGGAACGGGGGGAAAGGCGAAAAGAGGCCCGGGGTCCACGGCCTCGAAAAGGCATCCCCTGCAGCGAGCCCTGCTGAGGGGGCGGGCATGAAACAGCTCAGCTTCGCGCCTCCCTGAGGCAAACAGATCCACTAGAGGTGTGCACAGCGGAGAACAGGTCTTGTACTATCTCCGCAGGAGAGACCACTGCGCGATGCAGCCCCTATCCGGCTCAGGGCATCGGCCAGGGTGTTGGAGGCTCCTGCCACATGAATGGCCAGGAGATCCACCTCCAGGCTGCGCACTAGTGACCAGATGTGGAGAGATTCCTTGCATTGAGGCAAGGAGCGCGTCCCGCCCTGGCGGTTTAGATAGTACATGGTCGTGGTATTGTCCGTCTGGACTCGGACCACTTGACCCCGGAGAAACGGAGCAAAGGCGGTGAGAGCTAGGCGGACCGCACGGAGCTCCAGCAGGTTGATATGGCATCAGGACTCCCGCGGGGACCAGAGGCCGTGCTCTCGGTGTTCCCCCAGATGGGCACCCCAACCCATCAAAGAGGCGTCGGTCGAGAGAGACCGTCGGCTCGGGGCGGACAAACGGGATACCCTCCTGCAGATGGGACGGAACGGTCCACCACTGGAGAGCGTTCCACATCTCCTGGGTCGTCCACATGCGCTGGTCCAGAGGGTCGCAACGCTGTGACCACTGGCGGCCAGACCCCACTGGAGGCGGGCATGTGCCAGCGTGCCCAACGGACTATGCTGGTACAGGCGCCATAAGACCCAGGAGTCGCAGGAAGTCCCGGCAGAGGCGCGATTGCCCAACCAGAAATGATTGGGCAAAGGAGGTAAGAACCTCGCCCTGTCCGCGGGAGCGTGTTTGCTCGAGAGAGTCGAGCTCTGCCCGATGAAGGATATCACCTGCTTCGCTCGAGTTCCGACTTGGCCTCGTTGACCAGGAGGCCCAGTTGAGAGCAAATCCGGAGGGCCAGATTTCTGGACCGCTCCACCTCCAACCTGGAGGGGGCTGCTATCAGCCAATCGTCCAGGTAAGGGTACACCCGGACCCCTCGGCGCCGCAGGAAAGCTGTCACCGCTGCAATGCATTTGGTGAAGACCCTGGGAGCTGAAGAAAGGCCGAAGGGCATGGCCTGGAACTCGAAGAGGGATCCCTCCGCTCTGAAGCGGAGGAATCTCTGATGAGACGGACGGATAGGGACGTGAAAGAACGCGTCCTGGAAGTCCAGAGAACAGAACCACACGCCATGTTCCAGAGATGGTATTATCTGAGCCAGAGTGACCATTCTGAAGGTTCGAGACCTTAGGAACTTGTTCAGGTCGTGTAGGTCTAAGATGGGGCACCAGCCCCCCGTCCGTTTCGGGACCAGGAAGTACCTGGACACGAACCCTGGTTCTGGTGAAGGGTCCTCTATCTCTTTTATCACCCTTTTCTGAAGGAGGAGGGCGATGTCGGCTCGACGAGCCTGTAGAGATTCTGGGGACCCCAAAGCCCCCCGCGGGGCGACGGCTCTGAAGGGTGGAGCCTGCTCGAATTCCAGAGGCAGGCCTCTTCCCACCACCTCCAAAACCCACCTGTCCGTGGTAACAGCGGACCAGGCGGAAAGGAAGTGTCGGAGCCGTCCCCACGGGGAACCAGAAGCGAGTGGCGGGGATGGGGTGACACCCTCAGCCCGTCACTTAGCAGGCTTGGAGGAAGGACGGCTTAGGGACCACCAGGGCCTTTTCCTCCTTGCTTCCTATTAGAGGAAGCTGATGGCTTGGGCTTGGAATACCAAGGTCTAGCCTGCTGGCCCTGACGCTGTTGTTGGGCCGGGCGTGCGGTGGGAGTAGAGGGACGAAAGGGCTTAGGCTGGGGCTTATGACCCTTGTCCCTCTGCGCGGACGAGACCGAATCCAAGGTGGCATTGGATTTTTCGATCCTCTGGAGGTGGCCTTCCACTCCAGGGCCGAACAGGTCTGTTCCCAGGAAAGGAACGTCCGCCAGCTTGTGCTGGGTATCCCGGAAAGATGGATTGCATGCGACGCCGCAGCATGCTAGCCACAGCGGCGCCACTGACCCGGCACATGAGTCTCCATATATCCAGAGCAGTCTGGAGCTGTTGTTTTGGCTACTGCCCAGCCTGATCCCGCACCTGCTTGACCGTAGTCTGCAGGTCAGCGGAAAGATGAGGACCGCCTCATCCAGGGAACCCAACAGGGCATGGGAGAAATGTGCCATGAGGACTGCCGAACTGGCCTGGCGAAGGCGAGAGAAGAGGCAGCATACACTTTCCGCCCAGTAGTCCAATTTCTTGGACTCTTTGTCAGGCGGTTTGTCCACGTCCCTGGCATTACCGGCACGCCGGAAAACACTGTCCGTGACCAGCCCTTCAGCCGAGGGGTGTTCAGAAAACCCGGACAGAGAGCCAGTAGGGACCGCATACTTCCTGGCCATCCTGGCCGAAGGCGCAGGACAGGAAGCCGGACGCTGCCAAAGTTCCAGGGCCGGCCCGACAATGGCTTCGGCCACTGGAAAGGCCTCCGTGGGAGAATCCCCTCGGTCCAGAATCTCGGTGAGAGGATATCTGGCCCGTTTGGATACGGGTTCAAGCTTCATCCCAGTGGATTCTGAGATGAGCCTAAGAAGTCCTAGGAAGGACGAAGGGCTATCGTCCACTGACTGCCCCCCAGAGGACTCCAAGTCAAAGCGCTTGGAGACAGGAGGAGTCATCCGACTCCGACGAGTTGTGAATAGCTGCCTGGAGCCTGAGCCACCCTCCACTTGCCGAGGCTTGTCAGGCGTGAGTGACCGACAGCCTCACGGGAAGGCCTTGGGCCAACCGCGATTCTTTCGTCGGAGCCCCAGCTGTCGGCTGAGATGGGCGGTTCCACCACAATTGGTGGGGCAGGCGGAATAGTCGGACAACTGGCCTGAAACAGGCTCCTGACCACTACCTGGTCGGTGGCAACCACTTAATGGCGGAGAAGAGGCCTGAGCGGCATATGGCCAGAAAAATTGTTGCCACATAGGTCTCGATATTTCGAGCGTAGCTTATGCGAAGCCTTCCTCCTTTCGGCCGAGGAGGAAGAAGGAAGCGGCGGCGCCTTACCCTTGATAGCCGAGACCGAACCGTCTGTGTCGGCAGGAGCGGCTGGACCCGCGAAGATGTCCCGAGACTGAGAATCTCGGCTAGGCGAGGTCGGTGAACGGAGGAGCGAGGATCGGCGATCCCTCGGTTCGGTCGGCAAAACCGACGGCTCCTGATTCACCGGTACGGGAGAGCCGACGATATCCTCAGCCCTCACCGGGGGAACCGGGGAGGAGGGAATCTCGGCTTCTCCAGCCGACAACCCGTCTAACGGGTCGAGAAAAATCTCAACCTCGTCGGCGGGAGTCTCAGTCACCTGGCCTGACGGGGGCACCGTGAAGCCAGTGGCCGAAGCCGAGAATTCGACCGAAGTCGATTGTCGACGAGGGGAGGGGGATCTTTCCCGCTCCCAAGAGCGTCGACGATGAGACTTACTCTTAGACTTCTTCGACCGATGAAACGGACTCGAAGAAGTAGGACCCTCGCCTTTAGTTGAGAGGGTCAAGCAAAGCTCCTTAAAGGAAGCTGAATATGAGGTCCCGAGCGATAGAGGGACAAAGGCCGCAGAAGAGGAAGCGGCGCTGGCAGCCTGCTCTTGAATGCGACCAACCTCTCTAGTTGTTGCTGGATCCGCGGCCGCGAAGCTGCCAGTCGGGCCTCTTTGGATTTGACCGGAGGAAATCTTCTTTCGGGGCCCCAGAAGTAAGCGGGCAGCCTTGGTCTCGAGGCGTGGAGCGAGAAAGGAGGAACACAGGTCGCCAAGCCTGCGGGTCGTAACTCCTGGCCAAGGCAATACGCCGTGGAGTGCGGGTCCGTCGAGACATCTTCTGCCCACAGGGACATCTTGAAATCCGGAGTCGATTTGTCCATCGCAGGCTGAAGGAAGAAGACCGAGAAAGTTATAAAGGTTTTTCTCTTTTTACGAGAAGTTTTAGGCCCAAAACTTAATCGCAGAGCGTTAAGGAGGGAACCTGAGCTTCCAAGCGGTAAGGAAGATCTGGCGTCATGGGGCAGAGCCGAGAGTTTTACCACCCGGGTGGGTGGGAGGAGCTAGCTTGAAGACCTCCCGGCAAGATTTAAAGCGGCAAGGAACCTGCCAATAAGTGTGGATGAACAACATATCCATGTCCCTAGAAGTATAGTTCCTACAATTTGTAACTTCAGACTGGTATAATCTATTGCTTACTTTCTTTCAGTGCTTTGAGGATCTCCCTTTTCTCAGTCAGAAATATTTTCCTGTGTCTCTGTCAGGTTCACTTCAGCAATTAAACACACTTCTGAGCCGGCCTCCTCATGAGGTCACTAACTCCGCGTTGGTGTATCAAACTCTATATTTTACAATACAGGGTCTCCAAATAAAATATTTAAAAAAACATATGAGATGACCTCACTGACTTTCCTCTTCACAGGTTAACTGGTCAGAACTCGTTTGTGCTCTGCTACACATACATCTCAAAAGATTCTTTGATCTAAGTCACTGTATTCAAAGCAAAAGTGTATTGGCCTCTTTAATCCCGTCTGGACCTTGGAATCTACACCTCAGGTCTTTCTGATGTAATTCAAGGGTTCCCCGGGAATGTATTTTGGACCTTCCAAATCCGTCTGGGTCCTCCCTGGCTCAGACATCAAACCTCTTCAGTGTCCATTCTGGCCTCTCTCCGATGCCCCTCCCCACAAGTCCTTCCTGGTAACCATGCAAGTCAAATGATCTCCCTGAGGGCATTATGAATGGCTAATCTTATTTCCTGGGATGAAAGCAAATTGACAAGGTAATTGCACCCCAGATCTCTGCAGTTTAAAATACCTCCTGTCCTTTGAACTTATCCCTGGGGGGTCTTGATGTGTCAGTTCCAGTAAGAGCGCCTTTTCCTTGAATTGACCTTTCCATCACATATTTTATATGTAATAAAAAAAAATTAATACAGCACTCGAGCACTCTGAGTTTTCTGTCTACATCACAGACTTTGCCAGGCCTGATGCCTCTTCTCAAAATGGGACTGGCTCTGCTCACTGGACATGCAGGATGCCTACCTGCACATCTTGGTCTTTCCTTCTCACAGAAAGTTTCTCCTTTTTGTCTTTCAGGTCGATCATTATCAGTTCAAGGTGCAGCCCTTTGGCTTGTCCTTTGAGCCATGAGGCTTTACCAAGTGCTTGGCAGCAGTTGCAGCAGCTCTCAGAAGGGAGGGACTGTGCGTTCTAGGATCGTGAATATGTTGTTCATCCACACTTCTTGCATGTCCTTTCTCCTTTAAGGATCGCTGGAAGGTCTTCAAGCTGGCTCCTCCCACCCACCCACCCAGGTGGTATAGCCCTCGGCTCCACCCCATGACACCAGATCTTCCTTTCCGCTGGAAGATTCAAGTTGTCTCCTCTTTGCTCTTGTTTTTTGTAGGCCCTGGTTTCAAAACCTTCGGTTATTCCGAAACTTCGACTTGTTCGAGTTAGCGATGGTGATTCTCATCGTTCCATCATGGAAGATAAATCTTCCCCCGATTTCACCAGCACACTGATCCGCATACCGCGTGCGTTTACTGTCTGGGTGTCGGCCATGACACCAAGACTTGCGAGATGTGTCTCGCTTTTCACCCGAACGTCCTCGACGATTGTCTCGCATGCTTCAAATTGGGCAGGCCCAAAAAACGGAATCCTCTGGTGAAATCTAGAGAGGCCAGGTAGGCGGTCTCAGTGGCTGCGCGATCTGCCGAACAGCTGGAGCGAATGCGGCCCTTTGAAGAAGTAGTGGCGTGGACCGCAGTGTCTTCCTCACGGTCATTTTTCGTTCCTCTCAACTTGGACTCTACCTTTTTGGATGCCTTCCGAGACCTGTGCCAGTCTCTCCCCACTAAGGTTGAGGGACCTGCAGGCTCTTTCTCCTCTCGGTCCCATAAGAGAGAGAAGGATCCGAATTGGTCTTCGTCTCGGCAATGACACTCTTGGTATCATAAGCAATCTCGGTCCCAGGAGCCAGCAGTGTCGACTTCGGTCGAAATTGCCTCCTTGGCCGCTGGCTTCTCGGCCTTGCCGTCTTGCCAGTCAACCGAGGTCTCAGTCGACGAGGTTGAGATCATTCTCGATCCCACAGATCCGTTGCACCCTTTCTGGTAGATGACTCTCTTAATAGGACCCCGGTCCTGTCTTTTCCCAACAAGGAGACCCAGCCAGCTGAGGATCCCGTTGAGGAACCGGTCCCACTGGTGTCTCCCGAGCGACAGCTCAGTCAGTCCGATCCAGGTTGAATCTGGCCCCCTCAACGAAAGGCGAGGAAGGCGCACAAGCGCTCTAAAAATGTCGACATCATCGGTCATCCTCGTCCTCCTCGGATGAGGAGAAGCTTTGGTGGAAGCTTTGCCGACGCTACGAGGATCTGATGTGGCAGCAGCTGATCCTGTCCGGGCAGAAGCCGACCACGGTTTCTACTCCGGCCATTACTTGGCTGTCGCCTCCTAGGCCGAAGCTGACTCCTTTGCAACTGGTGAAATCGGTTCCCCCACCCGCAGAGTCAGCTAAACCCGTTCCGGTTCAGCCGATATCGGTTTCTCCACCAGTTGTGGTGGAGCCACCGCCTAAACAGCCTTTGGGAGGGGCTTCTACGAAGGAAGCTCTATCAACCCCAGGTCTTCCTCACAGGATCTCGGTCACTCTCACGCCTGATTGCCCCAGGCATATTGAGGGCGAACTTGGCGGGCAACCGTTCTATCCAGATACCTCAGATTCAGACGACACCGACCTTCACTCACCCGCGGGATGATGTCGGCCGATGATTTGTCGATAAAAGATGGCCCTTCGTCCTTTCAAGGGATTCTCCGCCTTATCTCCGAATCCACGGGGATGCCCCTGGAACCAATCCAGAAATGGGTAGAGTACCCTCTCATTCACATTCTCAAGAGAGGAGGCCTTTCCTGTGGCCGAAGCCATTGTTGGCCCAGTCTTGGAGCTTTGGCAGCATCCTGCCGTCTGCCCATATGGCCTACAAGTATGCAGTGCCCATGGGGTCCCTCTCAGGATTCACTGAACATCCCTCAGCCAAGAGCCTTGTGACCACCTCTGTGTTCAGACATACAGGCAGTTCTGCCAATACCAATAGACCCTCGGACAAGGAGTCCAAGAAACTGGACCACTCTGCCAGAAAGGTCTATGCAGCCTCCTCTTTAGGCCTCCGTCAGGCAAGCTGGGCCATCATCATGGCACACTTCTCCCATGCCCTTCTAGGGTCCCTGAACGAAGTTCTCCCACATCTCCCCGCGGACCTTCAGTCTATGGTCAAGCAGGTCCGGGACCAAGGATGTGCCGTTGCCAAGCAGCAGCTTCAGATGGCTCTGGACATTGGGGACTCATGCGCCCGTTCGGTGGCAGCCGCGGTTGCCTCACACTGCAGGGCTTGGCTGAGGCTTTCCACCTTCACAGCGGATACCCGCACAAACTTGCTGATGTTCCTTTCCTGGGCACCATTCTCTTCGGTCCAGGTGTAGATGGTCACCTTTAGTGAACTGCTCAAAGCGCTTCTGGCCCGAAGAAGAAGCAGCAGCAGAAGAAGAAGCAGAAGCCATTTCAGCACTCTGCTCCTGCAGCCCAGCAGCCTTCCTTTCAGAGAACACAGCATCAGCAGGCATAGGCTTGGTGCCCCCAGCCCAAGCGCAGACCTCCCCAGGCCCGCACAGGAGGTCGGGGTTCAGGCCCTGGACCCTCTTCCTCCAAGCCTGCCCAGTGACGGGGTGGGGTGGCCACCCCTATTCCCATCACACTAGCTCTGGGTCTTCCCGTGGTGGGGGGGGGGGTCAGCTCCACCACTTTTCTTTCCACCTGGTCTGCTGTTACCACATACAGGTGGGTCTTAGAAGTGGTCGGCCAGGGTCTGCCTCTAGAATTTGAGCAGTACCCACCCAGTCGAGCCCGCACCCCACGGGAGGAGAGAGCATCAGCCAACACTCATTCAACTCTGAGAGACGACATAGCACAGATCCTCCAGTCAACCCAGGGTTCGTTTCCAGGTACTTCCTGGTCCCAAGTGGACCCTGAGGGGCCAGCACCCATTAGCAGATTTGCGACCACCTGATCAGTATCGCGCACCTTTCGGATGGTAACTGTGTCCCAGATCATACCATCCCAGGAGCAAAACATGTGGTTCTACTCACTGGATCTTCAGGACGCGTTCTTTCACATCCCAATCTGTCCATCTAACCAGCGGTTCTTCCACTTCAGAGCAGAGGGAACCCTTTACGAGTTCCGAGCCATGCCATTTGGCCTGTCATCGGCCCCACGGGTCTTCACCAAATGCATTGCAGTGGTGGCAGCCCACCTCAGGCATTGAGGGATCAGGGTATACCCTTACCTCGACGATTGGCTCATAGCAGGTTCCACCTAGCAAGAGGTGGAGAAGTCCAGGGACCTGGCCCTCCAGACCTACTCTCAACTTGGCCTCCTGATCAGTGAGACCAAGTCAGAGCTCGTGCCTTCTCAGGTAATGTGCTTCATCGGGGCAGAGCTCGACTCTCGCCGAACCAGAGCTTGGCTCCCGGCGGAGAGGATGGAGGTTCTCTCCTCCTTTGCCCAATCATTTCTTGTTGGACAATTGCACCCTGCCCGGGACTTTCTGCGCCTTCTGGGTTACATGGTGGCGTGCACCACTGTGGTCCATTGGGCCAGATGGTATATGCTTCCCCTTCGGTGTGAGCTGGCTGCCCAGTGGACTCAGCACCACAGTCATTTTGACCAGCTGATCACTGTGACCCAGAAGATGTGGGACTCTCTCCAGTGGTGGACTGTCCTAGACCAGGTGCAGGAAGGGATCCAGTTTGTCTGCCCCGAGCCGACGGTCGTCCTCACGATCAGTGCTTCTCTCATGGGGTGGGGAGCCCACATTGGGGACAGCAGGGCCCATGGGTTCTGGAGCCTTGAGGAGTCCGGTTACTACATCAACCTTTTGGAGCTTAGAGCGGTCAGACTGGCACTGGCAACAATTGCTCAGCAGCTTCGGGGTCAAGTGGTTCAAGTCCAGACGGACAATACCACGACTATGTACTTCCTCAACAAGCAGGGTGGCATGCACTCCTGGCTGCTGTGCAGGGAAGCGCTATACATCTTGACACTCGTGAGCCGATTGGAGGCAGATCTCCTAGATATACATGTGGCAGGAGCCTCAAATGAACTGGCAGATGCCCCTTAGCCACATAGGCGAGACATCCCACGAGTGGTATCTCCATCCAGAGGTAGCTTACAGCTTGTTCTCCCACTGGGGCAAACTGATGGTGGACCTGTTTGCCTCAAGGGAAAACACCAAGCTGAGGCTGTTTCATGCCCGCCCCCCTCAGCGGGGTTCACTGCAGGGGGTTGCCTTCTCAATACCATGGACCCCAGGCCTCTTCTATGCCTTCCCTCCATTTCCTTGGATTCACAGGGTGCTCCTCAAGGTGAGGAGGGACAAAATGCAGGTGATGCTGGTAGCTCCAGACTGGCCGTGCCAGTTCTGGTATCCAGATCTCCTCAGCCTCAGCAACAGGTTCCCAAGGTGTCTTCCAGCACACCTGCACCTGATATTTGTTAGTCAGGGGAAGGACCTTCAATCCCTGCACCTGACAGCCTGGTACCTGAGCGGCTAGAGTTCCAGACTTTGGGTGTCTCCGATGATGTACTCCTAGTAGTGGTAGCATCCAGAAAGGAGTCAACCAGAAAGTGCTATACCTTCAAATGGAAAAGATTTTCCATTTGGTGTCAGGGCAAGGGCCTGGACCCTCTGTCCTGTACCGTGGCAAGCATTTTAGACTACCCTTGGTCTCTGTCCAAAGGAGGTCTTCAGTCTTCGACCCTTAAGTTGCACCTGGCAGCCATCTCTGCTTACTGGGTGCAGGCCAGTCAGCAGACGATGGCACAGGAGAAGGTGGTCAGGTGCTTTTTTAAAGGCCTGGATCACATATCCGCTCTGGTGCTTGAACCTCCACCTCCATGGGATTTACTGCTGGTCTTGGCAGAGCTCATGGGCAAGCTATTCGAACCAATGCACAAGTGTGAGATGTCACACTTGTCGTGAAAGACGGCCTTCCTGGTGGCTATCATGCCTGCCAGAAGGACAGGGGAGCTCCAGGCATTCTCAGTGGATTCCCCTTTTCTGGTCTTCCACAGGGACAAGGTTGTCCTGCACCTCCACCCAAAACTCCTCCCAAAGGTGGTGTCAGAGTTTCACCTTAACCAGGTCTTGACTCTGCTTGTGTTCTACCCGAACTACACCTCTGATGCAGAGTACAGGCTCCATACTCTGGACCTGAGATGAGCGCTCTCCTCTTATAAGGAGAGGACGGATAAAATTTGGGGTGAGGTTTGCCAGCTGTTTGTCTCTGAAGTCACTTCTGGCAGACCTGCAGCAAAGCGGACGATCGCAAGATGGATTACATCTTGCATTGATCTCTGCTATAGGTTGGCGAGCAAGGAGCCTCCCAGAGGGATAAGAGATCATTCGACCCGCCATACCGCTGCGTCGGTGGCTGCTTCCAGGGACATCCCTATCCAGGAAATCTGTCGAGCTACCACCTGAAAGACAGCAAACACCTTCATCACCCATTACCACATTGACCTTGAGTCACACTGGGATGCTGGTTTTGGGGCCTCAGTTCTCCAGTCTCTGTCGTCAAAGTAGGGGGCGTGCGCCTTGCCTCCCTCCTCCTGGAGAACTGCTAGGACTCTGCCAAGAAGTGTGGATGAACAACATAACCATGATCCTAGAAAAACAGGTTACTCACCTGTAACAGTAGTTCTAGGAGTGGTATATGTTATTCATCCACACTGACTTACCTGACCTCCCCGGCTGCGATGCACAAACCTGGCTTCCAGCAGGCTAAGATCTGGTGTCATGGAGCAGAGCCTATACCAGCCGGGTGGGTGGGAGGAGCCAGCTTGAAGACCTTCTGGCGATCCTTAAAGGGGAAAGAGACATGCCAAGAAGTGTGGATGAACAACATATACCACTCCTAGAACTACTGTTATAGGTGAGTAACCTGTTTTTTGGTTGTTGTTTTTTTTCCATTATCTGGACGATTGGCTCCTAATGGCCCCACCTAGGTAACAGCTTTTGCTAACTCTGGAGCGGACTCTCCAGCTCTTCCACTCCCTGGGCATCACGGTCATTCTACTTAAGTCAGTTCTGGTACCGTCCCAGCGGTTGCAGTATATAGGGGCTGTTCTGGACTCGGCACAGGGGAAGGCCTTCTTGCCCCAAAACAGGGCAGAGTGTCTTATAGCCGAAGCTTAGGAAGTCACTCGGTTACCACATTCCTGCCAGGGTGAACCTGAGATTCTAGAGACATGGATATGCTGTTCTAGCCACACTTGTTGGCAGATTGCATTCCCCTTTAAGTGGTGCCGGAACATCTTCAAGCTAGCTCCTCCCACCCACCTGGGTGGTATAACCCTCGGCTCTGCCCCATGATGCCAGATCTTCCTTTCTGATGGAAGGTTTAGGTTCTCACCTTAGCCCTTCTGCGTATAGTAGTCCTTGGCTCTCGAATCTTCGGATTTGCTTCCTAAACTTACTCTTAAACTCGTCAGGGTACCATCTTCACCTTCTTCTCTTGCTACCGCTGTGGAAGACAAGACCATCCCTGGGTTTCGCCGGTGCCTCTGGGCAGAAAATGTCATGCATCGACCCTCACGCCATGTACTGCCTAGGTCACGATCGTAATCCACATGCCTGCGATATCTGTCGGTCCTTTCACCCTTCAGTTCTTGATGACATGCTGCTCAACTTCAATTGGGGTGACCAGGGAAACGTTACCTGCCAGTCAAATCCAAGGATGCCTGTTGGGTGGTCTCCGTGGCTAAGGGGTCCACCAAGCAACTTGAACAGCTTAAGGCCTTCGAGGAGGAGGAGACCCAGGCCACGGCTCGTTCCACTTTGGCCTTTGTTCCGCTCCAATTGGGCTCCACGTACTCAGCCTCCTTAAAAGAACTGTGCCAGTCTCTCTACACCAAGAGAGAGGGTCCTTCGGGTTCGCACGTTTCGTGCTCTCGTAAGAAGGAGTCGAAAAAAGAGAAGACTCAGTGTTGTCACTCTTGGGATTGGGAGCAGTCCCATTCTCTGGCGACTACGGTTTCAACTCCGGTTTAAGGCCGCGGCAGCTGATTTCACAGAGCCCCCGTCCGACCAGTTGGCTGAGACGCTAGTCGATGTGGCTGAGATTTTTCTTGACCTGATCAACAGGTTGTCATCTGAGGAGACTGATAACTCTCTCTTTCGGACCCTGGTTCTCATGGTGTCCTCTGATGGGGGGCTGAGCCGAACCCGCCGGTCTCAGACCCTGGCCAGGAGGGGCCACGGGGTTCCCTCCGTTGGTCCCTGTCGGCTTCACTGACGGTCAAGATCGAGGTCTCTATCTTCCTCCTCGGAGTTGAGCAGGTCTCGCCGTCACCAGTGATCTTGCTCCCAACACCATGGAAAACGGCGCCGCTGCTCTTCCTCTTCATCCTCCTCAACCGAGAAGAGGCTCCGGCACAAATTGTGTCAGCACTATGAAGATCTAATGTAGCAACAGCTAGTCTTGTCCTGTCCAAGGCTGATGCTGGTTTCTACCCCGGCTATCAAGTGGCTGTCGCCCGGGTGGCCGACGTAGGCTCCTGCAACCATCACCCCATCAGAGATGCAAGCATTGTCCAAGTCGACACAGCCAAAGCAGGCTTCTCTACCAATCACGGTGGAGCCGCTACCTGAACAGCCAAAGTCCAGGGCTCCGACCAAGGAGTCTCGGCCCGCCAAGGGGCTTCCTCATTGGCTGTCGGTCACCCTCACTCCTGACTGCCCCAGGCAGGTAGAGGGTGACTCGGGTGGATGCCCACTTTACGTGACCTCTTCGGAGTCCGAAGATTCCTCTCTGCACTCACGTCCGATCGATGTTGAGTCTTCGGGGGGCATCTCCATGGACAAGGGTCCTACCTCGTTAATGGCCATTCTTCGGCTCATCTCCGAGTCCACAGGGATGGAGCTCGAGCCTGTCCAGAATCAGGCTCGGTATCCCCTCACAGAGATTCTGGACAAAGGGGATTCTCCCACAGAGGTCTTCCCGGTGGCCAAGGCCATTGTTGGTCCAGCCCTGGACCTTTGGCACTGTCCCACCTCTTGCCCTGTGCCCTCGGCCCAGATGGCCCACAACTATGCGGTAACAACCAGCTCCCTTTCAGGGTTTTTGGAGCATCCCTTGACTGAGGGTTTGGTGACTGACTCCGTTTCTCGGTGCTCAGGCAATACGGGAGATGTCGATATACCGATTGACAGAGAGACCAAGACACTGGACTATTCGGCAAAAAAAGTCTATGCTGCTTCCTCACTTGGCCTTCATCAGGCTAGCTCGGCTCTGCTGATCGCACACTTCTCTCATGCCCTTTTGGCTCCCTGGATGAGGTGATTCCTTACTTCCCGGCAGACCTCCAGACCACGATCAAGCAGGTCCATGACCTGGGGAGGGCAGTGGCAAAACAGGAACTTCAGACGGCTCTGGATATTGGTGACTCTTGTTCTCGCTCAGTGGCGGCCGCAGTAGCCATGTGCCGTAGGGCTTGGTTGAGGATCTCAACCTTCACGGCAGATACCCAACACAAGCTGGCGGATGTCCCCTTTTTGGTCACTGACTTATTCGAGCCTGGTGTGGAGGGTCACCTCCAGTGCATTGAAAAGTCCAGTGCCACCCTGGACTCTGTGACATCTGCTCAGAAGGACAAGGGCCTCAAGCACCAAAAGCACAAGGCCTGTCGGTCCTCTACTCCTGCGGTAAAACCAGCTCAGCAACAGCAGGGCCAGCAGGCTCAATCCTGGCGACCTCGGGCCAAGTCAGTGGCCTCATCGGTCAGAAAGCCTGGAGGGAAGGGACCTGGCGGCCCCTCGGCTGGCTTCTCCTCCTCCAAGCCTGCTCAGTGGCGGGTTGGGGGCTGCCACCCTCAATCCTGTCACATCTCCCCTGGGTCCTCCAATGGGGGCTGGCTCCACCACTTCCTTTTCGCCTGGTCTGTTATCACCACAGACAGGTGGGTGCTGGAAGTGGTCGGACAGGGTCTGCCTCTGGAGTTAGAGCAGTTACTCCCCCAAGCTAAGGCCTTGCCCAACGGGAGATTTGGTGTCCGCTGTCACTCAGTCAGCTCTCCGAGACGACATTGTCCAGCTCCTGTGCAAGGAGGTCGTGCGAAGAGTTGTGGAACCTCTGGAACACCCAGAGTTTGTTTCCAGGTTCTTCCTGGTGCCAAAACGGACTGGGGACTGGTGCCCCATTCTAGATCTACATGACCTGAACAGGTTTCGCACCTTCAGGATGGCAACTCTGGCTCAGATTGTGTACCATCCCTGGAGCAAGGCGTGTGGTTTTGCTCCCTGGATCTTCTGGACTCGTTCTTTCACATTCCGATCCTTCTGTCCCATCGAAGATTCCTCCGCTTTCGAACCGAAGGAACCCTGTACGAGTTCCAGCCATGCCCTTCGGCCTCTCGTTGGCCCCCAGGGTCTTCACCAAATGCACTGCAGTGGTGGCAGCTTTCCTGAGGCGCCAAGGGGTCCGGGTTTACCCATACCTGAACGACTGACTTACAGCAGGTCCCTCCATGCAGGAGGTGGAGTGGTCCAGGAATATGGCCCTCCATACTTGCTTTGAGCTTGGCCTCCTGATCAACAAGGCCAAGTCGGAACTCATGGCCTCGCAGGTGATTCATTTCGTTAGGCCAGAGCTCGACTCTTGCCGAGCCAGAGCCCGGCTTCCGGCGGACAGGGCAGAGGTTCTCTCCTGCTTTGCCCAATCATTTCTGGTTGGGCAATCACGCCCTGCCCTGGAGTTCCTGTGCCTTCTGGGCTACATGGCAGCCTGTACCATCATGGTCCAACGGGCCCACTGGCATATGAGTTCCCTCCAATGGGAACTGGCCAACCAGTGGCCTCAGCACTTAGGTCACCTCGATCAGCTGGTCGCTGTGACACTAATGTGGGACACCCTCCAGTGGTGGCGCGTCCCAGCACATCTGCAGGAAGATATCTCGTTTGTTTGCCCTGAGCCGACGGTCATCCTGACGACCGACGCCTCTCTGATGGGCTGGGGTGCCCACCTGGGGGAGCACAGAGCCTACAGGCTTTGATCTCCTCAGAAATCCCGATGTCACATCAACCTGCTGGAGCTCTGAGTGGTTCAGCTAGCCCTGACTGCAATTGCTCCATTCATTCGGGGTCAAGTGGTCCAGGTCCAGACGGACAACACCACAACCATGTACTATCTCAACAAGCAGGGTGGGATGCACTCCTTGCCCCTGTGCAAGGAAGCTCTCCACGTTTGGTCCCTCATGCTCAGCTTGGAGGCAGATCTCCTAGCCATCCATGTGGCAGGAGCCTCAAATCAGCTGGCCGTTGTCTTCACCCGAATGGGCGAGGCATCTCACGAGTGGTCCCTCCATCTGGAGGTAGTACACAATCTGTTCTCCCAGTGGGGCACCCCTCAGGTGGACCTGTTTGCCCCCAGGTAGAATGCAAAGCTGAGGCTGTTCCATGCCTGCTCCCCCTCCGCAGCAGGGCTCGCTGCAGGGGGATGCCTTCTTGAGGCCGTGGACCCCAGGCCTCTTCTGTGCCTTCCCTCCACTTCCCTTGATCCTCAAGGTGAGGAGGGACAAGGCACAGGTGATCCTGGTAGCCCCAGACTGGCCACGCCAGTTCTGGTATCCAGATCTCCTCAGCCTCAGCAACAGGCTACCGAGGCATCTTCCAGCACGCCCGAACCTTCGATCCTTGCACCTGACAGCCCAGTTCCTGAGCAGCTAGAGTTCCAGGCTTTGGGTCTCACTGACGAGGTCCTCACGGTTGTTGAGGCATCTTGTAAGGAATCGACCAGAAAATGCTGTGCCTTCAGATGGAAAAAAATTTCCATTTGGTGTCAAGGCAAGGGGTTGAACCCTTCATCTTATCCGGTGGCTAGCATTTTGGACTACCTGTGGTCCCTCTGCCAGCAGGGACTTCGGTCGACGACCCTCAATGTGCACGTGGCAGCCATCTCTGCTTACCGGGCACGGGCAACAGTCAGTGGCACCGGAGAAGGTGGTCTGGTGCTTTTTCAAGGGCTTAGATCACATATCTCCTCCAGTGCGTGAACCACCACCTCCATGGGATGTACTGCTGGTTTTGGCAAAGCTTATGGGCAAGCCATTCGAACCGATGCATGGGTGCAATATCTCCCACCTGTAGTGGAAGACTGCCTTCTTGGTGGCCATCACATCAGCCAGAAGGATTGGGGAGCTCCAGGCGCTCTCGGTGGAGTCTCCTTACTTGGCCTTCCACAGGGACAAGGTTGTCCTGCACCCTCACCCGAAATTCCCTCCGAAGGTGGTGTCTGAGTTTCACCTTAAACAGGTGTTGACTCTGCCAGTGTACTTAGCCTAGTTACACCTTGGAGGCCAAGTACAGGCTCCATACTTTGAACTTGATATGAACGCTCGCCTACTACAAAGAGAGTACAGCGGAAGTTCGGGGAGAGGTACGCCAGCTGTTTGTCACCTGCGCTGAAGCCGAATCTGGCAGACCTGCAGCCAAGTGGACGATTGGCAGGTGAATCACTTCTGCATTGATCTCTGCTATAGGTTGGCGGGTAGGGAGCCTCCCGTAGGGCTCATTCCACATGCCATACTGCTGTATCGGTGGCTGCTTCTAGGGACGTCCCTATCCAGGATATCTGCTTGGCTGCTATCTGGAAGTCAGCAAACACCTTCATTACCCATTACCACATTAACCTAGAGTCATGCCGGGATGCTGGTTTTGGGGCCTCAGTTCTCCAGTCTCTTTCCCTAAGTAGGGGGTGTGTGCCTTGCCTTCCTCCTCCCGGAGAGCTGCTAGGAGTCTGCCAACAAGTGTGGATAGAACAGCATATCCACATCCCTAGAAACACAGGTTACTCACCTGTAACAGTAGTTCTAGGAGTGGTATATGTTTTTCATCCACACTGACCACCTGACTGACCTGGCTACAACGCACAACCTCTGCTTCCAGCCGGCAAGATCTGGCGTCATGGGATGGAGCTGAGAGTTATACCATCAGGTGCGTGGGAGGAGCCAGCTTGAAGACGTTCCAGCACCACTGAAAGGGGAAGGCGATCTGCCAACTCGTGTGGATGAACAGCATATACCATGCCTAGAACTACTGTTACAGGTGAGTAACCTGTGTTTACTTGGCCTGATGGCGGCTGCCATACCCACTGTTCCACTCGCAAGACTTCACATGTGCATTCTCCAGTGGACTCTCCAGGTACAGTGGGACCAGCGCACTGACAAGTTAGAGCACTCTGTCCTGGTCTTTTCCCCAGTCGGCAAGGTGCTGCAGTGGTGGATGGACCCCTTGAACTTGCTTCAAGGTTTCCCATTCCAGATCTCCTCACCGCAGCAGATCCTAATAAAGGATGCCTCAGGTCTGGGCTGGGGGGCACACTTGGGTCTCTTCCAGACCCAGGGCTCTTGGTCCCACCTGGAAACCTCCCTGCATATCAGTGTCCTGGAGATGTGGGTGGTGCTGTACGCCATGCAGGCTTTTCAGGGCCACCTTGCTCCAGGTTAGCTGCTGGTGCAGTCAGGCAATTTAAGTGTAGTATACTACATCAACAAGCAGGGGGAACTTAATTGTACCCCCTTTGCAGAGAGGCCATGAGAGTGTGGTACTGGACACTGGATCACAGTCTGACACTCTCCACAGTCCACGTGCCCAGCATGTTAAACACTCTGATGGACAGTCTTAGCAGGACTCAGTCCAGTATACATGAATGGGAGCTAATCTCATCCATCGCAGAAGACTTGTTCGACAGATGTGATTGTCCAGAGTTGGACCTTTTTCCGTCCCCACTCAATGCAAAACTGCCCAGTTTGTGCTCGGTAGATCCAGGGCCTGGAGTTTTCTGGCAAGACGCATTGTCCCTCTCCTGGAGTGGGAGGTTTCTTTACACGTTTCCTCTAATCCAGAGGGTGATAATCAAGTTGCAGATGGAGGGGACCAGCATGATCTTAGCAGCTCCATTCTGGCCTCAGCAAATTGTTTTCTCTGCTCCAGCAGCTGGCAGAGGAACCTCCGGTCTCTCTCCCCCTCTGCAGGAACCTGCTGACCCAGGATCAGGGGACCCTGGTCCATCCCAACCTCAGGTCCTTCTGTCTGCATGCTTGGCTCCTAAGGACATAGTCATCGCCAGGTTCAGAGTCTCTAACAGAGTGGTGGACATCCTAGTGGCTGCCCAGAAACCTTCCACTCAAGCCACATATGCCATAAAGTGGAAGCAGTTTGTCATTTGGGCTGCCAAACATAGTTTGGACCCTTTCACCTGCCCGATGAACCACATCCTGGACTAACTGATCTCTGTTCTATTCAGATCTCCAGTACTCCTTCCTCAAGGTGCACCTTTTGGCTATTTCTGCTTTTCATGAGCTCGTGGGTGACTGTATGATTGCGCAACTGGATGTCACCCATACCTCTTTAAGGGGCATTTTGCATCTGAAACCCCCAATTCATTACCTGTCTCAGCCTGGGACTAGAATTTTGTTTTGCAGAAATTGACCCTGTATCCTTTTTAGCCTGTCGCATCTTTCAGTCTCCGTTTTCTCTCTTGGAAAGTTATTTTTAGTTGCTATTACTTCTACTAGAAGAATTTCAGAGCTTCAGGCCCTATGGTGCAAGGAGCCTTATTTGATTTTTCACACAAATTCTACGTTTCTTCCTAAGGTGGTCTCCAAGTTTACAGTCAACCAATCTATTCACCTTCCTGTTTATTTTCCTGAGCGTGCTAATTTAGGGGAAGCACTACTCCATATATTAGATATGCGCAGAACTTTGTCATACTGCCTGCTTTACACTGAGGAATGTAGAAAGTTGAAACAGTTGTTTGTTTCCTTTGCCCCAGACAGAGAGGGTGCTTCAGTTTCAAAGCAGTGTTTATCCAAGTGGTTAGCAAATTGCATTGTGTTCTGTTATAAGTAGTACAGCAAGGAACTGCCTTTTACTGTCAAAGCCCATTCCACAAGGAACATGGCTACCTCTGTGTCTTGTTTCCAAGGAGTCCCAGCCGTGGACATCTGTGTGGCTGCCACGTGGGGTATCCTCCATACTTTCTCCAAACACTGCTGTCTTGACATTGCCTTTAGAGCCCATGCAGGATTCGGCAGGGCTTTGCAGCAGGTCCTCCTCTCTTACGTTTATGGGGAGCCCTCCTCCTCCCAGACTGTCTGTTTGCACCTGTAACTGCTGGAACTATATCCTACGGTGTAACCTGATGACTTAAGATTCCCCCGAAGAAGATAGAACAGTTACATAAGAACTTACCATAACAGCAGATCTTCGAGGGGATCTCAGTCATCAGGTCTGCTTTTCCCCCACCATCCCCCTTTTTTGGGGCTCCTCTCTAGGAACTGGCTGTCTGGCGTATCCAGCCTTTCATGTAGGCCTGGGCACCTTTCTCTCTCCTTGGTCCCCCATCACATGATCCTGGCTCCCTTAGTCTCCATGGGAAAGAACTGAGGAGGGAGCAGGGACGGTCATGCCTTTATACAGTTGATAACATCGGCGGCGTGAGCGGCCCCAGTTATACTGCTGAAAATCTTCTGTCATGTGGATTCCCCTTCATCGACGGTGAAGTTCCTACTGTGTAACCTGATGACTGAGATCCCCTCGAAGATCTGCTGTTACGGTAAGTTCTTACGTAACTGTTCTTTTCCTCCCCAGCCTCTACTTCACAAGGTCATTCAAAAGTGAGACACTCAAAAGGAAGTTTTTTGCTGACAGCACCAGAGTGGCCAAGAAGGCCGTGGTTCTTAGACCTAGTGAACCTAGCTCACCATGCACCATTCCGACTTCCACTCTGGGGGGATCTTCTTTTATAGGGAACCATTCGATACCCAGACCCGGAAGCAGTGCAACTGGCGGGCTGACCCCAGAGAGGACGAGACTACTAAAACAGGGTTTCTCAAAGAAAGTAGTGGATACCCTGATGGCTGCCAGGAAAATGTCTGCATATGCAGCTTATGATTGATTGTGGAGCACCTTCTTGGCTTGGGCAAGTGAGAAAAGTATCAGGCCTTCAAAAGCTATGGTTCCACAGATCTTGGACATTTTTGTAGGTGGAAGTACAGTGGGCTTGTATTGAGCACCCTGAGAGGTCAGGTGTCTGCACTAGGGGCAGCACTGGAAACTCCCTGGGGTTTATAAACTGGGAGGTTGTACGATTTCTCAGAGCGATTAGCAGGAGTAGACCACTGTTTCGATCCTCAGGACCTCTGTGAGATCTGAATCTGGTTTTGAATGCTCTTTATAAAGAACCCATGGATCTTCTGTGGTTGTACCTCTGGACATTTTGTCATGCAAGGTGTGTTATCTAGTGCCAGTGTGCTGTTAGAAGAATTGACAAACTTTAGGCCTTGTCGCACAAAGAACGTTCCCTTATTCACAAGGAAAAAGTGGTCCTGGGGACGGTTCCATGTTTTATACAGAAAATTCCTATGGCATTCATGTAAATCAGGAAATCTGTCTACCGTCCTTCTGCCCAAAACAGACTTATGCTGTAGAACGTGAGCTGCATGAACTGCAGAGTTCAGAAAATCCTGAAAGTCTGTTCGTATTCTTCAGAGCAGCAAAAAAATAAATAAATAAATTATATCACCAACACCTATGCATCTGAGAAAAAGAATGCACCGGCTGTCATCAGGCTCACTCCACTAGGGCTATGGCTACCTCCTGGGCAGAGAGAAGGAAGGCATCTGTGTTAGAATTGTGCAAGGCAGCAACATGGTCCTCCATCCACACATTCACTAAACACTACAGATTGGATGTACAAAGTTCCACTGATGCCACCTTTGGTTACAGAGTTTTGCAGGTGATGGTAAGCAGGTTATGAAATTTCTCGCCTACATGTTGTATATGGGAGAATAGTCTCCCCTGCCTGATGGAGAAATGGGGACTGCTTGTTAGAACCCATGTGTATTAAATAACCCATTGACAACCTGGCGCTCTACAGAAAGAAAAAATTCCTTCATACTTACTGTATTTTCCTTTTCTGTTAGCGCCAACATTGTCAGTGGGGTCTCTCCCAGGAGCCTAGGCTCCTACTGGAGAATATTGTCTGATATTTGTTTGTTTATTTGTTTGTTTATTGAAAATTTCGGAATTACAACCTTTGAGTCAAGGACTCCTTTGCAAAGGCTCCACGTCAAATACATCAGAACGTAAGGACAAGACTGAAATGTACAAAGTTTTCAAGACAGTGACATTACATTTTGACAAAATGTTCAAACTCACAGCATAGGCAATGCCACATGTCAGTGCCAAAACAACATTACATAGAGCAAAACAGTGATATTACATTCCACAAAAGTTGATATCATAGCATGAGTAAGGCTACACGTCAGTTGTACTAGAGAGTACACAGAGAAAATGGGATTATACAGAAATTTCAACAACAGGACATTAAAATGGTGCAAACAATCACCGTGTAAGATATTGCCTAGGCTAGCAAGATCTGAGGATAGTGATGTTCTAACGGTGAGGTGGCCCCAGTGACCGACCACCTAAGGGAAAAGAGGGAGAACAGGTACAGGTCTCAGGGTTAAGAAGAAACTTCTTGATCCCAGCTTTGAATAGACTTAGATTAGAGGCAAGTGAGACAGAGGATGGTAGATTGTTTAGCCAGAGTGGAGCTCGATACCGGAAGGATCTTTGCCCTAGAGATGTCCTACAGTGGGGAACTGTATAGGCGGTACCAGCAAGTCGTCTAGAGGTGCCCCTGTGATGGGCAGGGCGAACGAGGTGGTGGAGTCCAGTTGGTGTTAGTTTCATAAGGATCTTTTTGGCTTGGAGGCAGGTTTGGTACTTAAGCCTCCCTTCTAGGGTTAGCCAGTCTGCATGATAACAGAGCAAACAGATGAGTTTGTCTATTACTGTTAGTGACCAAGCCGGCAGGCTTTGTTGAGTGCTATATTGATGCTGCTAAGGCGCCGATTTGTCAACAGCGCCCGTAAATGGTTATTCCATAATCGACCAGTGAGAGGACTGAGCTTGTAACTGACTAACCGTGGCGCCTGAGGGGGTAAGGCAGTGTTTGTGCCTGTAAAGAATGCCAATCCGGTATTGACTGAGGAGGAGAGAGATTTGATGTGATGATGGTATGTGGGATGTGTCCAGAGTGATGCCTAGATATTTAAAGTGAGTGACCTGTTCAATGTGGGTACCCTGTGAGATTGAGATGGATAGCTGGGAGTTACTGAGGGGGTTTTGGCGATGGGCAAACAACATGGATTTAGTTTTGTCATAGTTAAGTATTAGCCGATGGTCAGAGAACCAGAGTTCAAGCTCACTAAAACAGCCTTGAAGGGCACTTTGGAGTTGGATGAGGTTGGTGTGCTTCCAATATAACACTGCATCGTCAGCATATAGCAGGAGCTTTCCAGTGCAGGCTTTGGGGAGTGAGTTCAGGAAGAGAGTGAACAATAGAGGGCCAAGTATTGACCCTTGAGGGACGCCAGAGCGAACTGGTTGTTTGGAGGAGAGTGTGTTACAAATTTTTACTTGCTGTGTTCTGTCGGTCAGATAGTTTTGAACCAGGAGATAGTTTCAGGAGCAACATGGAGGGCGTAAGGGCGGGTAGAAGCTCATGATTGACAGTGTCAAATGCCTTGGTCAAATCAACATAGATTGCCCCAACAGCCGACCCCTGTTCAAGAGCTTCATGAATGTAAGATGTAAATTCTAGTAGTGCCGTGGTAGTACTGTGCCCTTTTCTGAAACCATGTTGCTCTTGACAGAGAAGTCCATGTTTGTCTAGGTATTCCGTAAGTTGGTCAGATACAATTTTTTTCTAGTGCTTTTGAGAGGGGGGAAGGATCGTAATGGGCCTATAGTTGCCTGGGGTTGTTGGATCACCCTTTTTTAGGATGGGTGTGATAATACCCCTTTTCCATAGTGTAGGACTTGGCCAAGGCATAGCGAGTAGTTGAGGAGTTTGGTGAGATGCAGAGTCTCATTAAGGGTAAGTCAAGAATTTTCAGGTCAATGGAGTCACTGCTATAACGCCGAATTTTGAAGGGCTTTTAAGAGGTAGCGCTTTGCCTCATTGCAGGTGACAACACGTAGCCTGAAAGGAGGGTGTGTGGGGGACAAGGTGTATCAGTAGGCGTGAGGGAAATGGGGTCAAAAAGTTTTTAGGGAGGACATGACTAAGGTCGGAGAAAGTGGTGTTTAGGTATTGGATATGACGGAGGGGTTCAGAGAGAGGGTGCCCTGCACTAGGAGTTGGGTAGGTTCTGAGTTAGTGGATTTCCGCAGAGTTCCTTTGATATTGTTCCAGAAAGATTTCCCAGAGCTCCAAGTAGCGGTAAAAGCTTGATGATAGTGAGTGGCCTTGGCTTGCGGATAGCCTCGGCATTTATTTCTTGCCTCTCTGTAGAGCTGTCTATCATGGGGCAGCTGGGAAGATAGGGCCCTGTGCCAGAGGTTATCCTATGTTGCATAAGTTGTAAGAGGGACTGAGTTATCCAAGGGGTGTCCCAGGTTTTTATTATCTTTTGTGAAGGGGCAAATATGTCACAGGCAGCGTTGAAAATAGTAATAAATGCAGTGAGCGAGCGCCTAAAGATTGGGCATTATGGACAGTATCCCAGTCACAGGTGGCGAGGTACACCTGAGGCAGAGAGGGCACCTTTTTTGAGGTGCCTTTGGAGCGAAATTTTAGGTTTGTTTGGAGCATTTTTATTTGTCCACCGGCATGTGACAGGGGAGTGGTCGCTAAGTACATCAGGAAGCACACTGACATTGGAGAGGTGGTTAGGGAGGTTTGTAAGGATTAGGTCTATAAGAGTGGAGGAGCCTGTCCGAGGAACCTGCCTAGTGGGTGTCAGTACTACTTGGGTAAGGTCATAGGCATTAGCTGCCTCTTTGTAAGGAGCCGACGCCGCAGACTGCCAGTTCACATTAAAATCACCCATAATAACCAGTTCACTTTTGGTGGAAGATAAGGATTGCAGATAGGATGGAATCAAACGCTAGCTTCTGGTTTGCTGGGGGGATGTAGACTGCCATAATATAGAGTGGTTTGCCAGGAGTACCAAGGGTAACTTTGATGGTGATGGCCTGAGCTCCATGTTCAGGCTTAGGAAGAGGGACTAAGAGAGGTTTGAGGGATGTTTTAGCATATATGGCACATCCCCACCCTTTTGCCTATCCTGTCAGCCCTAAAGGGTAAAATCCTGAGGGAGACCGAGGCATCAGGGACCTTTTTTGAGAGCCAGGTTTCTGATAAGGTAAGGATGTCTATGGGGTGTTGCGTAAGCCATGCCTGCAGCAGGGTAAATTTTTTTGGTAGACTGCAGATATTGAGGGTGGCCAGGAAGAGGCCATTATTTGCGCCCTTCTTACTGCAATTTGGCATAGGAGGACCTGGGTTGGGATGGACATTGCCGGATATTAGGAGGAGGAGAAGGAGAGTATGCCGGAGAGCGAGCATCCTAAACAACTTGTTTGTATTGCAGCAAGTACCAGGATAGGTAGTCGATTTGGCAGGCCTTGTAGGTATAGGAGGGTGTATATCAGGTGGGTTAAGATAGTTAGATTTACTGAGGGGTATGTGCTAGATGGTGGGAGTCTGCAGGGGAGGTGTAGGAGCAAGCAAGTATCCACTAATGGTGCAGCTAAAACTAGGGTACAGTTTTGGCTGAGAAAGCTAATGAGCCTGGTTGTAGGTGCTTTGATACTGCTGTGTTTCCAGAGAGATAGGTAGAGGGGCAAGCAGTAGGGTCCCAGGTAGGTTTAGGCAACCACAGGGTAAGCAGGAGTGAGAAGCAAATATCAATATTAAAATAGAAGGTTGTGGGATACAATAGAGGGTGTCTATATTGTTGAAGATGAAAGGTCTGGGATGAGTGAAAGAGAGGGAGCCCTCTTGTGGTGCTGCAGTATAAGCTGCAAATGGCAAAGTGGGCTGATTGGTTTAGCTCTTGCGTGGTCTACACTATAAGATCAGATGTCGACCAAGGGTGGTGGTGGGGGAGCCGGGCGCATGCGCGCGGGGGACCAATCTGTGCTGGAAGCAAACTGGTACTACAAGGAAGGCAGGCTGAGCGCGATGCGCCATGAGTCCGATTCGACCTGGCTTCAGTGTATGAAGGAGGGCTGCTGGAGAAATTCAAAATTCAGCCCTTCAGCGGTTCACGGCTGACGTGAGGACTTCTTGTGAGGAGGGCAGCTTATGAAGCCCTCGCGACTCTCCAGGGAAAGCTGTGGACAAGGGAGAGAGGGATAATTATAAAGGTAGGCTGAGGGAGGGTACAAACAGTGAGAAATTGGGATTAAGTGCCTGTGGAAATACTGATTGGAGCGGCAGGTTACAGAAATGCTTAACAAATAGGCGTTGCATTTGCTTTAGGAAACCCCCACCTTTTTATTTATTCTTTTTTTTTTTTTTTTTTCAAAAGACAGTTTAGCGCCTAAAAGTTCTGCGCTTAACAGAGTAGCCCCTACCTCTACTATAATTGAGTTCACAAATCGTGGTTAAGGTAGCAGGACTTAAGCAACAATATAGAGAAAAAGGTAAAAATAAAACACAATAAAGCAATAAAGCAAATTTTTCCCAATGTGAGGGGACCAATCTGTGCTGGAAGCAAACTGGTACTACAGGGAAGGCAGGCTGAGCGCGATGCGCCTCGAGTCCGATTCGATTCGTACCTGGCTTCAGTGTATGAAGGGAGGGCTGCTGGAGAAATTAAAATTCAGCCCTTGGCGGTTCCGCAGGCGACGGAGGACTTCTTGTGAGGGAGGGCAGCTTATGAAGCCCTCCGACCTCTCAGGAAAGCTGTGGACAAGGGAGAGAGGGAATAATTATAAAGGTAGGCTGAGGGAGGGTACAAACAGTGAGAAATTGGGATTAAGTGCCTGTGGAAATACTGATTGGAGCGGCAGGTTACAGAAATGTTAACAAATAGGCGTTGCATTTGCTTTAGGAAACCCCACCTTTTTATTTATTCTTTTTTTTTTTTTTTTTTTCAAAGACAGTTTGGCTACCAAAGTTCTGCGCTAACAGAGTAGCCCCTACCTCTACTATAATTGAGTTCACAAATCGTGGTTAAGGTAGCAGGACTTAAGCAACAATATAGAGAAAAGGTAAAATAAAACAAATAAAGCAAATAAAGCAAATTTTTCCCAATGTGAGGGGACCAATCTGTGCTGGAAGCAAACTGGTACTACAGGGAAGGCAGGCTGAGCGCGTGCGCCGCGAGTCCGATTCGATTCGTACCTGGCTTCAGTGTATGAAGGGAGGGCTGCTGGAGAAATTCAAAATTCAGCCCTTCGCGGTTCACGGGCGACGGAGGACTTCTTGTGAGGGAGGGCAGCTTATGAAGCCCCTCGCGACCTCTCCAGGGAAAGCTGTGGACAAGGGAGAGAGGGAATAATTATAAAGGTAGGCTGAGGGGAGGGTACAAACAGTGAGAAATTGGGATTAAGTGCCTGTGGAAATACTGATTGGGCGGCAGGTTACAGAAATGATTAACAAATAGGCGTTGCATTTGCTTTAGGAAACCCCACCTTTTATTTATTCTTTTTTTTTTTTTTTTCAAAAGACAGTTTGGCTACAAAGTTCTGCGCTTAACAGAGTAGCCCTACCTCTACTATAATTGAGTTCACAAATCGTGGTTAAGGTAGCAGGACTTAAGCAACAATATAGAGAAAAGGTAAAAATAAAACAAATAAAGCAAATTTTTCCCAATGTGAGGGACCAATCTGTGCTGGAAGCAAACTGGTACTACAGGGAAGGCAGGCTGAGCGCGATGCGCCGCGAGTCCGATTCGATTCGTACCTGGCTTCAGTGTATGAAGGGAGGGCTGCTGGAGAAATTCAAAATTCAGCCCTTCGCGGTTCACGGGCGACGGAGGACTTCTTGTGAGGGAGGGCAGCTTATGAAGCCCCTCGCGACCTCTCCAGGGAAAGCTGTGGACAAGGGAGAGAGGGAATAATTATAAAGGTAGGCTGAGGGGAGGGTACAAACAGTGAGAAATTGGGATTAAGTGCCTGTGGAAATACTGATTGGAGCGGCAGGTTACAGAAATGATTAACAAATAGGCGTTGCATTTGCTTTAGGAAACCCCCACCTTTTTATTTATTCTTTTTTTTTTTTTTTTTTTCAAAAGACAGTTTGGCACCTAAAAGTTCTGCGCTTAACAGAGTAGCCCCTACCTCTACTATAATTGAGTTCACAAATCGTGGTTAAGGTAGCAGGACTTAAGCAACAATATAGAGAAAAAGGTAAAATAAAACACAATAAAGCAATAAAGCAAATTTTTCCCAATGTGAGGGACCAATCTGTGCTGGAAGCAAACTGGTACTACAGGGAAGGCAGGCTGAGCGCGATGCGCCGGCGAGTCCGATCTATTTCTGATCTGGCTTCAGTGTGTATGAAGGAGGCTGCTGGAGAAATTAAATTCAGCCTTCATGTTCACGGGCTTATCGAGGACTTCATGCAGGGAGGGCAGCTTATGAAGCCCCTCGCGACCTCTCCAGGGAAAGCTGGCTTCAGTGTATGAAGGAGGGCTGCTGAGAAATTCAAAATTCAGCCCTTGGCAGTTCACGGGCGACGGAGGACTTCATGTGTGAGGGAGGGCAGCTTATGAAGCCCCTCGCGACCTCTCCAGGGAAAGCTGGCTTCAGTGTATGAAGGGAGGGCTGCTGGAGAAATTCAAAATTCAGCCCTTCGCGGTTCACGGGCGACGGAGGACTTCTTGTGAGGGAGGGCAGCTTATGAAGCCCCTCGCGACCTCTCCAGGGAAAGCTGGCTTCAGTGTATGAAGGGAGGGCTGTCTGTTTTTTCTTAAATGATAATTTGAAAATGTATTTATTTATGTCTTTGGTAACCAGGTAAGTGAACTGATCCAAAGGACTATTTTCAGCCATGACCCGGGCCATACAGTGGCAGGCAGCAAATAACAGAAATACAACGATCGGGTACAAGCAGCAATAGAAATACAATACTTGAGTACAAGGGGATGCACACCCCAACACGAGGTCATAATACATAATAAGCAGATCAGTCAGTACATTAGGTAAATAAAAAAAAAAAAAAAAAAATGCATGCACAAGACAGTTGTATGATACAGGATTTGCAGCCATTGGACAGTTTGAGCAGCAGTTTATGTACAGAGAGAGGCACAAATAATCAAGGTAGGGTTGCAGGAGAAAAAAAGGTAGCTGCACTAGTTGCCTTACTGTGATGCAATCAGCAGTTGTATGTTATAGTGTGCTGTGGTCTAGGCTGACATAGAGGCTCAGCGGAGAAAGAGAGGGAGATAGGGCAGTCAGTACACAGAACATACTAGAGATAACAGGAGGGGGAAATGCTGGAGAGTAAAGGAGGAGAGTAGAGGAGATGGGGGATCAGGGGGAGCTAGGGTGGTTTTTGGGCCCTAGTGTTGACAAGAGAACATTTGCAAGTAGACTCCATTAGAAGCCATGTTCTCAATGTGGTTTTGAAAGCCAGATGGAAGGGGGATAAGCGGATGGACGACGTTGACGTCTTTTTCTGCTTTATTTGCTAACATTTCAAACAGGATGCAGATTATTAAATTGCAGACATGCAGGTTAACAGGTTGATAGTTCTGCCGACCTGCATGCTACACTTCCAGTACGGAGTATAGTCACAGTCGATCAGAAGAACCCAGTTTGTCCTTCACATTGACAGGTGCGTCATGCAGTGATGTTGCGTCTTTTCTACTGATGTTGTCCTCTGGCTCGCTTTTTAGGCATTGTGCTTGTGGTCCAAAAATCACTACGGAAGACCTCCCTAGGCTCTGTATTCCTGCCTCGACACCGGGCAGAAAAGCTGCTCAACCTGGTGTCTCAGATCAGCAACGGGAGATCAGCAACAGGAGATAACGTCTCAGCCCGTTGCTACCTGAGGTTACTGGGACTCATGGCAGCGGCGATACCCACAGTTCCCTATGTCTTCTTACACATGCGTGTCCTGTAATGGACTCTACGCATACAGTGGAGCCAAAAAACAGATGACCTAGATGCAGAGGTCATGGTCTCGACCCCATTGACACACATCCAGTGGTGGATGACCCTGGACAGCTTGCTGTAGGGTGTCCCCTTCCATCTCCCCATCCCACATCACACCCTCACTACAGATGCATCCTTCCAGTGTTGGGGAGCCTATCCGGACGACTTACACACCCAGGGTACATGGCACCATGCAGAGGCCCATATCAACATGTTGGAGATGCGGGCAGTTCTTTATGCATTACAAGCCTTTCAGCACCTGTTACTGCCTGGCAACCTCCAGGTACAGATGGACAACTCCACAGTAGTTCACTGCCTGAACAATCAAGGGGGCATGCAATTCTACCTCTATGCAGGGAAGCCATGAGAGTTTGGTATTTGGTGATAGAACATGGACTGCATCTGATTGCAGTGCACATTCCGGGCAACAGGACCACATTGGCAGATGTTCTCAGTCTCCAAGGCCCAGACACACTAATGGGAGCTCCTTCAGGACATTGTCGAAAACCTCTTCGACCAATGAGGTCGACCTGAACTGGACCTCTTTATCTCTCCCTTACAACGCAAAATTGCCACAATGCTGCTCGCTAGAGCCCAGTTGTGTGGCTAGATGCGTTATCTCTTCTCTGGACAGGAAAATTTCTTAACGCTTTCCCTCCATTCCCTCTCACACAGAGAATGCTACTCAAACTGCTCCACTAGTTATATGACTCATAATTTATGCATCGTGGTGTAGTTATCTGTCTATGTATTATGTATTGTGCTCATTCTACCACTGTTCTTTGTCTCTGTACCTTATGTTTTTACTCTGCATTTTGTCCTCATTTCAATGTATGATGCAGAGCCTTTGTAAATGAGTCCCTGACTCAAAGGGTTATAATTCCTAAACTTAAACAAATAAAAAAAAAAAAAAATGATTGTGCTGCCATGATCGTCATAGCACCTCTCTAGCCTCAACAGGTGTGATTTGCTCTACTGCAGCAATTGGGAGTCCAGGAGCCCATTCCCCTCCCCATATGCCCTACTCTTCTCACACAAACTCTGGGAACCCTACTACATCCCAACCTCCACTAGCTGCAACTTCATGCATGGCTCCTGAAGACGTAACTCTAGCCAGATTCCCTGTCTCACCCCGGGTTGCTGAGGTCATACAAGCAGCTTGAAAACCTTCAACCAGAGCAGCGTACTCCATGAATGGAAACGTTTTGCTTTGTGGGCAGCTGACCAATGCTTAGACCCATACACCTGCCCGCCGCAGTGTATCCTTGGCTATCTGCTGTTGCTCTCAGATGCCGGGCTGAAGTACTCCTCCCTGAAAGTGTAATGTCAGCCTTTCATGTCTCTGTGACTGACTGCTCCTGACCCAATTAGAGCTCATGAAGACCTTCATAAGGAGTGTACTACACCTCAAGTCACACCAGTGAGAAACCCCCTACCTTCGTGGGACCTAAACTTCATCCTAGAAAAACTCATCTTAGCCCCATTTGAATCCGCAGCTACATGTGAACTGCGGTATCTCTCCTGGAAATCCCTATTCCTAGTGGCTATCATGTTGGCTAGGCTCATTTCTGAATTACAAGTGCTAATGTGTAAGGGGCCTGACTTAATTTTCCTCAAAGATAGGGTTTCCTTATGAACAAACCCCAAATGTATTCCTAAGGTGTGGTATCTGAGTTCGCTCTGAACCAATCAGTCCACCTGCCAGTGTATTATGCAGACCCTGCCATTCCAGAGGAAGCATTAGTCCACACATTAGACATACATAGACTACTGAGACACTGTCTATCTTGTACAAAGGATATGCACAAGGCAGTGCAACGTTTTGTTTCCTTCACCCCAGGTAAAGAGGGCAATCTGGTTTCTAAACAGTGCTTGTCCAGATGGCTGGTCAACTGCATTATCTTTTGTTACAACAAATATGGCAAGCAACTCCCCGGGGTTGTTAAACCTCACTCCACACTAGGTATGGCCATCTTGGTAGCATGCTTTAAAGAAGTCTCCACCGCAGAGATTTTCGAGGCGGTTACGTGATTGAAGGTCCATACCTTCACCAAACATTACAGCTTAGACATAACATCCAAAAGACATGCCAGTTATGGCCATGTGGTTCTACAGGGCTTTTTATCATAATCACTCCACTGCCCTTCTCATCCCAACTGCTAGGGACTCGTTCTACTTGTGTGACCTGCTGCAAGAGACTCTCTCGAAGATCTACTGTTACGGTGAGTACCTACATAACTGTATGTGTACTTTGTGTAGACTCTTACTAGAATGCAGTTACAGTGACAAATTATGTCCCTGCCAATTTAAGGAAGATTTACAATGAAGTTGATTCAACTCTATTACAGGTACTGTAACTTCCTACCATGGAACTAGAAAGTTCAAAAATGCTTCCTTTCCTTTCAGGCAGTAATGATACTGATGTTTATTCAAATCTAGAGCCGTGGTCTTAGTAAAGATAGATCTGACAAGGTAGGATTATTAACAGTAATACCTTGAGTAACATTCCTAATGAAAAAGGAATACTCGGTGTGGACTGGGAGGGTGTGGTCGAAGGCGAAGGAGGTGACTGATGGGGTAATTCTGGAAAGCAAGGTATTGGAAGGTCTGAAGGCACTTAGGGTGGATAAGGCACCAGGTCCAGATAGCATTCACCCTAGGATGTTGAGGGAGATGGTGGAGGTGCTGGCCAGGCCACTGGCTGACCTGTTCAACATCTCCCTGAATACTGGGTGCATGCCGCGTGGAGGTTGGCTCATGTGGTGCCTATCCATAAGAGCAGCCTAAAGGATGAGCTGGGTAATTACGGACCGGCCAGTCTCTCTTCCATAGTGGGTAAACTTATGGAAGCAATCTTGAAGGAGACACTGGTAACCTTCCTGGAGTTCACTGAGTTCCAGGATGGGCAGCAGCATGGGTTCGTCTCCGGGAGATCATGACAGACCAGCCTAATAGAATACTACAGCTGGGTCACAAGGGAGTTGGACAAGGGCCATGCAGTGGATGTCCTATATTTGGATTTCAGCAAGGCGTTTGATTCGACCCCTCATGGGCAACTGGGGGCAAAGCTGAAATATGTTGGGGTGGGGGCTAAGATGGCTAACTGGATCAAGAATTGGCTGGATGATAGACTGCAACAGGTGGTTGTGAGGTGGGAACTCTCATCTCCTAGGCCAGTGACCAGCGGTGTGCAGCAGGGCTCTGTGCTGGGGCTGGTGTTGTTTGATCTGTTCATATCGGATATTGCACATGGGGTTGGGAGCAAGATCAGCTTGTTCGCTGACAAAACCAAGATTGGGGGCTGTTGTGGATGACACAGAGGGGTGGCAGAAGCTACAGGGTGACCTAACCAGACTTGAGGAGTGGTTGGCAAGGTGGCAGTTGTGTTTAATGCAAAGAAGTGCAAAGTTATGCACTTCGGGGCAAAGAACCCGAGGAGGGAATATTGATTGGGTGGGGTGCGGTTGGGTGTCACTGAGGAGGAGAAGGATCTAGGGGTCATAGTAATAGGGAGCATGAACAACTCTGTTCAGTGCAGGCAGGCTGCAGCTAAGGCCAATAGGATTCTGGGGTTCATTGCACAGGGGTTCTCATCCAGACACAAGGATGTGATCCTGCCCCTGTACAGGTCCTTTGTCAGGCCACATTTGGAGTACTGCGTGCAGTACTGACGTCCGTATCTGATGAAGGATATCAGGCTGCTCAAGGTGGTGCAGCATAGGGCGACAAAATAATACAGGGATGGAGGGCAGAACCTATGAAGAAAGGCTGAGAAACTTGAGTTTGTAAGCCCTGGAGGAGAGAAGGGTCGGGGGATATGATTGAAACGTTCAAATACTTGAGGGGATCAACAGATCTGTACAGAGGGTTTAAGCTGAGGAAGTGAAGGGCATGGGCTAAGACTGGAGGGTGGCAGAGTCAGGAGGGAGCGAGGAGGCATTATTTCACTGAAAGGTGGTGTTGAAATAGAACACTTTACCAGAGGAGGTGGTGGCATGCAGGACGGTGGGCAGTTTCAAAGAGAACATGGGGCTGGATAAACAGCACTGAGCAGTTTCGAGGGAGGGGATGGGGCAGCTGCAGTATATGGGTGCAAGCTGTGTGTTCGAGCAGACTTGATAGACCTTGAGGCCTGTTTCTGCTGGCAAGTTTCATATGTTTGTGTGTAAAAAGACATGAGCCAGACCTATGAACAAATGGAAGAATATCCCACTTACTGCAGCTAATATGGCAGCTGGCTGAGGAAGTGAGAGGGGTCTGTGCCATTCCCCGTAGCTGCTGTTTCTACAAGTCCCCAGCTGGTCTGGAAAAGGTGTGGGGGTTGGGGTGGCTGGAGTTCTTGTGCGGGTGGGGGCCATTAGACCCTGTTCACTAGTCCATGCCTCAACTGCTTTTTGGGAAGTTGGGGCAGAGGTGTATCACTGGACACCAGGGATAGTATCAGGTATGTGGGCTGGGGGTTAGAAGGTGAGGCACGCCACTAGCACCAGAGACTTGGAACTGTATAGGGGTTGGGTGATTAGAGGATGGGGAGCAAAACTAGATACCAGGGAAAACTGGATTGTATTGGTCAGTGCTTGGAGGGTGGGAAGCGCTACTAGACACCAGGGCTCACGGTATTGTGTACAGGATGGGTGATTGGAGGGTAGGGGTGCCTCTAGACACTAGAGACAGTGGTATTATGCATGGGATGTGTGAACCTGGGAGATCCTTGCAGCATTCCGGTCGGTTGATCAGTGGGTGGGGTTTGCCGCAGGACACCAAGGAAACCTTACAGTATACGGGTTGGGTGCCTGGAGGGTGGGGGTGTCATTAGACACCAGGGAAATTTTTACAGTATACAGGTTGAGTGATCGGTGATTGGGAAGTGCCAGCGCACCAGGCAGATGGCACCAGTTTTGGCATTCCTGGACACCAGAGAAACCTTCCAGTATACAGTTTGGTGCTCAGAGGGTGGGGGGGGGGTCCACTAAACACCAGGGAAATCCTTACAGTATATGGGTCTGGTGATTGGTGGCTTGGGGGGTGCCACTGGACACCAGGGAAACCTTCCAGTGTAAGAGTGTGGTGACCAGATAGTGAGAGGTGCCACTAGACACCAGGGACAATGGGTACTGTATATGGTACTGGTGTTCGGGGGGGGGATGCCTCCACCAGGAATGACATCCGGACGGGCACAACCAGGCCACCGCTTCCAATATAAATGAGTGCATGCTAATGGTCCCTTAGTGCCATGCATGCCCAGTAGGCTAGTTTGCATTTTGCAGCTGAATATTGCACCATGGCTTCTGGCGCTATAAGGTCCGGGGGCACAGTTTGCAGCTCAGGTCCATGTTGAGGCAGCACAAAGTGACTTAGTGCTGCACTAACACAGGCCGTTATAGCGTAAAAGCCAATTCAGGCAGTTTATATGTTTAATTTCTCAGATTTGCCATATGGGGTGGGGGGGGTGGTTGTGCACTAGATCCTGTTTGTAAGTTAGAGTTAGACTGCAGTTGGTAGCTTGGCCCCTGAATACCACAGATTCCTGAAAGTGGGTTGCTCAGCCTTGGTTGTAAAGATTTTCATGTAAACAAGAAAACTTTCCAACATGAAGAAGTACCAGAGCCTGGTGTCCTTTCAGAGGATGATGTAGTCCATGGGGACTTAAGCCCCTCAGCTTCATGCTCTCAGATATCCTCAACTTTCTTCAGCAGGGGTTAGGCAAGGGTCTTCCAGTTAGCTCCCTTCAGGTTCAGGTGGCAGCATTTTTGGCATTATGGGATGGAGTAGGTCCCTGTTTATTAGGGCAATACTCAGACATATCCCATTTCCTCCGGGCTTGTGATAGAATCTGCCAAGGGCTGTCCCGGTAGATCTTACTTCGAGGGAGCTCTTGCAGCAGGCAACACTAGTTGCACTAAGTCACCTGACGCTAGGACCACACAGAAAACTTCTAGCTAGCAGTCTGCAGCGGGGGACTGCCCCCAGCGTCAGCACGCTGACGTCAGCCTATGGTATACAAGGGGCGATCCACCAGTGCCACCTTAGTTCTTTTCCCATCGTGGACGCTTGCTTCAGTCGACTGCCATTTTGTCCCTCTCTTGAACAGGGAGGTTTCTATATTCCTTCCCTCCCTTTCCACTTCTGCAGAGAGTTCTCCTTTAGCTTCAGTCAGAGGGGGCGGAGATGATCCTCATAGCCCTCCTACTGGCCACGTCAGATATGGTTTCCACTGCTGCAGCAACTGGCAGTGGAGCCTCCAGTCCCCTTACCCCTGTGCTCTGACTTGCTCTCCCAGGAGCAGGGCACTCTGGTCATCCAGACCTCAAGTCATTGCATCTTCATGCGTGGTTCCTAGAGGCTTGGCTATTGCCCGCTTTGGAGTCTCATTCCGGGTGGCAGATATATTGGTGGCTGCTAGGAAACCTTCCACCAGAGCCACTTATGCCATGAAGTGGAAGCGCTTCTCCATTTGGGCCACCACTTGGCATATCTCTGTGTACCATGCACCTGTTGAGGACAAAACTATTGCCCAACTGGATCTTTCCCGCACTTTCCCGTATGTTGCATTTGAAACCTCCCATTAAGGACCCTGTCCCACCATGGGCCTTTTGTTTATTTTGGAAAAGCTTACATTACCTCCCTCTGAGCCTGCCGCAAGCTACGTTTTCTGTCTTGGAAAATGTTATTTTTAGTTGCCAGTACTTCTACTCTGAGGATTTCAAGCTGCAGGCTCTGACGTGAAAAGAGCCTTATTTGGTCTTTGAAAACTAATCCTAAGTTTCTTCCTAAGATGGTGGCTGAGTTTACGTTAAATCAATTCATCCACCTGCCTGTGTATTTTCCTCAGTATTCTAATCAGGGGGAGGCCTTACTTCATACTCTGGTTGTACACCGGGTGCTCAGGTATTATCTGGATCGCACCCGTGCTATCAGAAAGTCTGATCAGTTTGTTTCATTTGCTGCTAGGAGATAAGGAGACCCTGTTTCCAAACGGTGTTTGTCTAAGTGGTTAGCAAATTGTGCTATTTACTGCAACTGCAAGTACGACAAGCTTTAACCGGGACCAGTTAAAGGCCATTCTACCAGGGTCATGGCCGCCTTAATTGCCTTTTCAAGAATGTGCCTGCTGCAGACATTTGTGCAGCTGCTACTTGGAGTTCTGTCCATACCTTCATCAGGCATCACAGTTTGGACATTGTCTCTAGGTGTAGGGTCGGCTTTGGACTTGCAGTCCTTCAAGGCCTTTTTTCCTAAATGTCCTATGCCTGTTCTTTCCTCCTCCTCCCTGCTGACTGGGTCAGTTCCTGTACTGCTTGGGACTCAGTCCTATCGGTGTTGCCTGCTACAAGAGCCCCCTCGAAATAAGGAAATACAGTTACATAAAAACATATCGTAACAGTAGATCATAGAGAGAAGCTGTTGCAGCAGGTGCTGCTTTCCCTCCCTCCTACTCCCTGATGGCTGCATCTCCTCGTTGGCTTCTCTGCCTTCCTTGGTTCTCTCTTTTCTAGACATGCCAGGGTCTCTGGCAGGAGAACTGAGGTGGAGCTGGGAGACTGTCCCTTTTATAGCACAGGCGGACTTCGTTGTTTCAACATTGGGGAGTGGTCCCCCATTTTAGACTGTTAGCTAAACGTTTACCGTGTGGTCCTAGCACCTGGCAGATTAGTCCAGCCGGTGTTGCCTGCTGAAAGAGCTTCTCTCGAAGATCTACTGTTACGGTAAGTTCTTATGTAACTGTACTTTCACCTGTGAAAGACTTTGTGTGTAGTGTTCGAAGCTCCCATGCACCCCACCCCCGAACCGCTAGCCAAATTACCCTGTGCCACTTGTCCTTAAAAGCATTATTTTGGATTGGCATTTGTTTGACACTGTGGATTTGGAAACTCCTGTCCCTCTGCAGTCCGGGTCCATAGCCCATTTTTCATACAGTTAAGGTGGTTTATTTATTCCCTAAGTATTAGCTTTTAGTAACTGGGTAGGCTCACTAGAGGTGGAGATCAGGGGGAGACCCAGAATTAGTTACCCAAAGAGGTACATACAGTGTTTACCAAAATAAGAATCGAGCGCATGTGTTCTAGGGACATGGATATGTTGTTCATCCACACTGTCTGGCAGGTTCCTTGCCGCTTTAAATGTTGCTGGAAGGTCTTCAAGCGGGTTCCTCCCACCCACCCGGGTGGTAAAACTCTCGGCTCTGCCCCATGATGCCAGATCTTCCTTACCACTTGGAAGCTCAGGTTCCCTCCTTTATAGACTGGATCCTAATTCTTCGGTTTGCCTGAAACTAATTCTTAAGTTTTCAAGACTTCGGTCAAATTACTCCTTCGCAGTTGTGATGGACAAATCGACTCCTGGATTTCAGCGCTGCCCATGTGGGCAGAAAATGTCCAGGACGGATCCGCACTCCACGTGTGTCTACTGCCTCTTCCTAGATCATGACCCGCAGGCCTGCGAGTTATGCCGTTCGTGTTCGGCCAACGTCCTGGAAGACCACGCTGCCTGGTTACAGCTTGGGCGCCCCAAGAAGCGCTACCCGCCGGTGAAGTCCAAAGAGGCCCATTGGGCGGTGTCCGCGGCGGCTGGCTCGGCTGAGCAACTCGAGCAGATGATTGCCCTCGAGGAGGAGGCGGCCCAGGCTGCATCTTCATCTTCCTCTGTCGCTGCATTTATCCCGCTCTCTCTGGGATCCTCCTATACAGCTTCTTTTAAGGAGCTTTGCCAATCCCTCTCCACGAAGGGAGAGGGGCCATCGGGACGCTCTTCTCGGTCCAAAAAGAAGGACTCTAAAGGTAAGTCCCACCGTCGGCGTTTGTGGGAGTGGGAGAGGTCCTCTTCCCTGGACAGTCAACACTCGACTTTGGTCGAGGTTGCGGCTAAGGCTGCTGGCTTCATGGTGTCCCTGTCAGGTCAGCCGGCCGAGACACCCGTCGATGCGGTCGAGATTTTTCTGGACCCGTTGGACGGGCTGTCGACTGGTGAAGCCGACAACCCTTCTTCACCAGTTCCCCTGGTAGAGACCGAGGACTTGCCTGCGCCTCCCATGCTGGATTCGCAGGTCAAGGCTTCCGAGCGGAGGGAAGAGCGGGTGTCCCCGGCCCCTTCTCAGACCTGCCCTCGGAAACACCGAGGGTGTAGATCTCAGTCTCGGACATCGTCTCGGTCCAGCCGATCCCACCGACATCGGCGGTCTCAGTCTTGGCACCAAAGTAAGCGGTGGCACCGCTTGTCCTCATCTTCCTCCCTCGAAGAGGAGAGGCTTCGCAAATTGCGTCGGACGCTACTGAGGACGAATGTGGCAGATTACTTTGTCCGGAACAGGCCGACGCTGCCGCCTTTCCCAGCCATCAACTGGCTGTCACCCGAACGTGTCGAAACAACCCTCGCTGTGGTCGAGGTGCCCAAGCCTGAGCCAGTTGTTCGGCCGAAACCAGCTGCCCCACTGATTGTGGTGGAACCTCCACCTCCACAACCAAAATCGGGGGTGCCGACCAAGGACTCTCGGTCGGGTTAGGGTCTGCCCCACAGGTTGTTGGTCACCCTCACTCCTGACCATCCTCGGCAGGTGGAGGGTGGCTCAGGCCCCAGGCAGCTCTTCGCAGACTCCTCGGAGTCTGACGACGACTCCTCCCTGTTTTCCAGGCCCCTTGACCTGGAATCCTCTGGGAGGCAGTCGTTGGACGAGAGCCCATCATCCTTTATGGGTCTGCTTCGGCTCATCTCGGAGTACACTGGGATGCAGCTCGAGCCCGTATCCAAGCGAGCCAAGTGTCCTCTGATGGAGATACTGGACTGAGGGGATTCGCCCACGGAGGCCTTTCCAGTGGCTGAAGCCATTGTTGGCCCAGCATTGGAGCTTTGGCAGCAGCCGGCTTCCTGTCCTGCACCTTCTGCCAGGATGGTCAGAAAGTATGCGGTCCCTACCGGCTCTTTGTCCGGTTTTTTGGAGCACCCCTCCACGGAGGGGTTGGTCACTGATACCGTTTTCCGGCGTTCCGGGAACGCTAGGGATGTGGATAAGCCCCCCAACAAGGAATCCAAAAAGCTGGACTATGCCGGGCGCAAGGTGTACGCTGCGTCCTCCCTTGGCCTCCGCCAGGCCAGCTCGGCCGTGCTGATGACACACTTCTCCCACGACCTCATGGGCTCCCTGGATGAGATGATCCCTCATTTCCTGGCCGACCTGCAGACCACGGTCAAGCAGGTACGGGATCAGGGAAGGGCGGTGGCAAAACCGCTCTGGACATTGGAGACTCCTGTGCCAGATCAGTTGCAGCCGCAGTGGCCATGCATCAAAGAGCATGGCTGAGGATATCCACCTTCACAGCAGATACCCAGCACAAACTGGCGGATGTCCCCGTACTGGGGACTGACTTGTTCAGCCCTGGAGTGAAAGGCCACCTCCAGTAGATCGAAAAGTCCAGTGCCACTCTGGACTCTGTCACCTCCACCCAAAAGGACAAGGGCCGTCATCAACAACATAAGTCCTTTCACCCTTCTGCACCTGCGGTACGTCCGGCCCAATGGCACCAGCATCAGGGTCAGCAGGCTCGCGCTTGGCACCCCAAAGCCAAGCCTGCAGCTTCCTCTAACAGGAAGCAGGGAGGAAAAGGCCCAGGAGATCCCTTGGCCAGTCCCTTCTCCAAGCCTGCCCAGTGACTGGTTGAGAGGTGTCGCCTCCAGCCTCGTCACTCCCCCCTGGGTTCCCCTCATGGGGGGATGGCTCCGCCACTTCCTTTCTGCTTGGTCCGCTATCACCACGGACCACTGGGTGTTGGCAGTGGTAGGAAAGGGCCTGCCCCTGGAGTTCGAGCAGGCCCCACCCTTCCAAGCCGTTGCCCCTCAGGGTGCAACGGGGTCCACAGCTTCTCTGTCGGCTCGCCGAGCCGACATCGCCTGCTCCTCGAAAAAGAGGTGATCAGGGAGGTGGCGGATCCTCCACCAGACCCGAGGTTTGTGTCCAGGTACTTCCTGGTCCCGAAACGGACGGGGGGCTGGCGCTCCATTCTAGACCTGCACATCCTGAACAGGTTCCTAAGGTCTCGGACCTTCAAGATGGTCACTCTGGCTCAGATAATCCCATCCTTGGAACGAGGCTTGTGGTTCTGTTCTCTGGACCTCCAGGACGTGTTCTTTCACGTCCCAATCCATCCGTCCCACCAGAGATTCCTCCGCTTCAGGGCAGAGGGATCCCTCTATGAGTTCCAGGCCATGCCCTTCGGCCTTTCCCTAGCTCCCAGGGTCTTCACCAAATGCATGGCAGTAATGACAGCATTCCTGTGGCGCCGGAGGGTCCGGGTGTACCCTACCTGGACGACTGGCTGATTGCAGCCTCCTCCAGAAGGGAGGTGGAGTGGTCCAGAGATCTGGCCCTCCAGGTTTGCTCTCAGGTTGGCCTCCTCATCAACGAGGCCAAGTCTGAACTCGTGCCAAAGCAGGTGATACAATTCATCAGGGCAGAGCTCGACTCCCGGCAGACAGGGCCGAGGTTCTTTCCTCCTTTGCCCAATCATTTCAGGTTGGGCAATTGCACCCTGCCTGGGACTTCCTGGGCCTCATGGCGGCCTGCACCAGCGTGGTCCGTTGGGCCCGTTGGTACATGGCGTCCCCTTCAATGGGGGCTGGCCAGCCAATGGTCACAGCACTCCAATCCCTTGGATCAGCTAGTGACAGTGACCCAGGGGATGTGGAACGCTCTCCAGTGGTGGACCGTTCCAACACATCTGCAGGAGGACATCCCGTTTGTCCTCCCCGAGCCGACGGTCTCTCTATCGACCAATGCCTCTCTGATGGGTTGGGGTGCCCATCTGGGGGAGCACAGAGCGCACGGCCTCTAGTCCCCTTGGGAGTCCCGATGTCACATCAACCTGCTGGAGCTTTGAGCGGTTCGTCTAGCCCTCACTGTCTTCGCTCGGTTTCTACGGGGTCAAGTGGTCCAGGTCCAGACGGACAATACCACGACCATGTACTACCTAAACCGCCAGGGCGGGACGCGCTCTATGCCTCTGTGCAAGGAAGCTCTCTGCATTTGGTCACTCGTGCGCAGCCTGGAGGCGGATCTCCTAGCCATCCATGTGGCAGGAGCCTCCAACACTCTGGCCGATGCCCTAAGCCGGATAGGGGCTGCATCCCACGAGTGGTCTCTCCTGCCAGAGGTAGTACAAGATCTGTTCTCCCACTGGGGCATGCCTCAGGTGGACCTGTTTGCCTCCAGGGAGGATGCGAAGCTGAGACTGTTTCATGCCTGCCGCCCTCAGCAGGGCTCACTGCAGGGTGATGCCTTCTCGAGGCCATGGACCCCGGGCCTCTTCTACGCCTTTCCCCCATTTCCCTTGATCCACAAGGTGCTTCTCTAGGCGAGGAGGGACAAGGCGCAGGTGATTCTGGTAGCCCCAGACTTGTCCCACCAGTTCTGGTATCCAGATCTCCTCAGTCTCGGCTCCAGGCTCCCGGAGTGGCTTCCAGCCTGCCCGGACCTGATCTCAGTCAATCAGGGGAAGATATTCCATCTGGACCTTCAATCCCTGCACCTGACGGCCTGGTTCCTGAGTGGCTAGAGTTCCAGGCCTTGGGTCTTTCCGACAAGGTCCTCAGCATTGTTGAGGCATCCCGTAAGGAGTCGACCAGAAAATGCTACGCCTTCAAATGGAAGAGATTCTCCATTTGGTGTCAGGGCAAGGGCCTGGACCCTTCCTCCTGTTCCTTGGCAAAGCATTCTGGACTACCTGGTCCCTTTCTCAGCAAGGGCTTGATCGTGACCCTTAAGGTGCCTGGCAGCCATCTCTGCTTACGGGTGCGGGCCGGAAGCAGTCGGTGGCGAGGAGAAGGTGGTCGGGTGCTTTTCAAAGGCCTTGATCACATATCCTCCGGTGCAAGAACCTCCACCTCCGTGGATCTACTGCTGGTATTGGCTAGCTCATGGGCAAGCCATTCGAACCGATGCACAGTGTGACATCTCTCACCTGTCGTGAAGACCGCCTTCTGGTGGCTATCACGTCAGCCAGAAGGATGGGAGAGCTCCAGGCGCTTTCCATCGAGTCTCCTTATCTGGTCTTCCACAGGGACAAGGTTGTCCTGCGCCCCACCCGAAATTCCTTCCGAAGGTGGTGTCGGAGTTTCACCTTAACCAGGTGTTGACTCTGCCGGTGTTCTACCCCAGTCACACCTCGGAGGCCGAATATAGGCTCCATACTTTGGACCCTAGAAGAGTGCTCGCTTACTATAAGGAGTGGACAGCTGAAGTTCGGGGAAAGGTTCGCCAGCTGTTTGTCACCTACACTGAAGCCGCACCTGGCAGACCTGCAGCCAAGCGGACGATAGACAGGTGGGTCACCTCCTGCATAGATCTCTGCTATAGGTTGGCGGGCATGGAGCCTCCCAGAGGGATAAAAGCTCATTCCACCCGCCATACCGCTTCATCGGTGGCTGCTTCCAGGGATGTCCCTATCCAGGAAATCTGCAGGGCTGCTACCTGGAAGTCAGCACACACCTTTATCACCCACTACCACATCGACCTTGAGTCACGCTGGGATGCTGGTTTGGGGCCTCGGTTCTCCAGTCTTTATTTTCTAAGTAGGGGGTGTGCGCCTTGCCTACCTCCTCCTGGAAAACTGCTAGGAGTCTGCCAGACAGTGTGGATGAACAACATGTCCATGTCTGTAGAAATGAGTTACTCACACCATAACAGGAGTTCTAAGATGGGTATGTGTTCATCCCTACCAGTCTCCCTAGCCTCGATGCACAACCTGGTTTCCAGCGGGCTAGATCTGGCGTCATTGGGCGGAGCCGAGAGTTTTACCACCCGGGTGGGTGGGAGGAGCCAGCTTGAAGACCTTCCGGCAAGATTTAAAGCGGCAAGGAACCTGCCAGACAGTGTGGATGAACAACATATACCATTCCTAGAACTCCTGTTACAGGTGAGTAACCTGTATTTCAGGCACATAGTGCAAGTAGAAAGGACTGAACAGGTACAGCTTATAGCAGATTACAACAATTAACAAGACTTACAAAAATATCAAAAACAAAATGGGTTAGTTACCAAAACATAGGGTGTAGGGGGGAGGGTATTGTTGCATTTGTGGGTCATTAGAACATTACCATCTTTCCTTCCTCAAGTATCCCCTGACTTCCACGGTCAGCACAAAATTTCCTGGCTGTCCCTCTGCCCCTCTCCAGTCAGTGACAGAGAAGTGCCTTTACACCCTCAATGTCCAGAGCACTGTACAGTGCTACAGTACATCAGAAGGACCTCCGATTTAGGCAAGACATGCCATCTTTCTCCTAGGCCCAGGGGTAAAGAGCAGAGCTGGTATCCGGTGAATGTAGCACAGGTGTTACAGCGTGGGACTAAACTGCGTGGTCAGTATAGCATTAGTGAAAACAGCTACAGGGAAACAATAACGCGGGTATAACAGCGCCATCCATGTGGCTGTTTTCACTCTCTAAATGTGCGCTTGGTCAGCATGCTGGGTCTGTGGCTCAGAGTGTAGAGCGACAGGTTGTGCGTGGAGGTGACTTGTATGGCAGCCCCGGGTTCGGGTCCCACTGTCCACTTAGCATTTTTTTGTTTGTTTCCCTTCCTGTGAGCCCCCACCTTCCCTGTCATATTTACTGTGGGTAATCTTCCCCCCTTCCCCAAGCTGTTCTCCCCATGCAGTTACAGTAGGATACACCACATCTCTCATTCTGCCCCCAAATTTGTGTCTACCACAGACATCCTTTGTCTCTGCCCACCATCAATTTCACCTTCCCAACATTTCTCCTCTCTGAGTTTATTTACTTGTTTAGTCCAGGGTGTGTAGAGCCCTCCCAAATGTTGGTTTCCACCATCATGTCCCCAGCGGTGTTTTGCTAATGCATTTTCACCCACGCTATTTGTCCACGCCTTTCACAGTAAACCAATAGGGCTCCACCAAAATGCATCCATGTAACATGGTTTTGCTCAGCCATTAAGCTAGTGCACATTTCCAGAGGGTCACCAGCGCTGCTAGATGTCAAGGCTCATTCTGCAGGGACCACCTGTTAATATAAATGGAAGAAACATAAGCAGAGACTACGTGGTTAGCATGTGACATTTACATAAGGTAGAAATACTCCTTTTGCACACATTTTAAACATCAGGAATGTTATGATTTTACTGTTTGAGAAATTGACGGCTCTGTCATATTCACAGCTGGAGACTTATAACTGCCATCTCCCAGACATTTCCCTGGATGCATTTGGAAGCGAGTTGTTACCAGCTCAGTATGTCTGTCCTGGTAAACTTTTGTAATAAACTACTGTACTGTATAACCCAGCAATAAATGATTAGCCCAGTGGCAACACTGGAACTAACAAAAAAAAATTGCATGAGGTCTAATAAAGTTTCTTCTGTCCCAACTCTTTGTGCTCGTTTTGCTGATTGCTATGTTCTGAGTTATATTTATACAACTGTTCTTTTGTTATTTTCTATATGCAGCCTTCAGCTGGGCTACAGATTTATCTACAGACTTGGAATACCAACTTTCTGTTAGCTGCAAATGTTACGAAACAGCTAATGAGCTCATCCTTCACAGTGATCTGAAAAATCAAAACATAGACCACTACACCCAAGTGGTGAAGAGGCTCGGTAACATCAGGAATGAAATTGGAGTGTTCTACATGAATAAGGCAGCCACAGTGCAGACAGAAAGGACAGGTGAGCCTTCACACTGAACAGTAAAACGTTGCCGAAAATTGCTGTGTGTATGTCTGTCCAGGCTGTAACCAGCAGCACACCTGCCCTGCATCTACTCTTGCCAGCTCCAAAGCAACAAAATCTGCATCACAAACCCCAACAGTAAAGCAACACTATACCCGACATTCGAAGTATGCAGGTGCAGGTCCACATTCTTATAGAAAGCAACTGCAACTTTGATTTTTCTATTTGAATAATGCTGTTACAGGTCATCAGCAATCATTTGCAAAGCAGTAGAGTGTTGCAAAGTATTTGTTAAACTAACAGGCTGAACAGAAAAACTGAATGGAAATGTAAAATTTCAGATTTTCAGTGGGGTACTATAACCCCATGTGAACCAAAACAGGGATTTGCATACCTGTGAAATGCCTAGTATGTTTGTAGAGAGAGCATTTTCGGTAGGTGCACTGGTAGAGCTACCATTCATGACATCGGCGACTCGGGTTCAGGAATGAGCCTGGGTTATTGGCGGAATGGGAGGAATTGAGCATTCCACAAGTCTCTCTTCTGCTCATGGAAATGAGGGTTACTATCTCTGCTGCAGAGCTGCCGCATGGATGAGCATGGGTGGTGGCACAGTTGAGGCATGGTGGGGGAACCCATCTGGAGTACTGTGTCCAGTTTTGGAGACCACACCTCAAGAAAGACTTAGACAAGAGTGTAGACGGTCCAGAGCAAGGCTACCAAAATGATTCAGGATCTGCATCAAAAGCCCTATGAGGAGCAACTAAAGAAACTCAATATGTACACCCTGGAGGAGAGGAGGGAGAGATGGGGATGGGTGAGTAAGGTACAGGTGGGGAGTATTTTTCAGAGGAAAGGGTACCCTTGAACAAGGGGACATGGTATGAAGCTGGAGGGGGTACGTTCAGGAGATATGTGAGGAAATGCTTCTTTACAGGAAGAGTGGCAGGTAGTGGGGGCGAAAACAGTGGTGGGATTCAAAAAAGCCTGGGACAGTCACAAGGAAATCATAAGGGAAAGGACATGGAAGAGACAGTGCTGCAGACCAAGGAAAGTTGAAAGTGGGCAGACTGGATTTGCCAGGTGGCCCTTATCTGCCATCAGTTTCTGTATGCTGGACTAGCAGCAAGAATGGAAACATGCATGCCCTAAGTGCGTAGACATCCAAGAGAGCAATGAAGGAAAATGGTCCCAGCAGCATTGGATGGCAGTCCCTGTATATCAGGACCCCGCCTCCCGTGCCTGGGGGACAGAGCCATGGCTGGATGGAGGTGGCAGTTGCTGTCAGTGTAAATGGGGGTTGGTCATAATGGGGGTTCCTGAAGGAGCATAAATACTAGATTAAAAAAGAAAATTTTTGTGCAGTGATCAGTTGTTTTTTTTTCTTTAACAACAGAGCAGTCCACCATTTGGTGGTGTCTTAAACATGTTGTCCAGGTATGTAAACAGTATTTGTATGTCTTTAGTTATGTCTATCTGAAAAAAAAAATCAATTGAGAGTTCCAGAGTTAGATAAATTGACAGGAGTAAATTAGCTGGGCTGTAAAAGGGAGAAGGTGGCCGACTTGTGGAGCAGTACAGTGAATATACAAGGAAAGGTAATGGAAGAAAGGGACTGTAGAAGAGCTGCGCCTTAACTATGCTTCAGTTTTGTCTATAATGCCCTCTAGCGATTCCTTAGTCAAATAGCATCTGTTCAGATAACAGCCATAGAAGGGAGAGAGGGGAAAAAGAAACAGGAAAAAACAGAGCACCATAAACACAATTCAAATATACAGCTATAGAATTAATTTGTTTAGGGGATTGTTCAGACTAATTCTGATCCTGGTGAAGAGGAAGGAAGGGAAATGCTGAGATTAGAATGTCATGCGTTCCAGCCCTATACCAGATAACTTGAAATAATACCCATGTCTAGTACTGTAGTGCAGTATTTTGGGGGAGGGGGGATACAGTGCTATAGTGCCATCCTTCTGCCCATCTCTGGTGACTGTGTCATGTGTAATAAATGTAGAAAGTACAGCACAGCATAAGGGTACATTGGAATTAGCACATTATAGCTTTAGATAGCAGCATAATATATGGTCAAAAAAGTATGCTGTGCAAACACGTACCCTGTTGTAGGGATTCCTTACCCATTCTACTACCCAGGGTACCTGCTGATTTCCCTTGGTAAGCAGAAATTTCCCCAGGCTTACCTTATAGGCATGTACTGTCTTCATGTCCACTGTCTCCACTGGTAGGCTGTTCCATAGCTTCACCACCCTTTGGAGAAAGAAGTGCCTCCTAACATTCCCCCTAGATTTATGTTCCCTAAGCTTCAGGGCATGACCCTGCATCTTGCTGCAGGGCACCAGATCATGCATCTCTAGCCATTACAATCTTGTCTACCCTTGTATACCCAGAAGACTGAAACCATCTCTGACCAGCCTCCATTTCTCCAGGTTGAACATGTTGAGTGCCTCCAGCCTCTCCCCATAGCTTTTGTCCCTCATACCCCTGTTCATTTTGGTTGTCCTGTGTTGCATCCTCCCGACTGCCCCAATGTCTTTCTTGTATTGAGATCAGAACTGCATGTAGCACTCCAGGTGGGGCTTACCAGTGCCTTGTAAAGTAGCATAAAAGGTGCAAATTCTTTTTCATCCTTAAGGCCCTATAGCTGTAGAGATCTGAAGAAGATCCACCTAGATTCCTATTGTAACAGGATCTTTGGTATGGTCTCCACCCCGGTCTCTGGGTCCACATGATTTGATCCCACGAAGTTCTGCCGGATTACTGTACTGTTTTTCCTGGAAATTGGCCCACAGGGCATTGTCAGGTTTCCAGTTGTCTGTATCCTTGACTTCTTCCTGTATACCTGTTCTCAGGTGTCTGATGGTATGGCCTGCATTTGATTAATTATATGGGCACCAAGCCACTTTTGCAAGTGATCAGATTGTTATTTGGGGGAGCAGTGTGGTTATATTCCGTGACAGAGAGCTAAAGAGATTGTTTGAATTTGTAGTTCTGAGGTTCTGCTTCCCATCTGGCCCAGTTGACCACTCACCCCTTCATCCCCAACTATAACCCTCACTTTTCAACCCCCAGCATACCCCAGGTATGAGGTAGGGCCAGATTAGGTCCCCGAGCACCTAAGGAGGTGGTGAGGGGTGGCCACACTGGGCTGCGAGGCCCGAACTACCAGGCATGCTGCAGCAAGCCAGTGAATTTTATCCCCTTTTGTCCCGCCCCTCCGGATGTCTACAGTAGAGCTCCAACGCATGTGCGCACGTCCTCTCTCCTGATCAGCTCTGACTGCACATCTACCTGTATTCACCCAGGTGGCACTGATGCAGTGGAGCCGGGTTCCACCCTTCATGAAGGAGAGCATCCTCTGAGTTGCTCAGTTTACCATCACCCCAAAAGCATCTGATCTAGGCCCAAGGCCTGAACCTGGGTTGCCGCATCAAGAGCTGCAGCCCTGCACAAATGAGCCAGCCTTTGGATTCTTAATATTTGAAGCGGGTAAATTCCTTTAACTAAAGATACCTCAAAAACCCTGTCAGTGTGCATCCCCATGTCTGAACAGTGATTTAAGTGCTGTCTTGGGCCTCAAATCTAAGACCTTCCAAGCAGTTTCTCTTGGTGCATAAGAACTGACCATAGGATGTACTACTGACAAGTGTCCTCAGATGCACACTGTCAGAGCAGACTGTTTTATTGCTTGCTATCTTCTTATGAAGGAGGGCTGGGGGGGATGGACCCTGTTGTCTTCTCCGACTTACTACTTTATGGGGTCATGGGTGACACCTAGGAAATAGTGACCATCATATGGTCAGTTTCAACATTATCACAGCAGAGGACAGCAGTCACTCCCAACATAAGGGTCCTAGATTTTAGGAGGCAGACTTTCAAAAATGAGACACAGCCTAGATGAAATCTTAAAGGAAGGAGTTGGGGGGTCGAGGAACTCTGGAAAAACATTAAGGGCGCTATTAAGAAGGTCACAGACCAAGCCGGCCCAGTGGCGCTGAGGGTTGAGGTGCTGGATGCCACACCTCGTGCCACGCCGGCGACCTGAGTTCAGGAACAACCTCGGGCCGTCGGGGGTTGGCAGGGGCAGGAGAGGATCAAGCGTCCGTAGGACTGCTCTCCTCTCCTGGGGGTGGGGCGATACAACCTTCTGTAGCTTGGGCAACCTCTGTCAGTAGATGGGGGTAGCACATTGTGGAGACCGAAATAAGGGGGTATGGGAGCTTCAGCGGACGTCCTGTGGGCGGATGCGGGAGTGCGCCTGACATGTGCTGGATATCATTGCACGTCCGAGCTCCAGGGGACCAAGAAAAATGCGAAAAGTCCTGGCACCTGTATAGGCGAAGGCCTGCCTATTCGACTAACGCTCACAGTCAGAATCTCCCATCCAGTCTCCCAAGTCCTGTGTTCCCCTGGCGGCTGCTGGACCCTTCAGATAGAGCACCAGCAGGAGTTACGGCTGCCCTTACCTGAGGGGCTCAGAGCCGGGTAGTCTTATCGCCATGGAGCAGCCAGATTGATGTCGGAGATAAGGAGTGGGAGGTCTCAGCCCAAGTGGGACTGTGGGTTGGACTCTGGCAGTGCTGCAGAGAGACATATGGGACCAGTGATGGGAGGAATAAAAAGAATATACAAAAAAAGGCCACAGACCAATACACCAGAAAAGTAAGCAAAACCAAAAAGAAAAGTAGAATCCACTATGGTAATCCAAAGAGTTGGCAACCATAGTAAGAGAGCAGGCGGCTGCCCACAAGAAATTCAAAACAACAAATAAGGAGGAAGATGGGGAAACATACAAAGAGAAACTAAAGGAGGCCAGTAAATTAATAAAGGCTAAAGCACAAACTGAGATGAGGCCAGCAGAAGGTGTAAAAAGGGGCTACTAGACCTTTTATTGGGTACATAAGGGAGAAAAGGAAGACAAAGGGGAATATAGTTAGACTACAGGCAGACGGGGGGACCTAGAAGGGAGAAGGCAGAAGTCCTAAACAGGTACTTCTGCTCTGTATTTACAGAGGAGAAGGAAAATAATGGGCCAGCACTGACAAGAAATAGCACCCCTGGACTAGGGATTGATACAGGCCCCTTCACAGCAGACCAGGTCTTGAAGATGCTCAACAACCTGAAAGTGGACAAGGCCATGGGATCTGATGACATACAGCCAAGAGTCCTAAAAGAACTAGGGAAGGAACTCGCAGCACCACTAGCAGAACTCTTTACCAAATCACCGACAAGTGAGGAGGTTCCCAACGACTGGAAGAGGGCAACAGTGGTGTCAGTTCATAAATCTGGTAGCAGGGAGGACGCAGGAAACTACTGTGTGGTAAGCCTCACTTCCATAGTGGGAAAATTGATGGAAACATTACTCAAACAGAGGATAATAGCTTTTCTTGAGGCCAGTGGGCAACAGGATCATAAACAACATGGATTTGTGGCAGACAGGTCTTGCCAAACTAACCTAATTTAATTATTTGACTGTGTTGCAAAGGCAGTGGATAATTTGGGGGGCAGTGGATGTAGTCTACCTGGACTTTTGTCAAGCCTTTGACTCTGTTCCACATAGGGTGAGACAGGAAGTGGTGACAAGGGTGAAAAATTGGCTGCAGGGTAGAACACAGAGGGTGCAGGTAAACAGCACATTATCAGCAGAGTGGAGGGTTACCAGCGGGGTGCCCCAGGGGTCCATGTTGGGGCCTCTACTATTCAGTGTATTCATAACCAATGTAGTAGAGGGGCTTGAGGGGAAGGTATGCCTGTTCGCAGATGACGCCAAGATAACCAACAGCTTGGACTCCCCAGCAGACCAAATAAAAATGGAATCCAAACTAAAGAAACTGGAAGAGTGGTCTGCAGCATGGCAGCTGAAATTCAGCACCAAAAAGTGCAAGATCATGCACATGGGGAGAGGGAACCCAGAAAGGGAGTACTTCTTGAGAGGGGTAAGATTAGCAATAAACAGCCAAGAGTAGGATCTGAGGGTTTTAATATTGGATGACTTGAAGGTGAGTAGACAGAGAAGGCAGCACTCAAGGCCAGTGGCATGCTGGGATGCAGTGGGAAGGGAATTACTAGCTTGAAGAAGGAAGTGGTACTGTCAGTGTATAGAGCACTCATCCATCCCCACCTGAAATACTGTGTCCAGTTCTGGAGACCACACCTCAACAAGGACACTGACAGATTAGAGACAGTACAAAGGAGGGCAACAAAAATGGTACAGGGAGTACACAAATGTCATATGAGGACAGGTTGAAGGAATTGAACATGTACTCCCTGGAACAGAGGAGGGAGAGGTGGCACATAATTGAGACTTTCAAGTACATTAAGGGTATAAATAAGGTACATGTTCGTGAACTTTTTGATCCCAAGGAGGGTAGCCGAACAAGGGGGCATGATCTTAGACTAAAAGGGGGTAAGTTCAGGACTAATGTTAGAAAGTTCTTCCTCATGGAGAGGGTGGTGGACGCCTTGAATGGCCTACCCTCCGAAGCCGTGTGGGCCAAAACAGTCGATGGGTTTGAAAACACTTAGGAAAAGCACAAATGAATCATGCAGAAGAAGGGATAACACAGTGAGGGGTAGAAATCTATGCACCATGGGCAAACTAGATGGACCATTTCCTTCTGCCAACACATTCTTAGTTTCTGTGGGTCTGAACTGTGAATTTGAGACTGAAAGTAAAAAAAGTGTTTCCAAATGGAATCAGAGGTTGAAAACACTGCCCTGTATTTTTCACAAGTACACCCTGTTGATTTGGACTTTTCTTTTTATCATTTAGTGAGCAAAGGAATATCCACACTAGAGCAAGAGCTGTGGAAGAAAAGTTTCTCCTATTTTGAGAAAGGTATTCAGGACTTCGAGGCTATAGATGATACAACAAACATTGCGCTGTTGCTCTGTAACACGGGAAGATTAATGAGAATTTGTGCTCAGGCACATTGTGGCATTGGAAGCGACATCAATCGAGGAGAATTTTCACCTGAGGAGGCCCTGTATTATAATAAGGTATCTGTCATGATTGCCTTTCTGTGGGATTGTTACCATGCCCCCTCAGATCTCATTACCAAGATAAATGACTTGTTACTATGATGAATTAATGCCAGCTGAATACTTAGCAAATGTCAAGACTTGACGGCAGAGCCAGTGTGGCCAGTCTCGGAGGTTTCCTTGTTAATAACATTTGACAGATCTGTGGGCAAAAAGTTAATATCTTCAGGCGGTTATACAGGAAGATTAAATAGTAGGCTAGTATTCTCAAGCCAAAGTAAATTGCATAAACTGTCCAGAACAAACTGGGATACATGGGAGTTGTGCTTTGGCTATTCTCTGTCTGTGCTGCAATTGCAAGTGTAGCACACAATAAGCATATTTAATGGACAGGCAGCAGTGCATCAGGCTATCACATAGGAGACCCGGCTTTGCTTCCTGAGCCCAGCTCCTGGTACCGGGAAAGGGGAATTTAGGATTCACTATGATAGGTTGGTGTTCAGACGGTGGGGGGATATGACTGCCCTGCAGTATGAACAACTGCTCTGGCAGGGTCGAGGTGTGGTGCTGGACATCTTTGGTGACGAAACTGTGTTGCCTTGTCCTCTCCTGAAGATGTGGCACCGTGGGGCATTCTACACACAACAGGTGGGTGGGAGAAAAACAGAGGAACATCGTAATTTAAGGTCAGAAGGGATTTTAGATCCATCATGCTTGTGCCCCCTGGACCCCCTGCTTCATATGCAGTAATTTTTTTTTTTTTTTGATTCTTTATCACTCCCCAAGTCTGGAACTCTCTTGGGCTTACCCCACTGGCCTGATCTCTCTACCACCTGCCGTCCCTCCCGTCATCTTCATAGTCATTACGACTCTCCAAGGTCGCGATCCCCTAACAGCCGCGGAGAGATCGAAGGGGCAGTGACGGAAGACCGGTACTGGAGGAAGCCGTCGCCTGTCCGGTTGAGGAGGGTTTTCCCTCTTGTTACGCCCCTCTTCCCTTCCCACCCCTGTGCATGGTGCACGCATCACAACTTCTTGGCACACGGCCACCCTGCCAGCGCCTGACCACGCAATGTACGTGCTGCCCAGCACTTGCGGCGCCTGATCTCCAGTGGGGTTGCCGGAGCCAGCCCCAACACCCCTCCCCCAAAGATAGAGAGCAGCCCAACAGGCGCTCAATCCCATCTCTCCTGCTGACCCCCGGCACCCAAGCTCGCTCCCGAACTCAAGTTGCCAGCGTGGTGTGAGGTGTGGCGTCCAGTGCCTCAACCCTCAGCACCACTGGGCTGGGCCTTTCATATACAGGAATGAATCGGTGTGCTGTGCAAGAATGTACTAATTTGAAGCATGAATCTGCACTTCAGCATGAATTGTCATAAACATTATGTTTCAGTTTATCGGTTTATTAGAGAATACATTTTTATTTTAATTTTGAGATTTTCTTTCAGGGTTAGTAACACATTTTGCTAGTCTGTCCAAAAAGCCTTTATGGAAAACATTGACTTATACACTGGTGCCTTTGTTCGTGACATAATGCTCACCATGACAGTAGACTGTGATGTCACAACCAGCATTTGTGAGGTCCGCTGGAAATGGATGCTTTTATAAAAATTCTGTGAAATACCAACAGCATTACCTAAAATATTTAGTAGACTCCGAGAACAAAATAAAAAGAACCTAGAAAACACTAAAGTTAAACATAATTGTTGGGTATTTAATAGATCTTACTTCAAGGGGGCTCTTGCAGCAAGCAACATCAGTAGGACTGAAGCCATCAGGCACAAGGACCACACGGAAAACTTCTAGCTAGCAGTCTATCATGGGGGACCACCTCCATCGATGTCAGCGTGCTGACATCCACCTATCCTGTAAAGGGGTGGTCCCCCGGACCTACCTCAGTTCTTTTTTCCACCGTCGACTCGCGGACATCGGACCTCCATGGACACCTGCATCAGTCGACCGCCATTTTGTTTCTGTTTTCTCGCGGTTTAGTTCCATTTCTATTATAGTACTAACATCGATTTTCGGTGTTTCTTCCGTCTCGTTTGTCTTCTTCTCCAGCCTTGTCTTCCGACCGGCCTACCACCAAAGATGGTCACTCTTCCTGCCTGCTGTCCTTAGGCCCCAGCCACAACACTGAGGCCTGCCAGCACTGCAAGGACTTCAACCAGGCCACACGGAGATGCTGCTTGAAGAGCCTTCAAAGCTATCTACTTCAGCAAAAATAGGCCATGATAGAGAAGGAGCTTCAGACTAAAAGCTCTTCCACTTCCCCAGGTCAGTCTTCTGGGACATCATCTTCTTCCCAGAAGGAGTAGTAGCCTATGGGGAAGCATAAGCACCAGGACAAGCACCAGACTGTCCTCCATCAGCCTCTCACTCACAGTCGTTGCATAGATCGGCTTCTGCCTCTGGGTTTTCCTCCCGCAGGGGCGTCAGCCCCTCCTTCCTCGACAGCCCTCACTTCCTCCGGGTAGCCTGTGGTGCAGCTGCCCACCTTCATTTCTATTACGAGCGGCAGCTCCTCGGGGCAGCAGACTTCGTCCTCTGCCTCCCAGCTTCTGACGCTCAGGCCCTTAGCTCCCACAGATCCTCAGCCAGGTTGCCCAACAGGGGTTGAAGCCTCCAATGGCGGTACTTCACCTTTCGCCCCCTGGTCAAGGCATTGCCTTCATCTGTCCCTGTCTTTAGAGCCGATGCTACCCCTTCCAGGCATTGCCCGAAGCAAGCACTTGCCTCTTCATCCCCACAGGCCACACCTGCCCCTTCGTTGGAGGACCCCCCACAAGTGTCAGCCTCACCCCTGGAGCCAACGTCGGCTATTTCGCCAGAACAACGCCAGCCTTCGCCTGTCAGGCCGGTGCCGACCACACCAACGACTCCTCAACCATTGTCGCCTCAGCCCCAGTCTGTACCACAACCAATGCCTGCTGGCACTCCCAGGGACCCCCAGACGGTGCCTCCTGGGCCTACATCAGGATACCCTACTCTGGCTCATCCACCAATGTACCCATACCCTCCTCCTCAGCATCCTTATCCACCTTACAGTCCTTCTCCACCATTGGATTAAATAATGCCTTATTTATGGCCTGGTGGACCTTTATGCAGAACAAGGATGCACCGAGGTGGCCTTCCCCTCCTCCTACTCCCTGGGACCCTCCTCGGGACCTAGACTGGGCAGAACCTAGCAACCCCCACACCACAGTGGCTTTGGAGCGTCACAAGGGGACTACTGATCAGCATATGGACAACTGTCGCCCTCAGACACCGATCCCGGCCAGCGATCAGTCCAAGGATAATTCGTACTCTTCCTCCTCTGAGTATGTGAGGGGCTCCTCTGATGGTAAGGAGCTTTCTAAGGAGACCCCCAAGTCTCTCACTGACGACTCCTCTTTCCTTGATGTGATGCACCATATCCAATCTCTTACAGGATGGGAGACAAAGGAGCTTGACCCAGAGCACCGTCGTCTGGCTATTTACCTCTGGAAGAAGGAGAATCTCTCTTTGGTGGTGCCTCATCATCGATTTGTATGATGATGTTACTAAGGCGGCGTGGAACCACCCCTCATCCTCCCTGGCCTTGGCCAAGAAGGCAGATTGTCTTTATCATGTGCCGGTGGGCAAACCTTTCTTTGGCGAACACCCCACAGCGGACTCGGTGGTCATGAATGTGGCCCATGACTGCACTAAGAAGCCCAAACACCTTAGCACCATCCTGCAGACAAGGAATCTAGCCAGCTGGATCAGTTGGTCAAGGGGGTGTATTCCTCTGCCACACTGGACATCCGAGCCCTTAACTAGCTGGCCCGTATGGTACAGTACAGAATGCTCTCTGGGATCAGGCAAGGGGTCTGGTTCAAACCCTCCCTGAAGATTTCACTAAAATGCAGCTGGCCTAGCTTTTAAAATCCGGATTGGATGTGGGCAACCATGTGCTGAGGGCAGCATATGACACTGTCTGTGCTTCCGGGCGTGGGGTGGCAACAGGGATCTGCATTCGCCGCCATTCCTGGCCCAGGGTGTCTGTTTTTGCACCTGATGTTCAGGACAAAATCATGGATGCCCCTTTCTGTGGCTGCATCTTGTTTGGGGGAGATGCCCAGGATATCATCTCCCACTTTCAGGAATCGGGCAAACCCCTGAGGTTGGTGCATTCCATGTACTGGTCCCAATCGCTGTCTTCCCAAAGTCAGTCCTTCAGCCGGTCCTCTCACCAGCCTTCCACAGGCCTGCAGCCAAAAGGACCCTTTAAGCATAAAGGAAATGCCCCACCAGCCAGATTGGCTGCCCCTCGGGCCCCTAGAGTGCCTACAGTCACTCTGCCCACCCCTGGTTCCTTCAGTAGTCATTTACCAGCCAGAGCATTCATTTGATTGTTAGGGCACATGGCAGCGGCTATATCCACGGTTCCCCTAGCCCGCCTGCATATAAGGGTTCCCCAGTGGACTCTTCGGGTCCAGTGGGACCAGTGCACAGACAACCTGGATCAGCTGGTGCTGGTTTCCGACCCGGTGATGAGGACCTTGGAGTGGTGGCAGAACCCCTCCAATCTCCCGGGAGGGGTTCCACTCAATGCTGTGTCTCCACAGCAGATTCTCACTATGGATGCCTCAGGCCTGGACTGAGGTGCTCACTTAGCCGACTGTAAGACCCAGGGGATTTGGTCCGAGCTGGAGCAGCATCTCCATGTCAACGTGCTGAAGATGCGGGCAGTTCTGTATGCTCTACAGGCCTTCCAGACCCACATTCTTCCCGGCCTGCTGTTGGTGCAGATGGACCACATGTCTGTAGTATACTACATCAGCAAATGGGGGCACTCACTCCTACCCCCTTTGTCAGGAAACCATGAGAGTCTGGTACTAGGCCATTGAATACGACCTGGGACTCTCAGCTATCCATGTTCCAGGTGTCCAAACTGCCCTGACCGACCGTCTAAGCCAGTCCAGGTCGAGGATGCATGAGTGACAACTCCTGTCCTCAGTGGTCAAAGACCTCTTCGAAAGGTGGGGGCTGTCCAGAGCTGGACCTTTTTGCATCCCCACTGAACGCAAAGCTGCTGATTTTCTGCTTGCTTGATCCAGAGCCTGGAGTTTTCTGGCACTGCATGTTGTCCCTCTCTTGGAAAGGGAGGATCTTCCCTTGTCAGTCTTCACCAATTATTACTGCTTGGGTTAGTGCCAGAGGCGCGCACCTGCTACGGGAGATTTATTTATTTTTTTGTGTTCTGCTCGATGGCGGCACCCACGAGGCGACACGCCAGGGCTTACGAGGGGCGGCTGCTGTTAGGTGCCGCAGACTCCTCCTCCATCTCAGTTCTGTTTCTCCCGCTGTCGAGGCTGCACCTGCTGCGCGGTAGAATTTACAGTTATTAGGCCTAGTTGTCGGTTGTCGATGCCGTATTCAGACTTCTCCTTCATCCTACCTTTTTCTCAATGTCGTCACTGGTATGACCGTTCTGTTTTTTTCTCTATTATTCGACGCCGAGAGCTGTTCTTTTTTGCCTTAATTGTTTCGCATCATGTCAGGTTCAGGGGGCCAAAACGCAAGTCGAAGGCGGGCTGCGCCCCTATGCGTCGGTGCTCCTGTGGCTGGCATTTTTCTGTCATGGACTGGCATGTTTCTCTCCATTACCTGCGACCCAACCATAATATGGATGTATGTGACGCCTGTTTCTCGATGAACCGTCGCGTCATGGAAGTCCGTGCATTCAAGATTGGCAAGGCTCCGCCGACTTTCGAGGAACGGCGCTGCTCCAGGGATTCCCAGGTAAGGTCTCTAAACCATTCCTCCGGGTCCCCTCTCAGGCCTTATACGGTCTGGAGAGGAGGAGGCCTCCTCATCTTCTCTCGCCGAAGAGGAGGCCTCTTTCGCGGTGTCGGAGGAACGCCGGGGTCCCTCCCAGGGCCACGGTGGAGACAACCGCCTCGACAGTCACCTCCTCGGAGGTGCAGGCTCCTCCAGTGTCAAGGCCCAGGTCTGCTGGGCCTGGCATCAGTGGACCCTCGATGCCGTCTTCTGGCGCAGTTTCGGATCCCTGATTGAGGCGGTGCTGTTCACTGCGTTGTGTTGGCTCTTGGCACCGCCAGCGGCGCTGTGGGCCTGGTCGGCTCTTCTAGCGGTGCTGAGTCTGGTCCCAGCACCGAGGGCGGTGCTGTGCGTCGGGCCGGTGCTGTTGGGGAGTCAGGGCCAGGTTTCGGCATTGCGGGGGGTCTGGGGTCATCCGCCGCCGTTCGCGGTGCCGTTTCACTGGAGACCTCCGGGGTGGCCAGTATTGTGGTCCAGCTGGTCTCTTCCTTCATGGAGGAGGATGATTCAGATGTGGACCCGTCCTGGCACCCTGACTCTTCGGAGTCATGGTCTCCAGTGAGATGAGGTGCTAGTCGGCCCAGCGCGCCTATTCCTCTGTCTCCTCTGCTGTCCTCCCCTGAGGCCCCCCAGGTTAGGGGTGGTCTGGGGTCCCTGGAGGGGGATGGTATGGAGGCGGAGGAAGGGGCTCTCCCTCCTGGGGGGGTTGTGGCAGCTGCCGATCCCGGTGCTGCTGCACCTCCTCGGGGTGGGGTGTCACTGGGGTCGAGGAGGAGGGCATTCTTGGAGTCCAGGGGGTCAAGAGACCAGGTTGAGGCACCTCGGTCTTCACCTGCCACCCCTTGGGGGATGAGTAGGAGCAGTAGCACTGGGCCCCATCTTTCCCTCTCGAGCCCCAGGGACCCTTCTGGTGGCGTTGCTATGGGCTGCCCTTCTGGACCGATGCAGCCCCAGGTTTGTCACAGGGGAAGATCCCCTACTAGGCTCTTCCAGGCTTCGCATCCCCAGGGTTCCGTTCTGCGACCTGGTTTGTTGTCCGGGATCACGCCAGCTCAGGCCCTGTTTTCCGTATTTCAGAGCCTCAGCAGAGGACAGTTGCCTCCGCGTAGGTGCCCCTCTCCCATTCCTCTGCAGCCGCCCCCCTCTCTCCCAGACCATGTCGATCCTATGGGCCCGTTATCCTGGGAGATGTTCAGAGGCTCTGCGTCGGCCTTCCCCTCATACGTTAGATATGCATGAGCGGGTGTTTCACCTATCCCCATCGCTGCAGGAGTCCTCTGGACATTCGAGCTCTCCATCATCCTTGTCTCCCTCCTCAGAGGGAGAGGAACCCACTGCTCATCTCTCCTCCGATGCTGATTTCACTGAATATCAGCGATTCCTTTCAAGGATGGTGAGGGATCTTCGTATCTCCTTTGTTAGGCGAGACAAAACCAAACTGGAGATGCGTAAATTCCTCGGTGAATTCAGTGCCCAGCATCTGGTGGTACTATCCTGGTCTATTCCCTTCCAGGGGGCATCCAGGAGGCGTCTGTCCATTCCTGGCAGTCACCAGCCGCCCTTTCTCCAGCCCCGGCAGACTGCAGAAGAAGGTATTGTGCCCCATTGGAGTCTCTAGGTACTCTCCCCAACCCGCCTTCGGGATTGGCATACCTAGAAACTCCCTCTGGGTGCCGCCTGATGCACGACCATCCACCGGACTCAGATTCCCTACAGTTTGACCGGTGGGTCGAAGAGTGTTCTCTTCCTCTTATGCGATGTTATGCATTGCATCACATCAGGCTCACCATGCTGCCTACAGTAGGCATTTGTGGTCGATGCTGTCCCAGATCTTAGTATCAATGCCTGATACAGAGTAATCCAGACAAGCTATTGCCCTCTCTGCTATAGGCCTGGAGCTGGCAAGACACCAAACAAGGGCATTTTATGATGCCAATGAGGTGGCTTGCAGGGACAGCGATCTGTATTTGACGGACGACATGGCTTCGTCTATCAAGGTTGTCACCCCTGGTTCGGCATAGGGTGATTTGCTCCGCTTTCCAGGGGACCCGTCTTTTTTCCTCCAGAGATAGGAGACTTCTGCAGGGGCGTCCTCCGTCTCCCCATCCTCGGGGGACGACACCTAGTTCTCCTCCACCATTGGCTTCTCACTTGATTAGCCCAGGGTCTTCCCCCTCCTGTTTCCCGCCAGCAGGAGGCTGGGGGTCTTGTTCCCTCAGGGTTCCTATTATCTCCCCCCCCCCACACACACACACACACACTTCGGTGTTAGCACTTAACAAGGTGCTAAGGGGCTTATCCCCCTCATAGTTGGGCGCTCTCCTTCTGGAACAGATTTCTGCCTGGGCAGTCTGTGAGCTCTCAGCTAGAGTGTAGGGGGTTGGGATGATGAGAAGTTAGAGAATCTGCCCTTTGTGTCCAATCAGTACAAGCGGTTCAGTTGAACCTTTTCTCAGTCCTATCGGAAGGGATTCTTTCTCCCTTATCTTTGGTTACGAGCTTATAACCCTCTCATCCAGTGTATCTATGGGCAGTGTTCTCCCCTCTCAGCATCCCTTCTTTTTCTTCTCTTTCTTCTTCTTCTTCCTTTTCTCTTTATCTGTTCCTCCCTTTGAGCCGCCCCAGAAGGGAGGCCCTGCAGTCCCTTAGGGTAGGTATTCTCCCTCTTCTATCTGTCCTCTACCAGCTTATTCCTTCTTTAGTTTATATCCTTTCATTTTTCTGTCCCTCGGCTCTCTTGCCTCGCTCTCCCTTTTTTTTTTTACCCTTTATTTCGCCTCTCCGGCTACCAGAACTGAGATGAGGAGGAGTCTGCGGCACCTAATGGCCACCCCTCGCGCATGATGCAGCGTGTCACTCTCGTGGGCGTCGTCATTGGAGCAAACTCCCAAAAAAAAATCTCCCATAGCGGGTGCGCACCTCCGGCACTAACCCAAGCAGTAATGAATGGTGAATATACAAGAGAAGATCAAGAATTACGGTAGGTATGTCATTTTCATTTCCTGTACACCTTCCTGCTCCTGCAGAGGGTTCTCCTTAAGCTTCAGTCAGAGTGGGCAGAGATGATTCTAATAGCTCCCTACTGGCCGTGTTGGATTTGGTTCCCTCTGCTGTAGCAGCTGGCAGTGGAATCTCCAGTACCTTTGCCCCTGTGCACTGGCTTGCTCTCCCAGGAACAGGGCGCCCTGGTCCATCCCGACCTCAAGTCTCTGCATCTCCATGCATGGCTCCTGCAGACCTAGCTATCGCCCACTTTGGGGTTACTCTCAGAGTTCCAGCTGTCGGGAAACCACCTTCCACGAGAGCCACTTATGCCACAAAGTGAAAGCGCTTCTCCATATGGGCCACCATTCCTCACCTGGATCCCTTCACCTGCCTGGTGAATCTGAAACTGATTACCTCCTCTCCCTTTCAAACTCTGGTCTGGAGTACTCTTTGCCTGAAGTGCACCTTTCCACCATCTCTGCGGACCGTGCACCTGTTGAAGGCAAAGCTGTTGTCCAGCTGGAGGTATCCCGTATGTTCTTGCGGTGTATCCTACATTTAAAACCTCTCATTTCGGACCCCTTCCCTCCATGAGACCTTCTTTTTATGTTGGAAAAGTTCACTCTGCCTCACTTTGAGACAGCCACAAGTTGCAAGCTGCGCTTTGTCATGAAAAGTGTTATTTGTAGTTGCTTTTACTTCCGCTCAAAGGATTTCCGAGCTTCAGGCTCTGATCAGTGGTGGAGCCAGATTTGGGAGCCAGGGGGGACCATTCAGTCAATCATGGGCTCCTCAGTGGGCACTAAACAGTGAATAAAGATGGTGGTGGGGCACCACTACTCACACTCGGGCAGCCAGGAGGCGACCACCACAGACCCCCGGCCTCTGGCACGCCACCGGCGCTGATATGAAGAGCCTTACTTAATGTTTCATAGACAGGGTGTCTTTGCGTACTAATCTTAAGTTTCTGCCTAAGGTGGTGTCTGAGTTTGCGCTAAACCAATTCATCCACCTACTTATTTCCCTGAATACTCTAATCAGTGGGAGGCCTTGCTGCATACTTTGGATGTTCATAGGGTGCTGAATCGCACTCAGCCAGTTAGAAAGACTGATCAGTTGTTTGTTTCATTTGACCCCAAAAGAGAAGGGGCACCTGTTTTGAAACAGGGTTTGTCAAAATGGTTGGCAAATTGTATTGTGTACTGTTACTGCATGTACAACAAGCCCTTACTTGGGGCAGTCAGGGGTCATTCCATCAGGGGTATGGCCGCCCCTACTGCCTGTTTTAGGAATGTGTCTGCAGCGGACATCTTTGCAGCTGCCTTTTGGAGTTCGGTTCACACCTTTGTCCGTCATTACAGTCTGGATTTTGCTTCCAGACGCAGGGCCAATTTCGGACTAGCTGTCCTTCAGGGCCTTCTTTCCTGAGCAGTCTGCTCTTGTTTTCTGCCTCCTCCCAACTGACTTTTGGTCAGTTCTGGTACTGCTTGGGACTCAGGCCTACTCATGTTGCCTGCAGCAAGAGCCCCCTTCAGGTAAGATAGTATAGTTACGTAAAACTTAGCTGCAACAGTAGCACTGCGAGAGGAGCGCATGCAGCAGTCGTTGCTTTTCCTCCCTCCTTTCCCCTGATGCTTCTTCTCCTCCTTTGTGTTAATTCTGATCTTCCTCAGCCCTGAGGAACTGCCTCGGTTCTCCATTTTTGCTTTCTGCGCCTGGGTCTCCAGCAGGAGAACTGAGATAGGCTTGGGGGTCACCCCTTTATAGGATAGGCTGACATCAGCAGGGGCGGTCCCCTGTGATAGACTGCTAGCTAGAAGTTTTTCATGTGGTCCTGGTACCTGGAGGCTTCAGTCCTACCGGTGTTGCTGCAAAAACTCCTCTCGAAGATCTACTGTTACAGTAAGTTCTTATGTAACTGTACTTTTTAAGCTTTTTATTTTAGTAGAGAGCTGTTCTTTAAAGGTGATCTTCCAAGAATCAGTGTTTACTATTCGTTACCTCTTATTGATCTAAGCTTGGAAGTGCTAGGACCCAGCGGGAGCAAAGTCTTTTGCAGCCTTGGGGACTGACGGTGCTGGTACCACCCACGAAGGCTTAGTTATGTCACGCTCGTGGGTTGGCCAGTAACCTGCGCTGGCCCCTACCCCTCCTTATTTCTGTTTTCCCACCATCTAGTTTGCACTGTGGGAGTTTTTTTTTACTAAAAATGTGTAATTTTCTTCCTCAGTACATTGCTATCTTAGTTCAGTGCCGTTTTTCTTGTCACTGTTTTTCTCAATGCTGTTTATTTTAACATTTAGTTTTTATTCTAGTCTGGCTCCAAACTCTGTTCTGTTTTTTTCATTATTTTATTCATGTTGCCATGTCTGGTGCTGAGGAGCATAAGGGCAAGAAGGCCAAGCTGACCCCCCAGTGCATCAGTGTTCCTGTGGGGACCATATTGCCATTCAGGACCGGCATGACGACTGCTATGCCTGTCTTGGTGCTAAACATGATATGAATGGATGTGATGCCTGCTTCTCTGTGGACTGCCGCACTCTCGAGAAGCACGCGCGTGGAGGTGGAGCCATGATCCACCCACCTTCAAGGCAGGCATTGCACCAGGGATACCAAGATAAGATCCCTGAGCTCTTCTCTTGAGCTGTTTACCAGTACTTTATGTACTGAGGAAGTCCAGAGCACTCATTCGCCAAGATGTTGGAGGCCCGGTGGTTGGGGTCAGGTGGATAGTCCGTTTCATCTGGGAGGCTTGCTGACCACCTCTCCCCATCTATTGGCCCTTCAGGGCAGCGGATGCCCCCTGTGGTGAGACCGAAGCTATACACTGGGTCTGCTGCGGTGGGCACTTTGGCATTGTGACCTAGTGCTGCCCCAGCTCCTGGTACTAAGACCAGTACCGGTGAGTGGGACAGTTCTGGCTGCAAGACCAGGCTCCTTTTGGCACCGTTCTTGATGTTTGAAGAGGGAAGGGTTTCGGAGCCCTCTTTGCTGTAGACCCTGAAGTTATTGTCATTTCTTCCCAAGTGGTCGGATGACAGAGTGGGAGAATGATGGCACCAACCTTGGGCCTGTGGACGGGGTCTGTGATGATGGAGGCTTTGCTGGGCCTGTTTCAGACCAGGACCTTTTTGTGCCAGGAATGGCCTTCTCTTTTTCAGCCCTACCCCTGCCCGTACTGTCAGTCTCCAGGGTTAACCTCCTGATGTTCTTCCTGGCTCACCCCAGGGCAGGGACTCAGGGCTTCCCACTTAGACCCCTTGGATTCCACCTTGTGTCTGGGGAGGTGTCATGGATGGCTGGAGCAGAGTTGGGGCAGGCAGGCAGTTGTGCATGTCTGGCACTTTGTCTGGCTTGCTAGATACCCCAGTTTCCACTAGGGGTCATACAGGTAATGGCAGCTCCCACCCCCACCCAACCCCTTGGAGAGACAGTCCATAGGATGTTCCAACCCCCGCTGGCCCTCCAGCACCCGCGCTCTTCAGGAGTTGCCCCTCAGGCTGGTGCCAGGGGTGAGGCCGGGGCCCCTTTTGCCCTTTTGACACCGTCTACGGCAGTAGTTCAGGTTGCGGTGTCTGATCTGATTCCGGCACCGTTCACGGTGCCAGGGATGGTGCCGCTGGCGGTGCTGGATCTGGGGCTGACTCTAGAGGATTGGCTGGCCTAGAATCTGGGCTTGGCCCATGGGACAAGGTCAGTAATGGCGAGGAGATGAGATAGAGCGCTGGGTCTGTGGCTTACCCATTATCCAGAAGTGGCGGAAACTCTGGCAGGGGTTACAGTGCTAGTCCAGAGCCCAGCTACTCTCCGGAACCATCTAGTCTTGTCACTGGTAGGAATCGGGGCAACCGCATTGCATGCAAATGGCTTCGCTCTCTCCATCTGGACTGGTCCACAGAAGGTGGTTGTTACAGAAGGCGGGTTGCCAGGCCCTGCCCCCAAAATCAAGGTGTCCCCTGCACATTCTCGTAGCCCTGGGAAATGACCTGTCCTGGTCATCCCTGACCCTCCTCAGATCAGTAGCTGGTGTGTTCCCCAGTTACACCTCAGAGCTGATCAGGGTACTTTTAAGCCTGAGGTCCTGACACTGCCGATACCTGAATCTATTTTCTGCTCTCCCACTTCTCTGAGGAAGAGGTTTTTTTCTATCCATCTCTCCTCTGAGGCAGAGTACTGTCAATACCAGCAGTTCCTTTCAGAGATGATGTAGGACCCAAGTCTTCACCCATTTGTAGATCACAGTACTGCTTTCCTGACCCAGTCATTTGTTGGAGAATCAAACAATGACAATACTGTCATCCTTTATGGCCCCAGCCATTTTCAAAGGCATCCAGGAACGTCTGGCACCACTCCTTTGTCCCTTTTCCAGCCCCTAGGGATGTCCAGTGTAGATATTGTGCTCCCACAGGGTCTGCAGGTACTATTCCTCACCACATCTTGGGGATTTTGGTGCTGCAGACCCTCTCTGGACCTAGGCGCCAGGTGCACAACCCCTCCTCACCCCTGACACCGACTGTGTGGAGACCGGTGCTTGGGGTAGGAGAGGTTTTGTGGTGACACGCACCATGATGTGCATTTCTGCACATCAGACACACCAGGCGGTTTATGGCAAACGCCTGTGGGTGATACTGAGTCAGCTGTTAATGGCCATGCCGCATTTCAAGGCAACCAGGCAGGCCATTTGCCTTTCCACTGTGGGCCTGATGCTGGCGAGGCACCAAGTTGAGGGTGTCTCATGATGCCAGCAAAGTAGCTTCCAGACTGGTGGGAGCTGCAGTCTGCATTCAATGGGTGGCATGGTTTTGCCTCTCTCAGTTGGCACCCTTGGCTCAGCATACGGTGCTCAATTCACACTACCAGAGGACTAATTTATGTCTCGCACAGGGTCAGGTGTGAGTTGTTGAGATGCCCTCTTGCTTCCAGTCCATAGGAGCCTCCACCGGACCTGAAGGAAGTCCCTGCCCTTCAGTGGTTATCGCTCACAGGGTTGAGAAGAGTATCTTTTCCCAAAGGGTGAGTCTGCTGCTCCCTTTTGGGCAAACCTTTGGTATTCTGACTCATAAGTGGGAATGAATGGTGAAGATTGATTCCTGGAAGATACGAAAATGTCACACTCACCGTAATTGTTGCTCTTCCAGAATATCTTCACCATCCCCTGACCCCCACTCATATAAGAGTCAGAGCCTCTGGGCAACTCACCTTGTTTTTATGGGTATGTGGCATCTTCTTGCCAATCCTTCAGAGCTCTCCTCATTTCTCAGTGCTGTTTCCAAAAAAATTTGTATTCATTTATATGCTTTGTGTCTCCCACTCTCTGCCCCTTCAGGGAGGTGAATATGTACTCCCTGAAGCTGTGGTACCTCAGTCTTCATCTTGCAGCTATCTTCAGCCTCTGTCTATTGGTAACATAGCCTCATTTCAAGGCATAGACTTTGTCTACTGCTAGGAGGGGAAGTGCTCGGGAGTATTTGCCATTATGTTTCTATATACTTAGCCTGTTAAGCTGCTTTCTATCCCTCACCTAGGTATTGGGTCTTCTCTTTCCTTTCACTCTCTGGAGTGGCAAGAGGATAATAGTAGTGCTCTTGGTCTTCTCCAGCCTCTCTGCTTTCTTCTAGATTTTGTTTTAATCCTAGGTTTTAGGGGTGTGGATACAGTTCACTATCTACACTCTGGCAGGTCCACTGGAACAGTCTGATTTGCTGGATGTCTTCAAGCTAAGCACCACCCAGGCGGTATATCCCCCTAACTCCACCAGGTGACATCAGATCTTTCTTTTCGCTGGAAGAGCAGGTCACCTCCTTCATGGCTCCGGTTATGATTTAGTGCGCCATAGGTGAACTTTTCCTTCAGAGTTTTCCGAATTTTTGGGATTATATCCTCGGTTCCTCCCAAGTCCTTTCATCAGTCTTCGATGGGGCAATGGAAGTAGAGATTCAAACTCTGTATTTGGTGCCAGTAGAAGATGTCAGCCACCGACCCACATGACACTTGCATGTATTACCTGGGTGGGCAGCACAATGTGTCCAGGTGCGTCCTTTGTCTCAGCATGCTTCCTGAGTCCCTCAAGGACAGGAAGCTCCTTCTCTTGCTGGATTAGCCTTCAGAACAAGATCTGATGGACTTGCCGTAAGGGCCGCAAGAAGGCCTCCGCCATGGCGGAGTCTGCCCAGCAGTTTATGGCCCTTGAGGGGGAAGCGGTGGCTACTCTGGTGGGCGCCTCCTCAGTCTCGGTGCTGTAACTGGGGCCATTGTTGGAGAGTCATTCACCGGGCCCTTCTGGGATAAGTATTTGACTCTCCAGACCCTGGGGGAGAGTTTTCCCACTTTGGTGCCAAGCACGTGCACCGCTGGCACCAGTCATGGGACTGGGAGATCGTGGTCCTCCCAGTCCCTCGACTCACCCAACCGCTCGACAGTGATAGAGTGCTCCTCGGTCAAGGGGCAGGTGGGACAGATCGAGATTCGGTTCTCTCATCGAGCCAGTCAGCTTCAACTCTGGTCGAGCATGCTGTAGAAATTTTCCTCCAGTTTGTCAAGCAGTTGTCAGGCAAAGTCAAGGAATCAATCTCGCAGACCCTGGCGCTCCCAGTCCTCACTCGAGGACATGGTTCAGCCAGTGTCCCCCTCCAACCCTTGGCAGAAGCAGCCTCTACCAGCAGTCGAGCCTTCCACACCCATGCTGCTAGGCTTGGACAGGCACATGGTATACCACAACCAGCTGGAAGGCTCCCCACACCATCAACTATCCAGTCAGCAGTTGGGGTCAAGGTCGAGATCTTGTTCGAGACATTCCTGCTGTTGATCCCACTCAAGTGGGAGCATTGCTGCTCCTTGACCTCCTCGTCATCTGGTGAGAAGAGGCACCATTGTAAGATGTGCTGGTGCTATGAAGAACTCCTCTAGCAACAGTGGACCACCATGGGGCAGGGTAGAGATCTAGGATAGTAAACTGTATCCATGCCCTTAGAAATATAGGTTACTCACCTGTAACTGTAGATCTTCCACAGAATGGTCTCTTGCAGTAGGTCATTACTTTTGGGAGTTTCCAGCAGAGGGTGCTGTGACATAGCAGCTCCTCTTTTTTTTTTTTATAATAAAATTTTTATTAGGCACGAGGACATTTATATATTATACAAGACATTTTACATAGATACAGTATATTCATTCAGTTTATATAATTATACATTGGACTTTAAAAAAAAAAAAAAAAAACTCTCACCCAGCATCAGGACTAATTAATCACATGAACTAGACAAGGCTCGTTTTAACATTTCTCGACACGGCAGCTCTTCTAACAGTTTTGTACCAGAGACCGCCCACACATGATATCATCTTCCTGCTTCCTATATAAGGGTGGGCAGTCCTTGGTATACTCAGTTCATTTTCCCACCATCTTCAACTCTAACAGCAGCCCGAAACAACTTCTGAAAACAGCAGTCATCAACGAGAACAACCGGGGGCTCATCCAACAAGAGCTCCACCATCTACGGATCTACATTTCTGGACACACACGGAGCAGGAGTACCCCTCCTCACCTTCTCTGTCTTTCAAACAACATGAAGTCTTGCTATATTATAGACATTAGCAGTTTGTTCCAGCTCTAGAACTGCCCCGGAGTGAAATGGTTAAAACCATTCCAAAATAGAATTTTGGCATGAGAGCAGCTCTATCTGTGTCATTTCAAACTTGAACTGTCAGATTCTTTACTCCGCCTCAGTGAACAGTCGCTCCGGAGATTTCTCCTTCTGCTCGGTTCATTTCTCGGTTTAAAAAAGTGTTTTCTCGGTTGGATTTAACCTAGAATAGTTTTATTTTAACCGCAAAACCGTTCAGTTCAAGCTCTATCTGTGGTAACCGTAAGTAAATGAAGGTTTTGTCTGTGTGGAACTTGTAAGTTATCGGTTCGGTTTTGACCCGATCAGTGGGTTTAAAACTCATTTAAAACTAAAAGTTTCTATTTTAGAGTGCGGTTCCTGGTTCTTATCGGTTCTAAAAAAAACGGATTTATTACGTTTTTTTCCAATACCCGTGACACGTTAGAACCGATATGGTGTCTTGCCTGGCACCGCCGCTAAAAGGGCAAGTTTTGGTTAGCTGGCATTATGTCTGAGAAACCCAAAAGAAAAACCGGGCCCACTGGGTTTCAACACTGTGATGTTTGTGGGGAAGTCTTTGCCAAGGCTGACCCACACACCACATGTGTTTATTGTCTGAGGTTTGACCACCTCCAGTCAGACTGCCAGGTATGTAAGAATTTCCCTGCAGCCACCCTGGAAAAAAGATTGGGCAGGCTCAGGGAACGAGAGGCCAAAAAGTCCGCTGACCCGGATGGCCACCCCGGTTCAGTGCCAGCCGAACCAGAGGGAGTGCCCTCTGACCAGGGCCAGACTTCCTCTGGCAAAAGAAAAGCTGGTTCTGAGGAACCAATTCCAGTAAAGAAAACAAGAAAATCAGCAGGTCTGGGTCCAAATTCCTTCTCCAACTGCTGCAGAGAATAGCAAAAGCCATACAAATTGTCCAGTCACTGTCTCAGGGTCCGTCCGAACCACCACTATCTGGTAAAGGTCGGTTCGTCCGGTCCCAGTGGTTCAGGATTATGATATTGAGGAATTTTATGAACCAGAGGAGGGGAGGAGGATTATGAACAGTATGAATGTGGCTGGGAAGGTCTGGGTGTGCCCACTGAACCAGACATCTCCCCAGACAGACCTTTAGAATCTCCCCTATGCTGTCTGAGTCCCCATCTCATTTTATGTTTTATAAAAAAGTTGCTGAAACCCTCCAGCTTCCTTTAGAAGAGGCTGTGGATGAGCAAGAGGAGCCTGATTTTGTAGAAATGATGGATATTCCAGAGTCTAGGAGATTGTCTATTCCTTTACATAAGTCTTTTAGAAACAAACAATTAAAATTTTAAAAGCTCCTAATTCTGTGCCTCCTGTAGATAAAAGGTGGACAGAAGGTATACATTGTCAGGCCCTGATACAGAATTCCTTTCTCAGCAATGCAGTCATGTTGGGTAGTTCAGGCTGCTGCCTGTGATAAAGCTAATATTCCCTTGGCTTCACATCCTCCTGACAAGGATTCAGGAAGATTGATGCCATGGCAAAAACAGTAAATGGCAGCCTCTCTGGGACTCAGGCAAGCAAATTATATGGCTTGTAGCTAGGTATCAGAAATCTAGATGGGATACTGTTATGCAATTGGCCAAGCAGGCCCATGGCCAGCTGGCTAGTGAACTAGAACAGGTGGCTGCTGATGGCATTGAAGCCTCTAAGGTTCAGTTTCATGCTGCTGTGGATGTTAATGATGTTTTCTAGGGTCATGGCCACATCTGTAGCTTTTCGTAGGTTGGCCTGGCTCAGGTGTACTAGTTTGTCACAGGATACCCAGACTAAGGCTATGGATTTTCCTGTGGTGGGAAATTCTCTGTTTGGAGAGCAGACAGAGAATTACATGAAGAAGATGGATGAATATAGGACTACTTACAAGAGTGCCCAGGCTAAGCAGCGGCAAACCACTCCTCAAAGGCATGCCCCCAGGGGTAGGGGTAGGGGTAGGGGTAGGCCTTTTCACAGGCCTTTCTACCAGACTCAGGCCTCCTCTGCCTATGCTCAGAGGGGCTTCTTCAGAGGCAGGGGCAGACGAGGGGTGGGCAGACCTGCTCCCACCCCCCAGCCTAAAGCTCCTGTGAAACAGGCACCCTGATGGGGTGCCCAGGGCCGATTCTCCTGTACCAGTGGGGGCAGGCTGGCTTACTTCAGTCAGAATTGGGCTTCTTTAACCTCAGACAAGTGGGTTCTGGAAGTAGTAAGCCAGGGTCTGGTTCTCAGCTTCAAAAGTTTCCCAAGTTGAGGAGCAGATTTTTCTACTGCAAGTGCTTCAGAGACCCTCGCTCTGGAAACAGAGGTCTCATCCTGTTAGCTCTCAGAGCAGTAGAAAGGGTTCCTCCCTGCATCAGGGCAGGGGTCTGTATTCCAGATACTTCCTTACCCCAAAAGACAGGAGAATGGCGCCCATTTTAGATCTCAGATATCTGAACAAGCATCTTTTGAAACCAAAGTTCAAAATGGTAACTCTGGCAATGATTTTACCTTCCCTAAGGCCAGGGACTGGCTAGCCTCCTGGACCTCAAGGATGCCTATTTCCATGTCCTAATCAGAAGATCCCATCGAAGTACCTCAGATTCGAACTGCCCTCAGGTCATTACCAGTTCAGAGCAATGCCCTTCAGCCTTACCTCTGCTCCAAGGTATTCACAAAGTGTCTAGCAGTGGCCCACTTAAGGAGGCAGAGGATTGCTGTTTTTCCCTATCTAGACGACTGGCTCATTGTAGGCCAGTCCCCTGAACAGGTAAAATCTCACCTGCAGGTCACCCAGCAGCTTCTCACCTCCCTGGGTTTTCTGCTAAAGCGTACCAAGTCGGTTCTGGAACCAGTCCAGGTACTCACCTTTATAGGGGCAGAATGGACACAAAGCTAGCCAGAGCCTTTCTTCCCCAGAAAGGGTAAGGAATTTAGTGGCTCTGGCCTCTTCCTTCACTCTGCAGGTCTCTCGACCAGCAAGACACTTTCTGCAGCTCCTGGGGCACATGGCTGCATCCACAGCTGTTGTGCAGGGCCAGATTTCAGATGAGAGACATTCAGTTTCACTTGAGAACCTTTTGGTCTCAGAGAAGAGACCCCCTTTCAAGTTGGTCCCAGTGACTCGAACCTTGATCCTAGCTCTCCAGTGGTGGCAGGATCAGAGCAATTTAGAGCGGGTCCCCTTCATTTCCCTTCTCACGACTTGACTCTCACTACAGATGCTTCCCTTCTGGGTTGGGGAGCCCACATGGGCAACCTTTCCACTCAGGGAGTTTGGTCCCCCCAGGAATCTCTGCTCCACATCAATTTGCTGGAACTCAGAGCTGTCTTTTTAGCTCTTCAAGCTTTTTCTGCATTTGTCCATGACAAGGTGATACAAGTCAGAACAGACAACACCACAACAATGTGGTACATCAACAAACAGGGGGGCACTCTGTCTTCGGCCTTGTGCACCGAGGCAATGAAGTTGTGGTCTCTGGCCTATTCCCTGAACACTTCCCTCATAGCAGTTCATCTTCCAGGGAAGGACAATGTCTCAGCGGATGCCCTCAGCAGGATTTCGAGGGCCATCACGAATGGTCCCTGGATCCTCAAGTGCTGGGATAGTTTTTGCCAGGTGGGCATCCTCAGATAGATCTTTTGCAGCCCCAGACAATCACAAACTTCCTCTGTTCTGTTGCAGGCCTCCAGTGCTGGGCTCAGTTCCCTGGATGCCCTTCTTCTGGATTGGGAGGGAAGTTCCTCTATGCTTCCCCCTTCCTCTCCTATTCAAAGTACTAGTCAAAATCAGATCTCAGCCTTGCAGGGTGATTCTGATTGCCCGGATGGGCCAGGCAGCCCTGGTACCCTCCTTCTGTCTCTGACAGTCCATCTTCCCTGTGCCTCCCAGGAATCACAATCTGTTGACCTGTGCCCAGGGAAGGGTTTGGTATCCGGACCTCAAATCCCTCAACCTCAAGACCTGGCTCTTGAGGAGTTAGAGTTGCTGATTTACACCTCTCTCAGGGTGTTCTTGAGATCCTAAAGGCTTCCAGAAAGCCTTCCACTAGAGCTACTTATAGTTCTAAATGGAAAAGGTTTTGCATTTGGTGTGCTGGGAAAATATTTCCCAGAATCTGCTGAATTGCCCATTTTGTTAGATTACATGGTACATCTTAATTCCTTGGGTCTCAGACCAGCTACCCTGAGAGTTCATTTGGCAGCTGTGTCTGCTTTGTGTCAAGCAGGAAAGTCATCCCCTCTTTCCTCTCATCCTGTGTTTTCCAAGTTTTTAAGGGATTACTCCATACTAATCCTCCTTTTCGGGAACCGGCCCTGCTTGGGACCTTAATGTTTGCATTGCCCAGTTAATGCAACCCCTTTGAACCTCTGTCTTCTGCAGAGCTTAAGTACCTAACTTGGAAAACTGTTTTTCTAGTGGCTATCACTTCTGCCAGACGCATAAGTGATGCAAGCCTTGTCAGTGGAGACTGACTTATTTCTTTCCACAGGGATAAGGTAGTCCTTAGGACTAATAGGAAGTTTTGCCTAAGGTGGTTTCAGATTTCCATCTTAATCAATCTATCTCCCTTCCAGTATTTTACTGATCACTCCTCTTCGGGTGAGAGGAGGTTGTACAACCTGGATGTTAAGAGAGCTCTTAGTTATTATATAGGCGTACCAAAGGTCCTGAGTTGAATCCCTCCAACTTTTCCTTACCTATGGTGAAGTTGGGAAAAGCACACCTGCCACTAAGAGATCAAGCCAGGTGGATTGTCTCTTGTATCCAATTTTGTTATCAGAAAGTGGCAGAGCCCCGGTTTGAGGGTCATTCTACAGGGTACAGCAGCTGCGTCTCTAGCTGCCAGAGATATCCTTTATTAGAGATTTGCCAGGCTACTACTTGAAAACGGTACACACTTTTACCAAGCATTACTCCCTGGATGTCCAGGCCAGGAGATGCTCGGTTTGGCACAGCTGTTCTTCAGAGCCTATTCCCTAAGTAGGTTCTGCCCTCCTCCATGGAGGTACTGCTGTGTATTCTGCTAATGTCTATAATATAACAAGACTTCATGTTGTTTGAAGAAAAATTACTCACCTTAGTAATGTTGTTTCTTCTAATGGAGTCTTGCTATATTATAGACCTCCCCCAACCTGCCCTCTCAGAACCTCTACTTGGTAGGTGCGGGCAACCTAGTGTGGCACTACTTATGTCCTGTTAGCATTTTGTCCCTTTGGGACTTTGGGGTGTGTATGTATGCGCGTGTGTGTGTTTTATTATACTTATGTTCCATTTTCATATTATTAGAATGGTGTTAGTATTTCTGGTCCCCTGACTTGAGTCTTGGGTGTTGGGACCATCAATGGTTGTTATTATTTAGGTAGCCATTTGGCTAGTGTAGGTTACAGCTTCCACACAGACCTTAGTGAGTTTGGCTCGTAAAGATCTGACAGTTCAAGTTTGAAATGACACAGATAGAGCTGCTCTCGTGCCAAAATTCTATTTTGGAATGGTTTTAACCATTTCACTCCGGGGCAGTTCTAGAGCTGGAACAAACTGCTAATGTCTATAATATAGCAAGACTCCATTAGAAGAAACAACATTACTAAGGTGAGTAATTTTTTCTTCTTACTCATCGACAGCCACCATACCATCAACGATGCTTGTATATATTGACGGCTTATAACTGTCAACTTCCTCATCGACATCTACCACTGTCGATGTGTCTGTCAGTATTCTCATTGGCGGCTACCATCGGCGATGTCACAGCATTGTCATCGGCGGCTACCAACTCACAACGATGCATCTATATTCTCACCGACTGCTACCACCATCGACGATGCATCTATGCTCTCATTGACGACTATCGCCGTCGACGATGCATGTATATTTTCATTTCCACATCCTCATCGACGGCTCTCACCGTCGACAAGGCATCTGCAATTTCATTGACCACCTATATCTGTCAACTTCCTCATCGACAGCTACCACCGTCAACGGTGCATCTATTTTCATTGACGACCATACTGTCAGTGTTCTCATCAACGACTACCTCTGTCGACGATGCATCTCCATTATCATTGACTACAACCCCATCAACAATGTATCCCTCTTGCTCGTCAACGGCTATCCCCTGTCGATGGTGCCTCATAATTCTACCTACTTATTTATAGGACGTTTGCACTCCCTCGTCAGTTATGCTTCCAGCACTATAAAAAGGAAGTACGTAAATAACCCTTTCTGGGTTACATTAAAGTTACAGAATGGGAGAGATCCTCCTCAACCTCTGTACTTCACGCCTCATCAACGGCCACCGCTCCAGGTGTCCCTCCATCAACAGCACGCCCTTATATTCATTCTTAGTAAATGGGGCTTCATAAAAAAACCCAGTGGCTTATACCATGTTTTCTGCCCCTCCACCCTCTTAGGTGGACAGTCACGGGGTCAGGTGGCCAGAGATCTGGACCCTGGTTTTCACCACCAAGGGGCAAGATCTGCTCAGGCAACATGTCCACCCCCCCCTCCTTGTGTTTCACGCACCCCCCCCCTTTTCAGAAGGTACTGAACATCTCCACTGTAGTACGGCATGTCTTGCATGCCATACGGCACTCCCTGCTCTCTGATCCTAGGGGGCAGGGCAACCCTCCACGATCTCCGCCTCTCCCGCCAAAGAATTTTCATGATGACCAGGATCCATTCCCACCCTGGTCACTTCCTCCTTGTGTGGAAGACTATTTTTCAGATAAACAAGAGCTCCTGGTTAAACTTCACCGGTGGCCTTGACCACAGTGATTTCCAGGAGCTGGAATTTCTTCTTCAGTCTCCCTTTTTCGAAAATCTCTTCTTTGGGTGTAGCCTGCCTGGACTCCGCAGCACCCTCTCCTGATGACCCTTTGTTCTGTGAAATGATGATACAAATATAGAAAGTCATGGGATTCTCTGTCTCAAAAACATGACAAAGTAAGGATATAGGCTGGTCCGGTGGCGCTGAGGTGCTGGACGTCTCTCTTTGCAGCACACCGGCGACTGTCCAGGAGCAAGCCTGACTGGCCTGAGGTCGGCATGGGAGGGAGGGCGGAGCTGGATGGAGCAGCCGCCAAGGCAGCTCTCCCTCGGGAGGTGGGTGGCATCCTCACTCCCTGCTACCCCTGGTGGAGCCGAGGAGCTGTGCAGAAAGCAAAGGTACTCATGATAGGCAATGGGGCGGGCGGAGGGAGGGCCGCCACCAGGAGCAAGGCGATATGCGGCTTCCACACGCATGCGCATTTCCTCCTGGGGTCCCTCGGTAAAATGGGGAGAAAGCTGAAAAACACTGCAGGCAGTTGGATGGTGACTGACTTCGCAGGCACCGCCTCTGGACCGGGGAAGGGTAAGCCCTGCAATTCCGGGACGGAGCTGGGGGAGTCGGTCAGATGGGGGCCATACGGGGACAGGAGAAAGATAGATGTGATTAAAAAAAAAAAAAAAAAGTAAGGATATGGCAGAATACCTTGATTTGCCAGAGGAGCATATTTGGGTGGTTCCCCCACTAATTACGAACTTGCCAGAATGCCATGCTGGCTGCCTCACATCAGTCTTCAGCTATCTCAGCTGTTCCACATAAGGTGGATCATATTTATCCAGCTTCTCTGGTTCTTCCCTTCCTGTCAAGCTTTCCGGAAAGTGGACTCTGTACTGCCACTCATGATCACATGAGCTCCTTACCACCTCATAAAGAACCCCGAAGACTTGACTTTCTGGAGAAACCGTTTTTTTTTTTTTTTCCTTTTCCTTCTCCAGTTCCATGAATATCAGAATTCCAAATTATATGGGTCATATGATTAAATACCACCATACCCCTTGAGTTATCTGCCATTGAGTTTATCAGTCACCTCCCTCCTTCACCTAACTGAGAAGTGATTATTGGCTACTATATCAACTGGTAATGCTAATTCCCGTCACCTACCCAGGTTGGGACATGATGCCGTCGGTACCTCGGCCCAAAGGTCAGCTATTGGCATTTCCTTGCGATGCCATACTGGGCTCCGCTTTTCAGGACTTACGCCTGATGTGCAACCTAAAATAGCTAAAGCTCCCTTTTTCATGGGTCCAATTTATTTGGGCCAGGTACTCGAACTTTACTAGATAATTTATAGGCATCAGGCAGAACTCTTCATACAGTTCATGGCATGTTCCACACTCCGCATACAACCTACCTTTCTTAATCCTCTTCCTATTTTGAAAGAGGTGGAAAATACAGAGATATCAATACAGGCGGCTATTGAGGTTGTATTCAACTCACAAGAGGCAACACCTCCGTCACCTGTGGATGCCACCCCCACCTTCCCGGGGGGGGGGGGCTGGGCAGCCAAACACCTAGTGACCCATTAGGGTTTTTCTTTTCCCATCCTTCCTCGACCCAGCCTCGGAGGCCATGGGCAGTCATCTTTGCTCTCCATTTATAGGTCGGGGCACACGATCACTTCAGACGAATGGACACTCCAGATTATACAGAGGGGGTCATACGCTGGAATTTATCTCTGGGCCTCCTTTGTCCTCCCCATCATATTCCTTATAACCATCAGATCATATATCTATCCTTTCAGAGAATTTGATGTGTCTACTGGTGACGCACGCCGTTTCTCCAGTACCCCCCTCACATGGGATTTTACTCCCACTTCTTTCAAGTACCCAAATGAACTGGAGACCAGCATAAACGGTTTTGCATGATAACCTTGACTTCCATCATGCCAATACTACAACAGGAAGATTAGCTTTGCCGGCTCAGCTATGAAGGGTGCCTACCTGCATCCACCCTGCTCATCGCAATCTTCTTCATTTTCTACATGCTTGATTAACACTATTAGTTTGAAGCACTCCGGTTTGACCTCTCTTCAGCCCTGAGTGTGTTTACCAAATACCTAGAGGTAGTTGTAACAGCTTTAAGAGAGAAATGGTATTTTATCTTCCCATATTTAGTTAGCTGGCCTATCAAAGCAGAACAGCTTTGCTTTCTCACCTCGAGGCTACCCTGCAAATATTTTCACACTCTAGGGATCACAGTCAGTTGGCCACAGTCCAAACTGACCGACTCAGTCTCCAGTACATTGGAGCCATCCTAGATACAGTCTCAGCCAGAACTTACCGTCCAGCCATCCGGCGTGCCACACCCTTGTCTCTGGCATCACGCATACAGACTTAGAAAGTAGTCACAGGTAGACAAATGCTATACCTTGTGGGTCACATGCTCGCCGCCGTCCCTACAGTAGCACTCGCCAGTCTTCATATGACACCTCTTCAGTGAATCCTCCAGAATCTATGGTCTCAAAGAACAAAAATTTTAAGGACAATTCAGAGTTACTCCCTCCCTGCCGTCAGCTCTGCCTTGATGGTCAGTCAAAACCAATGTATGAGCCGGCGCAGCGGTTGGATTTCCCCATGCGACGCCGGCGACCTGGGTTCAGGAACGGACTCGGATCGTCGGAGGGACGGCAGGGGGGAGAAGGATGGAGCATCCTTGGACGGCTGTCCTTCTCCGGGGGGAGGGAGGGGGTGATTGTTCGGTGTCTAGTGACACCCAGCGGAGGCTGGGGTTGCCACTAGTAACACCGACATCTGGACCTTCAGGGGCAGGGCGGACACTGGTCATCATTGCATGTCCCCGCCCCTCGCGCACAAAGGGAAGAAAACAACCGGGCTTGGTCTGTCTCTGTGATGCCCTCCCCCTGGGCCCTGGGGTCTCCACTAGCCTCCGGTTTCAGCTCCCCAACTAGATATTAGTTGTGCGGCGACCTTGGGTAAGTCGCCGCACCCCTGCCCTCTGGGGGGGCCAGGGTGACTGGGAAGTGCTGATGATGACTGGGTGGAGGCACGGGGGGCATGACTAGGCTGAGTTTCGACGGAGCTGACCCAGAAAAAAGTATAGTAAATAATAAAAAAAAAAATTATGAATAAGGAATGTCTTTTTGGTCCCTCCCCCGCAGACGTTCACCACGGTTGCTTCCCTGACAGGAGGGAGCACACCCCTGGTTCCTTATCGGACACAGGGCGCGTGAACCACTTCTCTCCCTCAGCCTCACATCAAAAACCTAGAGCTGAGGGCATTCCGCTTAGCCCTTCCCAGCATTCCAACCTCTTTTGACTCTAGACCGTTGCTGATCCAATCAGACAACACTGCAGTGGTGTTTTACCTCAACAATCAAGAAAGTGCTCCAATCTTCAACCTCTTGACTAAACATTAAAGAACCCTGTTACCTTCCTACCTGAAGGTTCTACACCTTCACGACAGGCCGCTGCAGACACGTTCATAATTAGTCTACCAGTGTCCTCTCCTGTTGCCTATATTCTCCTGGCCTCCTGTAAGCCAGCAACCAGAGCAACATACAATTCCAAATGGAAATGCTTTTCCATATGGTCTACCTCTTAATCTTTGAACCCTTACTCTTGTCCCCTGACTAAGGTTCTGGACTACTTGGCCTCACTATCTGAGTCCGGTTTGTTACTCTTCCATCAAAGTCCACTTGGCCGCCATCTCGGTCTTCCATGAACCTCTGTATGGCACGTTACTGCAGCAACATCATCTAGCTAAGATCTTTTTGAAAGGAATGTTTTATGTTAAACTTCCTATTAGAGGACCCACTTCTCCGTGGGCTCTCAATTTTATGATAGAAAAATTGACTCTAAAGCCATTCGAGCCAGCAGCCACTTGTGACCTCCGTTTTCTTTCATGGAAAACACTATTCCTTATGGCTGTCATTTCAGCTCGCCATATTTCCGAGCTTCATGCCCTCATATGCAGAGAACCCTACTTGATTTTCCACGTGGACAGGGTGGTCCTTCATACCGACCCATCCTTCCTTCCTAAAGTAGTCTCTGAACATACTGTAAATCAGTCCATGGAGCTTCCGGTCTGCTACCCTGAAATACTCCAATCACGGTGAACATCTCTTACATACCTTAGATGTCCATCGCATACTACGCTGTTACACTAATCGTACCTGGTCAATTAGGTAAACGTCTCATAAACTATTTGTCACCTTTGCCTCTGGTGGAGAAGGACTTCCTGTTCCTAAACAAAACCTTTCTTCCTGGTTGGCGAATTGAATTACCTTTTGTTACAAAAAGTACAAGACTTTACCTGGACCTGTCCAAGCCCATTCCACTAGAGCTATGGCCACTACTGCAGCTTGTTTTAAAGGGGTCTCCATATCAGATATCTGCAATGCAGCTACCTGATCCACAATCCATACTTAAGGCATTACAATCTGGATATTTCCTCACGACGTAGGGTGGCCTTCAACCACACAGTCCTACAAGGTCTTCTTTCCTAATTTTCCTCCCACATGGACATAACTGCTTGGGATTCTCCCAAAAGTAATGACCTACTGCAAGAGACCATTCCGTGGAAGATAGTACAGTTATGTAAAATCTTACCGTAACAGTAGATCTTCGAGGAATGTCTCTTGCAGTAGGTGCAGTCCCACCCTCCATTCCCCCTCCTTCTCTAGGAGAGAAAATTCTGGTCCAGTGACTTTTGATTGGGACTCCTTGGTACCTCTGCTTCCCCTTGGTCCTCGCTTTTGCGAGCTGAATCCGACGGGGGAACTGAGGATACCAGGGACCGCCCACACTTATATCGGAAGCAGAAAGTTGATGTCATATGTGGGCAGTCCCTGGTACAAAACTGCTAGAAGAGCTGCCGTGTCACAGCGCCCTCTGCTGGAAACTCCCAAAAGTAATGACCTACTGCCAGAGACACTCCTCGAAGATGTACTGTTATGGTAAGATTTTACTTAACTGTACTTTCTAGGGGTGGTATATAGATTACAGCCACACAACCCACCCGGCCTCCCCTGGCAGGTGGCACATGGATCCCTGCTTTCAGCTTGCAAAGCTCTAACGTCACAGGGTGGAGCCAGAGAATATACCACCAGGGTGGTGGGAGGAGCTTAGCTTAAAGACACCCAGTGGATTGCCTGCTCACAGGAAATTGCCAGAATGTGGATGTAAACTGTATACCACCTTAGAACTATGATTACAGTTGGCACAATCCAAGTTGTCTTTACTTTTCTTGGCCAAGAGGCAAATTAAGGCCTCATTCATGGAGTCAGGTAGGCCTCCCGAACGTAAAGATTCCCTGAATGTAGCCTCAAGATGTTCTACCATAATGGGGTTTAAATGCTTATAAAATTCACCCCGCCGACCATTGGGGCCAGGCATTTTCCCAGCGGGAGCCTTATTTATAACTTCTACAGCTTCATGTAAAGAGATGGGAAGATCTATCGTTTGCCTTTCAGCATCCGACAGTATGGGTAATTCAGTTTACTGATCAGATCAGACCCCTGACTTGTACAGTTACATATAGAAGTCTTTAAAGCATGCATTGATGGTTTTAACATTATAAGAAACAGACCCCCTTCCATTCCTGATTTCCCTTGATAATGTTCTGATCTTGCTGTTTTTAAGATGGTATGCCAAAAGCTTGCCCACCTCCCAGTATCTTTGCTTCACTCAAAGTGCGTATTCAGTTTTGGACAAATGTAATTTGCTTATTGTATACTGTAATGATTTCATATAACAGGTTCTGCTTTGTAGGAGACCTTTTGAAGTCTGATAATGTGCTTAGGAGTAACTCCTTATCTGATAGCTCTTTACTTTTTTCTCTTTTTCCTAGATGCAAAACTAATAATCCTTCCCCTAATAACATGCTTTTAAAGCCTCCCAAACAGTTTTCGCTGAAACCTCACCATTGTTATTAATGTCAAAGTATGACTTTGTCGCGTCAGATGTGCAGATAAGGAACTTAGGATCCTGTAGTAATGAAGTATTAAATTCTAGGGACATGGATATGTTGTTCATCCACACTTCTTGTCATGTCCCTTTCCCCTTTAATTCTTGCCGGAAAGTCTTCAGTCTGGCTCCTCCCACCCACCCGGGTGGTATAACCCTCAGCTCCACCCCGTGACCCCAGATCTTCCTATCCGCATAAAGATTCAGGTTTCCTCCTCTCCGCTGCCGTGTTTTGTAGGCCCTGACTTCGATTTCTTCGGATCCTCGGAAGATTAAGTTCATTTGAGCTAGCAGTTGCGACTTTTGCCATTCAATCATGGAAGATGAATCTTAGCCCGGTTTTCGCCAGTGCCCGTGTAGCCAGAAAATGTTGCGCACACACCCACATACCGCGTGCATCTCCTGCTTGGGTGTCGGCCATGGCATCCAGGCATGTGAGATGTGTCTAGCTTTTCACCCGAACATCCTCGACGATCGTCTTGCACGGCTCAAGTTGGGCAGGCCCAAGAAACGGAATCCACCAGTGAAATCCAAGGAAGCCCGGTGGGCGGCGTCCACAGCGGCAGGGTCCACCAAGCAATTAGAACAGATGCAGGCCTCCAAGGAAGAGGCGGCGCAGGCTGTAGAGCTCTCCGCTAGGCCAATTTTCGTTCCACTCAACCTGGGCTCCACGTTCTTGGGCTGCTTTGGGGAGATGTTCCAGTCTCTTCCCACCAAGGGCGAGGGACCTTTGGGCTCTCATACCTCCAGGTCCTGTGACAAGGAACTGAGAGATTCTTCATCTCAGCTAAGACGTTCTTGGGATCGAGAGCGATCTCAGTCCCAGGAATCACCAGTCTCAACCTTGGTTGAGATTGCAACCTCGGCCGCCGGCTTCGCCATCCTGCCATCAGGTCAGCCGGCTGAAGTCTCGATCAACGCTGCGGTTGAGATCACTCTCGACTCTATCGATCAGTTGTCGGCCGACGACAACTCTCTTAACAAGACTCCAGTCCTGTTTCTTCCCTGTGAGGAGTCTCAGCCTGCTGGCAATCCCATTGAGGAACCGGTCCCTGATCCGGGAAATTCACCGGTTCCCCCGGTGTCCCCCGAACGACCTGCTCGGCCAGTGCGATAAAGGTCGAGATCTGGTACCCCCTTGACCGATAGGCCAAGGAAGGCACAGAAGCGCACTAAAAAGAGGCAACACCACCGTTCATTTTCAACCTCCTCAGATGAGGAGAGGCTTCAGCCAAAAATCCGTTGACACTACGAAGATCTAATGTGGCAACAGCTCATTCTGTCTGGCAGAAGCCTTCTATGATTTCCACCCCAGCCATTACTTGGCTTTCGTCTCCCTGGCCGAAGCTGGCTCCATTAGAACTGGTTAAATGGGTTCCTCTGCCCACGGAGCCGGTAAAACCTGCCCCGGTTCAGCTAAAATCGGTCTCTCCACCAATAATGATGGACCCGCCACCTAAACAGCCTTCGGAAGGGGCTCTTTTGAAGGAAGCCTGGACTCTTCTGGGTCTTCCCCACAGGATTTCAGTCACCCTTATGCCTGACCACTCCAGGCGCATAGAAGAGGACCTTGGTGACCAACCGATTTTATCCGGATATCTCGGATTCTGACTACACCGACCTCCACTCTTATCCGCTGGATGATGAGTCAGTAGGTAGTCTGTCGAAGGAGGAAGGCCCTTCATCATTTTTGGGAATTCTTCGTCTTATCTCCGAATCCACGGGGATGCCCCTGGAACCTGTCCAGAAATGAGTGGAGTACCCTTTTGCAGATATTCTTAACAGAGGGGATACCTCTATGGAAGCCTTCCCAGTGGCTGAGGCCATTGTAGGCCCGGCTTTGGAGCTCTGGCAGCATCCTGCCTCCTGCCCAGTGCCGTCTGCCCGAATGGCCCACAAGTATGTGGTGCCCATTGGGTCCCTCTCGGGGTTCACGGAACATCCCTCAGCAGAGGGGTTAGTGACTGCTTCTGTGTTCAGTTGCACAGGCAGCTCTGCCGACGCTGATGTACCTCCTGACAAGGAGTCCAAAAAAGTGGATCACTCTACCAGGAAGGTCTATGCAGCCTCCTCTCTAGGTCTCCATCAGGCAAGCTCAGCCATCATCATGGCGCACTTCCCCATGCCCTCCTGGGCTCCTTGGACGAAGTTCTCCCACACCTCCCCGCGGACCTTCAGACTACGGTTCCGGAACCAGGTCTGAGCCATTGCCAAGCAGCAACTTCAGACGGCCTTGGACCTCGGGGACTCTTGCGCCCGTTCGGTGGCAGCCGCGGTTGCCATGCACCGCAGGGCTTGGCTGAGGTTTTCCACCTTTACAGTGGATACCTAGTACAAACTCACTGATGTTCCTTTCCTGGGGACCAATCTCTTGGGTCCAGATGTGGATGGTCACCTTCAGCGAATTGAGCAGTCCAGTGCCACCTTGGACTCTGCTACTTCTGCTCAAAAGGACGCCCCTGGCTCCAAGAAACAGCAGCAGAAGAAGAAGCCTTTTCGGCACCCTGCCCCTGCGGCCAAGCAGCCCTCCTTCCAGGTGGGCAGCAACAGCAGGCACAAGCTTGGCGCCCTTGGCCCAAGTCCGGGTCTCCAGCTGCCCGCAGACAGGGAGGTCGGGGTTCCAGTGGGTTCCAGTCTGGACCCTTTTCCTCTAAGCCTGCCCAGTGTCGGGATAGGGGATTCCACCTGTAGTTCCATCACGCCAGCTCTGGGTCCTCCCATGGGGGAACAGCTCTGCCACTTTTTTCCCACCTGATCCGCTGTTACCACAGACAGGTGGGTCTTAGAAGTGGTCGACCAGGGTCTGCCAATAGAGTTCGAGCGGTACCCTCCCTAGCGAGCCCGCGCCTCACGGGAGGAGAGAGTATCAGCCCACACTTAGTTGGCTGTGAGAGACGACATAGCCCAACTTCTCCTCAAGGAGGCAGTGATTCGAGTGGAAGATCTTGCAGTCAACCCAGTGTTCGTTTCCAGGTACTTCCTGAACCCAAAGCGGGCGGGGGGGCTGGCACCCTATTCTAGATCTGCACGATCTGAATCGGTTTCTCAGGCCATGCACCTTCAGGATGGTAACTCTGTCCCAGATCATACCATACCTGGAGCAGAACATGTGGTTCTGCTCACTGGATCTCCAGGACGCGTTTTTTCATGTCCCAATCCATCCGTCTCACCAGCGGTTCCTCCACTTCAGAGCGTTGGGAACCCTACACGAGTTCCAAGCCATGCCATTCGGCGTGTCATCGGCCCCACGAGTCTTCACCAAATGCATTGCAGTGGTGGCAGCCCATCTCTGGCATCGAGGGGTCAGAGTATACTCTTACCTTGATGATTGGCTCTTAGCTGGTTCCACCCAGCAAGAGGTGGAGAGATCCAGGGATCTGGCCCTCCAGACCTGCTCTTAACATGGCCTCCTGATCAACGAGGCCAAGTCGGAGCTCATGTCATCACAGGTGATATGCTTCATTGGGGCAGAGCTTGACTCTTGCCGAGCCAGAGCATGGCTCCCAGCGGACAGGGTGGAGGTTCTCTCCTCCTTTGCCCAGTCATTTCTGGTTGGGCACTTGCGCCCTGCCCAGGATTTTCTGCGTCGTCTGTGGTACATGGCGGCCTGCACCACTGTGGTCAGATTGGCCCGGTGGCATATGCGCCCCTGCGGTGGGAGCTGGCCACCCAGTGGACTCAGCGATATGGTCACTTCAACCAGGTGATCACTGTGACCCACAGGATGTGGGACGCTCTCCAGTGGTGGAACTTCCTAGACCGTTTACCCGCCACGAGCCAACGGTCATCTTCATGACCGATGCGCCTCTCACGGGCTGGGGAGCCCACATGGGGAACAACAGGGCCCATGCATTCTGGACCCCTGAGGAATCACAATATCACCTGTTGGAGCTCAGAGCAGTCAGGCTGGTGCTGTCAGCATTCGCTCGGCAGCTTCAGGGTCAAGTGGTTCAGCTCCAGACAGACAATACCATGACCATGTACTACCTCAGCAAACAGGGCGGCACGCACTCCCAGCTGCTGTGCAGGGAAGCGCTCTGCATCTGGACACTCGTGAGCCAACTTGAGGCAGATCTCCTAGCCATTCATGTGGCAGGAATCTCAAACCAACTGGCGGATGCTCTCAGCCATGTAGGTGAGACATCCCACGAGTGGCCTCTCCATCCAGAGGTAGCTCACAGCATGTTCTCCCACTGGGACAAACTGATAGTGGACCTTTTTGTCTCCAGGGAAAACACCAAGCTGAGGCTGTTTCATGCCCGCCCCCCACAGCGGGGTTTGCTGCAGGGAGATTTCCTCCTTGAGGCCGTGGACCCCAGGCCTCTGCTATGCCTTCCCTCCATTTCCCTTGATCCACAAGGTGCTTTTCAAGGTGAGGAGGGACAAGGCGCAGGTGATCCTCCTAGCCCCAGACTGGCCCTTCCAGTCATGGTATCCAGATCTCCTCAGCAACAGGCTCCCGAGGCATCTTCCAGCACGCCCGGACCTGATCTCAGTCAGTCAGGGGAAGGTATTCCATCCAGACCTTCAATCCCTGCACTTGACAGCCTGGTACCTGAGTGGCTAGAGTTCCAGGCTTTGGGTCCCTCCCAGGATGTACTCACAGCAGTGGAAGCATCCAGAAAGGAGTTGACCAGGAATTGCTACTCCTTCAAATGGAAAACGTCCCATTTGGTGTCAGGGCAAGGATCTGGACCCTCTGTCCTGCCCTGTGGCTAGCATTTTAGACTACCTTTGATCTCTGTCCAAAGGGAGTCTTCGGTCTTCGACCCTTAAGGTGCACCTGGCAGCCATCTCTGCTTACCGGGCGTGGGCCAGTCAGCAGATGGTGGCACAGGAGAAGGTGGTCTGGCGCTTTTTCAAGGGCCTAGATCACATGTCCCCTCCGGTGCATGAACCTCCACCTCTGTGGGATTTACTGCTGGTTTTGTCAAAACTCATGGGCAGGCCATTCGAACCAGTGCATAAGTGTGAGCTATCACACTTGTCATGGAAGACGGCCTTCCTGGTAGCTATCACGTCAGGCAGAAGGACTGGGGAGCTCCAGGTGGTTTCGGTGGAGTCTCCTTACCTGGTCTTCCACAGGGACGAGGTGGTCCTGTGCCCGCACCTGAAATTCCACCCCGAAGGTGGTGTCAGAGTTTCACCTTAATCAGGTATTGACTCTGCCTTTGTTCTACCCGAACTACACCTCAGATGCTGAGTTCAGGCTCCATACTTTGGACCTGAGATGAGCTCTCTCCTGTTACAAGGAGAGAACGGCGGAAATTCAGGGAGAGGTTCGCCCTCTGTTTGTCACTACACTGAAACCGCTTCTGGCAGACCTGCAGCAAAGCAGACGTTTGGCAGATGGATTACATCTTGCATTGATCTGAGCTATAGGTTGGTGGGTAGGGAGCCTCCTGTAGGGCTGCCGTGTCGGTGGCTGCTTCCAGGGACATCCCTATCCAGGAAATCTGCTGGGCTGCTACCTGGAAGACAGCAAACACCTACATCACCCACTACCACATTGACCTTGAGTCATGCCGGGATGCTGGTTTTGGGGCCTCAACTCTCCAGTCTCTCTTCCCAAAGTAGGGGATGTGTGCCTTGCCTCCCTCCCTCCCGGAGAACTGCTAGGAGTCTGCCAAGAATTGTGGAAGAACATCATATCCATGTCCCTAGAAAAACGGGTTACTCACTTGTAACAGTAGTTCTAGGAGAGATATATGTTGTTCATCTGCACTGACCCACCCGTCCTCCCCGGCTCCGACGCACAAACCTGGCTTCCAGCGGGCCAAGATCTGGCGTCATGGGGTGGAGCCGAGGGTTATATCACCCGGGTGGGTGGAAGAAGCCAGCTTGAAGACCTTCCGGCAAGAATTAAAGGGGAAGGGACATGCCAAGAAGTGTGGATGAACAACATATACCACTCCTAGAACTATTGTGTCCGGTGAGTAACCTGTTTTTTTCCCTGTCTATGACTCTCTGGAGCCATTTTCAAGAAGGATAGAGGCTTGAAATAGGCATGGTCAAAGATTAAGATATTCTCATAATCTGTACTACAACCATATTTCATAAACCCAGAGGAAGGAAGGAAGGAAGTAGTAGTCCAGTCTACTGAGTACAGCAGATAAAAAGGAGTAATCCCTTCCCTGAGGATTTGCCAGTCTTCAAGCATCTAAAATGCCTAAGTCCCTCAGAACAGCATGCAGCATTTGTCTAGATTTAGTTGGAGGGTGCTTAGTCTTTGTATTTGATCTGTCCAGTAAAGGATCCATAACTTCATTAAATCCCTCTCCCCCCCCCCCCCAAAAAAAAATTACTTCATATTCTCCCAGAGAACACAGTAGCAGACTTAACGATTGAAAAAAAAGATCTTGTTTCAAGTTAGGTACATAAACATCGCCCTGGGCAATGTTATTCCTGCATAGGGGACCTGTCAGAATTTGACATCTACCTTCTGTGTCATACAAATGGTCATGTTTAGTAAAACCAACCCCTTTTTTGATTAGGATAGCTCCCCCACCCCCCATTTTTTTTGAAGAAAAAACGCTGTATTGTACATTAGCTACCCGTTGCCTGTTAAACTTTGATTATAAAGTTTTGGCTAAGATACTAGCCAATAGGATAATGCCAATATTACAGAAACTTGTAGATAAGGGGCAGGTGGGTTTTGTGCAGGGGAGGCAAGCTTCAGATAACTTGCATAGACTGCTCTCAGTAAAATGGGCTGCACAATCCAATAACTTACCTAAAACACCTGTGCTGGCAATCTCTCTCGATATTGGGAAGGCTTTTTGATTTACTAGAATGGGATTTTTTGAATTTCATTTTGAAAACATACAATTTTGGTCCCTTCCTTCAAAATTGGATTTTTGCTGTTTATAACTGACCCAGAGCTTCAGTTATTACTAACCAAAAATCTCAGATCCATTTTCATTGCACAGGGAAACCAGACAAGGGAGCCCTTTATCCCTTTTACTATTTGTCCTGGCCATAGAGCCTTTGACACGAATAATGCAGTCCAGTAGGATACATGGGGTGCGGGTTGGAATTCAAATAAGGTATTTGCTTTTGTTGATGACATTCTGCTAACTTTGATGCAACTTCATTTCTCCTTACAAAATTTAAACCCACTCCTTACAGAATTTGGTCTGATTCACGCATGCCTGAATTCAGAGCTGCAACTTTCAGTAACAAAATTAAATAGGTTAAACTGTTCTGTTTTCGATGGAGTTTGCTTCTAAAGGTAGAGCTCCAAGAATACTACGAAGCACAATGTTTCTTTTACTTCAAGAAAACATGCCCCAGTCATCATTAAGGAGCGTTCTGGCACACACCAGAAAGATAACCAAGCTCGCCAACTAGCCCACAAGGAAAGCAGTCTTCTGGTGCGGTGGCACTTTTCGGAATGGCGCTTCCAGGACAGCACTTGCAACCACCATCAAGGCAAGAAAAGGTTACAATTAAATACCATATGTTGGCTGCAAAATTAAAAAAACATAAAGGTTGTGCTAATCGTGCATTGCTGCAGCCCTAGTGATTGGCAAAAGGGTTTAAGACAGTTTTCCTTTAAGCTTGTGTACTAAAACTTGAGACCAGTATCAGTGAACACAGCCTCATAGTAAAACTGTGGCATGTTATTGCTTACTCAGGATGACTCCAATGTGGGATAGGTACAAACTCTCTTAACAAATAACCGGCGCACCTCTTTCCCGTCTGTTAGTAAGGCATCCCTAATCGTAACTGTGCCATGGGGGCCATTTTAAAAATTTTAATTAGCAACCCAGCCCCACTACTATATACATAATGTGATATCTCGTTCATATAAAGGAAAATTGGCAAAACATCAAGCCTGATCAAGCACAAAAAGCAAAAAATGTTCCCATTCAGCTGTGTACTGTGTAAACAAGTTCTGGCACCTGGTTCGGCAGTCAAACCTTTAAGCAAGGAATTCAGTCCTTTTCTTCGGACTAATTCGACTGGCTCTGTTCTAGAGGTATTCTTGTGGAGAGTTCTGCTACCAGCACATCAGCTTTTTGCCATGCTTCCTCTGGATCATTAAATTGAAATGTGTGTCCCCCGTAGGTTTACTCAGTTTTGTAAGACATAAGAAGTCTTATGCCCATCTAGGTAATTCGGAGACGTGACGGGGCCAACAATAAATGCGCGACTCCCAACCCTCTCAGCTGCCTGTGTAAAGGATCAAATAATTTGCGTCTGTTTCTTGTGGCAAACAACCAGTCCAGGAAGATTTTAATCTCATGGCTTTCTATGTTGAGGGGATAGTCCTCCTTTGCCCAGTTAAGAATAGAATCTCAAACTTCAGGTCCCGTAATGACGAGCAGTATAGTTCTAGAGGCCTCTTGGTCATCTTGTGCCTTCCTAAAGTTGACCCAGTGTGCCCATTTAAAGGCATCCAATTCCGGTTGTGCATTTGGAGGCATAGAAGCCAGGATCCATTGCCGCAGAAAGGCCAGTAGGTTGTCTCCTTCGAGATGTTTCGGGACCCCAACCAGTCAGAGGTTCATGGCCCTGTTCACGTTTTCTATCCTTTCCAGAGGGGCCCGCAAGTGTCGGTTCTCAAGAGTCATTTTATTGAAAGTGGCTTGAGTTTTTTGAGATTTGTTGTTGACATCCAAGACCGTTTTGACTGCCAGATACATCTTGGGCTCCCAATCTGTCGAACACCTGCTCCACCTTTCTATCCATGTCCCTGACTGCCTGAAAAATGGTGTCCCACAGCAGGGATTCCCCTGCTCCACTTGAACCCTGCTGCTTGATCTAGAGCACCATGTTGGCCTTGCAGTGTCTTCTCTGTCGCTTTCTGACCACCTCCTGTAGCCCCCTTCAGACGTCCCATATCATTTTTAGTATCATTGGGTTCCAGAGGAGAAAATAGAGTTATGCAAATAGTTTTCTCTTTTGTTGCCTTAGTATTCTGTTTTCCTCAATTAGATGTGGAGCATGATGCAGAGCTAGTTAGAAGTATGTCCTGTTATCAATGTGGCTCTCTAGCGCCCCTTCGGAATGTGCTTTTAATGGTAAGAAATTTAAAGATATGCCGGCCCGGTGGCGCTGAGGGTTGAGGTGCTGGACATCACACTTCGCACCACACTGGCGACCTGGGTTCGGGAATGGAATCTGGCTGCCAGAGGTCAGCTGGGGAGGATTGAGCGTCCGGTGGGTGGCTCTCCTCTCTTAAGGGTGGAGTAGTGGGTTACACTTGGCATTTGGGCGACCCCGGTGGAAATTGGGGTCTGTATGGGTCAGCGAAGTCAGGGGTGTAGCGCGGCAGACGCCAGCAGCATGCCTGCGCAGGCATCATTGCACGCTGCGCTCTGGGGAAACCACAGAAAAAGGAAAATACCCTTGCCATTGGTAGGCAATGGTTGGCACCAGGGGCTGACCTGCATACCCATCGCTGGGTTTCCAGTCCACCTTCAGTGCTCCTTCCATTTCCAGTCCACCCTTTGATGCTCCTTTTGCTGTCTGGCAAGCTGTCTAGATTTGCAGAAAGGTCACCAGGAGGAGTAGGCCAGGGAGTATGGAAGAGTGAGTGGGAGTCTGTGCTGACCGAAGGGGGGAGACTGGAACTTCAGGTGGGTGGGACAGGGTCACGTTGTGGATCCCACCAGAGAGAGTCCAAGGGCAAGTGAGAAGAGGAGCATAAAGAGAAGGTATAAAAATTTTTTTGAAGATATAGGATGGGGGAAGAAACTGGTAAGAACAGTTAGAGACTTTTATTAAACAATCCGTACCAAGTATTATCCTTTAACCTGAAACACAAATTTTATATACACAAATTCCAATTCTGGCTTTATTTACAAATCATGGACTCTCTCTCTCCCTAAAAACTTTTAAGGGTGGACTTTTCTCTTCCTATTTCTCCAGAATGGGATTTGTTTTTCAGGGTTGCACACCTTTGAAAAGGAGCCAGTCACATTTATAAACTCTTATTTGAAGATGACAAAAGACTAGCAAGCTCAGCTAAGACTAAATGGGAAGTAGGCTTTAATACTCAAATCTCATAGCTTGCTTGGTTTATGATTTGGGAAAATGCATATAAATGCTACAGTGAAGTGCAGGGGAGGTCAAGTCAGTGAAAAATTTTGCACTGTAGCGGGCCCGGTGGCACTGAGGGTTGAGGCACTGGACGCCTTACCTTGCACTATGCCGGCGACCCGGGTTCGGGAATGACCTCTTGTCGTTCGGGTGCTGGCACGGGAGGGAGAAGCGGGATTGAGCAAGCTGGTAGGCTGCTGTCCTCTTCCAGGGTGATGGGGGTGGGTTGTTGCTCTCCCCCCTCGTAGTCCCGCCCTCATAGGGTGGAGGTCCGGTGAGATAGCATAGGTGAGGGGGGTGGGGCTGAGGTAGCTTCCGGTGTGCGTATGTGCCTCCACATGTACATACGACCATGTGCCACGGCCTCGGGTGGGGGAAAGCAGGAGAAAAAAAAACTACGAAAAATGCCATAAAAATCTCTATAAAATGAATAAAATTTTACGCCATTACTGTTGCTCTCCCTCCCAACTTTACAGAATGGGACAAACTCTACATGATAGGTGTTGGCAATGTGGTGCCTCAAAAGCAGATTTAAATCACCTATTTTGGTATTGCAGTGGGATTCTGAGTTCCTGGAACATAATTCCTTCATTTTGTCAAGCGGTTAAGATCACCTTTTCTCCAGTTCTCTTTATTTTGGGAGACTCTCTATAGTAGTTCTAGGGGTGCAAACTCACTATAAACCTTGGATCCTTTCTGTATCTCGAGCATTCAAAAGGTTGATTTTGCAACACTGCAAAGATAACTACCCGTCTGTTAAGGAATGGCTGGATTCTCTGGGGTTGTTGGCAAACAATGAAAGGAAAAGTTGTCTGTTGTTAAAAAATATAGAACTGTTTAGTCTTACCTGGGGGGCTTATTTAGATTTATTCAATAGCTCAAAACTAGAAATACCTTGTACAGAGTTGTTATGATTGTTTATATTTTCATTCCAAAGCACACTTTATAGCATTAGAAGCTGCAATTATGATGTCTTTTTAGTCTTTTACTGAATGTATAAGCTGTAAACTGGTATCCTTTCTTCCTTTTATAAGTTTTAAGTCACATCATAAGTGATGTATATGTATTTTTTTTCTCTCAATCTCACAATAAAATATTTATTGGAGAAAAAAAAATGCGATTACAAGGCATTAACCTATATTTCCTATACGCATTTCTTCTATTCTCTCTAATTCCAAAGGTTCTGGTCAAGTTGCACACAGAACCAGACACCCTAATTCTGATGGCCCCGTTCTGGTCCAGATGAATTTGGCACCCTTTGCTGTAACAGTTGACAGTGGAACCTCTGGTCCTGCTCCCTCTTTGAGTAGGACTCCTGTCCAGGAGCAGAGCTCCCTGGTGTGCCCGAGTCATTGATCCCTGCTCCCCCGTGCCTGGCTCTTAAGGATGTAGAACTCTCCTTCTTTGGGGATTCCGCTGCAGTTTCCAAGGTTCTCCTTGCAGTTTGTAAGCCATCCACGAGGTACGTTTATTCAAAAAAAATGGAAATGATGGAATTGTTTTACAATATGGTGCACCTTTCGTAACCTGGACCTTTTTACAGATCTAGTTAGTGATGTTCTGAATTACAGTGCAATCTCGATTTACCATGGGCAACAGATTGGTTCGGTTTTTTATGCGTGCTTGCGCACAGAAACATATTGAGGTAGTAGAGCATTGCAGAGGTGTGGCAATGTTGTGGCCAAACCAGCGAACGCTTTAATGGACGCGTCCGTCAGCCACCAATTAATGCTGAAGCTGCCGATGACGGCAGTTTCAGAGCAAGCACCGCACTTGAAACAAATCTGCCGCTGCAGTCAGGGGCAGTTTCGTCATTGCAACGGCAGTCCCCCCTCCCTCTCAACCAGTCACACAGCAGGACAACAAATTAGCTCTCCCCACTGCTGCCTGCCCCGCACCTTCCGCTCTCGTTCCTCTACTGACATCAGGGTGCTTAATCCCTGTGTGAGCATGTAGTCCCCCCTATTTATGTGGTACACTGGGAGCCCACCAGTGTGCCATAAAATACTTTTGATGTTTCCGACACCAGGATGCCCACTCCTGGTGTCGCTGCTCCCCACACACACACACACACCCCTATGTTCTCAGCCAGCCTCGGGTGCCCAATCCCAGGTCGGCATTGATTCACCACCCCCTCCATTACGTGCACACTGGGAGACCACCCCAGTGTGCTCAAACTGCCTTGTAATATTTCACCTGTAAAAAGAAAACAGTCCCACTATGTGTTTTTTTTTTTTTAACCCTGAAAAAAGAAAATGGTCTGTCAGCTCGCTCCCGCTTGCCCACCTCCCCCAACCCGCACCCTCCCTCTGCTCAACCCACCTCCCTGTACCCCCCCTCACCCATACTTACCTCCGGAGGTCGGGAGCAATGATCTGTGGACTGGGAACACGTCCGCACTCTTCAAAGACCAACCAGGAACTGAAGCAATGACGGTAAGCCCTATAATGGCAGTCATTTGGGGGTTTTCAATTTAGGTTGATATCTCAGCTAATTTTTGGAGTTTTGGTCCCAAATTTTTAACATGGGGTTCTTGGGACCCCACCTCATGAACGCTGTCACTTTCATTTCGTTTCTCGGTCCCAAAAGGTGATTTCACGGTCTCTGCGCAGAAGCACCTTTCAGGACCAGTTAACAAAATGACAGTGCCACTGTTCATGAGCTGGGGTCCCAAAAAGCCCTTGTTGCAAATTTGGTGAAAAAAATCCCAAAAATGACTGAATTATGAGCATCCGTTGTGCAGTTTCTACTATGCATGCTCGTAACTTCATCAATTTTTTATATTTTCACTCAAAATTTCCAAGAAATCTCTCCTTGGCTCTAAAATGAATTGTACCTGCCTGCGCTAATGTGATGGTACCTCGCCCCCCGGTTTCCATTTACCTACCCCCCTCTACATCTTTCAGCTTTATAATACTTTTTTTCTTAACCCACTCCCCTACAACCAATTACCTGACAATGGCCTCACTTGGTTGAAAGCTCCACCTCTCTCCCACCTCAGATGATGCCACCTGCCTACACTAAATATGATAGTACCTCTGCCCACGTTTTCCATTTACCTACCCCCCTCTACATCTTTCTGCTATATAGCACTTTTTTCTTAACCCACTCCCCTACCCCAATTACCTGACGATGGCCTCACTTGGTTGAAAGCTCCACCTCTCTCCCACTTTAGACAATGCCACCTTCGGCTGATCCCCCAACCCCCTCTTATCTAATCAGTCTGTCTGTTAATATTTACTAATTTGATGTGTATAAGTTAAAATTTTACTATTACTGCCTGTGTATATGCTTCAATGTTTTTTCTTTTTTCCTCTGTAAACCTTGTATTTTTGTAACGTTTGTTCAACACTGATGTGGAACCTTTGAAAATGAGTCCTTGACTCAAAGGAATTAATCCCAAACTGAAATAAATAAATAAATAAACATTGCCATTTTTTCACACCCCTTTGTGAAAAGTACTGCTGTCATTTTTCACATCCTTCCCGAAATGTGTTTTTGCACCTGTAGCGCAGAATGGCATGGCCGCTGTGTGAAATCAACTTTCGGGACAGATTAACGAAATCCCAGTGCCACTGTTCATGAGGGGAGGTCCCAAAAAGGCCATGTTGAAAATTTGATGTAAACATTCCAAAAAATGACTGGCGTTAACGAGCGTATGCCAGGCTGAAGCTTCACGCACATCAGAACCGCCATCGTTTAATGTTACTCACAAATTTTCAACATTGCTATTCTTTCATCTCCTCATGAACAGTATAGCTGTCATTTTTCACATCCTGCCCGAATGTGTTCACACCTGTGGCTGAATGGCACACTGCTATGCGAAATCACCTTTGGGATTGAGTAACGAAATGACACTGCCACTGTTCATGAGGTGGGATCCCAGAAAGCCCATGTTGAAAATTTGGAGCAAAAATACCAACAAACGCCTGGGGCATTAGGGTTTCCAACCGTAACACCCACCCTGTACAGACTGACAGGCGCCGGGGAGTATGACTTGGGGTCATCGGCTGTAATGCTCACCCCATTTCATCACCACCCTGCAGCCACTGACAGGCATCAAGGTGTGCCTTGTGATCTTTGGCCCTAACGTTCACCCCATTCTCCTGTACTGCACCCATCTCAGCTTATTTCCTTATGGAATGGGGGTGAGTGTAAGGGCTGAAGACCTCAAGGCATACTGCGACACCTGTCGGTGTCTGCAGGTGGGATGAAATGAGATAGTGTGAGTGTTATGACTGATAGCCAAAGCACACCCCCAGGGTCTGCCAGTCTCTGCAGGGTGGGTTGGGGGTTGGCATTACTTCAGTACTTCACTGCCATTCCTATTATGCATCTCCCTAACTCCTGCACTGCCAATACCAGCAGGCAAGCATTCGACATTGACAAATGCTTGTTTTAGCATGGAACATGTAATACAGAGGAGTGTGCTCCGTGCATGAACTATCCACATCTTGATTTCCCAGTGCAGGCAGAAATGACCACATGTTCCCTTGCTCTAGGTGATGGGCATGAATGGTGCATGTGCAGCCATTGGACATCACTCCACATGTGGGCCTAATTAGAAACTTTCCAGAGCCACAGTGCATATGCCACTTGCATTCACATAATAGATAGTGGGAAGGAGTCATCAGAGCAGCTTAGTTGCTCCACTGGTGGGGCACTTTCAAAGATTAGAGTGCATAAAATGGAAGCTCACCAGCAGGGACCGCATCAATCAGAGGTAAGGGTTTAATGGACATCAGCCTTGCAGATGTTGTGGGCTTGTCAGCTGGAAGAATATGCAACGCAGCGGCCAGTCTGTTAGCTTTTGAGTTGTGGAATTTGGCTGAGAAAACATTTGGTAGCAGGTTAAAGGGTACATAGAAACATAGACTTTGAAGGCAGATAAGGAATGCTTGGCCCATCTAGTCTGCCCATTTCCCTACCTACAGGATAGGCCGCAGATCCTAGTTAACCAACAGCCTATTTCTTCCTACCCCCCACAAGAATTGCCTTATGTCTGTCCCATGCATTCTTGAATTCTCCCACAGTTTTAGACCTCACAACCTCCTCAGGAAGGCTGTTCCATGCATCCACTACTCTCTTTGTGAAATAATACTTCCTCACATTGCCCCTGAACCGTCCCCCCTCTATCTTTAAATTGTGTTTCCTTGTTCTTGCATGTCTCTTTTTCTGAAAGATGCTACCCTCTTGGACTTTGTTGATTCCACTGAGGTACTTAAAAGTTTCTATCATGTCCCCCCTCTCCCTTCTTTTCTCAAGGGTATACATATTAAGCTCCTTTAGTCTCTCCTCATACGGCTTCTCTTGCAGACCCTGCACCATTTTAGTTGCCCTCCTCTGGACTACCTCTGTCCTGCCTATGTCCTTGCAGAGATGAGGTCTCCAGAACTGGACACAGTACTCCAGATGGGGTCTCACCAACTGTCTGTACAGAGGGATAACAACTTCCTGTTTTCTGCTGCTGATGCCTCTCCCTATGCATCCCAGTATACCCAGCCATCCCTACTGCCTTCTCACATTGCTTACAACCTTAAGGTCACCCTGATATGATTACCCCTGGTCCCTTCCTTTTGTTGTTGTTACTACCTCCCTCATTGTGTATTCTTCCCTGGGTTCTTGTTTCCCAGGTGCATTATTTTGCACTTCTTTGCATTGAATCCTAGCTGCCGCATTTCGACCATTCCTCCAACCTTGCCAAGTCCCTTCTCATCCTTTCCACGCCTCTTGTATATCAACCCTGTTGCAAGATCTTTGTGTCATCTGCAAAGGCATCTTTTCCTTCAGTCCTCTGCAATGTCACTTATGAAGACGTTAAAGGGCTGGACCATCACTGAACCTCATTACCTCACTAGTAACCCCTCTTTCTTCAGAGGGACTCCATTTACAATTACCTCTGTGTCCTGTTGTCCAGCCAATGTTTTGCTGGCTACCACCCTGGGACCCACTCCCAGGCTGGTTAATTTGACTATTAATCTTTGTGTGGGCTGTGTCAAATGCCTGGCTAAAGTCTCGGTAGGCCATGTCCACAGCCCTCCTGGTCTACTACTTTGGTCACCCAGTCAAAGAAATTCATTAGATCTCGCCTGATATGACCTTCCAGAGAACCCATGCTGCCTTGGGTCTTGGCCCTACTGGCCTCTAGGTACCAACTATTCTTTCCTTCCAGAAGTGACCCATCACTTTCCTACCACAGAGGTCAAACTGACAGGTTCAGGTTTCCTGCCTCTGCCTTGTCCCACTTTTGTGAAGGGGAATCACATCCGCCTTCCTCCAGTCCTCGGGTACCACACCATCCTCCCATGATGTATTAAAAAGAGTAGCCAGTGGTTTCACTAGTTCCCCTAATTTTTTAGATTTCTGGGGTGAATTCCATCAGGTCCCATTGCTTTGTCCACCTTCAGTTTTAGGAGTTCTTCAGAACCCTTTTTCTGTGAAAGGACTGGGATTGATCCCCTATCAAGAGTACTTCTGTTAATTGATTAGGCACTTCCCTCCTCTTTTTGAATACTGAGCAGAAATATTCATTCAGTATCCCTGCTTTTTCACTGTCCTCTGCCCACCCTGCCGCTCATTCTGTTTAGCCTCACTATCCCTCCCTTGTCTTTCTACACTCACTGATGTACCTATAAAAGGTTTTATCCCTTCTTAACCGAGTTGGCCATCTTTCCTCAGTTTGGGCCTTTGCTATTCTGAATTCCTCCTGCTTCCTTCTGCCTTAACTGGTACAGCTCTGTCCTGCTCCTTCTGTATTTCCTTATACTTCCAGAATGCTATCTTTTTCTTCCGACTTCAGCCACCTCTTTTGAGAACCATAGTGGCTTTTTCTTTTCATTTTGATTTATTTATTTGTTTCCACACAAAGGTTTGTTGCCTCTGTGATGGCAGTTTTGATGATTCCCCATTGTTGCTCCACACCTCCTTCTAGCCTGTTTGCTAGGTGCTTTTCGAGGCACTCTCCCATCTTGCCAAAGTCAGCCTCCTGAAGTCCAGTACCCTCACTTTTTGTATGGCTTGACTCTGTAGCTGAGTTTAACGTGAACCACACTGTTTGATGGTCACTTGTTCTCAGATGGCAATCCACTTCTAGATCTGAGATCCTCCTCACTGCCCCGTGCTTGAGAGTACGAGGTCTAAGATTGCTGCCTCCGAGTGGGTTCCAAACTAGCTGTCTGAGGCCTGCCACCTGTAGGGCATCAAGAATGGCCCTGTCTTGGATGTGGCTGCAGCAAATGTGCTCCAGTTAACATCTGGCATATTCAGGTCTCCCATCAACAGTATCTCCCTTTCTCTGCCATTCTAAGAATGCCTTCTATCATGTCCTGTCCATTCCTCCCTGACATGGGGGTCTGTACACAACCCCTGTATGGATTTGGGTGCCCTTTCCAGTCTCCAGCAGTGACCCACAGTGCCTCCTCTCCTCCCTGTTTACTCTTTTGTTCAGTTGCTTTTATCCTTCCATTACATAGAGAACTACCTCCCTCTTCTCCCTGCCTCTCTCTCCTGTAGGTTATGTACCCTGGTATGTTAACATCCCAGTCATGGTTCTCTGTGTACCATGTTTCTGTGACTGCTACAATATCCAGGCATCCCTCTTCCATCAAGGCCACCAGCTCAGGGAGCTTGCTGCCCAGACTATGGGCATTGGTACTCATTACCCTCCATTTCCTGATGGCCTTACTCCTTCTTGCCCCATCTCTGTCCTCCTTGCCTTTGTCACTTTCTCCATTTACCCCTGCCCTTCTCCTCATTTCGACACCTCTATGTTGGTGTTTCACTGTGACTTACTACTGTGATTTTTTTTGGGGGCTAGGATTTCCTTGTTCTTCTAGTGCCTCCCCTTGGTTGAGTTTAAATGCTTGCCAATGAAGCACGAAACCATCACTCAGGATCCTGGTTCTCCTCCTGACAGATGCAGCCCATCATGCCAGTATAGGCTTGTATCACTCAGAGGTGGACCCCAGTCCCCAATGAAGCTAAATCCCTAGCGCCCACACCCGTTTTTCAACCACTGATTGAACCCCATGGTGTGGAACACCCTAGCTCTCCTATCAGCTTACAGATGGGCAGCACCAAATTAGAAGGTTACCATGTGCTACTTGTTCAAGGCCCCTCTCCAATTCCACAGACTCTCTCCTGCACTTCTCTTAATCCCTTTATTAGTGTGGTCATTTGTCCCTGTGTGGACAACGACATCCAGCCCCTCCCCTGTGCAGCTGCTCCGCAATCCTGAGGATTCGCTCTGTCCCTCCAAGCCATGGCACCAGGCAGGCACCTTACCTCCCTCCCCTTCCTCCCCAGTTCTACCTTCCTAACATGGAGTCCCCACCAGGAGTTGTTTTCTTCCCCTGGGGTTCCTTCCACCTCCTGTGGGTTTCCTTGTGGAGGTTCCCAGCATCCTCCTTGGTCTCCACTGTGGTGCCCCAGGAACCACACTTTGCCAGCATGGCATAGGAATTGTGGAGAGGTACAACTGGAGGGATGTGCCTCTGTTCCACCTCCCTCACCTCCCTGAGCCCACTGTGGTCCAACCGCCTCTTTCTTGGCAACTTCTGAGGCAACGGCAGTGGCACTGGTGGTCCCTGGATGGAGGAGGAGGTCCCACAAATCCTGGCCAACTCAGCCTGGAGATGAGCAACCTCCTCCCTCAGCCCAGAGAGGTGCCTGCAGATGGGACAACACCGCATCCTCCAGAACGTCTCCCGGAAGACTGCTGCTCCACATCCACTGCACTGGACCACTCCCATCATGTCTTATTTCTGGCCCCTTAACTGTTTGCAATCCTTACTTTTTCCTCTGTTTTTGTTTTCCCTCTCTCCTTACTTTCTGCCTGTGTGCCCTTTAAGCTCCTGATTGTCCTGTTCTGAGACAAGAATATCCTATATTTCTCAGTAGACCCCTTACTTGCTCAGAGGCAGACCTCCAGCAGCCAGAGGGGGCCGGAGAGCTACCTTGCCCTTCAGGATGGTGGGTCTTGGTGGCTCTGTGATCACTCACTTCCTGCTCCCAAACAGGAAGTTCCTGTTGTCAGTCAAATCATGTGCCTATAAAAGTAGAACTAGCTTTGGGTGGAGGGAAGGAGGGCAATATAGTTCCTGTAGAGAAGTCCAATCACACAGCAGTCCTTTCTCCTGGTGTCTTCTGCCAAGCTACCAGCAGAATCTTTCTAAGGCAGTCTTTACATGTAGCTTCCTTCTAGCCAAGCCACTCCCCCTACTTACTAGATCTTTCTACAAGTAATTTAAGCCTCACAGCTATCAAGTCCTTTCAGTCACCTGAGATTTACACCTAGATAACTGTTCAGATAACCATTCAGTTCAGTTAACTCAGACAAACGCACACTTTTTTTTTTGTTTTGTTAGGTTTTTTTACCCTAAATTAAAGGTCCAAGTACAAGAGTTCTACTTCTATAGTCCCAGTAGAGAAGTCCAGTCATACAGCAGTCCTTTCTCCTGGTGTCTTCTGCCAAGCCAAGGCTCAGGAATGAGAAAGCAGTGACCTGGGGTGGGGGACCAGGACAGACAGGTGGGGCCCTGCTGCCCAACAGACGAACTTCAAAAGGTGGCTGTTTCATTTCACGGTGTTCATGCCAGGAGAAGAGGGGTCAGCAGCTGCTGCAGATTACTAAAGGTGTCTAATTACATAGTTGGCTGTTAACAGTCAGTAATAATCACAACCGCCTACAGTAGCATATGTATGAATCGGAAAAGTTACTGCAGCTATTTTTGAATGCGCCCTGCTAATATGAACTCCCATTTATCCGACCTGTTTTTCTGTCGCAGAAGCAGGTCAGATAAGCAGGACAGTACTGTACCTCCTTTTTCTTTGAGACTTATTCCTCCAGTACTCCTCTGTGAAGGTGCATTTGACTGCTGTTCAGCTTTTTGTGCCCTTATTCACAGATGGTGTATTGGTTGCCCACCTTGAGATGTGCTGCAGGTTCCTCAGCGGTATCCTGCATATTTGTTCCTGAATTCGAAGACTGGTTCTGGTGTGGGACCCTAACATGGTTCTGGAGACCATTACTGCTTCGCCTTTCAGACCAGGTATTACCTGTGTATGTGCTTCCTATCTTGGAAGTCGCTTGTTTACTTTAGCATGAAGAATTTCCAGATTGCAGGCTTTGGTATCGGAGGCTGCTTATGTTCTTTTTCATATTGATCAGGTCCATTTATAGACCAGTCCTTGTTTTCTCCTGAAGGTTGCCTCTGACAGCACTGATTTAACACTGAATCACACTATTCAATTTCCGGTTTACTTGTTGTCCCTCTCAAATACAAGGGAACAGTTGTTGTATATGCTGAATATCCCTAGTACTCTGCATTGGTAACTGAACTGTACTAAGGATTGTAGGAGAGCCTCTCAACTCTTTTTATCATTCACCCCCCAAGATGGTGGGCTGTCATAATTCCAAACAGTGCCTTTCCAGATCATTGACATCTTGTAAAGTTTTCTGTTACCTTAAGTGCAGTAAGCAGCTTCCAGGTCCTACTCATGCCCACTCCACTCATGACATAGCTACTTGTATAGCTTGATTCTGCAAGGTTTTGGCTGTTGACATTCACTCTGCAGCCATCTGGAGTATTGTTCACATGTTCACTAAACATTACAGTCTGGACATTGCCTCTCGTAGATGTGCTGGAATTGATACGTAGCTACATAGAATGTGACAGCAGAAAAACACAGAGGGTCCATAGAGTCTGCCCAAACTATCTTGGGACCGGGTCCAGGTCAATATGGTGCCAACAAAACGCTGCAGGAAACTATTGCACAGAGAAAACACCAAAACTGCACATTGAAAATGCAGTGCTGGGGTAATCACCACACGAGGACTGGAGCATACTGTCCGGGTTGGGGTGGGGGGAGAAGGTCAAGGCAGTGGATGTACTATTCAAACTGTGGAGGGGAGAGAGAGACGCAATTTGTTTGGGGGGTTACTATTCAAAAACCCGGGAATGTCAGAGGTACAAGATTGGAAAGCATAGAAAACCACAAGCAGTTTCAAAATTCGCAAGTAGCATTTTATTATTAATAGCGAAATAAAAAATAAAAATTGTTCAGTATAACTATTTACAATGGTAGTACAAACATAGAAAGCAGAGGCCTCTGAGTTTTTCTTCTTAATTTCAAATCTCAGTCTCTGTCCCTCTCTTCTTGCACAAGCATTATAGCTCTTTCTATAACAAGCCTTTGCAGGAGCTCATTAAGAGAAAATTCTGCTTCTCACAGTGTTCTTGTCAGTTTCAGCAGGTGCAACAAAAAGAACATAATGACCCAGAACTGACATCTTGTTTACATCTCTGCAAAAGGCTTAAAACAGCATTTTGCAACCATTTCAACAGTAAAGCTATATACAGTTTTAAACAGAGGGATCCCAATATCAATAACATTTCCACAAAATGATTCACATATATTTTTATACTAGCAGATATACAAGGGGGAAGAACACAGAAACAGCAAGTGAAGGCAGAGAGATAGCAAGAGGGGGAGAATCACAAGACCATCTTGAGTGATCAGTTCCTAGGTCTCACAGGAAAAGTTGGTTGCACAACCAGACAGACAAGAGACAGGAAAGGAGAGAATAGATCAGACCCTTGTGTTCAACTCTTGCTGCATAACAAATGGGACAGGGCCTTATTCAACCCTATCACAGGATGCAACTGAGGGGGTTATTTACTTTCAAAACCCAGGGGATGCAGCTTATGGAGGGCGGGTTACTGTTGTAAAGCACAGGCCAACGGGGCTTAACAGATGTTGCCGGAAAAAAAATTAGACAACTGAAAACACAGGTGGTAAGACTTGAACCCAGGCCTGCTGCATGAAGAAGCCCATCTCACAGCATGTGACCTCTAACCCCTACACTACGGCAGCAGCACGCTTCCACGGCACACACTGGCAAACTTCAACACAAGAATTCCAGGGGGAGGGTGATCAGTTCAAGTCAGAAGCTAGCTATAAATAGACTGTTTTATCCACGACGCAATTCCAACTTTTGCTATAAATGACACACATTTGCCTATGCTCATATTTCTACACGCTTTTGACTGGATTCCCCGGGGACCTAGTGTCAATCCGGGCGCCTACTGTCTCCCCTTCAGCTCTTCCCTCCCTCTCCCTGCACTTGGAGCCGAGCTCATTTTTTGTGCCCTTACTCTGTTCACCCGTGTTTGAAATCCTCCACGGTCATTGCTCCCACCAACCCAGCAGGCAGACTGTTCCACGGCTCCACCACCCTTTCAGTCAAGTAGTACTGCCTCACATCCCTCCTGCAGCTCCCTTCCTGCAGTTTCCATTCATGCCTGCGTGTTGCTGAACTGGTGCTCCTGTTGAATAGCTCTGTATCGGGCATTCTGTTTATGCCTTTCAGGAACTTATATAAGGGTGCTTCAGTGGCCCTCCCTACTCTGCCATCGCCTCTCCAACAGACAGAACAAACAGCCATCTTGTCCCAACTACAGACTACGCTGCAATGGGCGTGAGGGTGCTTTATTGGACCTCCCCACTCTGCTGTCATCCTCCCTAGCAGACGTAACAAACAGCTGTCCTTCCCCAACTGCAGACTACACTGCGAGGGTCATGAGGGTGCTTCAGTGGCCCTCTCCACTCTTTTGTTGGCCTCCCCAGCAGACAGAACAAACAGTTGTCCTGCCCCAACTTCAGGCTACACTGCGAGGGTCATGAAGGTGCTTCAGTGGCCTTCCTCGCTCTGCTGTCAGCCTGCCCAGCAGACAGAACAAACAGCAGTCCTGTCCCAAATACAGACTACATTGCGAGGGTTGTGGTGGTGCTTCAGTTGCCCTCCTCACTTTTGCTGTCAGCCTCCCCAGCAGACAAAACAAACAGCCTGCCTGTCCCACCTATAGACTACAGTGCGAGGGTCGTGATGGTGCTTCAGTGGCCCTCCTCACTTTTGCTGTCAGCCTCCCCAGCAGACAGAACAAACAGCCTGCCTGTCCCACCTACAGATTACACTGCGAGGGTCGTGGTGGTGCTTCAGTGGCCCTCCTTACTTTTGCTGTCGGCCTCCCCAGCAGACAGAACAAACAGCCTGCCTGTCCCACCTACAGACTACACTGCGAGGGTCATGAGGGTGCTTCAGTGGCCCTCCTCCCTCTGCCATCAGCCTCTCCAGCAGACATAACAAACAGCCGTCCTATCCCAACTACAGACTACACTGCGAGGGTCATGAGGATGCTTCAGTGGCCCTCCCCACTCTTCCGTCAGCCTCCCCAGCAGACAAAACAAACAGGTACCTGCCCTGGACTTTGCAACTTGGCATCTGACGCCATCTTTCTTGCTGTCAGAACTGTGCTTATTGTTTTTTGTTTTTTCCCCCACCTGCTGTCTGTGTCTCTGTTTATTCTGGGATAATGCAGCTGGTTCCTCAAGTAATGCACTGCGTATGCCCTTGTGCACTGTATTGATTTAAATGCATTGTTTGACTTAATTTTACCCTTGTGCACTGTACTGATTAACTTGTAGTTCATACATGTGATATCTCCCTCTTTATGCAGGAGACTCCTGCTTTTTTTGACTGAACTCCCTCCTGGGAAACAAAATCTCCTGCTTAAGTAAAATTCTGTCCAAAATATCCATGTTTTTGGGGCAGATTAAGACACATAAAAATTAAATTAGTGATGAACAATGTATCTGATAACTTTATATAACTAGTTGGTTATTCCTTTTAGTGCTTATTCGTGACAAAAAGAAATACATTAAATTTTTGTAATGACTTTTTTCTTATTTTTTTATGCCATTTAAGGACAAACTCACAATGTTACAGCATCTCCCTACTAGCAGGCCAATCTCCCTCCTAATTTGACCCAAATCTCCCTCTTAAGTAAGTTGGCAGGTCAATTTCCCTCCTAATTTGACCCAAATATCCCTCTTAAGCAAGCTGGACATATCACATGTATGGTAGTTGAGATTTCTTTTTATTATTGTACTGTACTATCCCTGCCTGATTTTCGTCCCCTCCACTCCACTTAACATGTTCAAATCTGCTAGGACTCTCGTTTATCACACTCTTAAAGCCTCTGTTTTGCTTAATTTTCTGTGCTCTTAAGTCCCCTTCCCCATGCCGTTTCTGGCATAAGTTTTGTGCTCCTTCACCTACAAAAGTTCTTCTCCCCAAGTTCCTCTCCTCACCCTCTAATCCTGTTAGTTCCCCCCTAGCTCAGGTTTCACTAACCTTGACTCCTTTTGTTTGTTTTTAAACTCATCTTTATTGTGGTTAAAAAGGAGTGTACAGTCATTCCATCAGAGAAAACTTAGTGTCTTCCTTAAACATTTGACATTATACATCAGTTGAATACACCTTTGTTCATTGTCATGAATACATTTACCACATCTTTACTCCACCTTCCACTGCACTTTTCTGTCTTGTATTGATCTTCACTGGTAAACCCTAAATCAAATACTCTGCCCAGATAACCAAGGACTTCTTGTGTTAGATGAGTTAAATTAACTATTTACAGTTGTGTACAACGTGAACCTGTTTAAACTTAGCCCTAGTCTTAATCCTTTTCTGAAATTCCCCCAGTGGGGGTTTCCCTGTCTCTGTCAACTTAATCAAGTGGTCGATTCATGTTGGTGCTCTCTAGCATTCCATTTTGCCCATCGTTCTGTATGTTTATCTGCCTGTAGCCTGAGCTTCGCTGTGAGGGCTTCCATCCTCGCTACCCTGTGTACCCAGGAGTCGAATGATGGTGGGTTGCTCCTCAGCCAATTAGATGTCAGTTCCTTAAGGGTCACCAGGCTCAGGATCCTGCGCAACCTTTGTGATTGGCGATTTCTAAGTACACTTTCGACCTGCCCCACAACCCACAGGTTGAAGTCCATAGGGAGCTGGGCCTCGCGCATCTCTGAAAGTTCTGCCCGTATCCTGTCCCAGAAACCCCTGATCTTGGGGCACCCCCAGAAGATGTGGTAGTGGGTCCCTGTTTGTCCACAATCCCCCAGCACAAGGTTGAGTTGATAGGGGTAAAGTGTTGTGTGATTGAAGGTGTATGGAAGAATCTGGTCCAGCATTTCCACCTAAACTCCCTCCAACCCGGTGATGCTGTGACCCTCCAACCTCTTTCCCATTCCCTTTCCCAGCTCTCCCTCAACAGATCCATCCCATATTCCTCTTGCCATTTTCTTCTTAGGGTCCCTAGCCTTTCTTCCCCACTACCCATCAGGGCCCTATATGCACTTGATATGAGGCCCTTCAGAACCCTCAGTGTTGCCCCCCAGTACAGGAAATTCTGTAAAGGGGGGGGTCAAGTCTCTGTCTACTTTGAGGACTATCTGATTTGTTTGCATGTAATGTCTAATCTGTAGGTATCTGTGGAAGTCCGTGTTGGAAAGGGCGAACTTGTTCTGCAGTTCCCTGAATGTTGTTACGTTCCTGTTCTGAATCGGAGAGCTGTATCTGGCTAATCTGTGGTAATTCCACCTACGGTAAGCTGGGTCAGACCTCGCTAGGAGGAAGCCTGGATCCCCTATTATAGATGTTAGTGGGCCCACCGAGTTTGGGGTACCTGTGATATCTCTTGCCTTCTTGATGACTCTCAGTGTGTGTTTGATACATGGGTTTCTGATCTCGGCCCACTGGGGTATGAGGGTGGCATGAAGGAGAGCAAACAAAGGGATCAGGCCAGCCTGGGCAGCCTCTATTTCTTTCCACCCTGAATCTCCCCCTGCTTAATCCATGTCACTACTGGTACCAGCTGGGCCATGAGGTAATATAGTTTTAAGTATGGCATGACTAAGCCTCCCTTCTCTCTAGGGAGGTATAGAGATTTGGATGCAATTCTGTGTTTCCTCTTGTTCCAGATGAATTTCAGAATAGTCCTGTTGACAGTGGACCAGAAGGAAGCCAGAATAGCTATCGGGAGGGCCCGAAACAAAAACAGAAATCGGGGGAGGATATTCAGCTTGCATGTGCTAACCCAACCCCCCAGCATTAATGGGAGGGTTTCCCACCTGTTGATGTCTGCTTGGATCTCTGACCAGACTTTGGTAAAGTTAAGCTTGAACAGTGAATTTCTCTGGGGAGAGATTGTGACTCCTAGGTACCTGACCAGATTACCAGGGGCCCATTTGAATAAAAAGTCTTCTCCCCCAATCTAATCTCTGACTTCTTTACATTGACGTTGTACCCTGAGATTTGACCGTATTCCTCCAGGACCTCGAGAAGTTCTGGGACTGACTTTTGAGGTGAAGTTAAGTAGAAAAGGGTATCATTGGCATACAGGGAGATCTTAAGTTCCCTGCCGCCGACCTTAATCCCCTCGATCTCCTTGTGTTCTGTAACCACTATGGCTAGTGGCTCGATGCACATGGCAAAGAGGAGAGGGGAGAGCGGGCAGCTCTGCCTAGTGCCCCTCTGCAGATGGAATCTGTGAGATGAAATTCCGTTAACCCGAACTGTAGCTTGAGGGGAGGCATACAGGGCCCCCCTGTGCTGTCTCTGAATTTGGCTCCCAGACCCAACTTTTCCAGTGTCATAGTTAAGAAACCCCAGTCCACCCGGTCGAAGGCCTTTTCGGCATCCATAAATACCGTGTGGGGAGGGAGCTTTGATCTGCTTTTGCCATTCAGTTATGGTTTTAGCCTTCCTTTTATGAAACCTGTTTGATCCGAGTGGGCTAGGGTTCCTACCACATCCTGGGGTCTCTGTGCCAGCACCGAAGTAAATATCTTTTGATCCACATTTAAGAGAGATATCGGTCTATATGAGCCACAGAGAGTGGGATCCTTTCCTTCATTGTGTATAACCGAAATTTGTGCAAACTGCCAGGAGGGTGGAGCTCCCCCTACCTCCTGGACAGACTTGCACACTTTTTCCAGCATTGGGACCAGCTCTCCCTGGAAGGTCTTATAAAATTCTGCAGGGTATCCATCAGGCCCTGGTGCTTTACCACCCTTTAGCTGGTTTATTGTTCCTGGTATCTCCTGCCATGTGACTGGGGCCTCACGCCCTTCTCTCTGGATGTCCGTTAATTTAGGGATAGGCAGCCTGCTGAAGAAAGTCTCCAGTTTCCCCTCGAAATTATCTGTGTTTTTTTGCCCTATATAGCTCTTTGTAGAAGGATTGGAAATGCTGGAGAATTGTCCTTGGGTCAGAGTCTAGGATTACCTCCCCACGGCCTCTTTCCACAGCTGCCAGGCAAGTAGCCTGCAAGCCCTGTTTCCTGCCTTATAAAGCCATTGTCTGGAATAGCATAGGGACCCCTCTGTTTTGTCAACCAGCAATTTATTTAGTCTGTCCTTCCAGATCTTTCTGAACATCTGGATCTAGAGTTATTTTATGCTTCTAGGGCTGCCTGCTCCTTGAGCCTGCTTTTCTTTACTGCCATCGCCAAGGCTATCACCCTCCCTGTGAGTACAGCCTTAAATCCATCCCACCACATTGCCGCTGGATGTTCCTCCAGGTCATTAGTCTCCCTATACTGCTGCAGACATACTTTATTTGCTGCTTTGCAACCTTTCTGATTCAACAGAGAGACATTTATTTATTTATTTTATTTAGTTAAACATCAGTTTAGAAACCTTTGAGCCAGAGGCTCATTTACAAAGGTACCTCATCACAAAGAGGACATCAGAACAGTAGTACAAGGGACACAGTACTTACAAACAAAAAGTTACAGTTCAATTACAATTTTGTTACAATAGATTACAATCTTAGCAGGCAAAGATAAAGGTGCAAAACTTATGGTCGGGGAGAGCTGGTGGGGTAGAAGGAGGGAGATAGAGGAGGAATAAGTAGGGAAAGGAAGGGGGGGATCTCAGTGAGCATTGTCAAACAGAGTATATATATATATTTTTTTTTTTTAACACTAGGCTAGTGGCAGTTGCATTTCTTGAGAGCTAAACAGGAAGTTTCTGAGCCTGGGCTTAAAGCAAGCTAAGGTTAGAGAGTTTGAGACACTGGCAGGGGAGGGAGTTATACCAGTGGGGAGTGCGGTAGGGGAATGCCCTCTGACCTTGTGGAGGTCCTGGCTCTCGGAATAACTAGGGTAGCTCTTGACGAGCTGCGCGTGATCAGGGTCGGTGCAGTACGGCGAATGGAGTTGGATAGGCCTATGGGGGATAGGCCATGCAGGGCTTTAAAGGTGAGCTGGCATGTCTGATACATGAGTCTCCAAGATGGATTTTTCAATGTGGGGGAGAGCGCAAAAGCTAGGGATACTGCTTCATGATCTGAGAAGGACCAAGGGTGAATATTAGCGGAGGTTAAGGCATGTGCCCATTCAGTGGACACCAAAAAAAAAAGTCTAGCCATAGCCGGCCCCAGTGGCCTTCGAGGGTTAAGGCATGAGACGCCTCACCACAGGCCACGCTGGTGACCCGGGTTCAGAAATGAGCCTCGGCTGTCGGGTGGTAGGGGCAGGAAATCAAGCATCCGATGGACAGCTCTTCCTTCCTGGGAGGTGTAGGGCATTGCATCACTCCAGCATGATCTCTGGCAACCGTCAGAGGTAGCCTGGTGCTTGTGACGCGGCCGTATGGCACCGGGATGGAGCTTGATGGACGAAGCAGTCATTGCGTCTAAGCTCCACGGAGAGGTGCGGAGTGTAAACCAATCCAAAAACCCTCCCACTGACAGGTGAAGGTGGGATCCAGGAGCGTCGCCCTCACCTAATGCCTGGCCTCATGGAAGCACTCCCCGGGCCTCCCAGAAACAGCGCTGCACACCAGCATTCTAGATGGAGTGCCCATGAGTGGCGGTCCTTCCCTGGGCAATCAGAGCCAGGGGGTTAGGGCAGCGCGGAGGAGAGGACGCCGCATCTGGGAGATGTAACCAGGGCTTCAGGCGGGCAGATAGAGCCGTGGCTGAGTGCCCCCACCAGAGAGAAGGTTAGTGGATCAAGAGGGGTGATAAAAAGAGTTACCAAAAAAAATTAGTCTAGCCTAGAGTAGGCCTGGTGAGGGTGGACCAGCAGGTATAGTCCCTAATCTTAGGGTGGGGGCAGCCAAGCCTCTGTTAAGCCTAGTTCCTTTATAAGTCTTCCTAAGCATTTGCAGCTGGACCTCTGCTGACCTGCTTGTTCCCTGATCTGTCCAAAGACAAGTTTAAGGCAGTGTTAAAGTCTCCCTACCAGGTACAACTCTCCGGGGATTGCAGATCTCATTAATACATGTTTGAAGACTGTCCCTCTTTCCTTTCAGGGTTTGAAGCATATATGTTAAGCAGAGAGCAGGGTACGGCTCCCCAAGTCCCCCTGACCATTATAAATCTGCCCTTGGGGTCTGAATGTGTTTCTTTGACTTCTAGGGGACAATTTTTGTGGCTCAGGATTGCCACTCCCTTTTTGTGAGGCTGGGCTTGGCATGAGGAGTGGCATACCTGCCTTACCCAGCTTCTTTTTAGTTTTTTGGATTCGGATGGGGACAGGTGGGTTTCCTGCAAAAATGCCACCACTGCCCTCTGCTTTTTCAGTTCATTTAGAACCCTAGATCTTTTCACCACATTGTTCAACCCTCGAATGTTGCAAGACGATATACCTTCACACATTTTTGTCTTTTATTTCTCTTGTTCCTGTGGCATGTAAGGATCACCAGTGCTATGTAACAATTTAAAACAGTAACCAACAAAATGAACATCATTAACCTGAACCCATGGTTCTGTGCCAGGTATGCTGTGCACTCCGCAGTCCTACTCGGTGTACTACGGAAAGCAGGGTGAGATCCTCTGCCTTGGGGCCATGCACAACTCGTGTGCTTTTGAACTGTCATAAGCTCTTGGAAGCTCGGTGTAGTGAACTCTAGTCACCACCGTGAGGTTGTTGTACTCTGGAATAAGAATCCTTTTGCATCTCTGTCCACCCCCCCTTTTCTTTTTCCCAAAAGAGGCTATGCGCCCCTGACCAAAGGGTTTCCCAGCCCAGAAGGGATACCAAGACAGTGCGGTTCACCCCCCACTGATCCAAAATTCTATACCTCTGTGTCATCTCACCACTGCTGACTATGCTCTTGGCCTATTGAAATAACCAGTTTACCTCTGGCTGGCCTATCTCTTGAAAGCCCCAGAAATTATATGGCCTAGAGGACTTGCCTTGTATCCAGTTCATGCCAGGATCCCTGCAATTCAGCCACTGGTGGAAGAGTGGGGCCACTTGCTGCAGGCAAGCCTCCCACTCAACAGTAATTCTTCGGCAATGCTTCCCATGAGTAGTCCTGGGCCCTTCTGTGATCTCCACTGCTTTCCCCCGCTGGGTCACTTTAGGAGCAGACAGGACCTTTATTCAAGGCTCCGGGATCTCTGAAATGCAGCGGAGAGAGGTAAGAGAAAGAAAAAAAAAAATTTTTCAGTTTAACCTCCGTGAGAAACGGTGTTTAGTTGACACCACACTGCATCTCCAAAGGAGACCTTCCCCGTATTCCCCTAGTTGGGTCCCCTCCCACCGGCCAGCCCCTTCCCTCGGCCAGGATAACGCCTCCTTTCCCCTGCCAGATCTGCCCCCCCGCACCAACAAACATCTTACTGTATACTACTTGCTTAATAGTCAGTGTACCCCTTCAAATTTGGGAGGTACCAGTTTATTGTCCACATCATTGAGATCAGCTGTCCTCTCTGGTCACCCTGAAATAACTTCTTTCCTGACCGGTAAAGAAAACTGAGACCTGCTTATCAGCTCTGTGTCCCTGTGGAAACTTCAGGTCTTAGGAGAGGAGGGTCTAGATGCCCTGGCCAGTATTCGGGGTGGTCGTGGATCTGTCGCTTCTGCCTCATTTGTTCGAACCTGTGGCCTTCCTCCAGGAGCTGGATTGGATGAACTCCATGTGTGGGGCCTCATCCAGCCTTGTCAACAGCTCTGCTGGGACTTCGAGTTTTTGGAGGGTTGGACGTGCCTCCTTGAGTGTTCGGAAGAATACTGCTCCGTCCTTCAGGAAGATCTTGAGTTGTGCTGGGGTTATCAGATGCATCTTGGTGCCGAGAGATTCCAAGTGTTTCTTTATTGCCAAGATGGTCCTTTGCTTCTGTTTCGTAATCGGTGTAAAATCCTGGTTAAAGTAGAGCCTCCTGTCCCCAAAGAGCACTTCCTTTTTTTGCCCAGGCTTTTTGTAGCACTGTGGTTTTTACCCTGTAGTCCATAAATTTCATTACTATCGACCTTGGCTTAGCTTTTGGGTCTGTAGGTTTCTTGGCTATTGCACTATGCGCCCTCATGATATTTAGGGCCATTTTGGGCAGGAGATCCAATAGCTCCTTCAGGAAGGATTCTAGGAATACCTCCATTGGACCAGATATCTTCTGGCAATCCATACATGTGGAGATTGTCCCAGCGAGCCCTCAGTTCTTGATCATCGTTATTTCTCTCTCTCCCGCTTTAATAAGAGACTGAGCACACCCTCATGCTGCTCCACTACCTCAGCTGTCTCTGTTAAGCCTTTTTCTAGCTCAGCTGTTTTTTGGGTCACCTCCTGAAGCCTTCTAGTATTGTCGGAAATCGCTTCTTGCAAACTGGACATTGTGCTACTAATGTCTGCTGGGTCTTTAAGAGCCGCTCTGAAGTGATGGAGAATTTATCTCTCCTTCCTCCTCTGTCTGACCCAGTAATTAAAGAGCCAAGCTTGTGTGACTCCCACGGCCCTGGTTACATTAGCTCTCGAGCGGGACCGACTTCAAGTACCCAGCAGCGATTCTTTTATTCCCACACGATAGCATCTTGTCTCGCTGTTACTCAGATGTTGGTGTTGTGAGCCAGGACCCGATCCGTGGGTATTTTTTTTTTAGCAATTATCACCTTCGGGGTGTGGAGCTGACGCAATTCATGGCTGCATAGGTGTAAGGCATGCCTTGACTCATTCTGTGTTCTCAGCCATCCTGTCCCAACTACAGACTACACTGCAAGCGTTGTGATGGTGCTTCAGTGTCCCTCCCCACTCTGCCGTTGGCTTCCCCAGAAGACAGAATAAACAGGTATCTGCCCTGGACTTTGCAAGTTAACGTCTGCTGGCGCTGTGTTTTGCGCAGCTTCATAATAACCCCCCTCTCCCATATTTTTCCTCTCCCCATTTGCATCAACTCACTTTACCTCCAGGAGCCCAGAACTGGCCTCTCTTACACTACTAAGAATTGTAAGTATTTATCGTACCATCCACTTTTTCCCTCTGTTTCAGGCACTGTCTGCCTTCTAGCCTGAAAGATCAGGCCAGGTACCCTGGGATCCAGTTATCCAGTGCCAGGCTAGTAGTTACTAGCCCCTGGCAGTGCATCCCTAAGGTGCTTGCCTTCCTGCCCTCTGTCTTATGCTTTACAGCCAATAACTCATTTCCCCTGATGAACCAGTTACCACTGCCCCCCACTATGCTACTGTGCACCTTCTATCTCCTGCCCCTACGTGCTACCATCTCTTCCTTCCCCCTCGAAACCTCTCCTTCCCCCTCATACTTCTTCTCTCCTGTTCCAATATGTTTACCTCGCCCCCCCTCCTCTTGCTGCTTCTCCCTCTCCCCACTCACTGCACCCCAGTAACCTTGGCCCCCTAGCATCTGCCCTGCCCTACCACTGCCCCTCAAATAGCCCCTTCTCAGGCCCTCGTGACATCTCTCCCCACCCACTAGCTCCCGCCATCAACCCCAGGTGGCTGCCTAGGAAGCATACTTTCACCCCAACACGTTACCTTGTCAGCTTATTGCTACTGCTTGCTGGTGACATAGAATCAAAGCCTGCCCCCCGCCAATTTCCTCAAGGTCTGAGAATTGTCCTCTTAAATATTAGGAGCGGCCCTGTCCAAAAGTGACCAAATCCATCCCTGTCTCTGTCTGTCAAATCAGATGTTCTTATCCTAGGCTCCGCCACAAATCCTGACGCCCCCTCCCCACCGGTAACAGATGAGAACTTACTCCTCCAAGCTCCCTTTTCTGTGTGTTCCTCTCGATCCTGGAGTGTCGCTAACTCGGCCTCTTCTTGTTCTCCCTCTCCCTAACTTCCCCGTCATTGCCCTGTCCCTACAGTGCGTTTTTTCCCTGCTGCTGCTATCAGCGGATGTTGAAAGCAACCCGGGCCCCATAAATATTCCTACTTCTCACATATGGGTCAGCTCCCCAGGGCTGAAAGCTGCCCATATCAGTTTATGCAGCTTCCCATCTAAATTTTCCAACCTTCAAGCCTGGGTAGCCCTCACAAACTCCATGTCATCGGTCTCTAAAAAAAAAAAAAGTATAAGCCACATTTTCCTGATGCAACCACACCATCTGGGGTACTCCCGCTATGACAGGATAGACCTGGCAAAAGAAAGGTGGTGGCATGGCACACTGTATCAGAGAACCCCTCTCCACCTCCCCGTGCTCAACTAGACCCTACTTCCCCTAGCGAATGGCTCATAGCTGAGCTTACTCTGCGCTCAGCGAAAAAGATTTGTGGGTTGTCTTTGAACCCCCCAGTAGGGGGCATGCCAGATCTCAGTAACCACCTTGTAGGCCTGAGCAACTGCCTCCCGGGACACTGTCCTCCTTGGAGATTTTAACCTCAGTTGGTTTAGTCCCTAGAGTCTGACTACTCGAATCTATTAAAACAGCACAATTTGCTTCAAGTCATCTCTGTGCCCACCAGGCAAAACACTCGTACACAAAGCCACTCTCTTCTTGACTGGGTGATCACTAACAGGGAGGACAAGGTATGCCAATCTGGAACCCTGTCCGACTCCATTAGTGATCACTTCCCCATGTACATTGTCTGGTCCACCAAGTCCAAACACGTGCCCCCCCCCCCCCCAAAAAAAAACACATTTCTTTCTATAACTTCAGCTGCCCTGACACCTCTACCCCTACTTGACGATGTAAGAGCAATAAACTGGTCTGCTCTTTACTACCTCTCGGATGTGTCAGCGGCAGTGGGTTTCCTCACTGATGCCATCCTTCAAATACAAGGTCAGCACTTCCCCCTCACCACCAGGAGAGTGAGGGGTGGATGTACTCATTGGGCCTCTAAAGAGCTCCAGTCTATGATGAAGGAGAGGGCAGAAAGTGGGCTGCCTTCAAAAAGGTCCTCCTCTCCAGCTCTTTGGAAGGATTATAGGTGTGTGATGAACAGGTGCAAGCAAACTGCTCAGGTTCGGAAGCACAACGTCCTCCGTAACCAGCAAAAGGACAGCCTGGGGGACCCCCACCATTTCTGGGGTGGCATCAGTTCCATACTAACCCCTCGTACATGGAACTCTACCAAACATTTAAACTTCTCATCAGATACTCTTACTGACCCTATTGAGGTCGCCCAAGCCTTCAACAGAAAGTTTATGGATCTACTGCACACCTAAATAAACTGCCTACCCAGCCACCTAACGGCCCTGTGCTGGGTTCGTGCAACCATTCCTCATCTCCCTCTCCCACCAGCACCCTCCCGCCTTTCTACTTTAGAGCCATCTCCACCGAAGACACTGTTAAACTCCTTAAAACTCTCCCAAACCGAGGCAGCCTACGTAGTGATGGCCTCTTCCCTTCAATGCTTATGCTGATTTCCCCTGCAATCTCCAAACCCCTCACCTTTATTTTTAATCTGGTTCTGACCACCTCTACCATGCCGGACTCTTAGAAGCTTGCCAGGGTGGTGCCAGTTCACAAAGCAGGTGACCCCTATCCTCGGATAATTACGGGCCAATTTCCCTGCTTCCCCACCTGAGCAAACTCTTGGAGAACATTGTGCACCGCCAGCTCTCTGACCACCTTGAGAAATATAACCTGTTATGCAGCCAACAACATGGTTTCCACAAATCCCACAGCACCACATTAGCACTGGTCCAGTTTACTGATCATGTCCACAGAAACATGGACATGAGGAAAGCGACCGGTGCTGTTTGTGTGGACCTGACCAAAGCCTTTGACCTGGTCAGCCATTTCCTATTACGTTCCACTCTCCACCAGCTTGGCTGCTCTCCAGAGACCTCCCTGTGGTTTAGGAGCCATCTCTCTGGATGACCCCAGTCTGTATGTATTGACCCTGCTATCTCCCCTGCCCTCCCTGTCTCTACGGGTGTCCCTCAAGGTCCATCCTTGGCCTGCTGCTGTTCCCAATTTTTATAAACTCCTTCCCCTCCAACTGCCTCTTGTGTGAAGCCCTTCTGTATGCCGATGATCTCGTACTATTTTACAGTGACAAGTCATTGGTAAAAATACCCTCTATCCTGTCCCATAATTATGGCTCAGCATACAACTGGTTCCTGTCGCATAGGCTACTGGTCAATGCTAAAAAAAACTAAGGTGATGCTTTTTGGGTCCAAACCTTACCTGGCCAGTATCGCCAAGTCTGATTCCTTCCTCTCGGTGCTTACACCCAATGGCCCAGCACCAGAAAATGTTCCCAATTTCAAGTACCTGGGCATAACCCTCGACCCCTCCCTCTCCTACATGGAGCACATAAACTCCATTGTACGTTGGGTTAACCAAAAACTTGGGGCTGCATATCTGCTCAAACATTTCCTGACCAGCAAGGCCTGCTTAGCTATTGTCCAAGGCAATCTGCTACCTGTCATTGTCTATTGCTCCCTCATATATTCCACAGTATCTTCATCCCTACTCATGCATCTAAACTCCATCTTCAGTAACGTATGTTAAATTGTATTTCAGGCACCCTACTCTACGCACCACTGTAGCCTTTACCAGACACTAGGGTGGCTCCCTCACTCCGGCAGTTTTGAATATGCGCTGGGCTGTATCATTGGCAACACCCTTAGAGATGGCGGTGTTTCACCTTATGCATCTTTCCTGAAGGCTAGAGCTGCTCCTGGAAGCCTGCATGTATCGTCAGTTCCCCCCTGTGGAAGTCCCTAAAGTCTTCACGGTAATGGGTGGCAAAGCTATGTCAGTTGCTGCTCCCTCTCTCTGGAACAGACTCCCTGCCCCCACTCCGGTCTGCAGTCACTCACAGCTCTTTCAAACACAGTTTCAAAGCCTGGCTACTGAAAGAGGCAAAATGCCTGTGCTCTACGGAGTAAATTTCTTTAACTTACTACCTATCCCGCCAACCCAGCTCTTTCAGTTGCCTTGCCTAACATAGCACTCTGTGACTACCCTCTTTTTTGCTAGCTTGGTTGTTATTGCCTGTTACCTTTGACTGTGACTCCAGTGATTTGGTCTCTGAATTTTTGCTCAGAATGTAATTGTATACTGTATACTGTCACCCTTTCCCCCAGTTCTTTGTAATACTGCATATAGTGTATTATGTTAATTTCCCCCAACACTTTGTACACTGTGCTGTTTATTCTGTTATACTGTTCTGTTTACTTTCTGTATAATTTGTTTTCTGGCATGTATTTTATTGTGCCATGCTGTTAGCCCGGGTCATGCCTGAAAATGGTCCCCTGGATCAGTGCATCTACCCGGTAATCTTGAATAAAATAAAGTCCCTGACGAGTGCATCACTATCCCTGGCTTTACCCTGATATGCCAGGACCGTGCTAGTAGGGGAGGTGGAGTGGCTATGTACATTGCAACCACCATTCACTTCCCTACTATCCTGGCTTTATCGGTCCTCTCCACTTAGGAACTGGTTCTAATAAAGATCTCTCCACCCTCCTCCTTGCTGATCTTCATAGTGGTGGTCTACTGTTGTTCTGGCGTCCCCCCTCGTCTATCACTGACCTACTGTCATCCCTTTCAGCACATGCCTCTTCAGGTGAACTGCTTTTCCTGGGTGATTTCAACCTGAACTGGCTCGCCACCTCCAACTCCACCACCCATTGCGAATTTGCTGCCCTAAACCTATCCCAACTCATTAGTGAACCCACACGCCTCAACCCCAAAACACACAGGCATTCCCTCTTTGACTGGGTCCTGACCTCACACCCACGTCACATCATAAATGCCAGTGTCCTGCCAGATGCTTTAAGCGACCATCACATCATCTACTGCATTCAGAAAATTCAGCACCCCAGAGCTTCCCCGCAAATCTTGCAAATTCGCTCATTTAAATCCTTAGACCTTGCTCCTCTCCTTGGAGACCTGTCCAACACTGACTGGTCTCCCATCAACACCGCCACTTCAGTTGACTCAGCTCTTGATTACTTCAAAACTACATTCCTCAGCATCTGAAATCACCACGCCCTTCTCAGACGGACGAGGGTCCGTGGGTCCCCACCTCCTGGATCGCAACCTATCTTATGGCTTGTCTACGGGTTCGGGACCAGGCATGGAAAGAACTACAGCAGCCTTTGAAACGCCTGCACAAGGCTAGTTAGACAAGCTAAAGCTGAATACTTTTCCAGCACCTTCCAGGCAAACATAAACCACCCTTCAAAATTCTGGAAAGTGGCAATGCCCTTTTCTCCCCGCCAAATCAGTCCTCCTGCTCCTGTCCTCAGAGTGGGTGATGCCTCCCTATCCTGACCCCGCCCTGTAGCCAAAGAATTTAATGCCTTCTTTACCTCCTGTGCCTCCTCCTCCCTCCTCACCCTCAGCCCCCTGTTCCCTGAGCAACCTGCTCCTCCATTCTCTTCTCCCCAATAGCCCCTCCACTGTCTTTAAGGCGCCTCCTGCCCTGAACCCATTTAAAGGTAAAAGCCTAGACAATCTTGATACCAAATAACTCTGCTCCTGTCATCGTGCATCCAATTGCAGCACTCCTAAACCTCTCATTTGCTCTAGCCTCAGTCCCAGGCACTTGGAAGCACACCACTAACATTCCCCTCCCTAAAGGTGGTGACCCCTCTGCTGCTGGCAGCTATCACCCCATCTGCCTCCTCCTCCCTATCCTCGCCAAACTGCAGGAGCACATTGTACTCTCCCAGCTCTCTCCCTACCTTGACTCTACCTCCATCTTCACACCTTTCCAATGTGGCTTCTGCAACAAGCACTCCACATCCACTCTCTTTAGGCTCACTGATTCCATCCTCTCTAGAATGGATCGGGCCTCTCACCCCTCCACCATCTTTGTTGACCTAGCCAAGGCTTTCAACACTGTCTCCACCATCCCTCCTACTGGACAATCTCTCAGCCAGGGACTGTCAGCTACTGCAGTCAACTGGTTCAGATCCTACCTAGTGGGCAGATCACAGTCCATCAGAATTGGGGACTCATTTCTCCACCCCTTCCCATCCACACTGGGGTTCCACAAGGCTCAGTCCTTGGACTGATTCTGTTCTCCATTTTCCTTAATGATCTCCCACCAGTCTGCTCAACTCCATCCATTCACATGTATGCAAATGACACTATCCTGTATGCACCGCTCCTTCTGCTCCCTTGGTGGTGTCCACTCTTCAGCAGGACTTCAGTAATGTCCAGTGCTGGCTACACTCCAGCCAGCTATTTCTAAATGCTAGGGAGATGGTCTCCATGACCTTTGGTACAAGGCAGAAACTCTCTAAGCTCCCTTCCTCACTCTATATGGGACCATGTTGGAAGACACTGCCTCATTCAGGTACCTCTGGGTTTGGCTCGATAAACACCTTGACTTCTCTGGTCACGTGGATGCTATTAACAAAAAAATACTCCCCCACACTGGGCGCCTTATACCAAAATCATGAATGCATCCCCTTGCCAGCCTGCCAAGAAATTCTTCTGAGAATGATTCTTCCAACGTTTGACTATGGTGATGTGGTCTATAGTGCGTTCCCCAGAACTACCCAAAGCCAGATTGGACACCTCTTCCACTCCTTCTGTTACTTTACTCTCGACTGCCCTCCCAGCACTCACCACTGCTCCCTATACCAATCGCTGGCACTCCCTTCCCTCAATGATCATCGCCTGGCTCATTGTGCTAACTTCCTCAGCAAGGTCTGGTTCAGAGCACTCCCCTCGCCACCTCTCATCCTCCCTCTCACCCCCTCTTTCTTCCTCTCTCTTTCCCTCAGGAGTGGTGATGCTCGCACCCTTGCTATCCCCTCCAAGTCATCTGCCAGCCAGGCATCCTTCTCTCACCACTTCCTCAAGCTCTAGAACTTGCTTCTAGCTTCCATTCCAAATGCCCCCTTTCCTCCCTCCTGCGTAGTTGCACTTCCTCCACCCGCAACTGTACCTAACAACCTGCCTTCCCTTCTTATTCCCTCCTGACCACCTCCCCTAGCTAAACCTACCTAAACCTTGCTTATACTCTGCTACCCCACTCCCTTGCAAATCCTACGCTGGTTCTCCTCCTTGTCTTGCTTTGTGATTATTCCTATATTCTATACAGTTTACTAGTTGCCATTGTCATGCATTACTGTATCACTGTATTCTCAGTTTGCATTTATGCTATTTTATTTTATGTGCTTATGTTATATTGCCATCCTATATTCTCTTTATTGCCTTATCTGCCCCCTCCCCGGACGCACCTGGAAACTAACAATATTACTCAGTATGTCTTCCTGGTGAAACTTTTAAATAAATAAATATCCCCCTACCCCCCTCTTTTTGGCCTCCAGTGAGTACATGTTTAGCACCCTCAGTCGCTCCTCATAGGAGACCACCTGGAGGCCCTGTATCATCTTTCTTGCCTTCTCCGCATGGTCTCTAGTCTGTCCTTGTCCTTTCTTAGGTTACGGCTCCAGAACTGGGCACAGTATTCCAGGTGTGGCCTCACTAGGGGTCAATAAAGGGGCTCCTACTGCCTATACTCCTCCCTATACACCCCAACATCTTACTTGCTTTGCTGTAGAATTTCTTACACTGGCTTGACTGTTTAGGGTGTCACAAATAATGACTCCCAGGTCCCGCCCTTCTGTAGTGGTGCTCAGTTTAACCCCATTTAGCCAGTACTCTGTCCAGGGGTTATCTTTGCCCAGGTGCGTTACCTCACTTCTTCGCATTAGACTTCAGCTGCCACACATTTGACCATCTCTCTAGCCTTTGTAGGTCGCATTGCAGTTGCCTAACTCCCTCAGTGCTATCCACCCTTCTGCAAAGCTTAGTGTCATCAGCAAAGTGAGCAAGATCTCTCTGCTGATGAAGCTGCCAGGTCTGAAGGACGTGTTTACGTCTGCACTCCCCCACAAGCCCCTCTGTTGATCCTGCCGCTGCCGCAGTTTGAAGGTCCAACCAAGGGTCTGGAGGGCTTGTTAGCATCTGCATTCCCCACAGCCCCTCTGTTGATCCTGCTGCTGCTGCAGTTTGAAGGTCTACCCAAGGGTTTGGAGGGCTTGTTAAGGGGTCTGCACTCCCCCAGAGCCCCTCTGTTGATCCTGCCACCACCACAGTTTGAAGGTCCAACCAAGGGTCTGGATGGCTTATTAGTGTCTGCACTCTCCCACAGACCCTTTGTTGATCCTGCCGCCACCGCAGTTTGAAGGTCCAATCAAGGGTCTGGAGGGCTTGTTAGCATCTGCATTCCCCCACAGCCCCTCTGTTGATCCTGCTCCCACTGCAGTTTGAAGGTCCGACTAAGAGTCTGGAGGGCTTGTTAGCGTCTGTACGCCCCCCACAGCCCCTCAGTTGATCCTGCCTCTGGAGTTTGAAGGTCCAACCAGGGTACGGAGGACAAGCTCCTCTTTTAGATTTGGCGCCTTTTGGGCCCCCAGAAAAGTCTGTCGCATTAACTTGTTACTGCCTCCTCTTAGGAGCTGCTGCTACTCCAGGCAGATTCTATTGTGTACAAAATTAATTTAATTTCAGTGCTTTCACTTTCTTAATCTTTTTACCTTTTCTGTTTTTTCCTCCTTGCCTGTAATTTTATCCTACCTCCTTTCTGTACCACCTTCCCCCCATGCGATTGTCATTTCACCTGCTTCTGTCCCTCCCCCTGATAGCTCCTCCCGCTCACTCCACCCCAGCTCGATTGGTAGCTGCATTTGGGAGGTGTTCTCTCAGCTACCATCTGGTTCTCTCTTAAACCCAGGCAGTAGAACTCCCCTGTCCCTCCCACTCTCTGTTGTAAGCCGCCTAACTAATTTCACCCGCCCTCTCAGACCGAAGTGCTGTATGAACACACCAACACTAGTTCTAACCTTGCCTGTGTTCCCTTTTCAACTCAGTTATTTGAAACTTGTTACCCTACATACCCATGGAACTTACTCCAGACTATATTCCCAAGATTTAGTCATCAGCTAAGACCCCTACCGCTAAATGAAGTCCCTGCCACTAGGTGTAACTTCTTCCCTAGTAAACTCGCTCTATATACCCAAAGTAAGATAAGTGTAACTTGCCAACTTTTATCCTCTGCTAAGATCCCTAACAGCAGGTAAAATCCCTGCCACTAGGTGTAACTTTTTTTCCTAATAAACTCACTGTATATACCCTCTTAATAAGTCTTTAAGTCTAACATCCTGCTAAAACCTCTTACCTTTGCCTAGCAAGTCTCCCTTAATTAATCACAAAATGTCTTTGTTTAGTTTTCTAAGAGTTTTGCTTACAAGCTGCTCCCTCCTATTATATCTCAAGCTGGACGTGCCACACCCAGGGCGGACAACCACCCCTCCGCAGTCCATTGGCCTGTCACTGCAATATCCTGCTCACTATCCAGTCTGTACCTCACCCAAATTGAGTTCCCCCAAATTGCTCTAACTTTGACACAGCATAATAAAACCATCCTATTCATACCCCTGGGTAAGAAATTCTCCAAAAGGCCTTTCCTCCCCCCCCGACACTTATTCATTCACATGCCTTCTGCTCTTACCTGGCGACATCGAACTGAACCCTGGACCCATTAAGGGGCTGAGACTCCCTCCCTAACTCTATACCGAGCCTGGTCATGTGTGAAATGTCTTAAAATAGTCCACATGAACATACAGAGCATCAGGAGGAAGATGGCTAAGCTTGGCACATGGGTCCAGCACTGTAAGCCAGACATACTCTGCATCATTGAAACCTGGCTGAAGCCCTCCATTTTGTCACATGAGATAGCCCTCCCTGGCTTCTCCTCATTTAGGAGAGATCGGCTCTGTAAGAGGGGGGGAGGAGGAGTACTGATCTACACCAGGGCACAGTTGGCAGCCTGTGAACTACCAGAATTTGAATTCTCAACAGCAGTAGAGCACCTTTTTCTCTGTTACCCTAGGGCAAGTCAAGAAATTAGTAATAGGGTGTGTCTGTCTACCCTCCCACCTTGCTTCCTCCTCTCACCCTGAGCTCTTCTCAAAGTTAGACACATACCTCATAGGGACATTGTCCTCTGTGGTGACTTCAGTCTCGATTGGATAGGTGCTAGCAAAACCCAGTACCTAGCCGCACTCTCAGACACCAACCTGGAGCAAATCCTTGACCAACTCAGTGACTCAATATGAAGATGGTAAGCATAGGCTACTTGATTGGATAATTAAGCAATAAGGCATGACAGGGTGTGTGTTATCGTGTAATAACGTCACTCCTGGGGTGGGTTGAAGCACGAGGCGAAGCCGAGCTGGCAAAATATGTTGAAATTGCCCATAGTAATCAGGAAGAGGCCCCAAACCAGCAGAAGGTATATTATGACCATGGGGTAAAAGAAAAAGTTTTGGAGCCAGGTGAAAAGGTTTTGCTATTGTTGCCCATAACCGAAAATAAGCTGTTAATGAAGTGGCAAGGGCCTTATAAAGTTCTTAGACGTACTGGCACTGTTAACTATGAAATTGAGACCCCTGACAGAAAAAAATCCTACTAAGATAAACCATGCTAACCTCCTCAAGAAATGGGTTGAAAAAATGCCAAAAGCTGCTTTGCTGGTTTTACCAGAAACTGATGAGGAAGATATTGATGTAGCTTATGATAGACTAGAACAAACTGTAAATGCAGATGCTGCAAAGGTGAATGTTTCCTTTATCTCAGAGCAAACTGCAGACATTCATAATGTGCTAGAGACATTTAACAGTACTTTTACCACGGTCCCAGACCGGGCAAAAGGGGTTGAGCATGTAATAGTGACAAGGCATGCTCGTCCTGTTAGGCAAAAGACATACAGGTTGCCAGAGCAGTTAAGAGCTGATGTTGTTAAGGAAATGCAAACGATGAAGGAATTGGATATCATAGAGGAGTCGAGGAGTGCTTGGTCATCTCCCATGGTAACTGTAAACAAAAAAGGAGGAGGTGTTAGAATCTGCCTTGATTTCAGGAAACTTAATCAAGTGTCAGAATTTGACGGTTATCCTGTGTCCAGAATAGATGATTTGGTGGACAGACTGGGGAGTGCAAAGTATATCAGTACCCTCGATCTCACCAGGGGTTACTGGCAAATACCTTTAGCTAAAGAATCCAGAGATAAAACTGCATTTGACACCCCTATAGGATTCTGTCAGTTTGCCACCATGCCATTTGGTTTACATGGTGCGCCAGCTACATTCCAGCGGTACATGGATCTAATTTTATCCCCTCACACTGGTTATTGTGCTGTGTACCTGGATGATGTCGTGGTGTACAGTCCAGACTGGAAAAGCCACGTAGAACACCTACGAGCAGTTATCCAAGCTATCAAAAATGCAGGTCTGACTCTTAATCCTCATAAATGTGCATTGGGCATGCAGGAAACCAGATATTTGGGCTATGTTTTGGGAAATGGAGAAGTCAAACCAGAGGCTTCTAAAATAGAAGCTGTAGTTAACAGCCCTGTACCTAAAACAAAGAAACATGTCAGGTCACTTTTAGGGCTGTCTGGTTATTATCAGAGATTTGCTCCCAACTTTGCTGAATTAGCTACTCCCCTCACTGAACTCACAAAGAAACAACACCCAAATAATGTGAACTGGTCCCCAGAGTGAGATGAAGTTTTTCAAGCCATAAAGGCTGCATTGTGTTCAGCACCCGTTTTAAGAAGCCCAGACTTTGAGAAACCATTTTTGCGTCAATCGGATGCATCAGAGGTAGGCCTAGGTGCAGTACTGAGTCAAAATGTAGATGGGACAGAACATCCTATTCTGTACATAAGTAGGAAATTGCATGACAGAGAGAAAAGGTACTCCACTATCGAAAAGGAGTGTTTAAGGCCGGCCCGGTGGTTGTTGAGGGCTGAGGCGCTGAACGCCTTACCTCACGTCACGCCGGCGATCCATGTTCGGGAACGGACATGGGGCACCGGGGGTTGGTAGGGAGGAGAAGGATCGAGCATCCCTAGGACTGCTCTCCTTCTCCGGGGAGGGGGGTTTGCAGGGCTTGGCGACTGCCTGCCACCTAGTGGAGGCTGGGAGGTGGCACGTCAGCACTGGAAGTAGACGAGAGTGCGGCAGGCGCTTGGTGGGACGTGCACGGGAGCGTGCGCACGGCCGCCACTGGCACCATTGCACGCCGCACCTCAAGAGGGAGAATGCAGGAAAAAGTGGAGTCCTCTGCATATGACGATGGTCCCCCTCCATGATGGACTGAGAAGGCACCTCCCCGAACGCTAATTCAGACCGGTGGCTGAGTCGGGCTTCCACCCCGCCACGAGGGGTAAGTTGTGGGGTTATGGGGAGGGGGTCTCTGCTACCCGGTGCCTAGACGGGGGACATAAGATGCTGGCAGAGGACTCCAGGGGGAGAAAATAGAAACTGCAAAAAAAAAAAAAAGAAAAAGAAAAGGAGTGTTTAGTGGCAAAGTGTGCCATGGAGTCCCTTAAGTTTTATTTGCTAGGAACTGATTTTCTTCTTGTAACAGATGACAATCCTCTCTGTTGGCTTAACCAGATGAAAGATAAAAATTTCAGAATCACAAGGTGGTACCTGGCACTGCAGCCATTTAAATTCACTGTGATACACAAATCTGGTAAAGAGAATAGCAATGCTGATTTTCTGTCAAGATATGGATCGGGAATTAGGGGTTCTGAAGGTTGGGGGGAAAATGTATGGGTTTGAACTGTACTTTTTGCTGTAATGTTAAAAAAAAATGGATGCAAATGTGCTTAATTTCTGAAAACATAAATGTTAATAGAAAATATAACGTTTTGGAAACCTGTTTAATAAAACAGATTCCCTCTTAAGGAGGGGGGTATATGTGACAGGGTAGAAATAGTACCCTGTCCCATTTGTTTTGGAGAAAGTATTTAAATGCAAGGTTCTGTATTCTTTCCTTTTCTGTCCCTTCTCTGTCTGGTTGCGCAACCAGATTTTCCTGTGAGACCTCGGACTTGATCAACCCAAACAATCTGCAGTTATTTGCCTCTTACTGTATCAGTTTTCTCTTGCTGTCCATTTTTCTTCCTTGCATATCTATATCAACTAATATAAAATTATGTGCAAATCCAATGTTTGGAAATGTAACTGATATTGGGATCCCTATTGTTTAGAAAATATGTAGTGTTACTGATTTGAGATGATTGTAAACTCTAGAGGTTACTTGAGTGCAAATCTTTCAACCTTTTGCAAAAGGGGGGCCTCAGCTCAAAGCACAATGTGTTCTAGCAGCTCCTGCCCTGAAACTTACAAGGACAGGATGTTTGCTAAGGATGGGGTTGAAAAGACTTATAAAATAGTTAAGCTTGAACTGCAAAAAGGGGATTAGAAGAAAAAGGGACACACAGAGACTGAAGAAAGATTTTATTTTTATTCCTCTGTACATAGTTATTCTGAACAGGTTTATTTTTTTTTTGTTACTGCAACTACAAATAAACAGTTTTGTGGAATTCTACAACTGCTCCTAGGTTTCCCTATGCTTCCTGACCTGTGCCTCGACGACAGGTATAACCAATTGTTCTGTCTGTTCCTGTGTCTGAGGTTTAACCCAAACTCTGTATAGTTGCCCATTACATTTTTAAAACATTGGTCCACCCTGTTTTGATTTCACCCCCAGCTGCTTAAAATAACCCTGGAGAGAAACATTGTTAGCTCGCTCTGAAAAAAAATCACAGTCGGTTATCAGTTTAGTTTCAGCATTTTCATATGTTAACCCCTTTTGTAACACGGCTCGGTCTCACCCGCTGTAATGTAGCGCCAGGATTCGCCGAATGGCCACAGCTGACTGAAACCAAGCGGATATTAAGCCACAGGTAATGCCCGCTCGGTCAGTACCAGCTGTGGCCATGGAGACACCAGAGGGCACCCGCCTGCCCCATCACCACCGTGGGGCACCGGCGGCGGCGCTACAGAGCCGCCAAGCCCCACCGGCCCCGCGTCACCACCTCATCCATGGCCCGGTGAGCTTCTCCTGTGCCCCGCAGGGCAAGCCAGCTGAGTAGGATACCAGCACCTGCAACATCATCCGCTGTGCGACGCCGCCCTCCAACCCCCCCCCCACTGGCACACAGCCACGATTTCCGCCTCCCGGACCCGTCAGAGGGCTGCAATCATTGAGCCCTCCACTGCCCGGACTGCCAGCACGGAGGCCACCTAAGCGACATGAATCAGTGCCAGCAGAGCACCGCAATCATTGACCAGTGCTCCACCGAGCAATGTAGAGTCCTCACCTGTCTGCTGTGCCTGTAAGTCCAATAAAAAAAGTTAACTGCACAATCCGTCTCCCGTGTCTTCTCTCCATAGGATTGCCGCCCGACCATAGAGCTCGCCGGAGGTGAGCGCTGTAACATAGGCTCGTTGCCGCCGCGAGCCTATGTTACAAGCGCATTAATCACCTTCAGCGTCGGGCGCTACCGTGGATTAATGCCCGCTGGGCGGTTGGAACCCTCGGGCTGCACCCTTGGGCACCAACCCCCCCAGCAGGCATTAATCCACCAGCAGAGCCCTCCTCTGGCGGTGATTAATGCTTACATGTCCATCAGTCATTTGTTGCCACAGTTTCTTCAGGCATCATCTTTCTTTCCAGGATTTTTTGGATCTTGGAGCTGTGCTCAAACAAGTCCGAATCAAAATCGCTGAAATGAAAAGTGTCCCCACCGTCTGAAATACTCTTTGCCTGAGCTCTTGTCACCACAGCTGCTGAAGCATCAGGACTTACTCCTCCTTTGATTAACTCAGTAAATCCTTGAAAGTCATTTCCAATAATCACAGGTATAGGTAACTTGGGTACTACCCCCACTTTCATTTGGTGTGACACACCCTTAATGGTCAGAGTCACTTGGGTGGTGGGATTGTGTCGAGTGTCCCCGTGGATGCAGATGACACTAGTACCTGGTCCTTTTGCACAGTGTTTTCCCAGCACTTCAGCATGCACTAGGATCTGTCTGCTTCCCGAATCAGTGAGTCCTTTCACAGTCTTATCCCCCACCTTCATATCTGTTAAGTATTTGCCCCAATTTGCTAAGGACAAATCTGCTCCAGTGCCACTCTCCTTACTACGGCAGTTTCTTGCAATATGGCCTGGCTTATTACAGTTACAGCAGATAACGTCTTTGGGCACAGATGTGTTACCCCCACCAGAGTTCTTATCAGGCTTGGAGTTTAAATGGGAAAAAGAGTGTCTTACCGGTGCTTGGCTGGTACCTCGATGCTGTGGTGTTTGTCTGGCCATTTGGTAGTCTTTGGCCAAAGAAACAGCCTTTTCCTCACTTTCTGGTTGGTGTTCCTTTACCCAAAGCTGCACATCTGTAGGCAGGATGTTGATGAATTGCTCCATGGCATATGTGTCAATGATCTGTGGGACTGTTTTGCTCTCTGGTTGGAGCCATTTTATCAGCAGTTCTCTGAGTCGGATGAAGGCTTCTCGAGGATTGTCGACCGAGTTTTATCTCAGAGATCGAAATCTCTGCTTGTAGGTCTCTCCGAAGATGTCATACCTTTTCAGGATTTTGCTTTTCACCAGGTCATAGTTTGCTGACTGGGCAGTGTCCATGTTGCTGTAGGCAAGTTGGGCTTTCCCTGTCAGGTAGGGTAACAGTCTGATTGTCCATTGCTGCTTTGGCCATTGGCAGACTGTGGCAACTCTTTCAGAAGTTGTCAGGTAGGCCTTGATATCATCCGAGGGACGCTACTTTGAAAGTTTAATGGCTTTTAAGTTGCTTATGTTTTGTTGCTCATCTGGATCTGTGCCAGATCCTCTGCCTTTGATAGCTTGCAAGGCATCCAGCCATCACTGCTCCTGTCGCTGCATCTCTTCTCATCTGCTGCTCCTGTCGCTGCATCTCTTCTCTCCTCTGCTGCTCCTGTCGCTGCATCTCTTCTCTCCTCTGCTGCTCTTGTCACTGCATCTCTTCTCTCCTCTGCACTTCTAAACATTGAATCTCTTTTTTCTCTCTGCTTCTCCATCTTTTTGTTGTATATACCCCATTTAAAAAAGTCTATCAGGCTTTCAGGTTCTGTTCACTGCCTGTTCTTTTCCCATAACTTGTACTGCTGTACAAGCTCAGCTGACTTCTGTCTCTGCTAGTTTGGCTGCCATTCTCCTGGTAAGCACTCCTGGACTTGCTGCTGCAGAATCCGTACCTTTCTCCATGCTTCCCTGGTACTAGGCCCAGTACCCATGCACAAAATTCCTGGCTTAGAGTATGCACAGCGTAAATCCCACTTCTAAAACCATCTCTTGTTGAGGCACATGTCAGGAAGCACAGGAAAACCAGGAGCAGTTGTAGAAGTCGACAAAAATATTTATTTGTACTAGCAGTAACATAAAAAAATAAACTTGTTCAGTATAACTATTTACAGAGGAAGATCATCAGAGTTTTCCTTCAATCTCTGTGTCCCATTTCTCTTTCAAGCAATTGCTGTTCTGCTCTCTTATAAGTCATTCCAACCCACATTCTTAACAGGCATCTTGTTTCTTCCAAAGTGTTCTTGTATGTTTCAGGCAGGTGCTGTCAGGAACACCGTGTCCCTGAGCTGAGGCCCCTTTTTCACAGCTCTTCTGCAAAAGGTTTAAAACTTTCACTCAGGTAACCTCTTGAGTTTCCAATAGCTTTTTGCAATCATCTCAAACTATAATTACATACATTTCAACAGTAACACTATATAATTTCTAAACAAAAGGTATCCTAATATCAGTTATATTTCCATATAATGATTTGCATATATTTTGTATATCAGCAGATATGCATGGGAGGAAAAGACAAGGGAAGATTAAGAGACAGTGAGAGTCAAAGAATTGCGAGACTGCTGGGATGATCAAGTCCTAGGTCTCACAGGAAAATTTGGTTGCGCAACCAGACAGGGAAGAGACAGGAAATGAATAGACCAGAACAGAACCCTGCATTCAAACTCTTTCCATAACAACTGGGACAGTGTCCTGTTATACCCTGTCACACTGCCGCAGGGTTAGTTTTTTCAGGTGTACAACCCACAGGGCTATCCTTTTGGCTACCATTACCCTGACTACCCCTCCTACCCTCACGTGGGGTACCCTGGGTTCCAGCCTCCTCCTCCACTTCCCCCACGTCCTCCTGCTCCACAGCCTCTGGCTCAGGACAAGTCACAGGCCGAAAAGCCATGGTCCATTCCCTCCTGGTGGAAGGATGCTAAGTCGCAACTCTTACAGGAGTTGTCCCGACCGGAGACAATATTGATCCCTACTTTGGCCCCACAGTCAGCTCCCAGGAGTCTTTACCCTGCCAACCTTCGGATGTTGGATAGGGAACCTGCCAGCTGCCCTCCCAGAGACTTGCCAGGTGACAGACCCACAGAGGGAGCCTCAGATAAGGTCTTGTCACACAGTAGACCAGTAACATCTGACTTGGAGTCTGACAGACTCTTCCTTGAGTTCTGGGTCCCGCCCCCCCATAGAACCTCAGCCGAAGGAGTCCCCCCAAATCTCCCCCGGAGGACCCTTTGTTTGCAGATCTGCTTCGGTCTGTTCAGACCGTATGTGGATGGGGTACTCGGGAATTGGATCCCAGAAGAAAAAGGCTCACCGAGCACCTGGACATTTCTGATGCGGACCTCTTACCCATCCCTCCTTGGACGGGGCCGCATGAGGATTTGACATCTAGCATTTGGCAGCAACCATCTTCTATCCCCACGGTCTCTAAGAAGGGCGACAGGACCCCCCGGAAGGGGTTTCTCACCTCACACTATGCAGCCCAAGGCAGACTCCATAGTGATCACTGCAGCCCACAACAGATCGGCCAAGCCGAAGCATCTCAGTGCCTCTCCGCCAGATAGAGTCCAAACAAATGGACCAGTATGGCCACAAACTGTACACTTCTGCTACTTGTGCCTTGCAGTCTTTGAATTATGGGGCCCACATGGATTTCCTTCCAAAAATCTTCCCTATCAGATATGGAATCAGATATTCTGGCTATTCCAGAACAAGATCTCGGTTAAAGACTCCTTAAGGAAGGTGAGGTTTAATAAGTCTTCCTGCCATCATGCACTTCGCGCCACCTGCGATTCCGTGGACTCGGTGGCACATAGCACTGCCTCGGGCATCTGCCTTAGAAGGCTCGCATGGGTGCGCCTGGCAGGCTTAGCACAGGATGTCCAAACTACTCTCCTGGATGCCCCTTCCGGGGCCCCATCCTGTTTGGGGGGGGATGTTAAGGACATCATCACGGAGCTTCAGGACAGCGGTAGGTCCCTCCGAGACAGCCACTCCCTCTACCGCTCTGGTGCGAAACCCAAGCAGCCTTTTTACCGCCAACAGCGAAAAAGGAACAAGCAGCCCCTGGCCAGACATCAGGGCAAATGTCATGCCACGGGCTCTGGGGCTCCAATCCCCCCAGCCAAGTTCCACAAGGCAGCCAGAGGCCATCAGCCGGCCCTCCCCTCTGCCTCCTGACTTGCGGGACACCCTTCCATCTCCTCCTGATCTACCAATGGAACCAGTGGGGGGAAGGTTAGCCCTCCACCTGAGAGAGTGGGAGGTGATCACCTCAGATGCTTGGGTGCTGCAGATGATCGCAAGAGGACACTCAGTAGAGTTCTTGGATCGATTCCCAGACAGTCCTCCGGGCAGGTCATATTACCTGTCAAACCACCTCCCAGTGGTGTGGAAGGAAATTCCGGCTCTCCTGTCCAAATCGGCCATAGTGGCAGTTCCTCCAACCCAGGAAGGAAGAGGGTATTACTCTCACTTCCTGGTGCCAAAAAAGATGGGAGATCTAAGACCTATCTTGGATCTCAGCCTGCTGAATCTCTTTGTAGAAACAAGAGGTTCCACATGTTGACCCTCCAGGGACTCTTACCCCTGCTTCTCAAGGATCAGTGGCTGTGCTCGCTAGACATGCAGGGTGCTTACCTGCACATCCCCATCCTCTCAACCCACCACCACTACCTCAGGTTCATGTTCCAGGGGAACCATTTTTAGTTCGAGGCTCTCCCCTTTGGCCTGTCCTCGGCACCTCAGGTTTTTACCAAGTGCCTAGCGGTGGTGGAAGCAGCCTTACGCCACAGGGGGATGTATGTGTTCCCATACCTGGATGACTGGCTTCTATCAGCCCCGTCTTGGGACAGTCTGAAGGAATCTCTCTCCTTCACCCTGAACCTGTTTTCACGACTTTGCATTATGCTGAACTACCCAAAGTCCAACATTTCACCCTCTCAGCACCTCCAATTTATTGGAGCGGTGCTGGACACGGTCCAGGGCAGGGCCTTCCTTTCTTCGGACAGAGCAGATACTCTGAGACTACAAGCTTCTGCTATAGCCAGCTCTCGGACTACAGCTCGCTGTATTCTTCGACTGTTGTGTCTCATGGCTGCTGCCATTCCCACAGTACAGATGGCCCAACTGCACATGAGGGTGACCCAGTGGACACTCAGGGTCCAATTGGATCAGCGCTTGGACAACCTGGACCACAGAGTCATGGTCTCCAACATTATGAAGAGGGATCTGCTCTGATGGCAGGAGATTTCTCATCTCTCCTCGGGGGTTCCCTTTCAACCCCCTTCCCCTTCCATGACCCTCAAGACAGATGCCTCGGGTCAGGGTTGGGGAGCACATCTGGGAGACCACCGCACCCAACGCAGGTGCTCCCAGCAGGAAGTGCATTTGCATATCTGTGTTCTGGAGATGAGAGCGGTGCTGTATGCTCTCCAGGCCTTTCAGACCCTCTTATGCCCAGGAACACTCCTGGTCTAGACCGACAACACTGCGACGGTCTGGTACATCAACAAACAGGGAGGCACCCACTAGTACCCCCTCTGCAGGGAGGTGATGCGGATATAGTACTGGGCAGTCCAGCACAATCTGCACTTGATGATAGTCCACATCCCAGGTGTTCGCAACATCCTGGCAGACAGTCACAGTCAACCCATCACACGGGCGCACGAGTAGGAACTGAAGCAAGACGTGCTAGAAGGTCTTTTTAGACCTGTGGGGCCATCCAGAACTGGACCTTTCTGCCTCCCCATTTAGCGCAAAACTACCCAGTTTTTGCTTGCTCGTTTCCGGGCGTGGTGTTTTTTGGCAAGACGTGCTGTCACTTTGTTGGACAGGGAGGTCCCTGTATGCAGTCCCTCCCTTTCCAATTCTGCAGAAAGTCCTGCTGAAGCTTCAAGCAGAGGGTGCACACATGATTCTCATTTGCCTCTCTTTGGCCTCAGCAGATATGGTTTCCCCTGCTGCAACAGCTAGCGTTGGAACCACCAGTACCTCTTCCTCTGCTTCATGATCTTCTGTCTCAGGAGCAGGACAGCCTGGTGCATCTGGGATACATCTTTCAGATCTTGGCCTCAGCTATTACTCACTGACGGTCCATCTTTCAGCAGTATCTGCCTGTCATGTTCTGGTGGAAGGCAAGACTATTGCTCAGTTGGAGGTCTCCAAAACCTTTGTTAAGGGAATCCTTCACTTGAAACCTCCGGTCCGTAGTCCAGTTCCCCCCTTGGGATTTAAATTTTACTTTGAAAAGCTTACTCTGCCCCCTTTTGAGTCTGCAGCAAACTGTGATATACACTACCTGTCTCGGAAGGTGCTATTTTTAGTTGCTATTACCTCAGCTCATAGGATTTCTGAGCATCAGGCTCTAGTTTGTAAGGAGCCTTATTTAATTTTCCTCAGAGTCAGGATGGCTCTGAGGACTGATCCTTCCTGTCTCCCAAAGGGTGGTATCCGAGGGGACTTTAAACCAGGATATCCAACTGCCGGTCTACTATCCCAAATATTCTAACAGAGGGGAACACCTCTTGCACACTCTGGATGTGCATAGAGAGTACTACGCTACTACTTTTCTTGGACTAGGGAGGTGTGCAGATTGGACCAATTGTTTGTTTCCTTTGCACACAAACATCAGGGCAATGCTGTGTCCAGGCAATGCTTTTTCAAGTGGCTGGCTAACTGCATTACCTTTCTCTACCAGAAGTACGAGAAACCACTTCTGGGGGAGGTCAAAGGGCATTCAACCCGTGACATGATCGCCTCCACTGCCTTTTTGAGAAATGTGTCCACATCAGATATTTGCACTGTGGCCACTGGAGTACCGTCCATACTTTCACAAAACACTACAGTCTGGACATTGCCTCTAGGTGCAGAGCCAGTTTTTGACTGGCTGTTCTTCAGGGCCTACCGTCCTAGCTTGCGTCCTGCTTTGCAGACCTTTTCTACCTCCCGGACCTCAGTTTTTGACTGTTCCTTCTTGACTACTTGGAATTCAGTTCTGTCTGTAATGACCTACTGGAGGAACCCTCTTGAAGTAAGATGTAACAGTTACATAACAACTTACCGTAACAGTAGATCTTTGAGAGAGGTTCCTGCAGTAGGTCATATTTTTCCCCTCCCACCTTCCCCCTACTTTTGCTTATTAGTTCCTTTCCCACGGTGCTTTTTTAGCAGCTCAGGTCTCAAGGAGTTTTCTCCTTTCTCCTGGTTACCTTCCTGAAGTCTTACGGTGGGAGAAATGGAGGGCAGGCGTGGGGACCGCCCCTATATAGTGTCACCCTGATGTCCTCTCAGGTGACACCAGGGGCGGTCCCCTGCTATGGACTGCTAGCTAGAAGTTTGCTGTGTGGTCCTGATGCCAGGGAGGCACAGTCCTATCTGTAATGACCTACTGCAGGAACCTCTCTCAAAGAGCTGCTGTTACGGTAAGTTCTTACGTAACTGTTATTTCCTCTGCCAACTAGCTCAGCACTCTCTGATGCATCCCATCTGGGCCTGAGGCCTTACCTATCTTGAGGGCTGCCAGCCCTTTCCAGACCCTGTCTATGGTGAGTACTGGGGTTTCCATCCCTGGGATTCCTTTAGTGGTTGTATTGATGCCGCCTTCAGGTAGGGGACAGGCACCCTCCCTTGTGAAAACAGGACAGAAGTAGTTGTTAAGGACAGTGGCTTTCTGTACATCGTCTCTTATCACCACCGCTCGCTCACCAACCTAACGATCCTCTCTTCTTCTTTTCCTGATGTAATGGAAGAAATATTTTTCCCCAGATTGAATCCCTTTAGCAATCCTCAGTTCCATGGCTGCCTTTGCCTCCCTTACTGCTCTCTTTGCTTCTCTAGTTTTTTGAATGTATTCCTCCCACTCTTCTTCTCCTCTCTGGCTGCTCTTAAACCTATAGAATGCTCCCCTTTTCGCACTGACAGCTTCTCTAACTTTCACTGAGAACCGTATAGATCTCTTGTACTTATTTCTTTTTACTGATTTTACACAGAGTTTATAGCCTCGAGGATGGCCTCTTGTATAAACCCCCCACATGCCTTCCACATCTGTTATATCCCTAACTTTGACCAGTTTTTTATTCACCAACAATCTCATCTTGTCAAAGTCTGCCCCTTTAAAGCTCAGGACCTCCAATCGTGAGTGTGTTGTTTAATCCTATAGGGATAACTCAAACCAGATGAAATTATGGACACTGTTAGCCATTAAAGTCCTCCTAGCCTCAGACGTCCCCTCAGTCATTTTAAACGTCCAATATTGGCATCAAACTTCTGCCCTAGTGCTCTTACTCCATCCCTTGTTAGGTGGAGTCCATCGTCCCAGAATGGCCCCTGTTCCCAGAAGTCTCAACAGGTGCCCACAAAGTGAAACCCCTTTTCTTGAAACCATCATTTTGGCCATCTGATAAACTCGTCAGTCTGATTTTTGTCCCCCTCCCCCACACACACGGGGAGGACCTCAGAGAATGCCAGGGGATGCAGAGTGCATTGCTGGTCATTCTCCCAGTCTCTCAAATATCTGCTTTGCTGCTTCCACCAACCGATTTGCTAGATCATTGGTTCCCAGGAGAGCCAGCACTCCCAGTCCTCTGTTTGCTCTGTCCACCATCCTTCATATGTATTCCACATCCTGTTTAGCTGAGGCACCGAGAAGGCACCTAACTATCCTCTATTTTTGCATTTCCCCACCTAATTCTGACTCTACTCCTCTAATCATAGTCTCCTACTACAAGGACTTGTTTGGCTTTCTTACAGTTGTTCCCATTCCCAACATTGGATGCCATTTCAGTGTTCTGCCTAGTCCCACTGACTGACTTGATGTCCCCCTTCAGAGTCAGGTTCCTGCACCTCCGCGAGTGGTGCAGAAGGGTTGCAGTCAGAGTGGTGTTGGCTCGAACTGTGTCCTTGTGGCCAATCCTTACCCCCCTCCCTCCCCACCACTGTCCACCTCCCTAGGCCAGTAGGCCACTGTGGGAGCGGGTAGAGCCAGGGTTCTCCAGATTATTGGGGTTCTGGTTCTACAGTGTGGGGTTGGGGTTCTGGTTTGGTTCTGTGCAGCTTAAAAATTACATTTGGGTTCTGGTTCAGTTTGGTTCTAGGTTTTTGGTTTATTTTCTAGTTCTGGTTTGGTTCTGGTTCTGGATCAAGTTAAGTGTTACTAAATTCACTTTATATTGCTAATTTATATGTGTGTGTGTGTGTGTGTGTGTATGTGTGTATGTATATATATATATATATATATATATATATATATATATGTATATACAGTATAAAACACTGAAACAAGACAACTGATTTCACATTAACTTTATTCAAATCAACATTCCTTTGAGTAAAAGAAGCTAAAATAAAACAGGCAAGTACAAATTCAGTTGTAAAGTATGAATGTTCAAGAATTTAACAAATACAGAACAAGCAAGTGTGTTAACTGATAGGCGAGATCGGTCATCTAGAACTTGCTTGCAGAATGAGAATACTCAGTGGCGGAGCTGGGGTGGGTTGGGGGGCGGGTGCCCCTCCTGGTTGCCCCAGTGTGAGTAGTGGTGCCCCACCACCATCTTTATTCACTGTTTAGTGCCCATTGTGAAGGCCATGATTTACTGACTGCCCCCTCCGGCTCCCAAACACTCCCAAACCTGGCTCCGCCACTGAGAATACTCTCTTACTGCTACTGCTGCTAACTGGCAAGCATACAGTAAGTAGTTCTGTGCAAGCTTTGCTAGTTTTGGGAACAGGTGTCTTCCTGTCTTATTCCAGAATTCAAGGCAGTTGTCAGTATAACTGTCATGTTCTAAATATGTTTTTAGTTCACTGGATGACAATGATCTGGTTGCTGTTTAAGAAGGACCACCTAGACTGGATAGCATGTCCTTGACATCAGTTTTTGGCCTTTTTGCTGGTGGCTCATCATCATTGGATTTTGCTTTGATATTGACGGTCATTACTGACTTCAGTAAAGAAATCATTTCACAATCTGTAGGCAATACTTCACACAGCTGGAGAAGTGTAGAATAGCATGAATAGACTACTGCCTCCATGTGAGTTCTCCTCATTTCACATGGTCTGGGTTCAGGTTTGGTTTGGGGTTTGTCTGTCTTTTATTTTTAGGGTTCTAGCTCAGTTCGAATTAGGCAAAAATCTAATAGTTCTAGGGACATGGATATGTTGTTCATCCACACTTATTAGCAGGTTCCTTGCCGCTTTAAATCTTGCTGGAAGGTCTTCAAGCTGGCTCCTCCCACCCACCCGGGTGGTAAAACTCTCGGCTCCGCCCCGTGACGCCAGATCTTCCTTACCGCTTGGAAGCTCAGGTTCCCTCATAGCGCCCTCAAGTCAAGACTGGTTCCTAATTCTTGAGTTCGAAATCAAAGTTTTTGCTAAAAGACTTGGTCTTCTTCTCCTCGCTGCCACGATGGACAAATCGACCCCAGTTTCCGGAGGTGCCCTTGCAGGCAGATGATGTCTAGGACAGATCCGCGACCAATGGCGCCTACTGCCTGGGCCTTGAGCACGACCCGCAGGCCTGCAACTTGTGCTCTTCTTTCGGCCTATGTCCTTGAAGACCGTGCTGTCTGACACAACTGGGCGCCCGAAAAAGAATTCCACCGTGAAATCTAAAGAGGCCGGTTGAGGTGTCCGGGCGGGCTCGGCGGATCAGCTCGAGCAGATGATCGCCCTCGAGAGGAGGATGCAGGCCGCTTCTACCTCGGCTGCGGCATTTGTCCCGCTCTCTCGGTGCCTCGTGCTCGGCTTCTTTTAGGAGCTTTGTCTGACCCTCTCGACGAAAGGTGAGGGTCCAACTTCTTCTGACCTTTTCCAGGTCCAAAAGAGCAAAGTAAGTCTCTCCGTCGGACGCTCTTGGGAGCGGAAGATCCCTCTCCCTTGTCGACAGTCGACTCGGTCCGACCCCTCAGCTCGCCACTGGCTTCACGGTGTCCCCTGGCCACGCCAGTTGACCGAGACTCGGCAATAGCAGTCGAGATTTTCTCGACCCGCTAGACAGGTTGTCGGCTGGAGAAGCTGAATCCCCTCTCCCGGTTCCCCAGTGGGAGTTGAGGATCCCGTCGGCTCGTCTGTGCCTCCGGTTCGGGCCTTTGGTGGGATCATCCGAGCCGAGTGCGATTCGACCTTCTCCTGCCTTCCTCGCCTAGTCGAGACTCTCGGTCTCTGACATCCTCGTGGTCCAACGATCCCGCCATGGCGGTCTCAAGCACTGCGGCAAGCGGCGCCGCTGCTCTTCCTCTTCCTCGGACGAGGGAACGGCGCAAGTTGCGTCGGAGTACAAGGAACTCATGTGGCAACAGCTCCTTTGACCGGGAATAGGCAGACCAGTCGTCTTCCCGGCCATTAAGTGGCTGTCACGGAGCGGCTCGGAACAACCCCTCGTTGTAGCGAGGAGCCTGTTCCCAGTCAGTTGTTCGGCCAATTCCAGCTGCCCACCGATTCTGGTGGAACCTCCGCCTCCACAGCCATTAGTTGGGGCTCCGACCAAAAATTCTCAGTCGGCCTTGGGTTTGCCCCATAGGCTGTCTGTCACCCTCACTCCCGATAAACCTCAGCAGGTGGAGGGTGGCTCCAGGCCGTGGCAGCTCTTTGAGGACTCTTCTGAGTCCGATGATGGTTCCTCCTCTTCTCCAGCGCATGGACTTGGAGTCTCGGGAGGGCAGTCAGTGGGCGATAGCCCTTCGTCCTTCTTAGGGTTGCTTCGACTCATCTCGGAGTCCACCGGGATGAAGCTCGAACCCGTTTCTAAACGGGCCAGGTATCCCCTCACGGAGATTCTGGACCGAGGGGATTCTCCTACGGAGGCCTTTCCGGTGGCCGAAGCCATAGTGGGTCTGGCCTTGGAACTTTGGCAGCGTCCTGCTTCCTGCCCTGCGCCTTCGGCCAGGATGGCCAGGAAGTATGCGGTCCCTACCGGCTCCCTGTCCGGTTTTTCAGAACACCCCTCGGCCGAGGGGTTGGTTACCGACAGCATTTTCCGGCGTGCCGGGAACGCCAGGGATGTGGACAAACCTCCCGACAAGGAATCCAAGAAATTGGATTATGCTGGGTGAAAAGTCTATGCTGCGTCCTCTCTTGGCCTTCGTCAGGCCAGTTTGGCCGTCCTCATGGCACATTTTTCTCATGCCCTGTTGGGCTCCCTGGATGAGGTTGTCCCTCATCTTCCCGCAGATCTGCAGACTACGGTCAGGCAGGTGTGGGACCAGGGCAGTGGCCAAACAGCAGCTTCAGACTACGTTAGACATCGGGGACTCATGTGCCAGGTCTGTGGCGGCCGCAGTGGCCATGCGTCGTCGGGCTTGGCTGAGGATATCCACCTTTACCTCGGATACCCAGCACAAGTTGGCGGATGTTCCCTTTTTGGGGACTGACCTCTTCAGCCCTGGGGTGGAAGGTCACCTGCAGAGGATCGAGAAGTCCAATGCTACCTTGGACTCGGTCTCTTCCGCTCAGAAGGACAAAGGCAGCAAGCCACAGCCTAAGCCCTTTCGTCCTTCTGCGCCCGCGGCGCGCCCGGCCCAGCAACGTCAGGGCCAGCAGGCTCGAGCTTGGCATTCCAAACCCAAGCCGTCGGCTTCCTCCAACAGGAAGCAGGGTAAAGGCCCAGGAGGTCCCTCGGCCGGTCCCTCCTCCAAGCCTGCCCAGTGACAGGCTGAGGGATGTCGCCCCCATCCCTGTCACCTCACCCCTGGTTCCCCACGTGGGGAGACGGCTCAGACACTTCCTTTCCATCTGGTCCGCTGTCACCATGGACAGGTGGGTACTGGAGGAGGTGGTGGGAAGGCCTACCTCTAGGGGTCGGAGCAGGCCCGCCCTTCAGAGCCATCGCACCTCGGGGCCTCGGGTCCCCAGCCTCACTGGCGGCTCGTCGAGGCAGGCATCGCCTCCTCCTCCAAAAGGAGGTGATCACGGAGGTAGAGGACCCCCCTTTAGACCCGGGGTTCGTGTCCAGGCATTTCCTGGTTCCGAAACGGACGGGGGGCTGGCGCCCCATTCTCAACCTACACGACCTGAACAAGTTCCTAAGGTCTCGGACCTTCAGAATGGTCACTCTGGCGCAGATAATACCATCTCTGGAATACGGCGTGTGGTTCTGCTCTCTGGACCTACAGGACGCGTTCTTTCACGCCCTATCCGTCCGTCACATCGATTTCCTCCGCTTCGTGGGAGGGATCCTCTTTGAGTTCGAGCCATGCCCTTGCGCTTATCTCCAGCTCCAGGGTCTTCACCAAATGCATAGCAGTGGTGACAGCATTCCTGCGGCGCGGGGGTCGGGTGTACCCTTACCTGGATGATTGGCTGATAGCAGCCTCCAGACGGGAGTGGGCGGTCAGAGATCTGGCCCTCCAGGTTTGCTCTCAGGTCGGCCTTCTCATCAACGAGGCCAAGACGAACTCGAGGCGAAGCAGGTGATCCTGTTCATCGGGGCAGAGCTCGACTCTCTTTGAGCCAGAACACGGCTCCTGGCCGGACAGGGCCGAGTTCTACCTCCTTGCCCAATCATTTCTGGTTGGGCAGTCGGCATCCCGGGACTTCCTCGCCTCCTGGGTCTCATGGCGGCCTGTACCAGCGTGGTCCGTTGGGCCCGCTGGCACATGCGCCCCCTTCACTGGGGACTGGCCAGCCAGTGGTCTCAACGCTGCGATCCTTTGGACCAGCTAGTGATAGTGACCCGGGAGATGTGGAACGCTCTCCAGTGGTGGACCGTTCCATCCCATCTGCAGGAGGGCATCCCGTTTGTCCGCCCCGAGCCGACAGTCTCTCTATCGACCGATGCCTCTCTGATGGGTTGGGGTGCCCATCTGGGGGAACACCGAGTGCACGGCCTCTGGTCCCCGTGGGAGTCCCGATGCCACATCAACCTGCTGGAGCTCCGAGCGGTCCGCCTAGCTCTCACCGCCTTTGCTCCGTTTCTCCGGGGTCAAGTGGTCCGAGTCCAGACGGACAATACCACGACCATGTACTACCTGAACCGCCAGGGCGGGACGCGCTCCATGCTTCTATGCAAGGAAGCTCTTCGCATTTGGTCACTCGTGCGCAGCCTGGAGGCGGATCTCCTAGCCATTCATGTGGCAGGAGCCTCCAACACCCTGGCCGATGCCCTGAGCCGGATAGGGGCTGCATCTCACAGTGGTCTCTCCTGCGGAGGTAGTACAAGATCTGTTCTTCCACTGGGCACACCTCAGGTGGACCTGTTTGCCTCAGGGAGAGCGAAGCTGAGGCTGTTTCATGCCGCCCCCTCAGCGAGGGCTCGCTGCAGGGGATGCCTTCGAGGCTGTGGACCCGGGCCTCTTCTCGCCTTCCCCCCATTCCCTTGATTCACAAGGTGCTTCTCAAAGCAAGGAGGGACAAGGCGCAGGTGATTCTGATAGCCCCAGACTGGCCCCGCCAGTTCTGGTACCCAGATCTCCTCAGCCTCAGCTCCAGACTCCCGAGGCAGCTTCCAGCTCGCCCGGACCTGCTCTCAGTCAATCAGGGGAAGGTGTTCCATCCGGACCTTCAATCCCTGCACCTGACGGCCTGGTTCCTGAGTGGCTAGAGTTCCAGGCCTTGGGTCTTTCCGACGAGGTGCTCAATGTTGTTGAGGCGTCCCGTAAGAGTCAACCAGGAAATGCTATGCCTTCAAATGGAAGAGGTTTTCCATTTGGTGTCAGAATGAGGGCTTGGACCCTTCCTCCTGTTCCTTGGCAGCATTTTGGACTATTTATGGTCCTTTCTAGTCAGGCTTAGGTCGGCGACCCTAAAGGTGCACCTGGCAGCCATCTCTGCTTACCGGGCGGGGCGGGGCAGTCGGTGGCGCAGGAGGAAGGTGGTCTGGCGCTTTCAAAGGCCTTGATCACATTTCCCCTCGGCTCGAGAACCTCCACCTCTGTGGGATTTACTGCTGGTATTGCAAAGCTCATGGGCAAGCCATTCGAACCAATGCACAGGTGTGAACTCTCTCACCTGTTCGTGGAAGACCGCCTTCTTGGTGGCTATCATGTCAGCCAGAAGGATGGGAGAACTCAGGTGCTCTGCATTGAGTCTCCTTACCTGGTCTTCCTCAGGGACAAAGGTTGTCCCGCGCCCCCACCGAAATTCCTTCCGAAGGTGGTGTCGGAGTTTCACCTTAACCAGGTGTTGACTCTGCCGTGTTCTACCCCAATCACCTCCCGGAGGCCGAATACAGGCTCCATGCTTGGACCCTAGAAGGCGCTTATTATAAGGAGCAGACGGCTGAAATTGGGAGAGGTTCAGCCAGCTGTTTGTCACTCACGCTGAAGCCGCACCTGGCAGACCTGCAGCCGCGACGATAAGCAGGTGGGTCACCTCCTGCATAGATCTCTGCTATAAGTTGGCGGGCATGGAGCCTCCCAGAGGATAAGAGCTCATTCTACCCGTCATACTGCTGCATCGGTGGCTGCTTCCAGGGACGTCCCTATCCAGGAAATCTGCAGGGCTGCTACCTGGAAGTCGCACACACCTTTATTACCCATTACCACATCGACCTTGAGTCACGCCGGGATGCTGGTTTTGGGGCCTCGGTTCTCCAGTCTTTATTCCCTAAGTAGGGGGTGTGCGCCTTGCCTCCTTCCTCCCAGAGAACTGCTAGGAGTCTGCCAATAAGTGTGGATGAACAACATATCCATGTCCCTAGAAATACAGGTTACTCACCTGTAACAGGAGTTCTAGGAATGGTGTATGTTGTTCATCCACACGACCCCGACCTCCCCGGCTTCGACGCACAACCTGAGCTTCCAGCGGGCCAGATCTGGCGTCATGGGGCGGAGCTGAGAGTTTTACCACCTGGGTGGGTGGGAGGAGCCAGCTTGAAGACCTTCCGGCAAGATTTAAAGCGGCAAGGAACCTGCCAATAAGTGTGGATGAACAACATATACCATTCCTAGAACTCCTGTTACAGGTGAGTAACCTGTATTTCTGGTTCAGTTCGGGTTCGATTCTCTGAAGAACCCTGGCTTTAGGAGCGGGAATTGGGGGTGGGGGGGGAGTTCCAGTTAAGTTGATGACATAGCCTGGATATTTCCACCCATGCTGCCTCTAGCTGAACCCTGAGCTCAGGAGGAGTTTTGCAGATGGGATAATGTCCTACTTTCCAGAGCGGCCCCCTTGAGATGAGTGCCCCACATCCATTACAATTCACTATCCCCATATTAACGTTACGCAACAACTTAGTACTGTAGAGAAAACATAGGAAATTAAATAAAACAGTGACTGTAAGCCACAATGCTTTAGGTGGCAAGACGTCCTAAGCAAGACTAGCTGTGCAGTTGCAGTTTTTACAGTACCTTGCTCACCTGGTTGGACTGATTGGTTTTCCATGGCTCACCAGATGAGCAGAGTGTCTGGCTGCCTGCTGCCTCGTTGGGCTGACTCTGATGGGCAGACTCCACTGTCCTTTCTGTGTGGGTCCTTCGCGCGGTGGGCCGCTGCACGGGGGGGCTTGATGGCCTAATCTTATGTAGGCTCTTACTGTTCCTGGATTGCTGAGGCAGCCTGCTTGATTGGTTGCCGTGCAGGGAGAGAAGCACGACCAGGCTATGATAGGCTGCTTACCCTGAGCCCTTCTAGTTTCCCTCCTTGTCTGCTCTTTTTTTTTTTTTTTCAGGCGAAGTTTATCTGGTGGATGAGGCGATCCTTACCCCGTCCCACCAGAGAGGTCCATGGCATTTGTTTCAGCCTACAAGGTCTATTTTAAAGCCCCTGCTCTTCCTGGATTGCTGAGGCAGGTTGCCTGATTGGCTGTCATGCAGGAAGGGAGGGAGGCGCAGCCAGGCCCCGATAAGCTGCGTGCCCTGAGCCCTTCTGGTTCCTCTCCCTGGCTGCTCTTTTGATCTTTTCAGGTGGCGTTTATCTGGTTCGGGGCAGTCTTTACCCCATCCCACCAGAAAGGTCCTTGGCCTTAAGTCTTGGTGTTTTGTAAGGCCTCATGTCTTAGGGTCATACTAATCCTTTCTGCCTCGCACAGTCCTTATGGTGCTGTTTGGGAATCGTTCCAGTGGTTTGGTTCGGTGGAGGGAGAAGTCATCAAAGAAGATAGTACAGTTACCTTCCCTAACAGTACATCCTCAAGAGAATTTCCTCCATTGAGCCACAGCTCACCCTCCCACTACTCAGGTGGTTTTACTGGAAGTACTGCCTGCCCTTGCACTCTCTGTACTCTTCCACTGCCCTGTTAGAACATTTCTATTTGCCTCCATGCACTCTCCCATGTACCTAGTTTTGGTTCTGTTTTTCTCGGTCCCTACCCAGATCTCCTCAGCCTCAGCAGCAGACCTCCATGATGGCCGCTTCTTCACCCAGATCTGCTGATCAGATATTGGCAGATGGTCCTGCACCCAGACCTTCAGTCCCTGCACTTCATGACCTGGTTCCTGATCAGCTAGAGTTCCAGGCCTTAGGTCTCTCAGAAGATGTGCTTCATGTTGTGGAGGCATCCCAGAAAGAGATGTCTCACCAATGCTATGCATTTAAATGGAAGAGGTTTTCCATAAAGTGCCAGGGCAAGGAACTTGCTTCCCTTACCTGCCCTGTGGCAAGCATCTTGGAATCCCTTTGGTCCCTGTCTCATTTGGGACTGCAAGCAACAACCCTTAAGTTTCACCTTGCAGCCATCTCTGCTTACTGGCTGCAGGTTGGTAAGCCAACATTGACACAGGAGAAAGGGAACATTGTTTAACCAGGAGTAGCACACTAAGCTGAAGCTTGTTTCCAGATGTGACCTAGGAGCACAAAGAAGTTAAGTGACTTGCTCAGGATCACGCAGTATGCACCTAGGCAGCTGTGGGATTCAAACCCATGTCTCCAAATCTGCAGCTCAGAGTCTTAACCCACTGCGCTATACTGCCTTCTGAAGGTGGTTGGGTGCTTTTTCAAGGGCCTTGACCACCTGATCTTACTTTGAGAGGGTTCCTGCAGTAGGTCTTCACTGATAGGACTGCACCCCCTGGCGTCAGGACCGGACAGCAAACTTCTAGCTAGCAATCCATAGTGGGGGACCTCCCCTGGCGTCACATGGTGGGATGTCGGCGTGACAGTATATAGAGGGCGGTCCCCACGCCCGCCCTCCAGTTCTTTCCTGCCATCGACCTGTATACGTCGGACCTCACGGTGAACTCAGCTACAGTCGGATGCCATTTTATAAGTATCTGTTCTTTTCTAAGTCCTTTTTTCTATAGTTAATGCATGTCTTCGCGTAAATCCAAGAAGGAGTGCTCACAGTGTGGTGCTAAGATTCCACACAGGGACAGTCACTGCCGCTGCATCCTTTGCTTAGGTCCAAAACATTGTGTTGACAACTGCGACATCTGCCAGTCCTTCAACCAGGCCATGCATGTAAGACACCAGAAAGCCCTTGATGCCCACCTTTTGAAAAAACGCCTGCATCAATGGAAAAGGAGCTTTATGAGCTGTGGGAATGTTCGTCCTCACCCACCTCAGAGCACAAGAAAAAGGAGACATGCCGGGGCTGGTTCCCTTCTACCTAGCATCTCCAGACAGCCAACACTACTTGGCAAGGCAGGGCATATTTTATTTTTCAGGTGCCCAATCCAGGAGGCTCTGGGCGCCGTACAGTCACAAATCAAAAAAAAGTTAAAATACAATGACTAAAATACAAAACAATCTATTAAACAAATCTATTAGACATATTTAAAAACAGACCACCCAAAACGGAAGGCCTGACCTAGCAGCAGATAGATGGGGCCATACTTCTTAATGTCTGGGGAATAATGTCTAGGCAACAATGTCTAAACAGCAGTGTCTGGGAATGCATGGCTGAATAAAAAAGCCTTGAGGCGGGCTTTAAGTACCTCGACTGAAGGGGCCTCTCTTACTGATGGAGAAAGTGAGTTCAACAGGATGGGGCCAGCGACACTAAAAGCTCTGTTGCTGACGGCCTGGTGGTGCTGAAGGTTGAGGTGCTGGGCGCCACCCCTCGCAGCACGCTTGTGACCCAGGTTCGGATGCGAGCCCGGGTTGTCAGGGGTCAGCAGGGCAGGGATAGGATCGAGCGTCCAGAGGACTGTTTTCCTATCCTGGGGAGGGTTGCAGGCTGCCACCACTCTGCAGTGGCCTCTGGTGATGACCGGGGGGCACTGACAGAGCTGGTGCAAGCAAGGGGTGGAGTGCAGCAGACATCGGCACATAGTGCCTCTGACGTCATTGTACGTCTGCACTCCGGGGGAATCTGAGGAGGAAAATGGCAGCACTGCCCGTGGAGCTTTATGGCTGCACTTCCTTGCCCGTATGCATGGGCGCGCACTGTATTGGTTCCTGGCCGCAAGTATAAGGGAGGTCCTCTCTGCCAGCTGCATATGCCAGCTGGTGTGTCTGCACTGGGCCGCCTGTGTAAGTGGAGCAGTGGCTTGATAATGGCAGGTCAGTGGCTGCAGGAGAATAAAAATAGATGTGACAAAAGCTCTGTCGCTGGCAGTTTTTAACCTTGTTCTGGGAATCACAAGGAGGCCCCTAGAGGAGGACTGGAGGGAGCGTACCGAGGCAGCAGGTGTTAGAAGATCTAACAAGTAGCGAAGGCCTAGTCCATGTAGGGCCTTAAAAGGTGAACAAGCCCACCTTAAAGAGAACCCTCCTCCGAACCGGCAGCCAGTGCAACTCACGCAGCACCAAGGTGATATGGCAGTATTTTGGCTGTCACGTCAACAGCCTGGGGGCTACGTTCTGCACTAGCTGCAGTCAGCAGAGGGTACCTCCAGAGACCCTGAGGTAGAGCACATTACAGTAGTCGAGCCTTGACGTCACGAAGGCATGTACCAAGGTGGGGAGGTCCTTGGGCGGAACTAGGTGCTTGATCCTGGCGATATTCCTTAGGTGGTAAAAACTGGTCCAGACAACCGATGACACCTGTGATATAAGTGTCAGTCCACTGTCGAGGATAACGCCAAGATCGCGCACCCTAGAGGAGGCCTTCAATGGTACAGACCCCAGAAACAGTCCAGTCTCTGCACCAGAGGCCATCCTATCATGCCCCCTGTTCGACTCCACCACCAATACCCCTATCTTGTTGGGGTTCAGTCACAGTCAGCTGGAGGCCATCCAGTCATTGATCTCGGCCAGGCAGTTGTTCAATACATCCACCACGTTGGATGTCCCGGGGGCAAAGGATAAATACAGCTGGATATCATCAGCATAGCAATAAAAATCCAGTCCACTTCCTAATGATCTCACCCAGGGGCAGCATATACATGGCAAACAACATTGGAGACCAGCCCGGACCCTGAGGTACTCCACAAGACAGAAGGCTGGAGGGGGAGGAGAAATTCCCCATCACAGCCCATTGCCTCCTGTCTGTGAGATAGAAATCAAACAAACAGATGATAGTGCCGGTGAGTCCACAAAATTCCCTCAGGAGGTCCAACACACAATGGCCCACCGTGTCAAAAGCTGAGGAGAGGTCAAGGAGAACAAGAATTGTCCCCTCTCCTCGATCTCTCACCCTGAGGAGATTATACACCCAAACTATCGTGGTTTCCGTACTATGCCCTGCACGAAACCCAGACTGGAGGGGCTTGTAGATATCAGAGGCCACAAGGTGTTCTTTGAACCACTGTGCCATAATCTTCTCTACTACCTTTCCTAAAACTGGAAGGTTGGAGATGGGATGGTAATTCGCCTTGACGTCAGGGTCTGAGGATGGTTATTGCAGGTGGGACATCCTCTCGGTGAGTACTCCTCCCGCCTCGGTCAGTGGGCGACAGGGGTCTTCCTCCCAGGAGGATTCTACTTTGGGGCCTGTCAGTAGCTCTCAGGCCGATCAGTCACCCTCCGACTCTGCCGCCGGGTGCACGGCCTCGATCAGTAAGCCAGACTCCAGTTCCTCTGCTGTCCACCGGACTGCAAATAAGTCAGACACCGGCTCCTCCAACGTCCACTCAGTCGAGACTGATCAGTTGGTCGCCGGCCTGTCCGACGACCACTCGGCCGAAGCGCTCCCATTGGGCCTTACACTACCATCCAACGTCGCACAGAGCCAGCTTCCAGGCACCTCCTTGTCTCGCGAAGGTTCTCCTTCCCGGGACTCACTGACCCAACCCGACTTCTTGTTTTCCCCGGATCCCCGGGACACGACTACTGTTGGCCAGGGGATTTCTTCCTCTTCATCGGGTGTCTTGTCCGAGCTTCCCGCTTCCCCAGCGGACCCACTGACAGGAGTTCCTATTCCTTTGCCCCCCTCTCCGGCCTTGGATCAGATGGGGCCTGTTAGACCCCCGATGCCAGGCCTTCCTCCCACCTATGTCCCGCGAGACTCTGGGATGGCCTCAGGATTTAATGCTCTGAAGCCGGAGCTCCCTCCTGGCCCCTTGGGGTTTCCAGTTAGGACCCCAGGCTTGCCGACAGATCCTTATGTTCCCAGTGGTCCCTCTGCTGTCTGGCCCTGCAGGCTCAAACCCAGGCTACCTGCTGCCACAGTTCCCCTGTTATCTGGCACTATCCGATGCTAGGTTGAGCCAACGCCTGGTTACTCATTGCATGCGCCAACGTCAGGGTACCCGACGCTGGGCCAGATGTACCAGGGGTACCATCACTACTCTTATTGGTACCAGGTTCCTGGTTACCCCCCATATTCTCACTGGGGTTCCCAGCCTCCACCTCCTCCTCCTCCGTGGCCCCCCCCAGCCGGAACCACAGGAGTCTATTCTGGCCTGGTGGCAGGACGCTAAATTGCAGCTCCTGCAGGAGCTGGGGCATCCCTTTCCGGTCGGGGTTTCTATAGGGTAATCCCTAGGAGCCCATCCCCGGTCGACCATTGGCCGTCGGACAGGGACTCTGGGCAGACGTCCAGCAGGGGCCCTATCGGGTGTCAGTGTTATGGAGGAAGTCCTGGATATTTCTGTGCCTAGCAGACCGGAGTCCTCAAATAATGACTTCGACTCTGAAATTCAGTCCAAGCTTCATTCTCCAATGGAGCCTCAACCCAAGGAGTCTCCCAAATCCCCGCTGGAGGATCCATCTTTTGTGGAACTCCTCCGATCCATCCATCAGGCTTGTGGTTGGGCATCCCAGGAGATGGATCCAAAAAGGAAGAGTCTAGCTGAACACCTGGACTTAACCAGTGCGGATCCCTTACCCATCCCACCTTGGATGGGACCACACGAGGATCTAATGTCCACAGTTTGGCACCAACCGTCATCCATTCCTGCAGTCTCTAAAAAGGCCGACAGGACCTGTCATCCCCCGGAAGGGGCTAACCACCTTACCAGCCAATCCAAGGCTGAGACTGTTGTCATCACAGCAGCTCACGATAGGTTTGGCTCAACCTAACCATCCTGAGTGCCTCACCTCCGGACAAGGAGTCCAAGCAGAGGGACCAATATGGCCGCAAGGTCTGTGCTTCCTCCACCTGTGTCATCCGGTTACGTGGCCGGCATAATCTCCTTCCAGAGGTCGTCCATAACCGACTTGGAGAAAGAGATTCAGTCTATTCTGGATGAGGGACTCTGAAATAAGCTGATGGACAAGGTGAGCCTTACATAGAAACATAGACTTTGACGGCAGGTAAGGACCGCTTGGCCCACCTAGTCTGCTCATAACAAGTCTTCATGATGCCATGCATTGTGTGCAACCCATGATTCAGTGGACTCGATGGCCCGATGTACAGCTTTGGGAGTTTGCTTGAAACGTCTGGTATGGCTCCATCTTTCGGGACTGGCGCAAGACGTACGGACCACTCTACTGGATGCCCTCTTCAGGGTTTCCGTCCTATTCGGCAGCAATGCAAAAGATCATGACAGAATTACAGGAGAGCATCAAATCCCTGTGGGATGTCCGCTCCCTGTATCGCACAGGCCAAAAACCCAAGCAGCCTTTTCATTGCCCCCAAAATAGATGGAATAGGGAGAACCAGAACAGACGCCAGGGTAAATGTCTTACTACTGGTTCTTGCACCCTGACTTCAGGCAAAAGCCCAGAAGGCCACTAGAGGCAGCAAAGCGGCCCTTCCCTCCGCCTCCTGACTTGAGGGGACCCCCCTCCACCTCCTCCTGTCTTTTCTGAGGAGCCCGTGGGGGGAAGGTTCGCCCTCCACCTGGATGGGTGGGAAGCAATAATCACTGATGCTTGGGTCCTTCAACTCATCGCAAGAGGACACTCAATCGAGTTCCTGGACAGACCCCCGGACAATCCGCCAGGCAGGTCTCACTACCCGTCAGGTCACTCGATTCTCATTCAACAGGAAATCCAGGCTGTACTAGACAAATCAGCCATAGAGCCTGTTCCTCCAGGGCAGATAGGAAGATGGTATTATTCCCATTTCTTCCTGGTGCCCCAAAAGACAGGCAACCTGAGACCCATCTTAAACCTTAGCTTGCTCAACCTCTTCGTAGAATACAAGAGGGTTCCGCATGCTTACCCACCAGGGACTGTTACCACCTGCTCCAACAGAACCAATGGCTGTGCTTGCTGGACATGGAGGATGCCTACCTGCATATCCCCATCATCCAGGCCTACCGTCATTTACTTCAGTTCACCGTTCAGGAGAACCACTATCAATTCAAGGCCCTTCGTTTTGGCCTCTCTTCAGCACCGCAGGTTTTTACCAAGTGCCTGGCAGTGGTGACTGCGGCACTGCACCGCAAGGGGATTTATGTGTTCCCGTACCTGACGAATGTCTGCTGTTGGCCCCGTCTCAGGACAGTCTAATGAAGGCACTCTCCACCACCCTGGACCTCTTTTCCTGGCTTGGAATCACTGTGAACTATCCCAAATCTCAACTATCACCTTCTCAACGCCTCCAGTTAATTGGAGCGGTGCTGGATACGGTCCAAGGCAGGGCCTTTTTACCTCAGGACAGAGTGGCTGCTCTGATTCGGGCAAGCTTTGTCTCTGTCCAACTCTCGCTGGACCACAGCACGCTCCGTCCTGTGCCTGTTGGGTCTAATGGCAGCTGCCATACCCACAGTTCCCTTGGCCAGAGTGCATATGAGGATGATCCAGTGGACTCTCAGAGTTTAGTGGGACCAACGCTTGGACAACATGGACCACAGGGTCCTGATCTCCAGCAGCATAAAGAAGGATCTCCTCTGGTGGCAGGAGCCATTTGACCTCTCCTCGGGGGGGGGCGCCCCTTCTGTTTCCTTCCATGACCCTCACAACCGATGCCTCGGGTCAAGGTTGGGGAGCCCACCTGGGAGACCATCGAACACAAGGGAGGTGGTCCCCACAGGAGGAACATTTACACATCAACATCCTAGAGATGAAAGCAGTGTTCTACGCTCTCTAGGTATTTCAGCCCCTCCTGCAACCAGGAACACTCCTGATCCAGACCGACAACACGGCCATGGTCTGGTACATAAACAAACAGGGAGGCACCCAGTCATACCCCCTCTGCAGGGAGGCGTTGCGGATGTGGTACTGGGCAGTCCAGCATGGCATGTCTCTGACAGCAGTCCATGTTCCAGGAGTTCAAAACATCCTGGCGGACAGTCTCTGCTGCACCGTCATGTGGGCTCACAAGTGGGAACTAAAGCAGGAGGTAATGGAAGATGTCTTCGATCAGTGGGGTCGGCTGGACATAGACCTGTTTGCCTCCCCATCCAACACAAAATTTCCCAATGTTTGCTCCCTTGTTCCCGGGCGTGGTGTTTTTTGAGAAGACATGCTGTCTCTTTGTTGGACAGGGAGGTTCTTGTACACCTTCCCTCCCTTTCCAGTTCTACAGAAGGTTCTGCTGAAGCTTCGAGCAGAGGGTGCTCACATGATTCTCATAGCTCCCTTCTGGCCTCAGCAGATCTGGTTCCCCCTGCTACAACAGTTGGCAGCAGAATCCCCAGCATCTCTCCCTCTCCTTCATAACTTTCTGTCTCAGGAGCAGGGCAGCCTGGTGCACCTGAGCCTCAAATCTGTCCTCCTGCATGCGTGGCACCTTTGAACATAGCGGTCTCACGTTTTGGAGTCTCCGCACGAGTCGCTTAAGTCCTAGTGGAGGCCAGAAACCATCCGCTAGATCCACATATGCCATGAAATGGAAGAGATTTACCATTTGGGCCACAGTCTGGATCAATTCTCTTGCTCAGCGCCCCAGGTCCTTGAGTACTTCTTGCACCTGTCTGATTTGGGCCTCAGCTACTCTTCCCTGAAGGTCTATCTGTCTGCGGTTTCTGTCTATCACCTTCCAGTAGATGGCAAAACTCTAGCACAGTTTGAGATCTCTTAAACCTTTCTGAAAGGGATCCTCCACTTAAAACCTCTGGTCCTTAGTCTGATTCCCCCCGGGATTTAAATTTCATTTTGGAGAAACCTACTTTGCCACCTTTTGAGATGGCAGCGAGTTGCGACATGCGCTATTTGTCCTGGAAAGCACTCTTTTTGGTCACTATTACCTCAGCTCGAAGAATTTCTGAGCTCCAGGCCCTCATTTGCAAGGAGCCTTATTTAATTTTCCACAGAGACCGGATGGCTCTGCTGACTAATACCTTTTTTCTGCCGAAAGTGGTTTTAGAATTTACTTTGAGCCAAGATGTTCAACTGCCGGTTTATTATCCCGAGTATTCCAATGGGGGGGGATACCTACTGCACATATTGGACATACACAGGATACTGAGATACTATATCTCTCGGACCAAGGAGGGGTGAAGATCCGACCAGTTGTTTATGGCTTTTGTCCCCAGATGTAAGGGTACAGCCATTTCTAAACAGGGCCTGTTTAAATGGTTGGCTAATTGCATCTCATTCATCTATCAGAAGTACGAGAAACCCATTCTGGGGGAGGTTAAGGATTACTCAACCCGTGGCATGGCTACTTCCACAGCCTTCCTACAAAATGTGTCCGCCTCAGACATTTGTGCCGTGGCCACTTGGTCTTCAGTCCATACTTTCACCAAGCATTACAGTCTGGACATTGCCTCTAGGTGCAGAGCTGGTTTTGGATTTGTCGTCCTGCAAGGCCTATTATGTTAACTGGCTCTCTAGTTGGTAGACATTTTGCGCCTCCCAGACCGTAGTTTCTGACTTACTTTTCTTGACTGCTTGGTATTCAGTCTTATTAGTGAAGACCTACTGCAGGAACCTTCTCAAAGTAAGATATAGCAGTTATGTAAGAACTTACCGTAACAGTAGATCTTCGAGAGAGGTTCCTGCAGTAGGTCATATTTTCCCTTCCACCTTCCCCAGCTCCTGTTTTTTCTTATCCCTTTTCAGGGCTACTGTCAGCAGCTCCGGATTCTAGGAGTTATGCTTCTTTCTCTCGTCATCCTTACAGGGATCTTTCAGCAGGAGAACTGGAGGGCGGGCGTGGGGACCGCCCCGTATATCTGTCATGCTGATGTCCCATCAAGTGATGCTGGGGCGGTCCCCTGCTATGGATTGCTAGCTAGATGTTTGCCATCCGGTCCTGATGCCGGGGGTGCAGTTCTATCAGTGAAGACCTACTGCAGGAACCTCTCTCGAAGATCTACTGTTATGGTAAGTTCTTACGTAACTGCTATTTCCCTCTGGTGCATGAACTGCCACCATCATGGGACTTAATGCTGGTGCTGGCTGTGCTCATGGGCAAGCCATTTGAGCCTTTGCACAGGTGTAAGATGTCACACCTGTCATAGAAAACGGCCTTCCTGGTGGCCATTATTTCAGCCAGAATGGTCAGTGAGCTTCATGCGCTATAACTGGAGTCTCCTAACCTGGTCTTCCACAAGGTCAAGGTTGTCCTTCTTCCCCACTCAGAGTTCCTCCAGAAGTTATATCGGCATTTCACCTTAACAAGGGGATTAACTTACTGAAACTTTACTAACCCATCTTTTGAGGCCGCCTGCTGGCTCCAAATTTTGGACCCGCAAAGGGCACTCTTTTATTACAAGGAACACACGTTTAAAGTTTGGGGTGAGGCTCGCCAGCTGTTTTTCACATATGCTGAAGCCTTGCCTGGCAGACCGACAGCAAAGCAGAAGATTGTAGGTGGCTGACATCCTGCACTGACCTCTGCTATAGGTTGGCTGTTAGTGAGTATGCTGTAGTTCTTAAGGCTCATTCCACCAGACATGCTGCTGCTTTGCTGGCTGCTTCCAGAGACATCCCAGTACAGGAAATCTGTAGGGCTGCTACCTGGAAGCCAGCACACATCTTCATTTCTCATTACAGCACTGACCTTGAGTCTCATCCGGGATGCTGCTTTTTGAACCTCTGTTCTCCAGTCTCTTTTCGCCAAGTAGGGGTGTGCGCCTTGCCTCCACCTCCACCTTCTGCAGGAGAACTGCTAGGAGTCTGCCAGAGTGTGAATAGTAAACTATATCTATGCCCCTAGAAAAATAGGCTACTCAGCTGAAACCGTAGTTCTAGAAGTGGTACAAGGTTCACATCATACAGATCCCTGCTTACAACATACAAAGATCTGACCTCACGGGGCAGAGTCGGGATATACTGCCCAGGTAGTGGGAGGAGCAAAGCTTAAAGATGTCCAACAAATCAGCACATTCAGTGGAACTGCCAGAGTGTGGATGTGAATTGTATACCACTCCTAGAACTATAGTTCTAGGGACATGGATATGTTGTTCAATCCACACTTATTGGCAGGTTCCTTGCCGCTTTAAATCTTGCCGGAAGGTCTTCAAGCTGGCTCCTCCCACCCACCTGGGTGGTAAAACTCTCGGCTCCACCCCATGACGCCAGATCTTCCTTACCGCTTGGAAGCTCAGGTTCCCTCCTTAGCGCTCTGCATTTTAGACTGGATCCTAACTCTTCGGTTCGTCCGAAATTGGTTTTGAAGTTTTCTAAACTTCGGTCTTCATCTTCCCTCGCGGCTGCGATGGACAAATCTATTCGGCTTTTGGAGGGGCCCCTGCGAGTCAGAAAATGTCCAGGGCGGATCCGCTCCGCGTCGCGTCTACTGCCTAGGCTTCGATCACGACCCGCGGCCTCACGGTTGTAAGCTCTTTCTGGCCAGCGTCCTGGATGATCGCGCTGCCTGATTGAAGCTCGGGCACCCCGAGAGCGTTTCCGCCGGTAAAATCAAAAAGAGGCTCGCTAGGTGTCCGCGGCTGGCTCGGCTGAGCAGCTCGAGCAGATGATCCCTCGAGGAGAGCGGCCCAGGCCGCATCTTCCTCCTCCTCGGCTTGCATTTATCCCGCCTCTGAGTTTCTCATGACGTGCTTCATTCAAGGAGCTTTGTCAGTCCCTTTCCATGAAGGGAGAGGGCCATTGGGACATTCTCTCGGCCCAAGAAGAAGGAGTCGAGAGGTAAGTCCCACCGTCGGGCTCGTGGGAGCAGGAGAGGTCCCTTCCCGGACAGCCAACCGTCGACTTGGTCGGTTGTGTGCTGAGGCAGCTGGCTTCACGGTGTCCCGTCAGGCCAGCCTGCGAGACTCCACGTCGGACGCAGTCGAGATTTTTCTCAATCCGTTAGACGGGCTGTCGACTGGTGAAGCTGACAACCCCTTTCACCGGTTCCCCGGTGGATACCGAGATCTGCTCTGCGGCCCCAGAGCGCAGTCCCCGGTTAAAGTGCCTGAGCCGAGGAAGAGCGGTGTCCCGCCTTCCCAGACCCGGGCCGACTTCTATCTCGGTCAAGCCATTCCCGCCGACATCGGTGGTCTTGGTCTCGATACCGAAGTAAGCGGCGACATCATTCCTCCTCGTCCTCTTCCTCGGATGAGGGGAGGCTTCAGCGTAAATTACATCGGTGCTACGAGGAGCTTATGTGGCAGCAGTTGCTGTTGTCCGGGTCTAAGCCTACTCCGGTCCAGACCCCGGCCATCAAGTGGCTGTCGCCAGAACGACCGAAGCAACCACTCGCCCCAGTCGAGTTGCCCGTTCCAGGGCCGGTTGATCAGCCAAAACCAGCTGCTCCACCAATTGTGGTGGAACCTCCACCTCCACAATCGAAGTCTGGGGCACTGACCAAGGATTCTCGGTCGGGTCATGGCCTGCCCCACAGGTTGTCGGTCACGCTCACTCCTGACTGTCCTCGGCAGGTAGAGGGTGGCTCAGGGCCGAGGCAGCTCTTCGCAGACTCTTCGGAATCCGACGACGACTCCTCCCTGTTCTCTAGGCAGGTCGACCTGGAGTCCTCTGGGGGCCAGTCATTGGACGATAGCCCATCGTCCTTGGGTCTGCTTCAACTCATCTCGGAGTCCACCGGGCTGCAGCTTGAGCCCATGTCCAAACGGGCCAAGTATCCCCTGACAGAGATACTGGACCGAGGGGATACCCCCACGGAGGCCTTTCTGGTGGCTGAGGCCATTGTCGGCCCAGCCTTGGAGCTTTGGCAGCGGCCTGCTTCCTGTCCTGTGCCCTCGGCCAGGATGGCCAGGAAGTATGCGGTCCCTACTGGCTCTTTGCCCGGTTTCTCGGAGCACCCATCTGCCGAGGAGTTAGTCACCGACAGCGTTTTCCAGCGTTCTGGTAACACTCGGGATGTGGATAAGCCCCCCGACAAAGAGTCCAAAAAGCTGGACTTTGCCGGGCGCAAGCTGTACACTGCATCCTCCCTCGGCCTCCGACAGGCCAGCTCGGCCGTGCTGATGGCACACTTCTCCCACGCCCTCTTGGGCTCCCTGGATGAGGTTGTCCCTCATCTCCCGACCGACCTGCAGACCACGGTCCGCCAGGTACGGGACCAGGGTAGGGCGGTGGCGAAGCAGTAGCTTCAGACTGCTCTGGACATAGATGATTCCTGTGGCAGGTCAGTAGCGGCCGCGGTGGCCATGCGCCGCAGGGCGTGGCTGAGGATATCCACCTTCACGGTGGATACCCAGCACAAGTTGGCGGACATTCCCTTCTTGGGGACTGACCTCTTCGACCCTGGAGTGGAGGGACACCTCCAGCGGATCGAAAAGTCCAATGCCACCCTGGACTCTGTCACCTCCGCCCAGAGGGACAAAGGCCGCCGTCAGCAACAGCAGAAGTCCTTTCATCCTTCGGCCCCTGCATCTCGACTGGCCCAACAGCACCAGCAACAGGGCCAGCAGGCTCGCGCTTGGCGTCCCAAACCCAAGCCGGCGGCTTCCTCCAACAGGAAGCAAGGAGGTAAAGGCCCAGGCGGTCCCTCGGCCGGTTCTTCCTCCAAGCCTGCCCAGTGACGGGTTGAGGGGTGCCGCCCCCAGCCTCGTCACTCCCCCCTGGGTTCCCCCCGTGGGGGGACGGCTCCACCACTTCCTTTCCGCCTGGTCCGCTATCACCACGGACTGCTGGGTGTTGGAGGTTGTAGGAAAAGGCCTGCCTCTGGAGTTCGAGCAGGCTCCACCCTTTCAAACCGTCGCCCCTCGGGGGGCCACGGGGTCCGCAGCCTCGCTGTCGGCCCGCCGAGCCGATATCGCCCTGCTCCTCAAAAAAGAGGTGATCAGGAAGGTGGCAGATCCTCCTCCAGACCCAGGGTTTATGTCCAGGTATTTCCTGGTCCCAAAACGGACGGGGGGCTGGCACCCCATTCTCGACGTACATGACCTGAACAGGTTCCTAAGGTCTCGGACCTTCAGGATGGTCACTCTGGCTCAAATAATCCCATCCTTGGAACGAGGCCTGTGGTTCTGTTCCCTGGACCTCCAGGACGCATTCTTTCACGTCCCAGTCTGTCCATCTCATCAGAGACTCCTCCGCTTCAGAGCGGAGGGATCCCTTTACAAGTTCCGGGCCATGCCCTTCGGCCTCTCCCTAGCTCCCAGGGTCTTCACCAAATGCATGGCAGTGGTGACAGCATTCCTGCGGCACGGAAGGGTCCAGGTGTACCTCTACCTGGACGACTGGCTGATTGCAGCCCCCTCCAGAGTGGAGGCAGAGTGGTCCAGAGATCTGGCCCTCCAGGTTTGCTCTCAGATTGGCCTTCTCATCAACGAGGCCAAGTCGGAACTCGTGCCGAAGCAGGTGATACTCTTCGTCAGGGCAGAGCTGGACTCTCTTCGAGCCAGAGCTCGGCTCCCGGTGGACAGGGCCGAAAGGTTCTTTCCTCCTTTGCCCAGTCATTTCTGGTTGGGCAATCGCGCCCTGCCCGGGACTTCCTGCGCCTCCTGGGCCTCATGGCGGCCTGCACCAGCGTGGTCTGTTGGGCCTGTTGGTACATGCGTCCCCTTCAATGGGGACTGTCCAGCCAGTGGTCACAACGCTGCGATCCGTTGGACCAGCCCGTGACAGTGACCCAGGAGATGTGGAACGCTCTCCAGTGGTGGATCGTTCCGGCACATCTGCAGGAGAGCATCCCGTTCGTCCGCCCCAAGCCGACGGTCTCTCTATCGACCGATGCATCTCTGATGGGTTGGGGTGCCCATCTGGGGGAGCAGAGAGCGCACGGCCTCTGGTCCCCTCGGGAGTCCCGATGCCATATCAACCTGCTGGAGCTCTGAGCGGTCCACCTAGCTCTCACCGCCTTCGCTCCATTTCTACAGGGTCAAGTGGTTCAGGTCCAGATGGACAATACCACGACCATGTACTATCTGAACCGCCAGGGCGGAACGCGCTCCATGCTGTTATGCAAGGAAGCTCTCTGCATATGGTCCCTCGTGCGCAGCCTGAAGGTGGATCTCCTAGCCATTCACATGGCAGGAGCCTCCAACACCCTGACCGATGCCCTAAGCCGGATAAGGGCTGCGTCCCACGAGTGGTCTCTCCTGCCAGAGGTAGTACAAGATCTGTTCTCCCACTGGGGCATGCCTCAGGTGGACCTGTTTGCCTCCAGGGAGAATGCGAAGCTGAGACTGTTCCATGCCCGCCCCCCCTCAGCAGGGCTTGCTGCAGGGTGATGCCTTCTCGAGGCCGTGGACCCCGGGCCTCTTCTACGTCTTTTCCCCATTTCCCTTGGTCCACAAGGTGCTACTCAAGGTGAGGAGGGACAAGGCGCAGGTAATTCTGGTAGCCCCAGACTGGCCCCGTCAGTTCTGGTACCCAGATCTTCTCAGCCTCAGCTCCAGGCTCCTGAGGCAGCTTCCAGCCCGCCCGGACCTGATCTCAGTCAACCAGGGGAATGTATTCCATCCAGATCTTCAATCCCTGCACCTGACAGCCTGGTTCCTGAGCGGCTAGAGTTCCAGGCCTTGGGTCTTTCCGACGAGGTCCTCAACGTCGTTGAGGCATCCCGTAAGAGGAGTCGACCAGGAAATGCTACGCCTTCAAATGGAAGAGATTCTCCATTTGGTGTCAGGGCAAGGGCCTGGACCCTTCCTCCTGTCCCTTGGCAAGCATTCTGGACTACCTGTGGTTTCTTTCTCAGCAAGGGCTTCGGTCGATGACCCTTAAGGTGCACCTGGCAGCCATCTCTGCTTACCGGGTGTGGGTCAGGAAGCAGTCGGTGGTGCAGGAGAAGGTGATCGGGCGCTTTTTCAAAGGCCTTGACCACATTTCCCTTCCGGTGCGAGAACCTCCACCTCCGTGGGATCTACTGCTAGTATTGGCCGAGCTCATGGGCAAGCCATTCGAACCGATGCACAAGTGTGATATTTCCCACCTGTCATGGAAGACCGCCTTCTTGGTGGCTATCACGTCAGCCAGAAGGATGGGGAGAGCTCCAGGCACTTTCCATCGAGTCTCCTTATCTGGTCTTCCACAGGGACAAGGTTGTCCTGTGCCCCCACCAAAAATTCCTTTCGAAGGTGCTGTCGGAGTTTCACCTTAACCAGGTGTTGACTCTGGCGGTGTTCTACCCCAATCACACCTCGGAGGCCGAATATAGGCTCCATACTTTGGACCCTAGACGAGCGCTCGTTTATTATAAGGAGCGCATGGCTGAAGTTCGGGGAGAGGTTCGCCAGCTGTTTGTCACCTACACTGAAGCCGCACCTGGCTGACCTACAGCCAAGCGGACGATAAGCAGGTGGGTCACCTCCTGCATAGAGCTCTGCTATAGGTTGGCGGGCATGGAGCCTCCCAGAGGGATAAGAGCTCATTCTACCTGCCATACCACTGCTTCGGTAGCTGCTTCCAGGAATGTCCCTATTCAGGATATCTGAAGGGCTGCTACCTGGAAGTTGGCACATACCTTTATTACCCACTACCACATCGACCTTGAGTCACGCCGGGATGCTGGTTTGGGGCCTCGGTTCTTCAGTCTCTATTTCCCAAGTAAGTATCGGGGGTGTGTGCCTTGCACCCCTCCTCCCGGAGAACTGCTAGGAGTCTGCCAATAAGTGTGGATTGAACAACATATCCATGTCCCTAGAAATACAGGTTACTCACCTGTAACAGGAGTTCTAGGAATGGTATATGGTTCATCCACACGACCCGTCTGACCTCCCCAGCTTCGACGCACAACCTGGCTTCCAGTGGGCTAGATCTGGCGTCATGGGGCGGAGCCGAGAGTTTTACCACCCAGTTGGGTGGGAGGAGCCAGCTTGAAGACCTTCCAGCAAGATTTAAAGCGGCAAGGAACCTGCCAATAAGTGTGGATGAACAACATATACCATTCCTGGAACTCCTGTTACAGGTGAGTAACCTATTTTTCTTGTTGGCCCAGTGGCATGGTGAGCTAAGGCACCCCACATCATGCCGGTGACTCTGGTTTGGGAATGGACCTGGGTAGCTCAGTTTCCTACTGAGAGAAGGAGGATTGAGTGTGCATAGACTGCTCTCTTCCTTTGAGGAGGGGGGACAGTGTATAATGCTACTTGGCTGCCCACTACCGGAGTCTAGGTGGTGCAGCAGTGGTGGTCTTGATCGAAAAATGAGCACAGGCAGTGAGGCGTGACACATTTTTATTTTGTACATGTGCACCACTGCACACATGCTCTGACCCAGGGAGAAACAGGAGGAAAGAGCACCTCCATTACTGGATGAAGCCAGTGACCTCGCAGGCTCCGTACTACCCAGTGAGGCACCCACTCACCCATCATGCTGAGGCAGGTAGCTGGGGTAGGTCCTGGGGGTTGTGACAGGGCTGGGGAGTCGCCAGGCAGAGGGAGCTAATGAAGAGGAACAGGAGTTAAAACGTGAAAGGAAAAAAAGATGCATTTCTTGGTGATTAAACCCAGTTTCTTCAGTAGTGCTTTTAGATTTTCAAACATTCCGTTGCTTGGGGTCGCTGCTGAGCAGCCAAGAGGAAGCCGCAATTCACTGGAGCTCCCAGAGAAGTTAATAAAAATACTTTTAAACTGTGGTTTACAGCAATATAAAAAGTTAGTTGAGCCCCAGAGTGTGTTAGACATCGAAGTGCTACGATGGGCAAGACCAAGGGGGCTAGTGCGCCAGCTGGTATCTTCTTTGCTCCAAAGAAGCAGCACAGGGAAGAAAGGCCTATGCAGCATGGGGGCACCAAAGAGCCTGTTACTCCTCAGCCCGAGGAGGTCTTGCTGTCGTCCATCCTTGCTACGCTTAACCAACTTGTTAAATCGGTGCAAGACTTGGACAGAAAGTTTGACACCATTACCCCCAGGGTGTCTGCTTTAGAATCGAGACTGGACCACTGTGAAATGATCGTACAACGAGCCGATACCTCTGTCCTCAAATCAGCAGACACAACTAATAAATTGCTCAAAGAAAACATACACCTCCATCAAAGGCTGGAGACTGTTGAAAACCAGATAAGACAACGGAATGTCCGAATTATAGGGCTGTCTGAAAACGCCGAGGGGGAGGACAGCTTGAGTTTTGCAAGAATGTTTTTACCTACTCTGCTGAATCTTGAGGAAGCTGATCCACCACACTCTCTAGAAAAGGCTTACAGAATTTCCCTTCAGAGAGCTGCTTTGGATGCCTCGACCCCGCAGACTTTCCTAATTGTTTGTACCAGGGTTGGAGACAGGGACCGAATCCTTGCAACTGCTAGATGCTGCAGGGTCCTGAAGTATGCTGAGGACCAGATCTTGATCTTCCTGGACTTGTCTTTAGCACCTGACAGTGCCGCAAAGCCTTTGATGGCCTGCGAGGTCGGCTACGTCAGCTCAAAGTGCAACATCAGCTGCTCCTTCCTGCCAAGCTTCGGGTGATGTGGCGCGGTCAGCAATATTTGTTTAATGAGCCGAGTGATGCAAACAGGCTTGTCCAGCGGATCGAACTTGAGACGTCTGTGAGAGAGGAAGATGCAGAGCCAGCGTTAGGCACCCGCGGACCCCGCCTCCGCGGGGGGTCCCCAAATGTAGCGTGCTGCAGGCAGCATATGTAGCAGGTCTGGCGGCGGGCACCAGCAGCAACCCCTTAACCAGCCCAGCAGCATACTTTGTTTTGTCTGTCCCACCCCACTCCCTGCCTGGATCACCACAGCATCCTATAAGAAAATAAAATACTACCCCGATCAACATAGCTGAGCTGACTGCACTAGTGAATTCTCTCCCGCTCAGCTCCGGCTCCCCATCAACAACATGTGATGTCCTCGTCCAGTTGCCCTTTCGTGTGGTTTATACTGTGAAACTTTACATTTGTTGCTGCTGGCTTCCCATTGTGCCCGAAAATCGGGCCCCGATTTTCCCCGAAGGAACGCCAGACCACGCCACGCGGTCCACGCCACCATCCTGCCTTCAATTCTATCCCCAGGCAGCTTTGTTTCATGTTCCCCATGTTCCTCTATTGTGCTGCACAGAACGCGCTGACATGGGAGGAGGTGCTGTGCTGGAACCAATCACAGGGCTCCAATAGGTCCATCGCTGTTTATCGCACCTCCTCAACTCAAGTTGAAAATTTCTGTTCCCCCCCTCAGGTCCGTGTCTGCAGCATAAGTACGGGGAGATGGGAGTCTGGAAAGGTAGAGAGCAGCAGAGCAGAGGTAAAAAAAAAAATATTGCAGCAGCTGGAGAGGAGCAATTTTTTTGCAATTTATTCTATTAACTATCTGTTAGAAATGTAATATTTCTAGTGTCTCCAGGTCATTGTGTCTGAAAAATTGTGCAGTAGTTGAATGTATGTACAAAGATTACTGGGGGGTTTGGGGAGGAGGAGCGGGAAGGGGCCTGAGGATTGGGGTCTGGTGGCCCATCGAGGGGCCCCAGTAATGGAGTTTGCTGGGAGCCCCCAAAGTCCTAACACCGGCCCTGGACGCGGACCTTTCTGGGGACGACTGAGTCTTTGGGACATGTTGGTAACTTCAGTATAGTTCATTTGGACTGGGGCAGATGTAGTTTGTGGCCGAAACAGTGTTATTTAATGTTACGAGACTTGTAGGCTTACGCAGCAAATAATGTCCGTTTGTCTTTTGTTGGACCATACTCTGGACATTGCCGCTAGCATTCTCCGCCTGTTTGGGGGGTTTACGAATACCCCTACTGACTGTTCTGGGGACTCTTAGTCAGTGTACTCATTGCTACCTTTTTTTTTTTTTTGTATTGGCTGTATTGAGAGACTACATATGATAAGTATGGTTCAAATTACTCAACAACAATGTTCTTCTATCTCTGGGAGCACTGGGACTTAATTTGGTAATTTGCTTTAAGTTTTACAAGGGGGGAATCGTTTGACAATATTGTCGTATTGGTAAAAGGGAATGTCTGTATACATCTCTTGTTTAGATTCCCTATCAGCTTCCTGGCTGCATGCACTGGGAGAACTTCCTGTTATGTTAGTCTGTTAAGATGGGGGATCCTCCCTATGTTGTACCTTAAGAGGGGGTGTTGAACATTAATCCTACGTAAGCACACATCGTCTATACTGTATATGTCATTTACTATCCTCCTGTATATTGCTGTTTGTAAATTTTGCTTACAAAAGCAATAAATAAATAAAAAAAAAAATTCCTTTGCTTAACCTTGATGCAAAATGACCACCTCAGAGATCAGCTGGAGAGAGTTTACAGCAAGTGCATGTAATCTAGTGAATAAGTAATTCACCTGGAAATGCCTGATACTTAGCAACTAAAGTACTGTAGTTTTTCGACTGAAGTTAGCATTTTTTTCTGTAGACGATCATTTATTTATTTAGTGTTAGGTAAGCATGCTAGACAAGTACAATGCATATTTTCAGGAACAACCTCATAAAGCAACCAGTCAGATTATGGGACTTAGGTTGCAGTGTTCCGTTTTGGTAGATAGTGGATTGTAAGATTGCACCTCTGCCTGAGTGACCTGAATACAACAGGTCAGATTTTGTTTGCTGCATTTTTCACATCTGATTCTGTTTCATTTCAGACTTGGTAGAAGGTGCCTTTTTGTGATTTTGTTGTAAAAGGCTGTATACTATGTAAAAGCAAAATATGGGAGCATCTGTGTTCCGTGGGGGATGTGTTAATATTTTGCTCACAAGAAAAGACATTTTTTAGCATAAGAATTCATGTAGTAAACTAGATCTTAGTAAGACTTGAAACCATTGAGTCTTTCTTTACATACTCTTACTCTTCATGAAGAGTTGTTGGTTTATTTCATTTCACTTATGACCGTAATCTTTTCTCTAGGCTATAGACTACTATTCAAAAGCACTGAGATCGCTGGGAATCCGAGAGAAACATCCAGCAGTTTGGGACTCTGTGAACTGGGAGTTATCGACTACATATTTTACTTTGGCAACATTACAGCAGGATTACGCTCCACTATCCAGAAAAGCACAGGAACAGGTACTGAAAATATGTCATATGGGTCAACAATGTTTCCAAAAAGCACAGTCTGTGAAAGTAACATACTAACATAATTATCTAAGCTTGGTAGAGACCCGAGGTCTATCATAGCCGCCTCTTCGTTTTCATAAGCATGGATAAGTAATGCTGTGCTGACATGTATTAATTTAAAGGGGTACCATACCCACTGTCCTTACCCAGGTTGCCCTGTGGTTCCTTTGGTTAGCAGGAATATATACAGGTTTACCATGAAGGCCTGTACTGTCTTCATGACCTCGCACTAGGCTACACCATAGTTTTACCACCATCTGGGAGAAGCATGGCCTCCTAATGTTGCCCTTTGAATTTACCACCTATGAGCTTCAGGGAATGTTCCTGTATCCTACTGTAGGACATCTGCTCAAACATCAGTCTGTTAAATCTTGTCTATTTTACTATGTGGAAGACAGATCATGTCCATTCATAGCCTTCTTTTCTCCAGGGTGAATAGTTTAAAGGAAACCAGCCTCTCTTCATAAAGTGGTGGTCAGTGGCAAGTTCTGTCATGTTATGACATGCAATCAGTAAGTCTCAACTCCAGTTAACAATGTTTAATCCTATCAGCTTGATGCCTTACTAATTCCAAGCGATTTAGTCAAGATGGTAATGAGATAGCTCAACTGGCTTAATGGCCTTCTTGTATTGAGCAGTCCAGAATGGTATGTAATATTCCAAATGTGGCTTGACCAGGGTCTTGTAAATTGGCTGGAATAATCCTCCGTCCTTCTGGTCACCTCCTTTAGATGCACCGCAGCATTCGGATGGCCCTAGGCAACAGCCACATACTGCTAATCATGCTTCATTCCCTTGTCTGTTACAACCTTAAGGTCCTTTTCCTCCTGCACTGTAACAAAAGAAGCTCCACACAGTGTATAGGTCCTCCTCTGTTTTCCTCCCCAAGTATAGCGTCTTATATTTGGCTGCATTGAATACAAGACTCCAGGAAGTCCTCTAAAACATCTAGCTTGTTTAGGTCCTCCTGAGGTTTGTCTCTGTCTTCAAGGAAGTCCATCATGCTGACCAGCTTATTGTCATGCACTATCTTCAGTAGCCTGCAGTACACCCGAGTTTCCAGATTTTTGATGAATATGTTGAAATGTAGTGAACCCAGCATGCATCCATGAGGGATGCCAATGAATACCGTTCTCCACTCATAGTGTGCATTAATTTTAACCCTCTGCTTCCTTTCCCCAAGTCAGTTAGCAGTCCGCCTTGTGTCATATGTACTGTACCACAGTATCAGAGGCTTGCTGAACTCTAGATAGGCTATATCTACAGCCTTGCACTTGCCCACCTCTCCAGTCAGCCCCTGGGAGAAGTTGCATTGTGGTTAGGCACTGCTTCTTCATCCATGACATCACAAAATTGACACTTCTTCCAGAGAACTTTTATTATTCTCTTGTATCTCTTTCTTTTGTTTACCGTTCTCATGCAAGACGTTGTTTCTTCGAGAATGGCCCCTTTGATTGCCCCCCCAAAATCTTTTCTCCACATCCCTGATGCTGTCTCTTCTGCACAACCTGTCTTGGACCAGAACCCTCATCTAGTTGAAGTCTGTCCTTTTGAAATCTAGAACTTCAGCCTTGACGAGGGCTTTCTTGGACCAAGGGCCAGGTGGAACCATATATAGTTCTAGTCGCTGGACCCTAGTGCCTTCTCTCCCCTCATTCCATCTCATATGGCAGCACATGGCTCCTTGCCAGGCCCCACCTCACCATATGAACCACAGTTATATAGTCCCAGTGGGTGGGGGGCTGTCCGGATTTACTGAGTAGCTGTTGTCTGAGGGGGCTGATGACTGACACGATTTTCTTTAGATCCAAAGCTCAGGGTGAGTCTGATGAACTGCCAGAAAAGGATTCCAAGAAACAGGACTACCTCAGCCATGAGGTCTAGGCGGCAGCATCTCCGGGTCTTCTCCATGCCAGATATGCAGCTCTTATGCCTTGGTAGTTGTGAGTGTGACAGGGTTGAAAAAGGTCCTGTCCTATTTGTAATGCAGAAAGAGTTAAATGCAAGGATCTGTTCTGTCCTCTCCTTTTCTGTCTCTTCTCTGTCTGATTACTCAACCAAATGTTCTTGTGAGACCTAGGAACTGATCACTCCCAACGGTTTTGCAGTTCTCCACCTCTCGCTATCTCTCTGCCTTCCCTTGCTGTTCTGTCTTTTCTTCCCGCTTGCATATCTGCAGTTATAAAAAAATATGTGAATCTTCATGTGGAAATGTCACTGATACTGGGATCCCTTTGTTTAAAACTGTATATAGTTATACTGTTGAAATGATTGCAAAAAGCTATTTGGAACTTGAGCGGTTAAACTGAGATACTGGAGTGCAAACTTTACAGAGCTGTCAACAGGAGGGGTCAGTTCTGGGTCATTGTGTTCTTTTTGTGTACCTGCAAGAACATTGTGTGAGAAGCATGCTGTTTTCTTAACGAGTTTCCCAGGCACAGATTTATAAAAAGAGCAGCAATGCTTGTGCAAGAGAGAGAGAGAGAGAGAGACTGAGGTTTGAAACGAGAAGAAGCACTCAGAAGGAGGACTGTTTTCTCTGATTGAACTGCCTTTGTAAATAGTAATTCTGAACAACTTTTATTTTTTATTTTTCTGCTAAGAAAAATAAAACGATGTTTGTGAATTTTGAAACTGATCCTGGTTTTCTTGTGCTTCCTGACCTGTGCCTCGATGACAGATGGTGTCAGAGTTGGGATATATAATACACCATGCATACTCTAAGCCAGGAGTTTTGTGCATGGGTACTAGACCTGGTACCAGGGATGCATAGAAGAAAGGTATGGATTCTGCAGCAGCAAGTCCAGGAGTGATTACAAGAAGAATGGCAGCCAAGCCAGCAGAGACAGAAGTCCAAGCTGAGACTGTACAGCCAGCACCAGCGACGGGGGGAAAAAAAGAACAGGCAGTGACAAAACCTAAAACCCTGACTGCATTTTTCAAATGGTGGGCTGTACAACAAACAGAGACAGAGAAACAGAGAAGAAAGGAGATGCAGCAGAGAGAAAAAGAGATTCGACGTTTAGAGGCACAGAGACGAGAAGAAATGCAAAAACTCGAGAAGCAGAGAAAAGAAGAGATGCAGCGACAGGAGCAGCAAAGAAGAGAAGAGATGCGGCGATGGATCGATGCCTTTCAAATTATCAAAGCTGGAGGAGCTGGCACTGATCCAGCAGAGCAGCAAGACAAACAACTTAAATTACATTAAACTTATTTATTTATTTATTTGAATTCTGGTACCCAGGTAAGTCCACTGAGACAATAGCAGTCCCTTTTTCAGGGACAACCCAGGAGAGCAACAAAGGAAGTACAGTACAGAACAATTACAATAATTCCGCTGAGGGATAGTACAATACAGTGTAAACTCACAGAAGGATAATTACAGCGACAGAACAAATCATAGTAAAATAACAGTGGTCATCAAGCACAGTAAATATACAGTAATGGTATCAACATAACAATTAACAGGCTAGGCAGTTAAAAACATTACAGTTATGCACTCTCATGTTAAGGTTTTACAAAGTTGTGTCCCTCGGATGATATCGAAGCATACCTGACAACGTTTGAAAGGGTTGCCTCAGCCTGCCAGTGGCCAAAGCAGCAGTGGCCAGTCAGGCTGGTACCTTACCTGATAGGTGAAGCCCAACTTGCTTACAGCAATATGGACACTGCACAGTTAGAAAACTGTGACCGGTGAAAAGCGAAATCCTGAAAAGGTATGACATCTCCGGAGAGACATACAGGCAGAGATTTTGGTCACTGAAGTTCAACTCAGTCGAAAATCCTCAAGAAGCCTTCACCTGACTTAGAGAACTCTTAATGAAATGGCTCCAGCCAGAGGGCAAAACACTCCAACAGATCATTGAGACATTTGTAATGGAGCAGTTCATCAACATCCTACCCATAGACGTACAGCTTTGGGTAAAAGAACACTGACCAGAAAGTGTGGAAAAGGCTGTTTCTTTGGCTGGACTACCAAATGGCCAGACAGATGCCACAGCAGCGAGGTAACAACCAAGCACTGGTATGACACTGTTTTCCCCCCATTTAAACTCCAAGTCTGATAAGAACTCTGATGGGAGTAGCAAATCTACACCCAAAAACATTGTTATAACTGTAATAAGCCAGGTCATATTGCAAGAAATTGCCATAATAAGAAGAGTGACACTGGAACAGATTTGTCCTCAGCAAATTGATGCAAGTACATCACAGATGTGAAGGTGGGAGATAAGACTGTGATGGGACTTATAGATTTGGGAAGCAGTCAGACCCTAGTGCATATTAAAGTGCTGGGAAAACAGTGTCCAAAAGGACCAGGTACTGGTGTCATTTGCATCCACGGGGACACTCGATACTATCCCACCAGCCAAGTGACTCTATTAATGGGGTGTCGCACCAAATGAAAGTGGGGGTAGAACCTAAGTTACCTATACCTGGGATTATTGGAAATGACTTTCCTGGATTTACTGAGTGAAGCAAAGAAGGAGTAAATCTTGATGTTTCAGCAGCTGTAATGACAAGAGCTCAAGCAAAGAAAGACTCTTTTCTTTCTGCTGATTTTGAGTTAGACTTGTTTGAGCACAGCTTCAAGATCTGGAAGTCCAGGAAAGGAAGACGACGCCTGAAGAAACTGTGGCAACATAAGACTGATGGACAAAAGGGTTAATATATGAAGATGCTGAAACTAAACTGTTCACTGACTGTGATTTTCTTTCAGAACAAGCTAATGATGTTTCTCTCCAGGGTTATTTTAAGCAGCTGGGGGTGAAACCAAAACAGGAGCTCACCTATGTTTAAAAAATGTAATGGGCTACTGTTTAGAGTTTGGGTTAAACCTCAAACACAGGGCCAGGTAGAACAATTTGTTATACCACAGAAGTATAAATCTGAGTTGTTACAGATACCTGTAGCACATGATAGTCCTATGGCTGGTCATTTGGGGAGGGATTGCACCCTTGCCAGATTGCTATACAGATTTTACTGGTCTAGAATTCATGAAGATGTTGCTATCTGTTGCAGTTCCTATGCTGAGTGTCAGAAAGTAGCCTCAGTGACTAAAAAAAGACAAGGTGCCCCTACCCTTGATAGATGTGCCTTTTGAGAGAATTGCAATGGATGTGGTTGGCCCCTTAGACAAAAGTAAAATGGGTAATTGATTCATTTTGGTAGTATGTGACTATGCTACTCAATACCCAGAGGCAGTTCCAATGCATACTGTCACAGCCCCAAAAGTGGCAGCAGAGCTTGCCAAAATGTCCAGCAGGGTGAGCATACCTAAAGAGATTATTACCGATGAGTGTCGTCGAGGCACAGGTCAGGAAGCATAGGGAAAACCAGGAGTAGTTGTAGAATTCACCAAAAATATTTATTTACAGTAGGAGTAATGTAAAAAAAATAAACTTGTTCTTAATAACTATATACAGAGGAGAAATGAAATAGTTTTTTTTTTTCAGTCTCTGTGTCCCTTTTTCCTCTAAACTTTCTTGCAGTTGAAGCTTAGCTCCTTTATAAGTAATTTCAACCCCCATTCTAAACAAACATCTTGTCCTTGTATATTTTCAGGCAGGATGAACACAGTAGAATACAGTGTGCTTTAGCTGAGGGGTCCTATTCCCACAGATTTTGCAAAAAGGCCTAAAATGTGAACTCTGGTAACCTCTGAATTTCCCAATACCTTTTTTACTCATGTCAAAATACATTTCAACAGTAATGCTATATGTTTTCCAAACACAAGGGATCCCAGTATGAGTTACATTTTCACACATTGAATTGCATATATTTTTATATTAGCAGATCTAGATTTGCAAGGGAGGAAAAACATTACAGCAAGAGAAAACCAAGAGACAGTGAGAGTCAAAGAACTGTGAACTTGTCTGGTTGATCAAGTCCGAAGTCTCACAGGAAAATTTGGTTTCACAACCAGACCAAGAGACAGAAAAGGAAAGATCCTTGTATTTAAACACTTTCTCCATGACAAATGGGACAGGGTCCTATTCTACCCTGTCACAGTCAGGTTAGTAATTTTGGTGCTGTATTACTACTGAAGGAGCTGTACCGACTACTAGGTATTACTGCCATAAGAACCTCCCCTTATCACCCTCAGACGGTCTTGTTGAGCATTTTAATCAAACCTTAAAACGCATGTTAAAAAGGTTTGTAAAAGGGGAAGGGAAAGACTGGGACCAGTACTTACCTTACCTGCTTTTTACTTACAGAGAAGTGCCACAGGCATCAACAGGTATTTCACCATTTAAAATGCTGTATGGTAGACAACCTAGAGGGCCACTATATGTAATAAAAGAAACATGGGAAGATAACCCCCCCCATCAGAAGCAGTCTGTTACATCTTATATGTGTGCCCTGAGAAAGAAGCTGGCAAAATATGTTGAAATCGGCCGGCCCGGTGGCACTGAGGGTTGAGGTGCTGTATGCCACACCAGTGACCCAGGTTCGGGAACGAGCCTGGGTCGTCGGAGGTAGGCTGGGGGGGGAGGGAGAGGTCTGGAGCAGGCTGCCGGCAGGCAGCCCTCTACCTCGAGGTTGGGGTAGCAGGCCACCTCGGAGCTTGGCCACCCTCTGGTGGAGGCCAGAGAAGCAGCACCTCTCCGAGGACCGTCGGCGTAAGCCGTTTGGGGGAGGGAGGAGGATGCCCCATCTGGAGCTGTGGTGCGCATGTGCGCCTCCACACGCATGCGCTGCCACTTCTGGGGGTCTCAGGAGTTAGGTCTATGGGAGATAACTGAGGAAACTTTGGGGGTCAGCCAAGGATGAAACCTCCGGACTGGCTCGGGGATCTGCCGGGGTGCGCATGCTGCTACAAGCCCCCGAAGAACCCCGAGTCTGGTAGGTTGGTGGACGAAGAGGGAGGACCTACCACAAGGAGGATAAAATAAGTTGAAAAAAAAAAATATGTTGAAATCACCCATAGTAATCTGGAAGAGGCCCCAAACCAGCAGAAGGTGTGTTATGACCATGGGGTAAAAAAAAAGTTTTTGAGCCAGGTGAAAAGGTCTTGCTACTATTACCCACTACAGAAAATAAACCCGTTAATGAAGTGGCAAGGGCCTTATAACACGCTTAGACATACTGGCACAGTTAACTATGAGATTGAGCTCAACCCCTGATGGGGAAAAATCCTACTAAGATACTGTATACCATGCCAACCTCCTCAAGAAATGGGTTGAAAAAACACCAAAAGCTGTTTTCTTAGTTTTACCAGAAACTGGTAAAAGAAGATATAGATGTAGCTTATGATAGACTGGAACAAACTGTAACTGCTGATGCTGTAAAGGTGAATGTTTCCTTAACCTCAGAACAAACTGCAGAAATTTGTAACTTGCTAAAGACATTTAACAGTACTTTTACCACAGTGCCAGGCCGAGCACTCAATAGTGACAAGGAATGCTCGCTCTATTAGACAAAAGACTTACAGATTACCAGAGCAGTTATGAGCAGACGTGGTTAAGGAAATACAAAAAATGGAAGAATTGGGTATCGTAGAAGAGTCGAAAAGTGCTTGGTCATCACCAATGATGATTGTAAACAAAAGAGAAAGGGATGTAAGAATATGCCTTGATTTTGGGAAACTTAATCAAGTGTCAGAATTTGACAGTTATCCTTTGCCCAGAATAGATAATTTGGTGGACAGACTAGGGAGTGCCAAGTATATCAGTACCCTCGATCTCACCAAGGGTTATTGGCAAATCCCCCTAGCTAAAGAATCCAGAGAGACAACTGCATTTGCCACTCCTATAGGATTCTGTCAGTTCACCACCATGCCGTTTGGTTTACATGGCGCACCTGCTACATTCCAGCAGTACATAGATGTAATTTTATCCCTTCACACTGGTTATTGTGCTACGTACCTGGATGATGTCGTGGTGTACAGTCCACACTGGAAAAAACACTTGAAATACCTACAGATAGCTATCCAATTGATCAAAAAGTCAGGTCTGGCAATTAATCCTACCAAGTGTGCACTGGGCATGCAGAAAACCGGATATTTGGGCTGTGTTTTGCGAAATGGAGAAGTCAAGCTAGAGGTTTCCAAGATAGAAGCTGTAGCTTACAGCCCGGTCCTCAAAACCAAGAAACACTCAAAACCCTCACCCCTCCTCCACCTCATTGCCTGATAAGCCATCCCACTGATTAAGTTAAATTGCCCTCACGATACCTCTAGCTGACGCCCATTGTCTTCTCTGGTCTGTCCCCCCTCCCCGGCCCCTGCTTCTTTTTATTACTCTAAGCCTAACACTCCCTCCCTCCTCCCTTTCCAGCCGGAGCCCAGGCTCTCCAGGCATGAAGCGGCACCGAATTCTCCGTCGGAGCAGTGGCTTCTGCCCTGCCGCCGACCCCTATCTCCAGGACCGCCTCACAAGTCAAGGTACGCCACCAGACGACTCCTCAGATCCGGCCTGAAACGCCAGCACAGGCTCCTACCCTGATTGGCTAGCTCCCAGGTAACTGGCCTGCCTATTGGTCGGTTCCAGAGAGACTAACCAATCACTGGACACCATAGCTAGCCCGCTGCTTTTCGAGCCTGGTCCTGGTCTCCTGTGGCTCTGCTGCCTGACCCAGCGCTAGCTGTTTTCACTCCATATTTTGTCCCGCCCACACTCCCCGACCCTGGCCTCTATTAAATATGCATCGACTCCGCCTGTCGCCAAAAGCCCTCCCCAATCAGCCATATAACAACTCACAGTCTCTGCCTTAAAGGTACGCGCACCAGCGATACACACAGGACTTCTACACCCCTAGACTCTTAAGAGGGACTCCACCACATTGCCTAGTAGCAGAGGGCTCTGCTGACCACTGACATCTCTGGCTCATTCCCTATCCAAAAGCCTCCGCTCTCTCCAACTCTCCCTATACCTACCAAGGTTGATCACAGAGGCACTATTTCACCAGGTCACTCTAAACACATTGCTAGACTGCCCCACAATCTCAACATCCTGACTACACTCTTTATAATACTCCTATTAAGAATAGTCTGTCTCCTGGCATTATGGCTAATTCCTCTGCCTACAAAGTCCATGTGCCATGCAAGTCTGTCCATAAATAAAGATATGGGTCATATCAACACATATCACAAATCCACATCCACCCTTGAGTTAGCAACTCTCAGCACATCAACTCAACCTCAAGTATTGACACTGGCGAGATGGCACCTTGTGTACCCCATCCCTCCACCAATCATTAACTTCATTAAGACCAACACCCTCGCTAAATTGGCTAAGTCAAAGACCCACACCCGATCACAGATATTAAATCAACTAAAGTGGCAGGCCATTCGAATATCCACCCTAACCCTGGCCCTGCGGCCTGCTCAATGGCTCCATCCAGCAAGCACAATGGCCTAAAGTGTGCAACCATAAATATCTCTAGCCTCCTAACAAGACTAGACTCTTTGCAAGTCTGGGTTACCCAGCACCAACCAGACATTATCTCAGTAGTTGAAACTTGGCTCAGTCCAAAGATTGCAGATACTGCCATTCAAATTCCAGTGTATATCCCATTCCATCTGGACAGGGTTGGTAAGCGCGGGGCGGCTGCATCATCTGTCTTAGAGAACACATTCAGGGGCTAATGCTCTCCCTGTAGCCACCGGCTGCAGCACACAAATCCTGGCAGTAAAAGTGCTACTTGGCTCGAATGATGAAACTAACTATAGCATCGATCTACATTCCTCCCAAAGACCAAGCTAGTGGATTCAAGGTGGTCTCTGATTATGTAGCCACCCACCGCAAACATGCAGAACTCATTGTGATGGGTGATTTCAATATTAACTGGTCTGCCTCAGATACAGCACCCTAAAGGGTTGCTCTGTCCACTGTCAATATGGCACAACTAGTAAATACCCCTACTCGCTTCAACTACTGTATGGGAACATCGACACTCATCGATTGACTAATATCAAACAAACCAGAGAGAATCTCCCACATAAAAGTTCTCCCGGATTCCATTAGCGACCATTCCCCTATCCTTTTCTCCTGCTCAAACAGATCCCCAAAGGTCCCAAGAAAGACAGTCATGAACATAACACTAAAAAAGGGAAAAACTGCTGTCTTTAAAGCACACCTGGTACACCAAGACTAGAGTTTCTTAGACTTTGTTACAGATGTTGACTCTGCCTTGGAGGCTTTCATCATCCATAAATTTAATGAGGCCTGCAACATTTTTGCCCCTTTTAAGAAGTGGAAAATAAGGGACGCTGCCAACTCCTGGATCACCCCACACTTATTAGATTTAATGAAGCACAGAGACAACATGTGGGAAAAAGCAAAAAACACTGGCTGCCCTGCTGATACCCAGAGGTATAAAGCGGCACGTAACAACTGTACCTGGGCAATTCGCAAGGCTGAAAACCAACACTTTAAAACTGAACTCACAAACTCCTGGGGTGATGGCCGTCACTTTTTGGGCAACATCAGATCTCTTTCAGGTAAACCAAATAAGGCTCCCCCCCACCATCCTATCTGTGGCGGGAACCCCGACCCAGGACTCTGACATCATCACCTACACCTTTAACAAAGTATTCACCGTTCTCAGTGGTATATTGCCACCAGACTTCTTTCAACCCTTGTGTCGAAGTAACTTCCTTCACCCCCCCCCAGTCCACTGGGGGCTCCCTATCCCATTCTGTCTTAAAGTCATCACCCCAACAATAGCAAAAAAGTACCTTCTAAAAGCTCTCTGCAAATCAAGGGGCAGTAGTGATGGGCTTGATCTCAAGCTTATCAAGACCACCCTTGATGATGTTATTGGTCCACTAACCAAAATCATAAACTTGCCACTAGTATCGGGTAAATTCCTGAGGCTCTGGAAATCAGCTGTAGTTACCCCTGTCTACAAAAGTAGGGACAAGACCTTACACGCCAGCTATCGCCCGATATCAATTCTGCCTCCCCTCTCCAAGGCATTAAAATGCGTATCTGATCAACTGACTATCTCGACAAATACAAACTGCAGTGCCGTCGGCAACACAGATTTAGGAAGCTACACAGCACCACTACTGCTCTTCTTGAATTCACCAGCTTTATTCACAGTGCCCTTGACTGGGGGCTCTTGGTGGGTGCTACCTACATAGATCTCACCAAGGCCTTCGACACTGTGAACCATGAACTGCTCCTAACCCAACTGGCGAACATAGGTCTTTCTGCCGAACCAGTTACATGGTTCAGGAGCTACCTCACACGCAAAGAACAAAAAGTAAAAATCCAAGAAACCCTATCCGAAAGCAAGGCAGTAACTACAGGAGTACCCCAAGGTTCACTTCTTGGACCACTGCTCTTTAGTCTATTTCTAAACCAGCTCCCCCTAGACATGCAGGATAATATTTTATTATACGCAGACGATGCAGTACTTTTGTCATCCCACCTCAACCCTATCGCTCTAGAAAACCAAATGTAGGCTAATTTCACAGCTGTAGAAAAATGGTTCCTCAGTTCAAAATTATTGTTAAACTACAAGAAGACTAAAACTGTTATTTGCCTCAGCCCATAACAGACACAGATCCCACCAACTTCAAGTCCGAAACAACTTAAATACCACCCTTGAAATGGTTAATGAATTCAAATACTTGAGAATTACTGTTGACAGCACATTATCTTACTATCACCATATTGACCTGGTAGCCAGTACAGCAAGTGCTAGACTGGGTCTGCTTTTCAAGAACTAACACTGCCTAACTAACGAAGCAATGAGAACTGCGGTCACATGCTCCGTGCTGTCAGTTGTTGACTACGGCCTGGCAGTTTATGGGGCTGCAACACCATCAGCCCTCAAAACTCATCAAAACTATGCTTAATAAGGCTTGTAGGCTGGTCCTAGGTGCTGATAGGCAGACTCACACCTGTGAGCTATATGCTCAGTCTGGCTGGCTCAACCTAGAGTGTAGAATACAATATCAGGTCTGCCTTCTTGCCAAGAAATCTACACTAGGACTCACCCCTTCTAGCATGTTAAACCTCCTTAACCCTCAATCCTCCTCCAGATCTACGAGGGGCGCAAAACATCATACACTAAAAGTCCCATTCCGCCGGACCTCTCAGGGCCAGTGTTCCTACGAATACCATGTGCCACTTTGGCTCAATGCACTCGGAGAAGAGGCACACAAGGAACTCAGACTGGGGCCATTTAAAACTAAACTTTGAATGTTGCTGGCATGCTCCAGTGACTGACAGTGGTTCCTAATCCTCTTCATTGCCCCCCCCTGCTCAGTCTCCATCCTGCGTTCTCTAGAATTCCTCCCTGCTCCCATCCCTCTGCTTTACCCCTTTTCACTGGGACCCCCCCCCTCCCATTCTTAGCATGAGCTTTCTTTATCTCACTCATCTCTGTAATCGATCTTTTGCCCTGCTGCACTCCCACTTCCTGCTACTCCCCCATCTCTAGTCCACCTCCACCCCTTCTGCTGTCACTCCATGACCGTATTCCCCCCCTCTCCTACTCTCCCTTTAACCTTCTCTCTCTCTCTCTCTTTCTTCCATACTCTCTCCTGCCCCTCTCTAATTCTTCCCTCTGTAGTCTCCACACAAAAAAAATCCTCTCATTTTACCTACTTGTTCTGCTAGCGCTTAGAGAATAGATCTGTTTATAATTTTACAAATCTTGCCTGTGTTTTATTCCATTGTTTTAACTACCTTTTGTAAAATGTATCCAATTGTCCTCACACAAATGATTGTATTCCCTGTTCCTATGTCTTTGTTTTAACTGTTTGAACCTATATAACTAATTTGTCATGGATTGACGTGGAACCTCTGTAAATGAGCCCTTGGCTCTAAGGTACTTATGAAATACAAAGAAATATAAATAAAGAAATGTCAGGTCATTTTTAGGGCTGGCTGGTTATTATCGGAGATTTGTTACCAGCTTTGCTGAGTTAGCTACTCCCCTCACTGAACTCACTAAGAAGCAGTTCCCAAATAATGTAAAGTGGTCCTCAGAGTGTGTTGAAACTTTTCAGGCCATTAAGGCTGCATTATGTTCAGCCCCTGTTTTAAGAAGCCCAGACTTTGAGAAACAGTTTCTGTTACAGACATGTGCATCAGAGGTAGGCCCCGGTGCAGTCTTGAGCCAGCATATAGATGGGAAAGAACATCTTATTCTATGCATAAGTAGGAAGTTGCATGACAGAGAGAAAAGGTATTCCACTATTGAAAAGGAATGTTTTGTGGCAGTGTGGGCCATGGAGTCCCGTAAGTTTTACTTACTAGGAGCTGACTTCATACTTGTATCAGATCACAAGCCTCTCAGTTGGCTTAACCAAATGAAGGATAACAATTCTAGAATCACATGGTGGTACCTGGCACTACAGTCATTTAAATTTAAAGTGATGCACAGATCTGGGAAAGAGTATGTCAATGCTGTTTTTCTGTCAAGATCTGGATCAGGAATTGAGAATTCAGAAGATTGAAAAAACAAATGTGGGAGATTAAATTTCTCCATTTGCTATGTTGCATATGCACGGAACTGTAAAAGTTATAAGCTAACGCTAGAAGATAATTAAAAGAAAGTTTTGGAAACCTGTTTTTGTAAAACAGGTTCCCTCTTAAAGAGGGGGATATGTGACAGGGTTGAATAAGGCCCTGTCCATCCCATTTGTTATGCAGAAAGAGTTAAATGCAAGGATCTGTTCTATCCTCTCCTTTTCTGTCTCTTATCTGTCTGGTTACACAACCAAATGTTCTTGTGAAACCTAGGAACTGATCACTCCAGCGGTGTCGCAATTCTCCGCCTCTCGCCATCTCTCTGCCTTCCCTTGCTGTTCTGTCTTTTCTTCCCCTTGCATATCTGCAATTATAAAAAATATATGTGAATCTTTATGTGGAAATGTCACTGATACTGGGATCCCTTTGTTTAAAACTGTATATAGTTGTACTGTTGAAATGATTGCAAAAAGCTATTTGGAACTCAAGGGGTTAAACTGAGATGCTGGTGTGCAAACTTTACAGAGCTGTCAACAAGAGGTCAGTTCTGGGTCATTATGTTCTTTTTGCTGCACGTACAAGAACATTGGAAACTTACAAGAACATTGTATGAGAAGCATGCTATTTTCTTAACGAGTTTCCCAGGCACAGACTTATAAAAAGAGCAGCAGAGCTTGTGCAAGAGAGAGACTGAGATTTGAAACTGAGAAGAAACACGCAGAAGGAGGACTGTTTTCTCTGTTTGAGCTGCCTTTATAAATAGTAATTCTGAACAACTTTTGTTATTCATTTTGCTGTTAAGAAAAATAAAACGCTATTTGCGATTTTCCCATGCTTCCTGACCTGTGCCTCGATGACAGTGAGCCTTCTTCCTCAGTGGAGAGGCGGCGAATGAAGTGTGCTTGTGGAAAGCAGCTTCCCTACAAGGATGGCCATTCGCTGTGTCGCCCCCTGAGGAAGACCCTGTGCTAGCGCTGAAGCGCTGGGGAAGTTTTTTTCTGTTTGTGCAGACAGCTACAATAAATAACTATTTTACAAACTTTGGTTTCCACGAGTGCTGAACTGTTTATCAGTTTTGTATCTGTAGGCTGACAGCCAGCATTCAGCACCTCCTGCTCATCCAGAGCGCACCTTTATGTTTTCCTCTTTTCCTCTAGGCTCCCAGTGGTCAGACCACTCGCCCTCTTTACTGCCCCAGGCAGTGGTTCTTTGGGGCTCCGTACTTCGTCCCCAGCTTTTCAGCCCCTGAAGCTCAGCCCCTTTCAGCAGACGGGTCCCCAGCCAGGTGGCTTGAGCGGGTCTTTCTTGGATGGCGGGTCTTTTCCCGTCGCCATTTCAGTCAAGGCATCTGCTAAGTCGGTTCCGATGTCTAGGACCGATGCCTCTGGCCGATGCTGGGCCATGCGCTCGCTTCGCCCTGCAAGAGGGACGCTTCTGTTCCCACTTGGGAGCTAGCTCCCCAAAACAGGCTTCCCCTTCTAGGCTGGTGTTGGCTGCTTCACCAGACCAGAGTCAGCTCACATCTGTCCCATTGACGCCAGCCACCCCGACCCCGGCAGTGCCTCAACCATCATCCCCTAACCACAGTTGCCGGCTGGCCCTCTCACCCCACAGCCAACATCAGAGGGACTGATGCCCAGTCTTTCTGCTCCAGTCAGACTGACGCTGGATGATTCCTTACCTTTAGGACTGACGCCAGCTAATCAGATGCCAGGGTTACCACCACCCTCAAAAGAACCGATGCCTGGGGCCTCTAAGCCTGCTCCACAGACTCCGGCCCGCCTCACCCCGATTCTGCCTCAGAACCCTTCCCCTCCACTGACCTTAGCACCCTTTCTGCAGCCTGGTGGGCATTTTGCAAGGATTAGGAGGCCCCAACTCCGATTCCGAAGGACCCTCCTCCCAATACACCTAAGGAGCCAGCTGCCCCTAGGAAGACCCCAGTGCTGCCTCCTAAGGAGCCTACTCCACAGCCAAACAGAGCCAGCAACGGTTGTCCGAAGACCCACCAATGAAGGCATTGTCGGTCACCCTCTCCCTCACTGGGCTCAGGCAAGTCGAGGGGATATTCCTTCTCCTCATCTTATGATGATTCAGGGGACTTTGACCTGCCGTCAGAACCAGAGGAGCCCAAGGACACCCCATGGTCTCCTTCAGATGACCCGACTTTTATGGATGTGATGAGGCACATCCGGGCCCTCATGGGTTGGGACACGGAGGAAGTGTATCCTGAGCGACGTTGGCTTGCCGCTTTCCTCCATAAGGAGTCATTGCCCTTAGCGGTTCTGCCCCTTATTGACTCTTTTAAGGATGTCAGTAGGGCTGCCTCTGATTCTTAGGGTTAGGGTTCTGATTCTAGAACTCCGAGCTGAGTGGCTGTGTTTGAGAAGAGCTCCCAAAGCTAAGTGCTTTTTGATACAATTTTCAGTTTAAAAATTGTTTTGTTTTATGTAAATTTAAGTGATTGTGAAAGACAACCCTGTAGGCTCCAGGAAGATATAAAATTTGTGCGGTAGATATTCGTTGGAAGTCAGAAGGATCAACACATTTATTTAGTGTGATCTTTCTACTCTGATGTGGTTAATTTTAATACTATACTTTAAACTCTTTCTGAATGTGCCTTTGGTGGTGTCTGATATTGAGAACCTAAGTGTCATTTGTGGGTATCCTGTCTGTTTTGGTAGGTACTTTATTTTCTCTGTTAAACAACTGAGTATACCTATTGCCTAATACTTTATAGTACATTGTATCTTTTTGCTCAGTCTCTAATTTTTCTATTCTTTCTCCAATGTTTTCGAACTGTTTAGTTATTGTGGCAGAAGTGTGGTACTGTGTTCTTTCATGTAGTTCAAGGTGCTTTTGGAACTGCTGATTTCTATTGGTTTAAACAATTACATTTTTCTTTTCTATTTTAAAAAAAGCTACATCAACTTGGTATGTTGTCACCTGTTTGTTGTTGCTAAGTAGCAGATGTTTTTGCATTGTGCTCTGATTCTGTGATAGAATCTGTATTAGTAGAAGGTAGATTATTGTGATTGTAGTTACTTTTGATTGTAAGGATAAAGAGCTTAGATAGAAGTGTATGTATTTTCAAATATTATAGGGGAACAGTGGCAGGATTTTTAGGACAGTAAATTAATAAAAAGGGAACTAGGAGAGCTTCAGTAGCAGACAAGTAGTGGAATTGCAGTATAATGTGGGGAGTGGTGCAATGCAGTGGCTGTGGGCAGCCATATTCAGGCAGACCTTCTGGACACTGAGGTGCTGCCTCATCTGCATGCATCTATCTGGACTGCGGATGAGGTAGCCAGACTCAGAGCAGAAGTAAACTGGGTCAGGAGTACCATCACCCTATCCAGGGACCACCCAGTCCAATGCAACTGCCTCAAAGGATGCCGAGAACGAGGAGCACTTGGATGACAGTGGGCTCAGGGAGGGTTAGAGCAGTCAGGCAGAGGCACATCCCAGATCCTATTCCACTCAAGAACTCATATGCCACACTGGCAAACGAGGACAACCAAATACAGGTACCTAGAGAAGTGGAAGGAAAGGATGGAGGTTAGCCAAGGAGGTGACCCTCAGCGGGGAAAGCAGTGGACCCCAGAGGAGGAGGAAGCAAATCCTGGTAGGGGACTCCATCATAAGAGGGATCCAGCTAGGAACACAGGAGGGGGAGGACAGGGAGGTGAGGTGCCTACCAGGTGCCATGGCATGGAGGGATGGAAGGAAGATCCTGGGGATCATTGGGAAGGCAAGACGGGAGGGTGAGCTGGATGTCATTATCCACCTAGGTACTAATGACCTGGCAAATGGGGAGCCAAAGGAAGTTCAGGAAGAATTTAGGAAACTGGGGAGGGGTCTCAAGCAAGTAGCTACTTCTGTCACTTTCTCAGAAGTACTACCTGTGAGAGGCAAGGGAGAGCATAGGAGTGCATGCACCAGGAACTTTAACTCATGGTTGAAGAACTGGTGCTGTGAGGAAGGGTTTGGATTCATTGGTGACTGGGGACCCACCTGGAGGGATGGAGGTTTGTTCAAGCCTGACAGCCTGCATCCATCCTGGAGGGGAATCCAAGCACTCAATGATAAGTTTAAATGCTACATTGACAAGCACTTTAACTAGCAAAGGGGGGTGGCAGGCCAGCAAGGAGGGTACCTACTTGCTCACCCCCCCACAGCTAGCAGTGGAACCAGTGAACCAGAGGAGTGGCTATCTCTGCAAAGCAGTGTGCAAAAGATGGAGATTAGTGCCCAAGAGGTGGATAAGCAGAAAAGGGGCAAAATTCAGCAGACGGGCAGACAGCAAGGAGAACCAGGGATAAATGACAACCAAGGAAGGGGCTGGAGTAGAACAGTGAGACAGTCTAGGGAGGTCAAATCATGGAAAGCCATGTGTGCAAATGCCAGGAGCCTTAGCAACAAGATGGAAGATCTGGAGGCTGCCATGGTGCAGTCAGACCTGGACATTGTGGCCATCACTGAAACCTGGTGTAATGATAACCACGACTGGGAGATGGCCATACCTGGCTACAACATATTCAGAAGAGACAGAGCAGGCAGGAAGGGAGGAGGAGTGGCACTCTATGTGAAAAATGACATAAGAGCCACAGAGATCCAGGAGGAATAAAATGGGGGAGAGATACTGTGGGTTAAGCTGGAAAGGAAAATGGGGACAGCCATCTGCACAGGTGTGGTCTATAGACCACCAGCCCAGGAGGAAGAAACAGATAGGGAGTTGATGCTAGCCATCCAAAGGATGGCAGACAAAGTGAGGTAGTACTGGTTGGAGACTTCAATATTCCAGACGTGGACTGGAGCATCCCAGCAGCAGCATCAACTAGGAGCAGATTTATCCTGACTCCTTCAGGGTGCCTTCCTCAAGCAACTGGTCATGGAACCAACTCGGCAGAAGGCAATACTGGACCTTGTGCTCACAAACAGGGACAGTGTGATGGGGGTAACAGTGGGGAGCACCTGGGAAACAGTGACCACCAGTCATTGTGGTTTGAAATCACAGAAAGAGCAGAACCAAACCACACAAAAACACGTATCCTGGATTTTAGGGGGGCAGACTTTGGGAAAATAGGGAGATACTTGAAAGAGGCATTAAGGGGAATGGGACAGGAATCAGGGGTTGAGGAACAGTGGGCAGTATTTAAAATGGGATTACAAGAACAACAGAATTATGTATTAAGCAGGTTAGCAAGAGGAAAAGGAAGAGGAGACCATTATGGTTTTCCAAAGAGGTAGCAAAGAAAGTGAAAGCCAAAAGATTGCATTCAGGCAATACAAAAGACACAGGCAGAAGGGGATAGGGAGAAGTACCAGGAGAAGCAAAGGGAGGCAGGGAGGCTCAAGTGGAAAGCCAAAGCTCAGACAGAAGAACACATTGCAAAATCAGTGGGTAGAGGGACAAAACCTTTACAGGTACATAAGTGAAAAAGAAAGACAAAGGAAGGATAGTGAGACTGAAGGGGAGGATGGGGGCCAGTGGAGGATGACAACAGTAAAGCTGACATACTGAACAGGTATTTCTGCTCAGTCTTTACTGAGGAAGAGGAGGGTAATGGGTCAAGGAGTACGAGGGGTGAGAATGGTGCAGAATGGACACAAGTCCCTTTACACGAGAAAGGGTCCTGAAGGAACTGGAAGCAATAAGAGTTGATAAAGCAATGGGGCCAGATGGGGTGCACCCCAGGGTCCTTAAAGAACTAAGAGAGGTGGTGGCTGAACCTTTGGCTATCCTGTTTAGCCGATCACTGGAAACAGGGGAGGTACCCAAAGACTGGAGGACAGCAGATGTAGTCCCCTTATACAAAAGTGGGAACAAAGAGGAAGCAGGGAACTACAGACCAGTCAGCCTCACCTCGGTAGTGGGGAAGATCATGGAAGCACTACTTTTATTTATTTATTTAGTTTTTGTTGACTGGGTAAGCGCACTAGACAAATCCTGCCTATTTTCAGGCACGACCCGGGGGAAGGGGATACAGATGAATGCCAACTGACCTTGAACCAGATTAAGCTGTTGGTGGTATTTCTAGTGAATGAAGGAAATTTGGCCAGGACACCGGGGAAAATTCCCCTGCTCTTTTCGATAAGTGCCATGGGATCTTTAACATCCACCTGAACTACCACCAATCCAGGCAGATGGGACCTCGGTTTAACGTCTCATCCGAAAGACGGCACCTCAGAAGTGCAGCACCCCTCTCATACTGAAGGAGAGATTGGTGGAACATCTGGTTGTCAATGGACTACAGGACCCAAGGCAGCATGGTTTCACCAGGGGGAGGTCATGTCAGACCAACCTCATTGAATTTTTGACTGGGTGACTAGGGAGGTGGATCAGGGAGGGCAGTGGACATGGCCTATCTGGACTTCAGCAAGGCCTTTGACACTGTGCCACATAGAAGACTATTCCACAAACTGGGGAATATGGGTGTGGGCAGGACAGTAGTGTGGTGGGTAGGTAACTTGCTGGGTGGCAGGACACAGAGGGTGGTGGTAAATGGCTGTCACTCCACAGAGGAAAGAGTGACTAGTGGGGTACCACAGGGATCAGTGCTGGGACCGGTCCTATTCAACATCTTCATCAGTGACATGGCGCAGGACTAGAAGGCAGAATTTCACTGTTCGCTGATGACACAAAGCTCTGTAACAGAGTAGACACACCAGAGGGTGTAGACAGAATGAGAAGGGACCTGCAGAAACTTGAAGAATGGTCAGGGGTTTGGCAGTTGAAATTCAATGCAAAGTGCAAGATAATGCATATAGGGCACAAAACCCTGGCACAATATATCAGTTGGGGGTGAGGATATAGCATGCACCAAGCAGGAAAGGGATCTTGGGGTTATCATCTCTGATGACCTCAAGGTAGGGAAACAGTGTGACAAGGCAGCAGGTAAAGCAAATACGATGTTGGGATATAGGCAGGGGCATCACCAGCAGGAAAGGGAGGTCATAATTCCGCTATACAAGACACTAGTGAGGCCCCACCTGGAGTACAGTGTACGTGTCTGGAGACCATACCTACGTAAGGACATAGACAGGGTAGAAGGGTTCAGAGGAGGGCAACAAAGATGGTGCATGGATTGCATCACAAGTCCTATGAAGACAGGTTGAAGGAACTGAACATGTACTCCCTGGAGAGAGAGAAGGGAGAGAGGGGATATGATAGAGACATACAAGTATCTTACAGGGAGGAACAGGGTGCAAGAAAACACTATTTTTAAGCGAAAAAGATGTTCCAGGACTAGAGGGCATTGGATGAAGTTGGAGGGAGGACAATTCAGAGGAAACATAAGAAAGAATTTCTTCACAGAATGGGTGGTGCACAAGTGGAACACCCTGCCAGAAGAAGTGGTGGGGGCTGAAACAATCACGGGATTTAAGAATGCATGGGATAGACATAAAGGAATTCTGGAGGTCAGGGGTAAGGGGCAACAGACTTCTAGGAAAACAAACTGAACTTACAAGCTCAAATGGGCAGACTGGGTGGGCCATAGGCCCTTATCTGCCGACACTGTCTATGTATCTATGCTTGGAAACACCCATTTACTACACCGGTGACGTCTAAGAAGGCAGATCGCTTGTATAATTCCCCGAGGGATGAAGCTTTCTATAGGGAGCATCCAGAGGCTGCTTCGGTCATTATTAATGTGGCCCATGACGACTCTAAGCAACCCCGACACCTTAACACCCGGCCTCCTGACAAGAACTCCAGACAGATCATTTGGGGAAAAAGTTATATTCTTCGGCCACTTGCACTGTCTGTTCCCTAAACTTCCTAGCCTACATGGTTCAATATCAGAATGCCCTGCGGGAGAAAGCTTTTGAGGTGGCACAGGCTCAGCGTGATCTTCCTGGGAAGGCTGAACTGTTGTACCTTCTGTAGTCGGGCTCGGATGTAGGGACTCGAGTTCTCCAAGACTCTTATGACTCTGCAGAATCCGCAGGCAGAGCTGCGGCTACAGGAGTTTGTCTTTGTCGCTACTCCTGGCTTAGAGTCTCGGATTTTGCTCCAGATGTTCAGTCTGAGATTCTGGAAGCCCCTTTCAGAGGCACCGTTTTGTTTGATGAGAATTCTCAAAATATAATCACTCGCCTCCAAGAATCGGGCAAAGCTCTTTGTTCGGTTCAAACATTGTACCTGTCTCAGCCTTAATCGTCTCAGCGACAGTCTTTTCATCACACCTCCAAGCAGCAACCCGGAGGCCAGCACACCCGAAGTGCCTTTAAGAGAAAGGCTACTTCTGTGGCACAGGAGGTTCTGCCCCCAGAGCTCCCAGAACCTCCCAGGCCGTATTACCTATGCCCGGGTCCTCCGCCTGACTCCTTACCTGACCCCCTCCCTTCCCAGCCGAATCCCTGGGGAGGCAGTGGGGGGGTTGTTTCTCTCTCTCTATGGAGAGGGTTGGCATAGAATAACTTCGGATCAGTGAGTCCTGTGGTCAGTGCAACAGGGACACACCCTAGAGTTTTTGGAGATTCCTCCAGACAATCCTCCAGTTCCCTCCCATTACCCTTGGGCCCATATCGCCCTTATCCAAGAAGAGATCCAAGCGCTCCCAAGAAAACAGGCCATAGAACCCATCCCTCCTGCACAGCGAGGGAAGGGGTTCTACTCACAGCTCTTCATGGTCCCAAAAAGAACAGGAGACTAGCGTCCTATCCTGGACCTCAGCCACCTGAACCAGTACATAGAATACAAACTGTTCAGGATGGTCACTCTTCCCTGCCTTCTCCCCTTACTTCATCAGGGGGATTGGCTCTGATCTCCCCTCGTCAGTCTTCACCATTCGTTACTGCTGGGTGTAAGCCGGATGCATGCACCCGCCACGGGAGGTTTTTAATTTTTTTTGAGGGAGGGAGGAGTTGGCACTGATGGCGCCGCCCACAAGCAGAACGTACTACGCAGTGTGCGAGGGGTGGCCGTTAGACGCTGCAGACTTCTCCTTCATCCCAGTTCTGTTTCTCCTGCCATTGAGGCCACGCCTGCTACTAGAGTTCAGAAATTCGTAGTACGCTGTTAGGCCTGCTGCTTTGTTGACACAGTTTTTTTGACGACTCCTCATCCCAGTTCTCCGTCCCAATGCTGTTGAAGCCGGTAAGACCATTTCATTTATTATTTTGGCAGCAGCAGGATCTGTTTCTATTTATTAGATTACTTCCACATCATGCCCAGTTCGGGAGCTAAACGCAAGTAGAAAGTAGGCCACGCCCCCATGCCGGTGCTCCTGTGGCTGGCACTTTTCCGTTACGGACCAGCATGATGTTTGTCTCTGGTGCCTGGGACCCAACCATGATATGGATAGATGCAACGCCTGTTTTTTCATGGACTGCCGTGTACTGAAAATCCGCGCATTCAAAGTCAGCAGGGCTCCGACTTTCAGAGGACGACAATGCCCTCTGGCTTCCCAGGCCAGGACTCTAGACCCTTCCTCCGTGTCCCCTCCTGGGTCTATACGGCCCAGTGAGGAGGAGACCTCCTCAGCTTCTAGCCTTACTGAGGAGGAGGCCTCTTCTGCAGTGTCTGAGGACTGGTGCTGCTCCTCCTGGGATCGCGTTGCTGACACCGCCCCGGCAGTCACCTCTTCTGAGGTGCTGGCTCCCCCAGTGATGTGACCCATGGTTTCTGGGTCTGGCACTGGCTGAACCTTGACGCCGCCTTGCAGTGCCGTTAGTGGCGCCGGTGATCGAGGCAGTGCCAAGTGCGGCGCCGGTTTGGGTCTCTGCATCATCTGCGGCACCGGTGTTCTGGGCAGCTCCTCTGGTGGCACCATTTTTGGTTCCGGCGCCATGCACGGCACTGAGGATTCAGCCGGGGCCGTGGGCGGCGTGGTGGACCTGACCGGCACCATTTGCGGTGCCGCATCCCAGGATGGTGTCATGCACGGTGCCGTCTCCAGAGACACTCCGCGGTGACTAGTATTGAGGTCCTTCTGGTCGCCTCCCCTTTGGAGGGGGATGACTCCGACTTGGATCAGGACTGGCTACCCGATTCTTCGGGATTGGAAGTCTCTGTAGGATGTGGTGTCAGGTGGCCCAGCGCACACATTCCTGAGTCTCTGAAGCAGTCTACTCCCTCGGATCCCTCGGCCGGGGGTGGCCTGGGGTCTCTAGGGGGTGGTGGCTCTGAGTCTGGGGAGGGGGTTCTCTCCCCTGAGAGGCTGCGGCAGCTGCCAGTGTTGGTGCTGCTGTGCCCCCCCCCAGTGGGGGTTGGAGACCCTTATTTCTGTGGACTCCTTCACTGGTGTTGAGGAAGAGGGTGGCTTCAGAGTCTGATAGGTTGAAAGGCCAGGGTGAGGGGCAACGGCGCTCTACTGCCATCCTATGGGGTGCAGGGAGGAGCTGCAGTGCTGATCCTTGTCTCTCCTTCTCGTGCTCCAGGATACCCTCAGGTGGCAGCACTGAGGGTTGCCCTTCTGGACACATACAACTCCAGGCACATCACAGGGGAGATTCCCCATCTGGGCTCTTCCAGAGTTTGCATCTTCAGCTTTCCTCTTTGCAACCCAGTCTGATCTTGGGGACTCCTTTAGTGCGGGCTCCATTCCCTGGATTCCAGAGCCCCAGCAGAGCTCAAGCACTTCCCTGCATGTGCCCATCTCCCATCCCTCTGCAGCCACCCCCACAGGCCATGTGGGTCCTACGGGGCCCTTAACCTGGGAGACGTTCAGAGCTACTGTGGCGGCCTTCCCGTCGTATGTCAGGGCCATGGATGAGCGAGTCTTTCGCCTGTCCCCTCTGCCGCAGGAGTCTTCTGGGCAATCAAGTTCCTCGTCCTCCTCGACTTCCTCTTCGGAGAGAGAGGAACCTAACATCTATGTATCTTCCAATGCTGATTTCACTGAATATCAGCGCTTCCTTTCGAGGATGGTTCAGGATCTCCGTATCTCCTACATTCGCAGAGACAATACCGAGCAACAGATGTGTGAGTTCCTCAGCGAATTCAGTGCCTACCACCTGGTGGTGCCATCCTGGCCGATTCCCTTCCAGGAAGCATCTATCCGCACCTGGCAGTCTCCAGCCAACCATTTTCCAGCCCCGGCAGACTGCAGGAGGAGGTATCGTTCCCTCAGGAGTCTCTAGGTTCTCTCCCTCACTCGCCTTCGGGCCTGAGGTCCCTAGACACTCCATCCAGGCTTCGGCGCCTGGCGCACGACTGACCACCGGATCCAGATTCCTTACAGTTCAACTGGTGGGGGCGAAGAGTTTTCTCTTCCTCTCGTGCGTTGATGTCTGTCGCATTGCATCAGGCACACCATGCTACCTACAACAGGCACTTGTGGTCAATGCTAGCTCAAGCGCTTGCATTGCTGCCTGATTTAGAGCAATCTTGACAGGCCATTGCCCTCTCCGCCATGGTCTGGAACTGGCAAGGCACCAGGCAAGGGCATCTTATGACGCCAGTGAGGTGGCTTCCAGACTTGCGAGAAAAGCGATCTGTATTAGACGGTGTGGCTTTGTCTATCAAGATTGTCACCTCTGGCCTGGCGTAGGGTGATCCGCTCTGCCTTCTGGGGGACCCATCTTTTTTCCAGCAGGGCTAGGAGGCTTCTTCAGGGGCTTCCTCCGTCCCTTCGTCTTCAGAGGACACCTTCTATCTCTCCTCAGCCTTAGACTTGTCAGTCTAGCTCGGCTAGGGTCTCCTCCTCCTCCTGTTTTCCACCAGCAGGAGGCTGAGGGTACTGTTCCCTCAGGACTGCACTAGGCCTCCTTCGGGGGGGGCTTGGTACTCACCCAGGAGTAATGAATGATAAAGATTGTCAAGGGAAAATATGAAAATTACGTACCTACTGTAATTCCTGATCTTCTCTTGTATCTTCACCATTCATTACTGAATCCCGTCGCACCTTCCCCTCATGAGCCTCATTTTTTTGGGCGTCTCCTCCACCCTGTTTGCCCTCCCCCTCGAGGCCAATTGGGGGCTGAGTCCCCCTGGTACCTCAGGATGTTCTGTTTCTTCTCTGAAGCCACAGAAGGTTTGATCCAGGAGGAGGGCGAGTAGGGCTTCGCCCTTTCCATCTGAGGGAACTCTTTTTGCCATGGTGTCCCCAGGATTGGTGCTTCTCCATATTTAGGTTTTTTTCTTCCTACGGCTTGTTGTTCTCCTAGGGAGTCGGGAGTTTTTTCCTTCCCTGTCTCTGTTTTCCACAAATAGGTTACGCCCTTCTTAAGGGACTCCTGTACTAGTACTTGGTTATGTGACTGTGTACTAAATTTTTCTCTCTACACCTGGTCAGGGCTTCCTCCTCTTCAGAACAGATAATCTTTTCTCCCTTTCGGGACACTCTGTGAGCTCTCGGCTTAAGTTGTGGGTAATTGGATAGTGGGGTGAGTAGAGATATCTGCCTTTCTTGTAACGAGCTGTGCAGAGGGTTCAGTTGAACCATCTAAAGTAGTCATGCACGAAGGGATCCTGGCACCCTTGGCTTCAGTCCTTTGGGCTGGTAAGCTTCAAGCACGTTTCACCCTATTGTTGTGGCAGACTTCCCCCTTCCTCCCTGCTATCCTTCTCTTCTTCTTCTTTCTTCTTCTATCCTTATCTTATCCTCCCTCAGAGTCGCCCAAGGAGTGAGGCCCTGCAGACCCTTAGGGTAGGGTTCTTTTTTCTGTCCTCTCTTCGGCTTATTCCTTTCAATTTATTTTCTTTCCTTTGTCTATCCCTCGGCTTCCTTGCCTCACTCTTCTTTTTCTAACCTATTTTTGCCTCTCCAGCTTCGCAGAACTGGGATGGAGGAGGAGTCTGCGGTGCCTAACAGCCGCCCCTCGTGCACTACATAGTGCATTCTGCTCTTGGGCAGCGCTGTTGGTGCCGACTCCTCCCTCAAAAAAAAAAAAAGCTCCTGTATCGGGTGCTCACATCCGGCGTACACCCAGCAGATATGAATGGTGAAGCTACAAGAGAAGATCAGGCATTACAGTAGGTACGTAATTTTCATTTCTCTGGACATGCAGGACGCTTATCTTCACATCTTGGTGTTTTTACCCCGCAGGAGGTTCCTTCACTTCCGCTTTCAAGGAAATCACTACTAGGTTTGGGCCCTGCCGTTCGGCCTTTCGTTGGCCCCACAAGTTTTTACAAAATGCCTTGCAGTAGTGGCAGTGGCCTTAAGGGGGAAGGCCATTACGTCTTCCCTTACCTAGACTACTGGCTTCTGACAGCTCCCACCAAGGGGCAGTTGCTCAGAACCATGGAGGCCACTTTCACTCTGTTTCAGGATCTGGGGGTAACTCTCAGGCTCCCCAAATCATCTCCTTGGCCAAGCCAAAGACTTCAGTACATTAAGGCAATCTTGGACACCACCCAAGGCAAAGATGTCTTCCCCCAGATGGGGTAGAATGCCCTCAGGCACATGCTCAACTGGTATCATCTCGCCAGAATCCAGCCAGAGCCTTTTTGAGACTACTGGGATATATGGCAGCAGACATTGCAAAAGTTCCTCTGGCACGCCTGCACTTGAGGTTAGCCCAGTGGAACCTTCAGGCCCAGTGGGATCAGCAAACAGACGATTTGGATCTTCCAGTGTCAGTATCCAACTCTGTATGACAGATTGTGACGTGGTGGCTTAACCTCTCCAATCTTTCCAAGGGGGTCCAGTTTCGGTCAGAGTCACCTCAACAGATCCTGACCACAAATGTGTCGGGCCAAGGCTGGGGCACCCATCTGGCAGACCATCAGACTCGGGACCTGGTCCCCATTGGAGCAGCATCTCCACTTCAGTGTTTTGGAGATGCGGACGATGTACGCTTTGCAGGCCTTTCAGACTAACCTGCTCATGAGATCTCTATTGATCCAAACTGACAATATGTCAGTGGTCTTTTGCATGAACAAGCAGGGGGAAGCACATTCTTACCCCCCTCGGCAGAGAGGCCATGAGAGTTTGGTCTTGGGCCATAGAGCATCCCCTGTATCTGACTGATGTGCATGTTCCAGTCGTTCGAAACACCTTGGCCATCAGTCTAAGCCATTCCCGGTCCAAGGCACATGAATGGGAACTTTTTCCCTCAGTGGTCGAAGGTCTTTTCGACAGGTGGGGCCATCCCAAGCTGTACCACTTTGCATGCTCATCCAACGCAAAACTGCCCAGTTTCTGCTCACTAGATCCAGGGCCTGGTGTTTTCTGGCAAGATGCATTGTCCCTCTCTTGGACAGGGAGGTTTCTGTATGCCTTCCTTCCCTTTTCATTACTGCAGAGAGTTCTTCTCAAGTTGCAGTTGGAAGGGGAATAGATGATTCCGATAGCCCCTTACTGGCCGCGCCAGGTATGTTTTCCACTTCTCCAACAGTTAATGGAGCCTCCGATTCCCCTGCCTCTGTGCTGTGATCTGCTTTCCCAGGAGCAGGGCACCCTGATCCATCTGGACCTCAAGTCACTGCACCTTCAGGCATGGTTCCTGCAGACTTAGCAGTTGCCCAATCTGGGGTTTCTCCCCGGGTGGCAGACATCCTAGTGGCAGTCAGGAAACCCTCCACTAGATCTACTTACGCTATGAAGTGGAAGCGGTTCTGCATATGGGCTACCACTTGCCACTTGGATCCCTTTACCTGTTCGGAGAATCTCATTCAAGAGTACCTCCTTTCCCTATCAGACTCAGGCCTGAGTTACTGTTTGTCCAGAAGGTTAGTTAATTGCATTGTTTATTGTTACCGCAGATACGACGAGCCTTTACCGGGCCCGGTTAAAGGCCATTCTACCAGGGGCATAGCTTCCTTCAGAAATGTGTCCATTGCTGACATTTGTGCACCGGCCACTTGCAGTTCTGTCCACACTTTCATCCGACATTACAATCTGGACATTGCATCTTGGCGCATTGCAGGTTTCAGACTTGCAGTCCTACAGGGCCTGCTCTCTTGAGCCTTACACTGGCATCTACCTCCTCCTAGCTGACCAGGGTCAGTCCTTTCACTGCTTGGGACTCAATCCTAACAGTGTTACCTGCTGCAAGAGCGCCCTCAAAGTGAGATAGCACAGTTACGCAAGAATTTACTGTAACAGTAGATCTTTGAGAGGAGCTCTTGCAGCAGGTGCTGATTTCCCTTCCTTCATCCCATGGTGACTGCTTCTCCATCGCTGTTACCTTTCTTTCCTCAGTATAGATGAACCTCCTCAGTTCTCCAGTTTCTGTATATGCTGGGGTCTCCAGAGGGAGAATTGAGGTTGGGCTGGATTACTGCCCCTTTTATACCATAGGCAGATGTCGGGGGCAGTCCCTTGCTGTATGCTACTAGCTAGAAGTTTTCTGTGCGGTTCTGGCACCTGCCAGCTTCAGTCCTACCTGCTGCAAGAGCTCCTCTTGAAGATCTGCTGTTACGGTAAGTCCTTACGTAACTGTACTTTCTGTATCAGTTCTAGGTCATGCCATTTGGCCTATCATCCACACCCAGGGTGTTCGCCAAAGTGCATGGCAGTGGTGGCAGCCTTCCTAAGGTGCAAGGGTATCAAGGTGTATCCCTGCCTGGATGACTGAATGATACCGGGCCCTCCATGGAGGCCGTGGAGCAGTCCAGAGATCTGACCCTCCAGTCCTGCAGAAGCATGATCTTTGTCAACACAGACAAGTCTGAACTGATCCCATCACAGGTGATCAAGTTCACTGGGGCAAAACTAGACTCCCTGCTGGTCAAAGTCCTTCTCCCTGCAGACCAGGCTCAGGATCTTTCCACCTTTACCCAGTCTTTCCAGTTTGAGCTCTCATGCCCTGCCATTGTTTTCTTGAGGCTGCTGGGGTACATGGCATCCACCACTAGCACGATCCGCTGAGCCTGTTGGTGGATGCACCACCTGATGAGGGAGCTGGTTCACCAATGGTCTCAGTGCCTAGGTCACTTGGACCAGCTGGTCACATTGTGATTCTGCCTATGTAGGATGCCATCCAGTGGTGGCTGGTCCCACAGTACCAGGAGAAAGGAATACCTTTTGTGGCCTAAGCCGCCCATCATGCTCACGCCAGTTGCATTTCTGGTGGGGTCGGAGCACACCTGGGAGACCACAGAGCCTGCGAGTTCTGGTCACCCCAGGAGTTGCATCACCACCTCAGCTTGTTGGAGCTCTGTGCAGTGTGGCTGTCTGTCACAGAAATGGCTCCTCTGACCAGCGGTCAGTTCATGCCAGCTCAGACAGACAGTACCACAGCCATGTACTACCTGAACAGGCAGGGTGGAACACACTCCCGTCCCCTGTCAGAAGGCTGTACATAATGAGACACTTGTGCACAACCTGGCTGGAGATCTCTTGGTGATTCACGTCGCAGGAGTTTACAGCCAGTTGGCAGATGCTCTCAGTTGGGTGTGAGAGATGTTGCAGTAGAGGTACCTCATTAGGTGATACTACGCCACCTTTTCTTCCACTAGGTCACCCCTCTGTCTGACCTCTTCAAATCCTGGGAGAACAGAAAGCTGAAGCAGTTTTGTACCTGTGCCCCACAGTTCGGGAAACTGTTGAGGGAAGTCTTAGTGAGGCCTTGGACCCTAAGCCTCGTGTACACCTGTCCTCCCATCCCCTTCTTTCATAAGGTGGTGGTCAAGGCCTGGAAGAACAAGGTGTGGATGATCCTGTTAGCTCCAGACTGGCCCAGGAACTTCTGGTACCCAGATCTTCTCAGCTTCAGCAGCAGGCCTCTGTGGCGGTTCCCTCTTCACCCATCCTGGTGACCAGACAACAGGGGATGATCCTGCACCCGTACCTTCAATCCTTGTACATCTTGGCCTGGTATGTGACTAGAGATCCAAAAGGCTTTGTGTGTTTCGAAAGATGTGCTCCACATTGTGGAGGTCTCCAGAAAGGAGGTGACTCACAAATGCCATACGTTTACGTAAAAGAGGTTCTCAATATGGTGTGAAGGCAGGAAGCTTTGTACCCTTTGTCTGCCTTATGGTGAACGTCCTCGACTATGTCTGGTCTCTCTCTGTTGGAAAACAAAGCACACTCGAAGTTGCAGAGTGTGATTTAGTGATAATAGCACTCCATTCAAAACAGAGGATTTGAATGCCCAAGTGTTTCAGCCTCTAATCGGTCTTCATCAGGGAGCCTCAAATAAAGAGCTGTTGCAAGTCAAAATGCTGGGACATTCGGGTTCTCCAGATTTCCAAGAATCCGTCTTCACCAGTGAGTCACATGAATGGGTTTTGAGCTGGAGGCGCTAGGACCCTGTGGAAGGCAGAACTTTTCAGGAGGGCAGACGTTGAGATAGGCTGTGTGCATTTGTGGCACTGCGAGGGGAGCTTGTTGCACTGGCTTACCTCGGCACCAGCCGTCAACCGCCTCAGTCCCTTTTTTTCTCCTTGCCATCAACTGCACATCAGTAATAATGTTACTCACCTGCCTGGAGTCAGAATTTCATATCTATATGATAATAGCATTTGATTCTTATATTTAGTCATAGGTTTTATTATTTTTGTGTCAGTTTAGTTTTGTTTTGTTTTTGTTTTTTATTAGGGAGAAATTTTTTTTTCAGCTCTCTCAACCCTGTTGAGCAACAGTCGACTGCCATGAACGGTGACGGTAGGGATCCTCTTCAGGCAGCCCGCTTCGGTGGCAAGGCCACGTCTGGTCCACTTCCCCCCTCTGGGGAAGGGTTCTGACGATGCATGGTCTTCTGTTCGGGAAGGAGGTCAGCTGTCCCGTAAACACAAAAAGAAGTGGGACTGTTCCCTATCCCATTCAGGAACACAGCACGCTCGGCCTCAAGGTTTTCTCTTCCCATTGAAAAGGGAAGAAATGGTACCACTCAAGGTCGCCCTCTGTGAGGTCTGCCATGAAGTCCGTGGTGTCTCAGAGCAGAAGGCCTTTCCTGGCACTGTTGGTTCCACCAGTGGACTCTGCTAATGGGAGGTCCAGGTCTTAGGCCCAGAGTCATAGAAACATAGACTTTGACGGCAGATAAGGACCGCTAGGCCCATCTAGTCTGCCCATTTCCCTACCTACAGGATAGGCCGCAGATCCTAGTTAACCAACAGCCTATTTCTTCCTACCCCCCGCAAGAATTGCCTTATGTCTGTCCCATGCATTCTTGAATTCTCCCACAGTTCTAGACCCCACAACCTCCTCAGGAAGGCTGTTCCATGCATCCACTACCTCTCTGTGAAATAATACTTCTCACATTGCCCCTGAACCGCCCTCCTTCTATCTTTAAATTGTGTCCCTTGTTCTTGCAAGTCTCTTTTCTGAAAAATGCTACCCTCTTGGACTTTGTTGATTCCACTGAGGTACTTAAAGTTTTATCATGTCCCCCTCCCTTCTTTTCCTCAAGGGTATACATAGATACATAGACAGTGTTGGCAGATAAGGGCCTATGGCCCACCCAGTCACCCATTTAAGTCTGTAAGTTCAGTTTACAATTTTTCCAGGAAGTCTGTTGCCCCTTACCCTGACCTCCAGAATTCCTTTATGTCTATCCATGCATTCTTAAATCCGTGATTTGTTTCAGCCCCACCACTTCCTCTGGCAGGGTGTTCCTTGTCCACCACCGTTCTGAGAAGAATTCTTCCTCGTTGCCTCTGAATCGTCCTCCTCCAACTTCATCCCATGCCCTCTGAGTCCTGGAACATCTTTTTCGCTTAAAAATAGTGCATTCCTGCACCCTGTTCCTCCCTGTAAGATACTTGTATGTCTCTATCATATCCCCTCTCTCCCTCCTCTCCTCCAGGGAGTACATGTTCAGTGCCTTCAACCTGTCCTCATAGGACTTGTGATGCAATCCATGCACCATCTTTGTTGCCCTCCTCTGAACCTTCTCTACCCATATCTATACATATTAAGCTCTTTTAGTCTCTCCTCATACGGCTTCTCTTGCAGACTCTGCACCATTTTAGTTGCCGTCCTCTGGACTGCCTCTATCCTGTCTATGTCCTTGCGGAGATGGGGTCTCCAGAACTGGACACAGTACTCCAGATGGGGTCTCACCAACTGTCTGTACAGAGGGATAACAACTTCCTGTTTTCTGCTGCTGATGCCTCTCCCTATACATCCTAGTATACCCCCAGCCCTCCCTACTGCCTTCTCACATTGCTTGCTAACCTTAAGGTCATCTGATATGATTACCCCCAGGTCCCTTTCCTTTTTTGTTGTTGTTACTACCTCCCCACCCATTGTATTCTTCCCCTGGGTTCTTATTTCCCAGGTGCATTATTTTGCACTTCTTTGCATTGAATCCTAGCTGCCATACTTCGGCCGTTCCTCCAACCTTTCCAAGTCCCTTTTCATCCTTTCCATGCCTCCTTGTGTATCAACCCTGTTGCAGATTTTTGTGTCATCTGCAAAAGGCATACTTTTCCTTCAGTCCCTCTGCAATGTCACTGGTAGAAGACATTAATGAAGGACTGGACCAATACTGAACCCTGTGTTCCACTAGTAACCCCCTTTCTTCAGAATGGACTCCATTTACAATTACCTTCTGTGTCCTGTTGTCCAGCCAATGTTTTACCCAGGCTACCACCCTGGGTCCCACTCCCATGCTGGTTAATTTGACTATTAATATTTTGTGTGGGACTGTGTCAAATGCCTTGCTAAAGTCTAGGTAGGCCATGTCAACAGCCCCTCCCTGGTCTACTACTTTGGTCCCCCAGTCAAAGAAATCTATTAGATTCGTCTGACATGACCTTCCCGCTGTGAACCCATGCTGCCTTGGGTCCTGTGCTCCACTGGCCTCTAGGTACTCGATTATTCTTTCCTTCAAAAGTGACTCCATCACTTTCCCTACCACAGAGGTCAGACTGACAGGTCTGTAGTTTTCTGCCTCTGTCTTGGAACCCACTTTTGTGAAGGGAATCACATCCGCCTTCCTCCAGTCCTCGGGTACTACACCATCCTCCCATGATTTATTAAAAGAGTAGCCAGTGGTTTCACTAATTCCTCCTTAATTCTTTTAGAATTCTGGGGTGAATTCCATCAGGACCCATTGCTTTGTCCACCTTCAGTTTTAGGAGTTTTGCAGAACCCTTTCTTCTGTGAAAGGACTGGGATTGACCCCCTATCAAGGTGCTTCTGTTAATTGGATTAGGCACTTCCCCTCCTCTTTTGAATACTGAGCAGAAATATTCGTTCAGTGTTCTGCTTTCACTGTCCGCTCTGCCCACCCACTGTTCATTCTATTCAGCCTCACTATCCCTCCCTTTGTCTTTCTATGCTAGCTGATGCACCTATAAAGGTTTTATCCCCCTTCTTAACTGAGTTGGCTATCTTTTCCTCAGTTTGGGCCTTTGCTATTCTGACTTCCCTCCTGCTTCCTTCTGCCTTAACTGTTATCAGTTCTCTGTCCTGCTCCTTCTGTGTTTCCTTATACTTCCGGAATGCTATCTTTTATTCCTGACCTTCACAGCCACCTCTTTTGAGAACCATAGTGGCTTTTCTTTCGTTTTGATTTGTTCATTTGCTTCACACAAAGGCTTGTTGCCTCTGTGATGGCAGTTTGATAATTCCCCATTGTTGCTCCACACCTCCTTCTAGCCTGTTTGCTAGTGCTTTTCTGAGGCACTCTCCCATCTTGCCAAAGTCAGCCCTCCTAAAGTCCAGTACCCTCACTTTTGTGAGCTTGACTCTGTAGCTGAGTTTAACGTGAACCACACTGTTTGATGGTCACTTGTCCCAGATGGCAACCCACTTCTAGATCTGAGATCTTCTCACTGCCCCCATTTGAGTCTGAGGTCTAAGATTGCTCCCTCAGTGGGTTCTGAAACTAGCTGTCTAATGCCTGCCACCTGTAGGGCATCAAGAATGGCCCTGCTCTTGGATGTGGCTGCAGCAAATGTGCTCAGTTAACATCTGGCATATTCAGGTCTCCACATCAGTATCTCCTTTCTCTGCCATTCTAAGAATGCCTTCTATCATATCCTTGTCCATTCCTTCCCCTGACATGGGATCTGTACACAACCCCTGTGCGGATTGTGGTGCCCTTTCCAGTCTCCAAGGTGACCCACAGTGCCTCCTCTCCTCCTGTTTACTCTTTTGTTCAGTTGCTTTTTATCCCTTCCTTTACATAGAGATGTACTCCTCCCTCTTCTCCCCTGCCTGTCTCTTCTGTAGGTTATGTACCCTGGTATGTTAACTTATCCAGTCATGGTTCTCTGTGTACCATGTTTCTGTGACTACTCTGATATCCAGGCATCCCTCTTCCATTAAGGCCATCAGCTCAGGGAGCTTGTTGCCCCAGACTACAGGCATTGGTACTCATTACCTCCATTTCTGATGGCCTTACTCACTTTTGCCCCATCCCTGTCCTTCTTGCCTTTGTCACTTTCTCCATTTACCCCTGCCCTTCTCGGTATCGACACCTCTATGTTGGTGTTTGCCGCACTTACTACCGTGATTATTTGGGGGGGGGCTAGGATTTTCCTGCTCCTTTCCAGTGCTTCCCCCCTTGGCTAGTTTAAAAGCTTGCTAATGAAGCATTTAAACCTATCATCTAGGATCCTGGTTCCCCTCCCGGACAGATGGAGCCCATCATGCCAGTATAGGCTTGCATCACTCCAGGTGGACCCCAGTCCCAATGAAGCCAAATCCCTGAGCTCCACACCAGTTTTTTCAAGCACTGATTGAATCCCATGGTGCAGAACACCCTAGCCTCTCCTATGCCATAGATGGGTAGCACCTCCAGAAGGTTACGTGCGTGCTACTTGACTAAGGCCCCTCCCCAATTCCACAAACTCTTCCTGCACTTCTCTAATCCCTTTCTTAGCCAGGTCATTTGTCCCTAGGTGGACAATGACATCCAGCTCCTCCCTGTGCAGCTGCTCCAGCAATCCAAGGGATTCACTTCCTGTCCCTGCAAGCCATGGCGCCAGGCAGGACCTTACCTCCCTCTCCCTTCCTTGTCCAGTTCTACCCTTCCTAACAATGGGTCCCCCACCAGGGTTGTTTCCTTCCCCTGCAGGGTCCCCTGCCACCCTCCTGTGGGTCTCCTTTGTGGAGGTTCCCAACATCCTCCTTGGTCTCCACTGTGGGTGCCTCCATAGAGGAACCACACTTTGCCAGAATGGCATAGGAGTTGTGGAGGTACAATGGGAGGATCGCCTCTGTTCCACCACCCTCACCCTCCCTGGCCCACTGTGGTCCAACCGCTCCTCTTTCTTGGCAACCTCTGGGGCAGCGGCAGTGGCACTGGTGGTTGTGGATGGAGAGGAGGTCCCTAAATCCTGGCCAACTCATCCTGGGAGATGGGCAACCTCCTCCCTCAGCCCAGAGGTGCCTGCAGATGGGACAACACGCATCCTCAGAACATCTCCCGGAAGACTGCTGCTCCACAGCCACTGCACTGCACCACTCCAATCATGTCTTATTTCTGGCCCCTTAACTGTTTGCAATCCTTACTCTTTCCTCTCTTTTTTTTTTCTCTCTCTCTCCACTTTCTGCCTGTGTGCCCTTTAAGCTCCTGATTGTCCTGTTCTGAGACAAGAATATCCTATATTTCGCAGTAGACCACTTACTTGCTCAGAGGCAGACCTCCAGCAGCTAGAGGGGGCTGAAGAGCTACTCTTGCCCTTCTAGGATGGTGGGTCCTTGGTGGTTCTGTGATCACTCACTTCCTGCCCCTAAACAGGAAGTTCCTGTTGTCAGTCAAATTCTGTCCCTTCTTATCTACTTGTGGGGACTCGTTTCACCACTGGACAGCATGGAGCAGTGGGTGCAGCATCTAACTTGTTTGCCTTTCCTTGCAGAGCCAACCCCAGGCCCTACAGGGCTAGGGGTGTTGGAGCCACAGCTGGGGCCTTCTAGCTGGGTAGAGCATTTGTCTCCATCAGCCTCTGGTCCTTGCTAGTGCCCACGCCATTGACTCCTGCCTCACTGGCTGCACTCCCATTCAGTGTCACTGCTTTGGCACTGGCCCTGGTACCTCTGCTGGTCACTCCAGTGCTGGCTAGACCTTTGTGGCATCGGGTTGAGCATTGAGTCAGGCCTCTTGGGGACTGCTTTGGTGCCAGGTTCCACACAGAGAAGGCCTTTGCCACAGGACCCTGTTCTAACTGTGGCGCCACCTCCACGCCGGCTCCTTTTCTGCCTGTGCTGGTGGTGTTGGTATTGCTTACTCCTCAGAAGAAGTTAGGAAACCTATGGTCCACTCCTCTTTTGAACCCTCCCCCAGGAAAAACAAGTCTGACACCAAACTCATCATTTCTGAGGGCGGCAATGATGACTTCTTCTATAGCCTGGACTCTTCGGATCTAGGCCCTTCTCTTGTTCGCCAGGAGGACCTCTCTTTTTTACACTTTTCTCCACAACATGTATACTACGCTTGCTTTTGAGCCTTCAGCTACTGACCCTGGTAATGTCTCCTTTTCGAGCTGCTCAACGTTTCCACCATGGTAGTCTGTTTCATACTCTCTCTGTCTTTCCCCTGAGTTTGAGACCCTTTTGGACGCAGTATGGATTAGGTCTATCCTTGCTGATTCTTCTTCTATCCCCTCAGTCTGTAGGCAGATGAACCATAAGAAAATTGCCCCTAAAGACAGGCCTATCCTTGCTCCTCATCCTTTTGCTGACAAGATTGTCATTTTAGCTGCGAATGACAAAGCTGTTCTTCCTCAACAAGTGACTGCACACCCTATTAACGAGGAGTCACACAAAATAGACACTATGGGGAAAAGGGCTTTTGCTGCTGCTACCCTTAGCATGAGGATTGCCAGTTACCAGGGGCATTTTTCTAAGTATGAGTATGCCTTCTGGACCTCTCTTACGTCTGTAGCAGAATCCTTGCTTGAATCTGAGATCAGACAAAAGATTCTTCAGACTATCACTCATGGCATTGAGTCTAACAGTCTTCAGCTCGAGGCAGCTGTGGATGCCTTTGACACTGCCTCGTGCTCCACTGCAGCATGGATTTGTATTGGAAGGTATCCTGGCTTCGGACACCTGGTTTCTCTAATGATGTCCAGCAGAAGATTATAAATGTTCCATTTAATGGTTCTTACCTGTCTGGGCAGCAGGTGGAAGAGCCTCCTGAGGCCTCTCAGAAAACTAGGATGGCCAACAAGACCCTCCAGGCATGCTCCCTCTAATCCCCGAAGGGGGAAGTGATGAGGTATCTATCATAGTAAGCAGTCCTTTTAAGGGAAAGGTAGGAGAGCTCAAATCAAGCCACAGCAAAAGAAAGCACTGCTGAAGGCACAGGCTCCAGAAGCACCCAGTGCCACCTTCTGATGTTCCAGCCCCAGTCCACCCCTCAGCTGCCTGAGGCAGACCTCTCCTCTCCAGTAGGAGAGCACCTGACAGTTTTATCATCAGTGGGAATCCACTATGATGGACAAGTGGGTGTTCATGATTTTTCGAGAGGGATACTTCCTGAATTTTACAGAAATTCCTCCAGATTATCTAGCCAGAAAGCAAACCCTTCTTTCAGCTCGTTTATCAGGCCTTCTTGGGAAGGAGATTGCAGGCCTTCTGAGCAACAGGGCAGTGAAAGTAGTGCTGACGGCGGAGTGCAACACAGGCTTCTACTTCCATTATTTCCTTGTTCTGAAGAAGTCAGGGGACATGCACCCCATTCTTGAGCTCAGAAATTTGAACAAGTTTATGAAACAAGAAAAGTTCAAAATGCTCTCTCTGGGACCTCTGCTACCACTCCTCAAGCCACAGGATTGGTTAGCTTCCCTGGACATGCAGGATGCTTACCAACATATCCTTGTCTACCCCAGCCACCACAGATTCTTCCACTTTGTGGTGCTGAGTCAGTATTATCTGTTTCAAGCCTGCCCTTTGGGATCTCCTCGGTGCCTCGAATCTTTACAAAGTGCTTTGCCGTCCTTGTGGCTCTCAAAAGAAAACTTGGTCTACAAGCCTTTCCCTATCTGGATGACCAGCTGCTACCCTGTCTATCTAAGCAGGAGACAAAATGAGTAGTGGCCACAGCCTCTCAGTTCTTTACCTCGTGGGAATCCTGTTGAATCTAAAGAAGTTACCTTCAGCCCTTACAGCAGCCCTTCTTTATAAGGGCTCTTCTGGACACCATCAGAGCCAGGGCCTTCCTTCCAGAGGACATAAGGAAAGCAGTCCTTCAGATGGCACTTTAATAATGGAGCACAAGCCGGTTTGGGTGCACTTCATGCTGCTCATGTTAGGCCTAATTGCCTCTTCGGTGTTCACAGTGCCTCTGTCATGACTGCACATGGGGACAACCCAGTGGCTGCTCAGCGCGCAGTGTTTGCCAGCATTGCATCCTCAGTCTTACCCCATCTAGGTGACAAAATCTCTGCTTCACTCTTACATGGTGGACACATGAGGACAGCCTTCTCCAGGATCTCGCCATCATTCAACCAGAGCCTCGGGTAACCCTCACCATGGATGTATGTCTGATGGGTTGAGGAGCCCATTATCAGGAGCACTGCACTCAAGGAGTTTGTGGCCCTGTATTTTCCCACCTCCACAGCATTATGTTGAAAAGAAGAGCAATTCTCAGCACCCTTCAAGCCCTTGTGGACCTTGTCAGCCACAAGATTCTGCTCCTCCATGTACCACATCAACAAGTAAGGCGAGCGCACTGTTATCCTCTCTGCAGAGAAGCAGTGAGTGTGTGGGAATGGTATCTAGAGCAGGGTATTCCGAGCCAGCCAGTCTTCTTACTGGGAGTTCAGAATGTTCTGCCAGATGAGCTCAGTTGAACAGAAGCCAGCCCACTTGAGTGGTCACTAGCACCAGACATGCACTCACTGTTCGACGAGTAGGGAATCCCAGATATGGCCTTTTTGTGTCCCCACTCTGCCAAACTGCCGTGATTCTGCTCCAAAAATCCAGGACATGGTGTTTTCTGTCAGGATGCATTCAGGCTGCAGTGGACAAATCTTCCGTACACATTTCCATCAGTCCCTCTAGTTTAGAGGGTACTGCTGAAGCTGGAGGTACACAGGGGCAAGACGATTCTGGTTGCTCTTTGCTGTTCTTGACAGATATGGTTTCCTTTGCTCAACAGACTGTTAGTACTCTGAGGGCCCTTCCTCTCAGGATTAATCTTCTGATGCAGGGGTCCCTGGTCCATCCCAGTCTGTACTCCCTTCACCTTCAGGCCTGGCTCTTGAAGAGATAGAGATGAACAGGTATAACATATCCCCATGGGTCTCTGAAATTCTTTTGGCTGCTCATAAACCTTCCACCAGGAAGACCTACGCAGCCAAGTAGAAACATTTTTCTGTATGGTGCTCCAAAACTCTTACAAACCCCTACTGGTGCCCTCCAGATAAGGTTTGGGAGTACTTGTTGGACTTCTCTGATGCAGGCTTGCAGTACTCTCTACTGTTAAGTTCCACTTGTGCGCTGTTCCAGCATACCACGAGCCTGTAGAGAACCTCTCTCCAGCCCAACTGCCTCTCTTCAAGTGGTTCTTGATAGGCATTTTGCACACAAGGCCTCCAGTCAGGAAACCTGTAGCTGCCTGGGATAGCAGACTTGTACTGGACATGCTCACTAGTAAGCTGTTTGAGGCCTTGGCCCTGTGACTTGAAGTTCTAAATTGGAAAACTACTTTCCTAATGGTCATCATCTCTGTCCACAGAGTTTCTGAGAGTCATGCTTCGTGTCACGTATCCTCCATATATTGTTTTCCACAGAAACGAGGTGGTCCTCCGTATGCACCCCAAGTTCTTACCCAAGGTGGTGTCAGACTTTCACTTAAATCAGCCTCTTGTGCTGCCTGCATACTTTCCTAGCTTTCAGAATGAAGGGGGGGGGCACATTCTCCATCCTCTGGATGTCCATAGAGCCCTGAAGTTCTACTTTGACAGAATTAAGGACTTGAGACACTCAAAGCAGTTTTGTCTCCTTTGATCCTAATCGGATGGGACAGCCTGTTAAAGTTGAATGCATTTCTGCTTGGATTGTTAATTGCCTTCGTCACTGCTGTTGTCATGGAGGTACAGGTCAGGAAGCATAAGAAGACCAGGAGCAGATATAAAATTCGCAAGTAGTGTTTTATTTTTTCCAATAACAAAATAAAAAATTAAATTGTTCAGTATAACTATTTGTAACGGCAGTACAAACGCAGAAAACAAAGTCCTTCATCGGAGGATATCTCTGATTTCAAGTTTCAGTCTTGCTCTCTAGCAGAAGTATGGCTGCTCTTTTTATAAGTCTTTGTCTGGAAACTCGTTAAGAAGACGTCCTGTTTTTCAGAAAATGTTCTTGTCAGTTTCCTTCCTTGCAGGTACAACAAAACAGTACATAGTGTCACAGAACTGACCTCTTATTGACAGGTTCTGCAAAGAGTTTGCAAACCAGCATCTCAGGTTAACTTCTTGAGCTCCAAATAGCTTTTTGCAATCATTTCAACAATATAACCATATACATGTTCCAACCAAGGGATCTCAGTTTCACAAACATTCACACATATTTTATAACTTCAGGTACACAAGGGAGAAGAAGAGATAGAAACAGCAAGTGAAGGCAGAGAGACAGCAGGAGGGGTGAATAGCGAGACCGTCTGAGTGGCCAGTCCCTAGGTCTCACGAAAAAATGTGACTGCACTGTCAGACAGACAAGAGACAGAACAGAAGAGGATAAAACAGGTCCTTGCTTTTAACTCTTTCTACATAACAAATGGTACAGGGTCTTATTCAACCCTGTCACATACCTCTCCCTTTAAGAGGGAACCTGTCTTTAAAAAAACAGGTTTCCAAAACTTTCTTTAACTTCTCTTTTAACATTAGCTTATAATCATTACAGTTCTCAGTATATGCAGTATCCCTTTTTTCCATCACAACCAGTACAGCAAACAGTGTAGTTTAAACTCACACATTTTTTTTTTCAACCTTCGGAATTCTCAATTCCTGATCCAGATCTTGACAGAAAATCAACATTGACATTCTCTTTTCCAGATGTGTATCACCTTGAATTTTAATGGCTGTAGTGCCAGGCACCACCTTGTGATTCTGGAATTTGTATCCTTCATTTGGTTAAGCTAACAGGATTATGATCGGTTAGAAGTACAAAGTCAGCGCACAGCAAATAAAACTTAAGGGATTCCATGGCCCACTTTGCTGCAAGGCATTCCTTTTCTTTTTTTTAATATTCTTTATTTTTCAAAACGTTACAGCAGGAATATATTTTAACCATTAAAATTTGTTCTATTAAAATCCATATAATAGACAGCAGTGTACAATTTCTTTCCACATTTCGTCTAATTACAGTTTGATACATTTGACACCTTCGTTATGTTCTAATTCATATATCCATATCATGGGACAAAAGAGTCATCCAAGAGTGTTATATTGAAATCCCAGGGTCTCCATGTAAGCTCAAATTGAGATACCCATCCTGCCCTAATTGCTATAATTCTTTCCAGGTAATAAGTTTCAGACATAATAGCATGCCAGTGCAAGAGAGTGGGTACTGTAGCTGCCCACCAAAGGCGAGTTAAAACAGGTTACTCACCTGTAACAGTAGTTCTAGGAGTAGTATATGTTGTTCATCCACACTCTTTGGCATGTCCCTTTCCCCTTTAAATCTGGCCGGAAGTCTTCAAGCTGGCTTCTCACGCCCACCCGGGTGGTAAATACCTCGGCTCCGCCCCATGACGCCAGATCTTAGCCCTCTTGAAGCAAGGTGGTGTGCCTAAAGCCGGGTAGGTCGGGTGGGTGTGTGTGGATGACCAACATATACCACTCCTAGAACTACTGTTACAGGTGAGTAACCTGTTTTTCTAGGAGCGTGGATATGTTGTTCATCCACACTCTTTGGCAGACTCCTAGCAGTTCTCCGGAAGGGGGGAGGCAAGGCGCACACCCCCTACTTAGGAAACAGAGATTGGAGAACCGAGGCCCCAAAACCAGCATCCCGACGTGACTCAAGGTCGATGTGGTAATGGGTAATGAAGGTGTTTGCTGGCTTCCAGGTAACAGCCTGACAGATTTCCTGGATAGGGATGTCCCTGGAAGCAGCCATCGATGCAGCAGTGTGGCGGCGGGTAGAATGAGCTCTTGTCCCTCTGGGAGGCTCCTTGCCTGCCAACTCATAGCACAGACCTATGCATGATGTAATCCATCTAGCAATGGTCCGTTTGGCCGCAGGTCTGCCAGAAGCGGCTTCAACGTAGGTGACAAACAGTTGGTGAACCTCTCCCCGAATTTCCGCCGTCCTTTCCTTGTAGTAGGAGAGAGCAAGTCTAAGGTCCAGGGTATGGAGCCTGTATTCGGTGTCCAAGGTGTAGTTAGGGTAATATACCGGCAGAGTCAACACCTGGTTAAGGTGAAACTCTGACACCACCTTCGGAAGGAATTTCAGGTGGGGGCACAGGACAACTTTGTCCCTGTGAAAGACCAGATAAGGGGAGTCCACCTAAAGCACCTGGAGCTCCCTTGTCCTTCTGGCTGACGTGATAGCCACCAGGAAGGCAGTCTTCCACGACAAGTGTGAAAGCTCACAGTTGTGCATGGGTTTGAATGGCTTGCCCATGAGCTTTGCCAAAACCAGCAAAAGATCCCACAGAGGTGGAGGTTCACGCACCGGAGGGGATATGTGATCCAGGCCTTTGAAAAAGTGCCCAACCACCATCTCCTGTGCCAATGTCGACTGACTGGCCTGCACCCGGTAAGCGGAAATGGTTGCTAGGTGCACCCTAAGGGTCAATGACCATAGACTCCCTTTGGAGAGAGACCAAAGGTAGTCTAAAATGTTAGCCACAGAGCAGGATAAGGGGTTCAGACTCTTACCCTGACACCAAATGGAAAACCTTTTCCATTTGAAGGCATAACATTTCCTGGTCGATTTCTTACGAGATGCCTGCACAACTATGTAGACATCCTCTGAAAGACCCAGAGCCTGGAACTCTAGCTGCTAAGGTACCAGGCTGTGAGGTGCAGGGATTGAAAGTCCGGATGGAATACCTTCCCCTGGTTCAATGATATCAGGTCCGGGCGTGTACAAAGCCGCTCCAGGGCCCTGCAGCTGAAGCTGAGGAGATCTGGATACCAGAACTGGCGGGGCCAATCTGGGGCTACCAGGATCACCTTCACCTTGTCCCTCCTCACCTTGAGTAACACCTTGTGGATCAAGGGAAATGGAGGAGGCGTAGAGGCGGCCTGGGGTCCACGGCCTCGAGAAGGCATCCCCCTGCAGTGAGCCCTGCTGAGGGGGGTGGGCATGGTACAGCCTCAGCTTGGTGTTTTCCCTGGAGGCAAACAGGTCCACCAGTGGTTTGCCCCAACGGGAGAACAGATTATAAGCTACCTCTGGATGGAGAGACCACTCATGGGATGTCTGGCCTATGCGGCTGAGAGCATCTGCCAGTTGGTTCAAGACTCCTGCCACATGCATGGCAAGGAGATACGCCTCCAACCGGCTGACGAGGGTCCAGATCCGGAGCGCCTCCTTGCATGGCAGATGGGAGTGCGTGCTGCCCTGTTTTTTGAGGTAGTACATGGTCGGGGTATTGTCCGTCTGGACTTGAACCACTTGACCCTGGAGCTGAGGAACGAAAGCTGACAGTGCCAGTCTGACTGCTCTGAGCTCCAGCAGGTTGATGTGGCATCGGGACTCCTCGGGGTCCAGAACCCATGGGCTCTGTTGTCCCCCGTGTGGGCTTCCCAGCCCATGAGAAAGGCATCAGTCGTGAGAACGACCGTCGGCTCGGGGCGGACAAACGGGATCCCTTCCTGCAGACGACATGGGACGGTCCACAATTGGAGAGCATCTCACAACTTCTGGGTGACCGTGACCAGCTGGTCGAATTGACCCTGACGCCGAGTCCACTGAGCGGCCAGCTCTCACTGGAGGGGGCGCATGTGCAATCTGGCCCAACGGACCACTAAGGTGCACGCTGTCATGTAACCCAGAAGGCGCAGGAAGTCCTGGGCAGGGCACAAGTGCCCAACCAGAAATGATTGTGCAGAGGAGGAAAGAACCTCCGCCCTGTCTCTCGGGATCCAAGCTCTGTCTTGATGAGACTCGAGCTCTGCCCCGATAAAGCCCATCACCTGAGAGGGCACGAGTTCCGACTTGGCCTCGTTGATCAGGAGGCCTAATTGGGAACAGGTTCGGAGGGCCAGGTCCCTGGACCTCTCCACCTCCTGCAGGGAGGAACCCGCCAGGAGCCAATCGTCGAGGTAGGGGTATATCTGAACCCCTTGACGCCGTAGATGGGCCGCCACCACTGCGATGCACTTAGTGAAGACCCGAGGGGCCGATGACAGGCCGAACGCCATGGCTTGGAACTCGTACAGGGTCCCTTCCTCCCTGAAGCGGAGGAACCACTGGTGGGACGGATGGATTGGGACGTGGAAAAACGTGCCCTGTAGATCCAGTGAACAGAACCACATGTTTCGCTCCAGAGATGGTATGATCTGATTCAGCATTACCATCCGGAAGGTGTGAGACCCGAGATATTGATTCAGGTCGTGGAAATCTAGGATGGGGCACCAACCCCCCATCCGCTTGGGCACCAGGAAGTACCTGGACACAAAGCCTGGGTCTGTAAGAGGATCCGGCACTGGAACTACCGCCTCCTTGCGGATTAACTGAGCAATGTCGTCCCAAAGGGCCGACTGAGTGCAAACTGAGATCCTTTCCTCCCAAGGGGCACGGGCTCAGCAGGGAGGGTACTGCACGAATTCTAGAGGCAGTCCCCGACTGACCTCTTCCAGGACCCACCTGTCCGAAGTGATACTGGACCAGGCGGAAAGAAAGTGGCGGAGCCGGCCCCCCACAGGAGGACCCAGAACTGGCGTGATGGGTGTAGGGGTGGCCACCCCTGACCTGTCACTGGGCAGGCATAGAGGAGGAGGAGGAGGCTCCTGGACCGGCACCTCGGCCTCCTTTGCAGGACTGTTGGGGACCTTGCTTGGGCCTGGGGTGCCAAGCTTGAGCCTGCTGTTGCTGCTGACCTCCCTGGAAGGAGGGCTGTCTAACCGCAGGAGAAGAGTGCCGAAAAGGCTTCTGCTTGTTCTTGCCCGAAGAACCCTTTGCAGAAGTGGCATCCAAGGTGGCATTGGACTGCTCTATGTGCTGGAGGTGACCTGCCACTCCCGGACTGAAGAGATCGGTGCCAAGGAAGGGCACGTCAGCTGACTTGTGCTGAGTATCTGCCAGGAAAGAGGATAACTTCAGCCAGGCCCTGCGGCGAGTGGCCACTGCGGCTGCTAGTGAGCGGGCACAGGAATCTCCAATATCCAAGGCCATCTGGAGCTGCTGTTTTGCAGCAGCACGGCCCTGGTCACGGACCTGCTTAACCGTGGTCTACATGTCCTCTGGGAGATGAGGGAGGACTTCATCTAGTGACCCCAAGAGGGCATGAGAAAAGTGCAATGATCACTGCCGAGCTGGCCTGACGAAGGCCCAAGGATGAGGCTGCATATACCTTCCGGGCAGAATGGTCCATATTCTTGGACTTCTTGTCCGGAGGGCGGTCAGTATCCGCTGAGCTAGCTGTGCGTCTAAACACAGAGGCAGTCACAAGGATCTCAGCCGAGGGATGCTCTGTGAAACCCGCCAAGGACCCCATGGGTACAGTGTACTTGCGAGCCATGCAGGCAGACGAAGCCGGGCAAGAGGCAGGGTGCTGCCATAGCTCAAGGACCAGGCCAACAATGGCCTCGACCAATTGGAAGGCCTCCGGGGTATCCCCCCTCTTAAGGATATCCATGAGATGATATTCCACCTTCTTTTGGATAGGCTCCAATGGCATACCGGTTGACTCTGAAATAAAGCGGAGGATGCCCTGGAAAGAGAAAGGACCTTCCTCCAAGCCTGTCACTGACAACTCATCATCTGGGTGTGAGTGTAGACCAGTGGTATCCAAGTCCAAAGAGTCAGGATATAAGGGTCTTCCGCCTATGTCCCCTTCAATACACCGAGGGCGATCGGGGACAACAGTGATGGACAGACGACTGGGTAGGCCCGTATCTGTCCGGCCCTCTTTCGAGGGAGCCCCTCCCTGAGACTGCTTAGGTGGTGGCTCCACCAAAATTGTTGGGGAGACCGGAACAGGCTGAACAGGAATGCATGCCAGTGCTGCCGGAGGAAGAACCGGAGTCTTCGGTTCCGGAGGGGTCGGCGTCGGCCTATGAGGCTGGGGCCAAGTAATGGCCGGTGTAGCCGGCGGAGCCAGCTTATAACCAGTCAAAATTTGCAGTTGCCACATAAGGCCCTCATAACGCCGACAGAGCTTCCGTCGAAGTCTGTCCTCGTCCGAGGAGGATGAGGATCAGTGGCGACGCCTCTTCCGAGAGTGTTTATGACCTTTTTTCGGTTTTTCGACCGAAGGGGTCCTGGTCCTCGATCGAGACTGACGGGATCGGCTTGTTCGATCGGGAGAGGCCGGAGTTGGTGAAAACCGAGATTCCAGCTCCTGTCCGTCGATCGGGATACCAGAGGGCTGGGTCTCCTCGTCAGGGAAGGAAAGGATAGGTGTCCTCTCCAAGGAGTCTGCGACCGGGGTCAGCGACAATGGCTCGATCGGGTCGAGAGATATCTCAGCTGGTTCGGCCGTTTCCTCGGCCTCGGTGCCTTGGCCTGATGGAAGGTCCGAGAAGCCGACGGCCGAGGAAGCGATCTCGACCGAGGCTGAGACCTCAAGGTCCTGGGATTCAGACCTCTCTCGGTCCCAGGAACGTCTTCTCCAAGAAGAAGACTTAGGGTCCTTGTCCCGTTTTCTAGAGCGGGAGGAGTGCATGCCCGAGAGCGCCTCACCCCTGGTGAGGAGGGACTGGCACAGCTCCCGAAAGGATCCTGTGAAGGTAGAGCCAAGGTTTAGTGGCAAGAAAATGCTCGGCTGGTCAAGCTTGGGCAGCTTTCTTCAAATGCGCCATCTGGTTGAGCTGCTCGGCGGATCCAGCGGCCGTGAAACCACCACCTTACCTCCTTGATTTCACGGTGGATTACTGACTCCGGTCTCCCCAACTTAAAGCGCGCCTTGTGCCGTCAGAAATTTGGGATGGAAGGCCCAGCAGATGGCGCACAAAGATGTGTGATGCACGACACCCAAACAGTAGACACACGAGAGGTGAGGATCGGTGCGCGGCATTTTCTGTCCGCATGGACACTGGCGAAACCCGGGGGATGACTTGTCCTCCATGTCCGATGTGCTCGGATCGGAATCATAAACTCATACAAGTTTCAAAGAAAGTAATTGTGGTGAAAACCGTCAATTAGTATCCAGGGCCTACAGTACTGCAGAAGTAGCACGAGGGAACATGAATCTTCCAGCGGAAAGGAAGATCTTGCGTCATGGGGCGGAGCTGAGGTATTTACCACCCGGGTGGGTGGGAGCAGCCAGCTTGAAGACTTCTGGCCAGATTTAAAGGGGAAAGGGACATGCCAAAGAGTGTTGATGAACAACATATCCACGCTCCTAGAATTACCTTTTTGGCTGCAGCCAAATAAAGATACAACCTACTTTTATTTGGAGGGACCACTCCATCTTCTCCTATTTAAAGGAGTATCATTTGGTATGTTAAATTGAGGTCCTGGCCAATTAAACTTTGTAGACTTCTCATTATATCCTACCAATATTGGGTTACTTTCGGGCAGGTGCAAAATATACGAGTGATGTTTGCAAATGGTTCCCCACATTCTCTCCAGAATACCCCATGTCCTCCAAATAAGAATTGAGCTATCTTTTCAGGGGTGATGAAAACCGGATTTGACGTTTCCATATAGATTCAAACCAATATGGGGCTTATGAAGCTTACATAGAGTAGGAAATATGTTCTAGCCATTTCTGATATGTTATTTGAGTATTCAGCTCCTTGTTCCATCTAGCTAAAATATCTCCTGTCGATTCCTGCCAGTAATCTCGGAGTGACTTGTATAGCAGTCCTATCACATGTGTATGTTCGCGTCCTTCAGTGACTTCGAAGAACGAACTCATTAACCAAGGTATTGGATTTGGTAGTGTGTTTTTCATTAGGTCCCGCAATATATAGGTCCTAATCTGTAAGTACCTATAATGATGTGTATGTGGGAGATGAAATTTAGATTGCAATGTGGCGAAAGTCGCCACTCCTTTATGTCTAGGAATTGGTAACATAGAAACATAGAATTTGATGGCAGATAAGGACCACCTGGCCCACCCAGTCTGCTCAGTTCCCTACCTAATGGATAAGCTGCAGATCCTAGTTAACCAACAGCCTACTTCTTCCTACCCCCACACCCTAGAATTGTCTTATGACTGTCCCATGCATGCTTGAATTCCACCACTGTTTTTGACCCCACAACCTCCTCCGGAAGGCCGTTTCATGCATCCACAACCCTCTCTGTGAAAAAATACTTCCTTACATTACCTCTGAGCTGCCCCCCTCTATCTTCAAATTGTGCCCCCTTGCTCTTGCACCCTTTTCTGAAAGATGCTACCCTCTTGACTTTGTTGATTCCCTTGAGGTACTTGAAAGTTTCTATCATGTCCCCCCCTTCCTCAAGGCTATACATATTAAGCTCCTTAAGTCTCTTCATATGTCGTAGGTGCAGACCCTGCACCATTTTAGTTGCCCTCTTCTGGACTGCCTCCATCCTGTTTGTCTTTCGGAGATTGGGTCTCCAGAACTGCAACAGTACTCCAGATGGGGTCTCACCAGCTGTCTGTACAGAGGGATAACAACTTCCTGTTTTCTACTGGTGATGCCTCTCCCTCTGCATCGCAGTATCCGCCCAGCCCTCCTTACTGCCCTCTTACATTGCTTGCCCACCTTTAGGTCATCTGATATGACTACCCCCAGGTCCCTTTCCATTTTTGTTGTTGTTAGTATCTTACCCCATTATGTACTCTTCCCCTGGGTTTTTGTTTACCAGGTGCATTACCTTGCATTTCTTAGCATTGAATCTAAGCTGCCATACATTTGACCATTCCTCCAACCTTGCCAAGTCCCTTCTCATCCTTTCCACCCCACCTTGTGTATCAGCTCTGTTGCAGATCTTTGTGTCATCTGCAAGAGACATACTTTTCCTTCAGTCCTCTGCAATGTAAGCTTATAAAGACATTGAAGAGGATCAGTCTAATATGAGCCCTGCGGTGCCCTAGTATTCCCCTGTCTTCAGGGTGGACCATTTACTGTACCTCTGTGTCCTGTTCTCCAACCAATTCTTTACCCAGCCTACCATCTTGGGACCCACTCCCAAGCTGCCTAACTTGTATATTAATCTTTTGTGTGGGACTGTGTCAGTGCCTTGCTAAAGTCTAGGTAGGCCATTTCCACAGCCCCTCCCTGATTTACTACTTTGGTCACCCAGTCAAAGAAATCTATTAGATTCGTCTGACATGACCTTCCCGCTGTGAATCCATGCTGCCTTGGGTCCTATGCCCCTCTGGCCTCTACGTACTCGACAGTTCTTTCCTTCAGAAGTGATTCCATCATTTTCCCTATCACTGAGGTTAAACTAACAGGTCTGTAGTTGACTGCTTCTGCCCTGCTCCCACTTTTGTGAAGTGGAATCACATCTGCCCTCCTCAGTCCTCAGGTACCACCCATCCTCCATGATTTGTTAAGAGGGTAGTCAGTGGTGTCACTAGTTCTACCCATAGTTCTTTTAGAATTCTGGGATGCATCCCATCAGGCCCCATTGCTTTGTCCACCTTCAGTTTTAAGTTCTTTCAGAACCCTTTCTTCTGTAAATGGGCTGGTATCAACTTCTGTATCCAAGTGTTTCTATTGTTTGGTTTGGTACCCTCCCCTCTTCATTGAATACTGAGCAAAAATAGTTGTTTAGTATCTCTGCCTTTTCCCTACCCTCTGCCACCCTTCCCTTTATTAAGCCTCACTATCCCTCCCTTGGTCTTCCTTCGCTCCCTGATGTACCTATAAAAGGTTTTATCCCCCTTCTTAACTGTGTTGGCTATCTTTTCCTCGGTTTGGGCCTTTGCTGTTCTGACTGCCTTCTCAGCTTCCTTTTGCTTTAACTGATACAATTCTCTGTCCTGCTCCTTCTGTGATTCCTTGTACTTCTTGAATGCTTTGTTTTTCTCCCTAACCGTTCCTGCCACCTCCTTTGAGAACCAGAGTGGTTTCTTACATCGTTTTACTTATTTGCTTCACACAAAAGCTTGTTGGCTCTGTGATGGCAGTTTTGATTATTCCCCATTGTTCTTCCACCCCTCCTTCCTGCTCATTTGCTAGTGCATTCCTTAGGCACTCACCCATTTGGGCGAAGTCAGCCCTCCTGAAGTCCAGTACCTTTTCCTTTGTATGGCTTGACTGTACTGCTGTGCATACCTCTCAACTTCTTGCCTCATGAATCAGGGACAAGGCTTAAAAATAAATCAAGGACAAAGACCCCAAATCAGGGGCACATCTTAAAAACTGGTACTATTCTCTCAGAAAGCTGATAGAATAAAGGGATTTGCCTTAAGATGCATTTTCTGAAGAATAACAAGTTTGTAACTTTAATGCTTTACATTATTTTGTGCTTTTAATCCCCACTGTTCTATCACAAAAACTCAAATTTTACAAGGGACAGAGGAGAATTTGAGGCGAAATCAAGGGATGTCTCTGAAAATCAGGGACAGTTGGAGAGGTATGCTGCTGTGTTTATTGTGAACCATACTGTTCGATGGTCACTAGTTACCAGATGGCTGCCCACTTCTAAAGCTGTGATAAATCTGGTATAACATTAATAATCCCCTTCTCTGCCACTCCCCATAAACATGATCTAGTCGGGCTGCTGAGAAATCTCCCTTCGTCGCTATAAGTCTAAAATAGTAAAAAACTTTCCCCAAAGTTGGTAATGCCCTGAGCCCATACCAGGTTTTTACAGTATTGTGGGTCCCAAATGTAAATTCTCTAAGATTTGGGAGGGAATTAAGTAGGGCAAATATAATAGGAATAATATTGAAAAGGTCATTTAGTACAAATTCAGTGTATTTCCATGTTGTTTCCATATGGCTGTTCAGCCATATCAGGAATGTCTTACAAGCTACTGCCCTATGATAGTCTCTGAGATTTGGAAGATTGAATCCTCCTTTAGCAGTAGGCAGCTGCAACAGGGACCACCTGACCCTCGGATGCTTTCTGGCCCAGACAACTCTAGAGAGCATTCTATCCCATGAGGTAAAATAAAATTTAGAGGGAATGAAAGGCAAAGTCTGGAAGTAATACAGTATCTTAGGGAACACCGTCATCTGTATAGTGTGCATCCGAAGACAAAAAGACAAGGAGAGATGTGTCCAAGTCCCGAGTAATCTTCTATTTCCAATGTCAGGGGTTCCAAATTAAAACATTCTAAGTGCTCTAGGTTTTGGGGAATGAATACTCCCAAATATTTAATCCTATTGTTTCTCCATCTCGAAGGTACGAGTGTCCTTAGAGTCTGCGTGGGGGCGAAATTCAAAGGTAATAGCTCCGTCTTTTGTATGTTAATTTTATATCCCGAAATCTCAGAGAATGCAGCCACCACCTCTAGAGTAGCTAGAATAGTTTTTTTTGGGTCTAATAAAGTTAATAATATATCGTCGGCATATAATGAAAGAATGAACTCCCTCCCTCCCAGCAGTATCCCCTGAATATCTGGGTGTTGTCGTATAGCTTCTGCTAAGGGTTCTTTATATGGGGCGAAAAGAAGTGGTGACAGGGGGCAGCCCTGTCTGATCCCCCCTTCTCAGTGGGATCACAGGGGAGAGCTGTCCATTCACCTTAATATATGCTTTGGGAGGAGGCATACAACTACCGGAGAAGACTGACCAATTCCCTGGAGAATCCGAACCTTGACAATATTTCCCAAAGAAAAGGCCAGTTGACCCGGTCAAAAGCCTTGTCGCATCTAGGCTGAGGAGGACAGCCGGTATTCATCTCTGATTGAGATGATCTAACAAATGTATTGTTCTACGAATATTGTCTGTGGTTTGCCGGCCCGGATAAACCCAGACTGATCAGGATTTATCAGGTGTGGCATAATTTCTTCCATCCTATGTGCCCATATGGACATAAATAACTTATAATCCATATTTAAAATGGATATCGGCCTATAGAATGTGGCTGATTCAGAAGGCTTTCCTGGTTTTAATATGGTAAGATATTTGTGTAATCCCATGAAGGTGGAGGGATGCCCCTATCCTGTGTCTCCTGAAAACCTTTCACCAATGAAGGTGCCATTTGTTTAAAAAAGGTCTTATACCATTCTGCAAGTAACCCATTGGGGCCTAGTTTTTTTTGATGTTTTACTGTCTGCTACAACCTTTTTAAGTTCTTCCATTCTGATAGGGGCTTTCAATCTCTCTTCCATTTCTAGAGATAGTTTCCTTAGGTAGAGTGGGTGAAAGAATTTTGCTATGCTAATAGGGTCCGGGGTTTTTGGTGCCTCCTAGAACTGCAGATAATAATTCCGAAATATCTCCATTATTTATAACGTGTTATTGGCCCTGATATTATGCATTGGATCTACTAAGTATGTGATAAGAGGCTGTTCTATGTCCTCTGTCTTTGGGCTAAATTTCTCGCCCCTTTTGGTCCCCCTTCATCCCTGTAGGTTTGCAAATAAAACAATGCCTGTTGTTTTTTTTCATCTAACAGTTTCTGCAACCTTGCTTTCTTCTGTTTAATCTGTGTCTTAATCTCAGCAGTAATGGGGGGTATGAATCAACTGCAGTTCCTTTAACTACTCATGAAGTTTGGTGTATTGCTTTTCCCATTGTTTTTGCTTATGCACTGAATAGGCTATAATCTCTCCCCGTATTACTGCCTTCACTGTGTCCCATACAATATTGGCACATAGCTCTGGGGAAGAATTTTCAGTTATAACCTGTGCGATTTTAGTACTAAAATTGTCCTTAAAGGCTTTGTCCCTAAGAAAAGAAGTATTCAGGCACCACCCAGTGGTTTTCTTAGGTATTTTAAAATCTAACCTTAGAAAAAGGGGAGAGTGGTCTGACAGAAACCTGGGGCTAATAGTTACATTTTTCAAATAATCCAGATGTTCCTTGGAGATGAAAAAATAATCCAGTCTTGAATGAGAATTATGCCTAGGAGAAAAGAAGCTATATCCCCTAGAGCTAGGGTAAAAATGCCTCCAGACATCAGTTAACCCCAGTGAATCCATCTGAGATAAATAGCCGCTGGGCTGGAGAGAGATGATGTTTGGAGGGAGTAGACGAATCAAGGTGTGGGGTTAAAGTTAGATTAATATCCCCTCCCAAAGGCAAACAGCCCTGAATGTTTAACAGTTTGGCAAAGAATCTTATAAAATTAGCGGGGGTTGTTGGAGCCGGGAAATATACATTCGCTAAAGTAACTTGCTTCCCATATAGGGTTCCCTTTAAAATTACAAACCATCCCTGTGGGTATACATACTGCGAGTCCAGATGAAAAGGAGAGGTCCTAGGAATTATAATGGCTACCCTGCGGCGTTTTCCAGTGGGGTATGATGATGCATAAACCTGAAATCGTCTGCCGCAATTTAATTTGGAATGTTCTTTATCTGTTACATGCATCTCCTGTAAATATATAATATCACTCTGATGTTTTCTGATATACTGAAAAAGTCTGGCTCTCTTAATTGGGTTATTAAGCCAGTTAATATTAAGAGATAGTGCCTTTATTACCTGAGTTGCCATCTTAATTATTTCTTCTACAGGACCCCTCCAGGTGGCCATCTACTGGCTGCTTTAATCCTCTGGCATCACAGAATCTGTATCCAGCCCTATGTGCTAGTCATCTCCCAACCCCCGATAGGCAGTATGAGCTAAATCATCCTTGGCTAATCTTCCCTCCCCCTGCTGTTTCTCCGTCCATTAACATCACTGCCCCTGTCTGCCATTATTTCCATGTATTCCTGCTGCTGCTGCTGTCAATAACAATTGTAATTCTGAAAAGTAATCCCATTTTTATAACTATGCAACTTGGTCAACTTGACTATCCACCGAAACATAGAGTCAACATGAAACAGACCCTTCATATGATAACTGTTTACAGTAACTTTAAGCACGACTTCCAAGGTAGGGAAGATTAAAAGGATTCTCCCTTGGTGTGCCTCCACGAACTTTGGAGGTACTGGAGGAAATCCAGCTGCATAATGCTCCCAGGCCTCCTGAGGGTAATTGTTCCCCTAACAACAAAATTAAAATAGGCTAGCAGTAAAATAACTAAAATAATAAAACAAATGTAATTAAAATGAACATAAGGGTAGTTCTGCCTGCCCTTTTACCTTTAACATGAGCTTCTTCACCCTGGGATGGAAGCAACACCCACCCAATTTATACGGTATAGTACCAAAATAAATCAAGATCCGTTGCTCCCTGTTATATACCATGTCTTCTACATTACTGGTCTCCCAACTAAATTAAAATATACAGGGAGGTTCTTCTTATAGTCGGAGTCTGCAACATGCAGCTTAAAACGATAGGAAATCTGTCTTCATTAAGTCCATTTCTAAGTTGGTATGAAGATTGAAGACCAGGTCCCGACAGGGCCAATGCTGAGACCTGTGTCATTTCGAAGATTTGGCTTCAGGCTTCCCAGAATCAGGCCTCATCTCGGTACGAGGAGGAAAGCCTAGCTTGCTAGGGAATACGAGTTGGAGAAGAAAAAATATTCCTACCAGTCAGATCCTGCTACATGCAGGATGACGAAAAGCTGCCAAACGGTTGGAGATATTTGCCGCCTTAGAAGGATCTCTTCCCTTGGGATGTCCTGCAGTAGTCACCAGTTGCCAGCGAGGTGGGTCTGAAGTAGTTATATTCTGTGCCGGCTTCCTTTTGAACTGTATTCCCACATTTAGGAGCTCCTCCCTGGCTTCTTCCACCGAGCTGAATTCCCTCCATCCAGTGGGAAGCTGTACTAGTAATCTGGCTGGATAGGGTGTTGTGAATTTAATATTTGCTTCTTTCAGCGCTGGTAGGATATCTGCATATGCCCTACGATTACACATTGTTTGCTGAGCGTGATCGTTATCAACATATATTCGGGTTTGACCATAAAACACCTTTCCTTTACGCCATGCTGCTGCTAAGACCTTCTCTTTTACTGCATAACTGAGGAAACATAAAACTGTCGACTGTGGTCTTGCATTTGGGTCTGTAGGATGGAGGCCTAATGCCCTGTGGACTCACTCTAAGTCCAGCTGGAGTTCAGGAGGCAATTCCAGTGCTGTTTTAAGTAGTGTTATAATAAAATCGGTGATGTCCTGACCCTCAGAGCCCTCCGGGATACAGTAGATTCTCAGATTTTTCCGGCAGGCTCTATATCCCGCATCTTCTTACTTTGCTTGGAGTTGTGCACATTGCTCTTGCAGGGCCTGTGTAGTTATCTCCATGTCATCTACTCTTATTTTCTACAACTGTAATCTGTCTCTCGAAGGCATCAGTTTGCTGCTCCAAGTTAACACCATCCTTACGCAGTTCACCGTATAAATCCTTTATTTCTGCACGGAATGATAATAATTCTTTATATATCGTGTCAAGCTTTATTCATTTATTTTTTGCTTTGTACGTGGAGGAGCAGTTTGGTTCTGATGATCTGTCTGAGCAAGCGAGTGTTTAGAGTCCGAGGGCTTCTGGGTGGACATGGCTGCAACGCTGCGATCCAAGTTTTTCAGATAGATAGATATTTTCGCCTTATTGGTACTTTAAATTAACTTCCCCGGTGTCCCAATCTGTCTGGCTGCAAAAATCTATAACAACTGTGCTGAAGCAGGGGGTTAGCGAGGGGTAGTCGTGGAGCTCTATTCTTATGACACCATATTGAAAGGAAGCTCAACCGAAAGTCCCAAGGCATTCCTTTTCAACGGTGGAGTACCTTATTTCTCTGCTGTGCAATTTCCCACTGATTATAGAATGTTATGTTTCTTCCCATCTATATTTTGACTCAAAACTACAACTAGGCCTACCTCTGCATTTGTCTGTAACAAAAATGGTTTCTTAAAGTCTGGGCTTCTTAAAACAGGGGCTGAACATAATGCAGCCTTGATGGTCTGAAAAGCTTCCTCACACTCTGGGGAATCATCTCACATTATTCGGGAACCGTTTCTTTGTGAGTTCAGTGAGGGAAATAGCTAACTGGGCAAAGTTGGGAACAAATCTCCAATAGTAACCAGCCAGCCCTAAAAATGACCTGCCATGTTTATTTGTTTTAGGGATAGGACTGTTAGCTACGCCTTCTATCTTAGAAATCTCTGACTTTACTTCTCCATTTCCCAAAACATATCTCAAATATGTGGTTTCCTGCATGCCCAGTGCACATTTGGTAGGATTAATGGTCAGACCTGCATTTTTTGATAGCTTGGATAACTGCGTGTAGGTGTTCCAGGTGGCTTTCCAGTCTGAACTATACACCTCGACATTATCCAGGTACACAGCACAATAACCAGTGTGAAGCATGGTGGTGAACTGATAGAATCCGACAGGAGTGGAAATGCAGTTTTGTCTCTGGATTCTTTAGCTAGGGGAATCTGCCAGTAACCCTTGGTGAGATTGAGGGAACTGATGTACTTGGCACTTCCCAGTTTTGTCCACCAATTCATCTATCCTTGGCATAGGTTAGCTGTCAAATTCAGACACTTGATTAAGTTTCCTAAAATCAAGGCAGATTCTTACCCCCCCCCCTTTTATTTATTTACAATCACCAGTGGTGATGACCAAGCACTTCTTGACTCTTCTATGATTCCCAACTCTTTCATGTTTTGTATTTCTTTAACCACGTCGGTTTGTAATCGCTTTGGTAATCTGAATGTCTTTTGTCTACTAGGGTGAGCATTCCATGTCACTATTACATGCTCGACCCCTTTTGCTCGGCCTGGCACTGTCGTAAAAGTACTGTTAAATGCCTTTAGTAAGTTATGAATTTCTTCAGTTTGTTCGGAGGTTAAGGAAACATTCACCTTTACAGCATCAGCAGTTAGTTTGTTCCAGTCTGTCATAAGCTGCATCAGTATCTTCTTTATCAGTTTCTGATGAAACTAGCAAAGCAGCCTTTAGTGTTTTTTTTCAACCCGTTTCTTCAGGAGGTTAGCATGATATGTCTTACCAGGGGTCTCAATCTCATAGTTAACTGTGCGAGTACATCTAAGCACTTTATAAGGCTCTTGCCCCACTTCATTAACAGTTTTTCTGTAGTGGCTAACAGTAGCAAGACCTTTTCACCCGGCTCAAAATCTTTTTCTTTTACCCCATGGTCATAACACGCCTTCTGCTGGTTTGGGGCCTCTTCTTGAATACTATGGGCAATTTCAATATATTTTGCCAGTTTTATTCTCAGGGCACACATATAAGGTGTAATAGATTGTTTCTGAGTGGGGTTATCTTCCCATGTTTCTTTTATTACATCTAGTGACCCTCTAGGTTGTCTACCATACAGCATTTCAAATGATGAAAAAACTGTTGATTTGTGGCACTTCTCTGTAAGCAAAAAGCAGGCAAGGTAAATATTGGTCCCAGTCTTTCCCTTGCCCTATTACAAACTTTTTAAACATGTGTTTTAGGGTTTGGTCAAAACACTCAGTAACACCGTCTGTCTGTGGTTGATAGGGGAAGGTTCTTATGGCAGCGATACTTAGTAGTCAGTACAGCTCCTTCAGTAACGCAGCACCAGAATTACTACCCTGATCAGTAATAATCTCTTTAGGTATGCCTACCCTGCTGAACATTTTGGTAAGCTCTGCTGCCACTTTTGGGCTGACAGTATGCATAGGAACAGCCTCTGAGTATCAAGTAGCATTGTCACATACTAACAAAATGAATTGATTACCCTTTTTACTTTTGTCTAAGGGGCCAACCCCATCCATTGCAGTTCTCTCAAAAGGCACATCTATCAAGGGTAGGGGCACCAGGGGAACCGTGTCTCTAGGTTTGCTTGCGCTCAAGAAACATATCGAGATAGTAGAGCATTGCAGAGGTGTGGCAGTGTTGTGGCCAAAGCAGCGGATGCTTTAATGGGCACGTCCCTCGGCCACCAATTAAGGCTGAAGCTGCCGATGACAGCAGTTTCAGAGCAAGCGCCGCACGTGAAAGAAATCTGCTGCTGCAGTCGAGTGCAGTTTCATCATTGCAGCGGCAGCTTCCCCCTCTCTCCCAACCAGGCACACAGCAGGACAACACATTTAAATGCTAGCTCCCTCCCACTGCTGCTGCCCACCCCGCACCCTCCATTCCCCGTTGCACCGGCATATAATGAAACCCTCCCACTCCCTCCAACTGCTGCTGCCCGCCCCGTACTCGCCATTTTCCGTCGCACCGGCATAAAACCCTCCCACTCCCCCCACTGCTGCTGCCTGCCCTGCACACTCCGTTCTCCGACCCCGCCGATATCGGGCTGCTCAATCCCCATGTCTGCATGTATCCCCTTCCCCCCATTAATGTGGCACAATGGGGGCCCACGCCAGTGTGCCAAAAAATACTTTTTTGATGTTTCCGACACTGGGATGCCCACTCCCAGTGTTGGATGCACCACCACCACCACCACCATGCCCCTATGTTCCTAGCCGACCTCAGAGTGCCCAATCCCCGGATTGGCATTGATTCCCCCCCAAGTACTCTGGCATCCTGGGAGCCCACCCCAGTGTGTCGAAATCAGTTTTGTTAATATTTCACCTGTAAAAAACAAAATGGTGCCCCCCTCTTTTTTTTTTTTAAACCAGAAAAAAGGTCCTTGTCATTCCCACTAGCCCCTCCCCCAATCCACCCTCCTCTGCCACCCCTCCCTGTCCCCACCACCCATACTTACCTCCAGAGGTCAGGAGCAGCGATCTTCTGTGGACCAGGAACACATCTGCACTCTTCAAAGACCAACTGGGAACTGAAGAAATAATAGTAAGCCCTATAATGGCAGTCCCTGGGGGGTTTCAACTTAGGTTGATATCTCAGCCAATCTTTGGAGTTTTGGTCCCAAATTTTTAACACTGGGTTCTTGGGACCCCACCTCATGAACACTGACACTGTCATTTAGTTTCTCAGTCCCAAAAGGTGTGTAAGCCCCCCACCCCTGCCTTTTGCAAACGACAGGCAGTATGCTGTTGGAATCTGACAGCACTACCAGGAGGGGACTGGGTTCGGTGAGGAATAGGTTACTCGGCACAAGGGCTAGGTTTGGCTACTCTGCACAGGGGCACCCAGGTAACTCCAAACACAGGAAACAATAACTGTTATGTCCAATACCAGAAATGGGATTCTAAAATGTAGATTTATTTTCACATCTAAACAGAACAAACAAAGCATAGACGGACCCCCACGGGGCTACACTTCTGGTAATGCAGATTAAAAGAATCAAGAACACTTCAACACTTTAGCCCTCAGCCTCTGAACCCACCGGGCACACAGCCCGGACTTGCACGCTGCTTTGGGTACACAGCCTGAACTTGTACACTATTCTGGGTTTTCCCTAGCTCGGCTCCCCTGCTGGCCACTCGGACACCTTCCATATGTCATGGAAACATTTTCTGGTGGCTCCCTAAACCACCTAAGAGCACCTCAGCTCTATCAGGGAATTCTCCTTTTAATCCCACGTCTGGGTACTCTCCTCAGTCACTGGCCAAGTACCTGAGAGAAAGTAAATGTGCCTCAGAGCAAATACGTAGAGGTGAATTTGGTTACTACTGATGGGGAGGTCTCCCACCTCTCGCTCCCACAATTCATACCTGGCCATTTCTCTGGACAGTAAACATCTCATTCTGTAAAGCTTGGCAATGTAGATTAAGGCTAAATGTATGTCACATTTCCTCTACTTGTCTTGCTTTCCTATTGTGCTGGACTTCAACATACTTTTACTTGGCTTAGCCCATTGCTGTAGGCCCCCCATTAATTAAGCAGTACAAGCCCCACTTTACTTCACTCTTTGTGCTGGACTTGAACCTGCTTGAATTAACCGGCAATGTCTATTACAGTAGACCTCCTACAGATTAAGTAGTCCAATCCCCACTTTCCAACAGTTCAGGTGAAAAAACATTGCCCTCTGTCAGAGCGAACTCACCCTTTGGTTGCAGGTGCCCCACGGGTGATTCCTCACTGGAATTTCTCTCCCACAGCTTCTGGTGCCGCAGCACAACTTGAAATAGGCAGCTTCTTCCTTAGCCGGAACCAGGAGGGTTTCCCCTGGAAAACAGGCAAACCTTTCCCCCATCCCCCTCAGGGATGGGACACTTGGACCAGTAACAGTGGTCTCCACCACTTCAGCAATTGGCTTCTGTGTTGCTCTTACAGTGGAAACACACACCTCCCTTACAGTAGCTCTAAAACAGAGCTTAAGGCTCTAAGAGCCTGCACACAGACAGCTGTGCTACTTCCTCTCTCCAAGACTACACACAGACTCTGTTCAAAAATCCCCAACATTCTATCCTAACTTCCAACTGCAGCACTCCAGTGTGGCTCATGCAGCTGTGAGAGTTCTATGGTGATGTCATCCCTCAGTCTCAGCTGAGAGTGAGACAGTGTGAAATCCATTTAACTGGAGTTTCACAAGCTGCCTTCCCTGCCTACCACTAGGTCTTACTGGGATTCTAGTAACCCCAGGTGAGGGGGGTTACAGGTGATTTTGCAGTCACTGCAGGGAATCACTTTTCAGGACCAATTAATGAAACTGCAACGACAGTGCCACTGTTCATGAGGTAGGGTCCCAAAAAGCCCTTGATGCAAATTTGGTGAAAAAACTCCTAAAAATTACTGCATTATGAGCGACTGTTGCGCAGTTTCAACGCACGCTTGAAACTTTTAATATTTTCACTCCAAATTTCAACATTGCCATTTTTGTACATCCCCTTATGGACAGTACAGCTGTCATTTTTGCATCCTTCCTGAAATGTGTTTTTGCACCTCTGGCACAGAATGGCGCAGTCGCTGTGCAAAATCAACTTTGGGATAGATTAACAAAATCACAGTGCCACTGTTCATGAGGAGGTCCCAAAAGGCCATGTTAAGCTTATTCAAAAAATGACTGTGTTTGACGTGTATTTGCACAGTTTTTGCACACATTCGTAACTTGCCAGTTTTTTATATTTGCTCTCCAGATTTTTAACATTGCCATTTTTTCACACCTGCTCATGAACAGTGCGGCTGTCATTTTTCACATCCTGCCCAAAATGTGTTTTCATACCTGTGGCACCGAATGGCACACTCGCTGTGCCAAATCACCTTTTGGGATTGAGTAACAAAATGATACTGCCACTGTCCATGAGGTGGGGTCCCAGAAAGCCCATGTTGAAAATTTGTTTCGAAAATACCAACAAATGCCCAGGGTGTTAGGGCTTCCAACCGTAATGTCCACCCTGTACAGACTGACAGGTGTTGGGGATGTGACTTGGGGTCGTTGGCCGTAATGCTTACGCCATTCCACCCAACCCCGCATTCACTGACATGCATCAAGGTGTGACTTGGGGTCTTTGGCCCTAACGTTCACCCCACTCTCCTATACTGCACCCATCTCAGCTTATTTCTTTATGGTATGGGGTGAGCGTAAGGGCTGAAGACCTCAAGGCACACTGTGACACCTGTCGGTGTCCACAGGGTGGGGTGAGGTGGAATGGCGTGAGTGCTATGGCCAACGACTCAAAGGCACACCCCCACCTGTCAGTCTGTGCAGGGTGGGGGTTTACGTTATTTCAGTACTTAACTGCCATTCCTATTATGCATCTCTCTAACTCCTGCACTACCAATGACAGTACCAGCAAGCAAACATTCAACATTGACAAATGCTTAGTCACTGGGGCTTCTTTCTGACATTCGGCACAAGAACTGCAATAGATAGAATCAGCTTCATGAATTCTAGGCCAGCAAAATCTATAAAGCAATCTGGCAAGGGTGTGATCCCTCCCTGAAAGACCAACCATAGGACTGTCATGTGCAGTCTGCAACAACTCAGTTCTATACTTTCGTGGTATAACCAATTGTGCCATCTGTTCCTGTGTTTGAGGCTTAGCATAAACTCGGTACAGTAGCCCATTACATTTTTTAAACATTGGTTCACACTGTTTTTGTTTCACCCTCAGCTGCTTAAAATAACCTTGGAGAGAAGAATCATTAGTTTGCTCTGAAATAAAATCACAATCAGTTATCAGTCTAGTTTAAGCGTTTTTATACTTTAACTCCTTATGTCCTTCAGTCCGGCATCATCTTTCTTTCCTGGACTTCCGGATCTTGGAGCTGTGCTTAAACAAGTCCACATCAAAGTCACTGAAATGAAAAGTGTCTCTACTATCTGAGATTTTTCTTTCCCTGTGTTCGTTACCACTGCTGCTGAAACTGCAGGATTCAGTTCCTCTTAGATTAGCTCATTAAATCCTGGACAGTCATTTCCAATAATGACAGGTACAGGTAACTTAATTATTACTCGCACTTTCATTTTCTGCAACACCCCATTAATATTCAGTGTCACTTGTGTGGTGGGATAGTTTTGTGTGACCCGTGGATGCAGATGACACCAGTACCTGGTCCTTTAACATCATTTTCCCAGCACTTCAACATGCACTAGGGTCTGCTTCCTGAATCAGTAAGTCCCTTTACAGTCTTATCTCCCACCTTGATATCTGTTAAACACTTGCCCCAATTTGCTAACGTCAAATCTGCTGCAGTGGTACCCTCCTTATTTTTATGGCAGTTTCTTGCTGTATGGCCTGGCTTGTTACAGTTATAGCAAATAAAATCTTTGGGTGCAGATTTGTTACCCCCACCACAGTTTTTATCTGATTTGGAGTTAGTCTGGGGAAAAAGTAGATCTTTTCGGTCTTTGGCTGTTACTTCACTGTTGCATGGTCTGTCTGGCCATCTGATAGTCCTCGGGCAAAAAGACGGCCTTTCCCCACATTCTGGTTGGTGTTCTTTTACCAAAAGCTGTACGTCTGTAGGCAGGATGTTGATGAATTGCTCTATTGCAAATGTGTCAAGTGATCTGTGGGACTGTTTTGCCCTCTGGGTGGAGCCATTTAATAAGGAGTTCTCTGAGTCAGGTGAAGACGTCTCGAGGATTGTCGTCTGAGTTGTACTTTAGGGATCGGAATCTTTGCCTGTAGGTCTCTCCTGAGATGCATCTTTTCAGGATTTCTCTTTTCACAAGATCATAGTTTTCAGACTCTGCGGTGTCCATATTGCTGTAGGCAAGTTGATCTTTACCTGTCAGGTAAGGTACCAGCCTGATTGCTCATTGCTGTTTTGGCCACTGGCAGGCTGCGGCAACCCTTTCAAAAGTTATCAGGTATGCTTTGATATTATCCGAGGGACACAGCTTTGTAAGTTTAAGGTCTTTAAAGTTGTTGGTGTTTTGTTGCTGTGCTGGACCTGTGCCAGATCCACCAGCTTTGATAGCCTGCAAGGCATCCAGCCATCGCTGCTCCAGTTGCTGCATCTCTTCCCTTCTCTGCTGCTCCTGTCACTGCATCCATTCTTTTCTCTGTTGCTCCTGTCACTGCATCTCTTCTTTTCTCCACTGCGCCTCTCTTTTTCTCTGCTGGTCCTGTCGCTGTATCTCCTCTTTTCTCCTCTTCTTTTCTTCATCACTGGTGCTGGCTTTACAGTCTCAGCTTTCACCTCTGTCTCTGCTAATTTGGCTGCCATCTTTCTGGTAATGACTCCTGGGCTTGCTGCTACAGAATCCATCCCTTTCTGCTATGCTTCCCTGGTACCAGGTCTAGTACCCACGCACAAAACTCCTATAGTATAGTACACAGCCTATGGACACATGGAAGGCTTCAGTTTTCAGTGTCCTATCAATCTCTTACCTGTCTCGGACATAAAACCAGTCACAGAAATCACAAAACAAAAAGACCCTCTGAAGTTACTGCACTGCTTCTGGAGCTCATTGGCTAGCCCCCCATGTTCAGTTAAGTAATGAAACACTCTGCTTTACTTAAAATGCTTATAAAAGTAGGTGTGACACAGGCAGAGAGGAGGGAACCATATGCAGAAAAGCCAACCCATAAACCAATTTTTTTCTTTTCCAAAATAAATCAAAATTTAATACTAATGTGCTTGTTGATAAAACATTCATTATTTTTTCACATAGTACAACTTGTCATTCTGAGTACTCCCTTGAAGAGTCAAATGTTTGAAATGTACCCAGCATTGCAAGTAAATGTAGCCACATTCCTTCTCCTAATTAAACATTTCTCGCCGTCAAGTGCGCTTCAGTGACGACGCTCGCCCACCAGGAGTCAAATCTTCATGTCTACACAACAGCAGCTTTAGTATTTGATTTAGTTTTGGTGTTTTTAGTAGTATTTATTTAAAAAATACATATTTTTTTCTGATTTTAAGCTGAAGTAATTAAGAAAAGTCGTCTTCAGCCTTCCATCGATGGAGTCAACTGTGAATGGTGCTGGTAACGGTAGGGAGACTTCGCATGAAAGCTGTTTTTGCAGCGGGGCTGTGTCCGATCTGACGCCCTCTCCAGAGGGGGGTCTGACCACCAGCAGTCTGGTGCTCGGGAGGAAGGGTGGTCCTCCCAAAAGCACAAAAGTTGGGCCTGATCCTGGTCAGGGGCTCGGCACCATTCAGCCTCCAGCACTTCTTCCCACCGGTCGAAGAAGAAGCAGTACCACTCCAGGTCACCCTCTGGTACATCTGCACAGAGATCGTCGGTAGCAGGGGACAGTAGGCCAACCGCGGCTCCGTTGGGGTCACCTGCAGCCTCAATCCCTAGCAGCTGCAATCCTTGGCTCAGGGTCCCTCCCTGCCCCCGAAGTATTCTGAGTGAACAATTTCATCATTGGACGCTTTTTGAACAGTGGGGTCCAGCAGTTGTCCTGGCTACCCTTGTCTGCGGACTCTGTCCCGGGGCCTGCAGGTGGAGCGGTTCGGTAAGCTTGATTGCGCGACACCTCCTTTGGTGCCATCGATGCCACTCCCTCGTGCCTTTCCCCCTCACATGGCTGCAGCGCAGGAGCCAGCACAGGTATTGCATTCTCCTCTTCATACTTTCAGTTTTCTGGTGGTGTCACAACCTTTGGGTGTCCTGGTGTTGGGATAGATGACACCAGGTGTTTGTTTGGCACAAGCTGTGGTGCCACGTGCAGCTCCAGCTGTGGTGGTGGTGCTGTTGCCAGTCCAGCTCAGGTGCCAGGGTTCTCCACTCCTATTCCGGGAGTGACACCTCCAGCTCTTCACCCTTCTTTTCTTACATATACTATCCCTTCTGGGGTAGAAGGAGACTGAGTCTGAACCTGACAGACGATGTGGATGAAGACTCATTTTATGAGGTAAAGAGTAAACCCTCCACTTCAGCTGAGCCTGTGGTCGAAGATCTCTCTTTTAAATCTCTGCTGAAGCATAGGAATTCCACTCTGGCTCTCCAGACTTCTGAGGTGGACCCTGGGAAGCTTTTGTGCTTGTAATATTTGCATGTCACTGAAATTCCTGTGGCCCTGACGCCACCGGTGCAACCCTCTTTTGAGACTCTTTCACAAGTGGTGTGGGACAGACCAGCACTAATTCCTTCTATGTCTAAGTCTATAGATAGGAAGTACATTTCCCCTAAGGACAGGCCAGTCCTTGCTTCTCAAGCCTTCGCAGATGCCCTAGTGGTTCTGGCAGAAAACGACAAAGCCATGCTCCTCCAGGAATCGACGGCTCATCTGGTAAACAAAGAATCTCATAAAATAGACACTCTGGGGAAGTGAGTGTTTGCTGATGCTACTTTGGGCTAGTTGCCCAAAGTAGCATTATGAATACCAGAACCATTTCTTTCAGTATGTATACCCCTAACGTTGGCTCAAAGAAATGGTGGGAACTCTTCTAGAGTCGGACACTAACTCAGAGCTTCTTCAGATCGTTACCAGAGGCATCGAGTCCAACAGTCAGCAACTTAAAGCTGATATGGACACCTTTGACACTGCCTCTAGAGAAGTAGCGGCTGGGATCTGTACCCGGGGACACTCCTAATTTCCCCTTTGATGGTGTTTATGTGTTTGGCCCTCAAGTGGAGCAGGCACTGGAGGCTACTCAGAAAACCAGGACTGCTATTAAGACTGCCAGACTGGCCACTGCCAGCCCTCAGCAGGCGGGAACATAATTGAACAGTTCCATAACGGCAGTCCTTTTTGAGGTAAAGGCGAGGCTCTTAACAAAACCAAACTCCTCAGCCACAAAATAAAACGTAGCAGAAAGCACAGGCCCGGAAGGCACCCAGTAACACCCTCTGCAGATCTGGCCAATGTCCCACCTCAGCTGCCCGAGGGGGACTCCTCTTCGGTGGTAGGGGGGCTTCTGACTCAATTTTACAACCAGTGGAAGTCCGTCACAATGGTCAAATGGGTCCTCAGGATAATTTGAGAGGGATACTCCTCTCAGTTTCTCAGCGACCCTCCAGATCGTCCACCTAAACGACAGCCCAAGCTGTCTAACACTCAGTCAGACCTCCTTGCTTTTGAGATTCAGGGCCTTCAGAACAACAGGGCAGTAGAAGTGGTTCTGCGGGCAGAACAGGACACAGATTTCTACTCCCACTACTTCCTAGAGCCAAAGAAAACGGGTGATATGCACCCTATTCTAGACCTAAGGAAGTTAAACAAATACCTGTTCAAAGAAATATTCAAGATCTCGTCGGGAACACTACTGCCTCTCATTCATCAAAATGACTGGTTGGCATCTCTGGACATGCAGGACATCTACCAGCACATTCCAATGCACCCAAGCCACCACAAATACCTACGCTTTGTGGCCCTGGGTCAGCACTATCAATTCAGAGTCCTGCCCTTTGGGCTCTCCTCTGCTCCACAAGTCTTTACAAAGTGCTTTGCAGTACTCATGGTGCATCTCAGAAAACTTGGCATTCAGGTGTACCCGTACCTGGACGATTGGCTCCCAACAAGCCTTTCCAGACGGGACACAGGAAGCGGTCTGTACAGCTTCCAAGTTCCTCACATCCATGGGAGTGCTGCCGAACCTGGAAAAATTGCAACTTTAGCCCTCCCAGCAACTTCTCTTCATAGGAGCTCTTCTGGACACCTCCAGGACAAGAGCCTTCCTTCCAGAGGACAGGAGGAATGACATTCTCCAGATGGCTGGCTTCATCAAGGAGAACTCAGATTGAGCTCTCTCAGTGCAGCGGATGCTAGGTCTCATGGCATTGTCCATGTTCACTGTGCCTCTAGCCCGCTTACACATGAGAAACACACAGTAGATACTCCACACTCAGTGGTCTCCAATCACACATCCAGAATCCTTCTACGTCAAAGTGACAGAGCCTCTAACCAGGTCACTCACCTAGTGGACTCAGGAGGACAACCTTCTCCAAGGTTTTCCCTTTTCCCACTGGAGACACAGATCACCATCACCATGGATGCATCTCTGACCAGTTCGGGAGCTCACTGTCATGACCTCCACACCCAGGGTCTGTGGAGCCAGAAGGAGTCCCATCTACACATAAATGTCCTGGAGATGAGAGCTGTCCTGTACGCTGTCTGAGCCCTGAAGGATGTCCTCTGTCCTTCAAACGGACAACAAGGCTGTGATGTACTACATCAACAAGTAGGGTGGAGCGCACTATTTACCCTCTGTGCAGAGAAGACATGAGAGTGTGGGAGTGGTGCCTCAAGTACAGTGCTTTGATCCAGGCAGTTTACCTGCCAAGAGTCCAAAACGATCAGGTGGATCGCCTCAGCAGAATGGAGGTGGAGCCACACGAGTGGTCTCTTGACTCAAACATCATGCAGTCGCTGTTCGAAGAGTGGGACACTACGGATCTGAACCTTTTTGCATCCCCACTCAACGTAAAACTGCGCCTATTCTGCTCCAGAAATTCAGAACCTGCCACTTTCTATCAGGATGCATTCAGACTTTCTGTACGCATTTCCTCCTCTTCCCTTAATTCAGAGGGTACTTCTCAAGTTAGAGGCGCAGGGAAGCAGCATGATTCTCATTGCCCCCTACTGGCCTCGTCAGATATGGTTTCTGTTAATCAGTGGATTATTGGAGATCCCTCCGAGACAGCTTCCCCAACAGACGGACCTCCTGACGCAAGGTCCGGTGGTCCATCCCAACCTGAGATCCCTTCATCTCCATGCCTGGCTCCTGAGGAGATAGAAGTGGGTAGGTTTAATGTCTCTCAGAGAATCTCCGACATCCTCTTAGCTGCATGCAAGCCATCCACTTGGAAGACCTACACAACAAAGTGGTTTTCCATTTGGTGTGCAAAATCTGCCCTAGATCCCTTTGCCCACCAAGTGAGGTGCTAGAGTACCTCCTAGACCTGTCGAATGCAGGACTGCAATTTTCGACAATGAAGGTGCACCTTTGCTTGATTTCTATCATGAGCTAGTACAGAATACGTCGGTGGCTCAGTTACCTTTAATCAAGAGATTCCTTAAAGGAATCCTACACACTGGACTGCCAGTCAGGAGACAGGTGGCCACGTGGGATATCAATCTTGTGCTAGACATGCTCACCCGTAAACCTTTTGAGCCTCTAGCAACCTGCAACTTGAAGTTTCTGACCTAGAAGGCAGCCTTCCTAGTGGCCATTACCTCCAGTCGCAGGGTATCTGAAATACATGCCTTGGTCACAGACCCCCATACACAGTATTTCGCAAGGACAAGGTGGTTCTCAGAACTCACCTGTCAGGAGGTCTAAACCTCACTCTCAGGTTCTTGCCAATAATGGGAATGCAAGGAATCAGACACGTTGCATAAGAGTTATAAACTTTTTTATTACTACCAGAAAAGGATAAATCACAGTTGCTCTAAACAGTTCTTACCAAATAGAACTGGGAGCCAATGCTAAGCATTCCCTATACCTCAAGAATTCTCCGTGTCTCTTGGGGTCTCCGAGGTAGAAGACATAATGTCTTACATTATATACCTATAATAATTACTATGGTTACCGTAAGATAGAAACATTTCTAGTTACAAAAATGAGCCCTGTTGGCTGAATTAGAGGTGGCTCCACAGTCCAAGATAACATTATGCAATTTTGTAGTAGTCATCACTTTGTAAAGACAAAGGAAGCATAGTTGTACATATATCAGTGTAATAGTACAAATCACCAAAAGGTGGCAATGCCCACTTATATGTATAATCATTAAAAGGACACAGATGTCCTAACATTTTATAAACAAGAAATACATGTGTGTATTAGAAAGCAAAGTTTATAACAATAACATGCATACATATCCTGACATCTGTTCTTGTACGGTAGATGTCCTGTGCCCTACAGTATATGTTAGTATAACATATACCCGAATGCTAGCTTTCTACGGTGTACCTGTGGGGGTACCAGTAAGGGTGCAGGGACCTCGTGTAACACACCCTAGATTCCTACCCAAAGTAGTCTTGGAATCTCACTTTAACCAGCCCATGGTCCTTCTGACTGACTTTGCAAATTTCCAGAATGAAGGGGAATGCACTCTTCACTCTGTGGATGTCAGAAGTGTTTTGCGATTATATATCAACAGAATGAAGGAGATTCGCAAATCCAAACAACTCTTTGTCTCGTTCAGCATTGCCTGGCTGGGTCAGTCTGTTGCCATCAGATGCATTTCAGCATGGTAGGTAGCGTGTCTTTGCCATTGCTACTCAATGGCACAGGTCAAGCTGGAAGGCAGGGTGTACACCTACTCTACCAGAGTGGTCGTGGCATCCCTGGCAGAGATTCAGAATGTGCCCATTGCAGACATCTGTAATGCGACCACTTGGAGCTCTGTGCCCACTTTCGTGAAGCATAACGCCCTGGATGTCCATGCCAGACAGCATCCTTCTTTTGGCAGGTCAATCCTTAATGGACTTCTGTCCTAAGTGAGCTACTTTTTCCTACTGCTGTGCTCGGGGGATTGTTTTCAGCTCAGTACTCTCCCATTAGTGTGAATGAGTGGTGGAGACTTTTAGTCCAGGAAGATGTGAAAATTACATACCTACCATAATTCTTGATGTTCTTGGATGAAGTCTCCACCACTCATTCACATGCCCACCCACTGTCCCCCGAGCTCACTCATCCTGTTTCTGGTCTTCACTCCCTCATTGGCTGGGCTATGAAGACGCTGTTGATTTGACCCTTTTTATACAGGTCATATGGGACTATCTTGTGTCCGGGTTAGATTAGTTTACGCTGCACCTTCTCGGTAAAAAAAAAGTACTGAGGCAGTTGGAGGGTTGACGCCGAGATAGCCTATATGGCGTGAGCCAGTCTTGTGGTGCCACGCATGTGCAGTCCTACCTCAGCACTGGCCCTCCTACAGATTTTTGGCTCCCGCTGGGTCCTAGCACCTCCGGCATAGTCCCCAATAGTGTGAATGAGTGGTGGAGACTTCGTCCAAGAAGATCAAGAATTACGGTAGGTACGTAATTTTAATTTCTCAGCATACACGCCAAGTTCCTTCCCAAAGTGGTATTGGTGTTCCATCTGAATCAGCCACTTGTGCTGCCTTCCTACTTTGCTGACTTCCAGAATGAGGGAGAACGCACTCTCCATTCTCTGGATGTTAAAAAGGTCTTTAAGTTTTCACCTAGCCAGAACTAAGGACTTCAGTCAGTCCAAACAGCACTTTGTCTCATTTGATCCCATTCGGAAGGGACAGCATGTTACAGTCCAATGAGTTTCTACCTGTATTGTGAATTGTTTTTGCCACTGCTATGCCATGATGCAGGTCAAGTTGGAAGGTCAGGTATGCGCCCACTTCACGAGAGCAGTTGCCATGTTCCTGGCAGAGATTCACACTGTGCCTATCAGTGGTATTTGCAGAGGTGCAACTTGGGAGCACAGTGCATACTTTTGTTAAGCACTGTGACGTAGATGTCCATGCCAGGCAGCATGCCACCTTTGGCAGGACTATCCTGAATGGATTTCTGTCCTGAGTGAGCCCTCAGATCCAACTGGGATTTAATGCAAAGAAGTGCAAGATCATGCACATAGGGAAGAGAATCCCTGAAGCCACCTATAGGCTGGGAGGGGAGTTGCCGGCAGTCACAAAGGAAGAAAGAGACTTGGGCATCATCATCACCGATGACCTGAAATCATCCAAGCAGACCTCTAAAACAGTAAGTAAGGCTAGGGGGATGTTAGGGTGTATTAGTAGGGTATCACAAGTCGTAAGAGGGAGGTAATCCCTCTTTACAAGACACTGGTTAGGCCCCATCTGGAGTACTGTATGCAGTACTGGAGGCCACACCTTCACAAGGACATTAACCAAATTGAGGCAGTCCAGAGAAGGCAACCAAAATGGTGTAGGGACTGCATCAGAAGACATGTGAGGACAGATTAACAGAGCTCAATATGTATATCCTTGAGCAAAGGAGGGAGAGAGGTGATATGATCGAGACATTCTAACACATAAGGGCATTAACAGGTGAAAGAGTCTAACATGTTTAAATATAAGAAAAATAGCAGGACAAGAGGACACAGCATGAGATTAGAGGGCTGATTAAGGGGAATGTGAGGAAATTCTTTTCACAGAAAGGGTAGTGGATGCAGGAACGGCCTACCTCAGGAAGTGGTGGCTATGAATACAGTGCAGGGCTTCAAACTGGCATGGGATAGGCATAAGGGAACAATACAGATGAGTATGAATATATAGGCCACTGACAGAGCAAAGGCCAATGGCACATTTATACGGTAGAAAAAGAAATGGGCAGACTGGATGGGCCTTGCAGTCCTTATCTGCCGTCAACTTCTATGTTCTATGTTTCTGTGTTACTGCCCTAGTCCGGTGGATCTTGTCTGAGCTTGGTACTGTAACCCATCTGAGTGAATCAATGGTGAAGATTAATTCCCACTGTAATTGTTGGTCTTCTAGAAATATCTTTGCCATTGATCCGCTCACCATCTGCCAGGCTCATTCTGTGAGTCTGTTTATTGGTCTTCACCCCTTGTTCTTGGTTTTCGCTGTGAAGACACTGCATCACTGGTTTGTTGACCCTTCTTACACAGGTCATCAGGGCTATCTTATGCCCTTAGGTTTAGTGCATAATTGCTAGTTTGCTTATGCTGCACATCCTTGGTAGGAAAAAAGGTACTGAGGTGGTTAAAGAGCTGCTGACACCATCTGGCCAAAAGTGCTACATTGCAGAATTAGAATAAACATATCCCCAGTAAACTGCATACCAAAAAGTAGATTTCTGTGTTACTCCATTTTAAAGTTATTAGCCATTTTGTACCCTGATTTCACTACCTGTTCAAAAAAAGCCTGTTTCAGTGAAGAGCTGCTGCTGATGTCACCTAGGGACCTTACAGTCTAGTATTTCTTGTCAGCAAGCTTATAGGACCTGTTTCTCTAAAGTTGTATAGATCATGTGCAATGGTTTTCATAAGTAAAACAGGCAGCATGAGTTAGTAAACATTGCTTTAAAAACTTTGTGTTTCAGGCTTTGTAACAAAACTGACAATATTTTGTCGGGTGAATTTTTATTAAGGTCCTTTCTCCTGGGTTGCTGAATGCTGGATCATCATAGCACACTGTTGAGAGGTTTGCAGACTGAGTAAGTTTCTGATGTGGTGAAAGGCTGAGCTCATTCACACCTATCAGTCAACTTCTAAGAAGGGCAATTTAAAACAATTATCCCATCTCCTTGTCAGTGGGGTGGGCAGACTCATCTGTGTTCTACTCTAAATTACAATGATCATTTTACCAGAGCTAACACTTCCACCCATAGTAGAAATGAACATATATAGGGTCACTATTAAAACATATTGTGTAGTAGATAATGACAACAGCAGTGCAATTACTGTATCAACATTACAAGACTAGCAGCAAATACAATTCCCTAACAGGCACATTAGAGTAGCACTCCAGATGGCTTCAACAGCCTGAAGGCATGCTGACTTAGCATCCAGCAACCCTGGAGAAATAAACCACACAAAAACAGCATTAAATAATACAATTTTATCAATTTGTCACAAAACCTGAAACGTATCATTTTTATAGCAATGTTTACTGACTTGTGCTGCCTGTTTTACTTGTGAAAACCATTGCACATGATCTTTACAACTTTGGAGAAATGGGTACTATAAGCTTGCTGATAGGGATTACTAGACTTTGAGGTCCCTACATGACATCATCTGCAGCTCTTTACTGACACCTGCTTTTATTGCACAGGTAGTGCAATCAAAGTTACAAAAATGGCTAATAACTTTAAAACGAAATATTGTAAAAAAACATTTTTGGTATGAGATTTACTGGGAGAGCAGATGCTCTGCTTCTGTAGAGGTACAGTGCACATTGTGTTTTTTGGATCAGTGTACTAGATTCCCACAGGGTATATCCCTGTGGTTGCAGGAAGAAGCAGGGCATATTCTTTCATGCTGGAATTTTTTGGTTCACATCCCTTATCTGTTCTGTCTGTGCATTGAGCTTCACGCGCTCCACCTGGAGCATGCCAAAGGAGATAATGGGTGTTTACTCACCTGGTAAAGGTGATTGTGTTGGTTGGCATCCATGGCACTCCAGACATTACCTCATGGGTTACAGCCCACCTGATAGGCTAATGATGCACATGACCCAGATCAGGTTTCCAGTATATCCAGGTCCCAGGAACCCCTGCTCTCCAGTTTGAATTTTCCATAGCTGAAAGGAATAAAGTAGAACACAAACAAGCAAAGCACACAATAGATACCATAAAAAATGAGACATGCAACGACAAGGTACAATAATGAGGCGGAGCTAGTTTAATGCCTATTCTGTACACACTACCTGAACCAAGGTTCGACTTCCCTTACTTGCAGTGGGACAAGGTTGTGGGAGTAAGGGACCTCCAGCTTCTCTCCTTTTCTTCTCTTGTGGGGAGCTCGATCATACCGAGGGAGGGCCTTGGGTGCCATGGATGCCAACCAACACAATCACCTTTACCAGGTGAGTAAACACCCATTGTGATTGGTTGGCATCTCATGGCACTCAGACATTACCTCATGGGAGATAAGAAGCAGTTCAAGTCCCGGGTGGGATTCGGGTGTGTCGGAGTGACCGAGATGTGTGGCCGCTGCGAGGACGTGGGAGGCGAAGGCGGTCTGAAGTCCTGCAGTTGCTCCAGCCTGTAGTGCCTCGCAAAAGTGTGTAGGGAGCTCAAGTGGCCGCCCTACAGATGTCCTCAGAGGATACCAGTGCTCGTTCCGCCCAAGAGGTGGAAACCGCCCTAGTGGTGTGCTCCTGAGCCCCTGCGGTGGGGTCAGATGAGATTCTTTATAGGCATGGAGCACGACCGTTTGATCCACCCTGCAATGGTAGTTTTGGATGCTGCTAGCCCCTGGCGTTGTCCCTTGGAGCGATGAAAAGTCTCTCCGTCTTGCGGATGGGTTGTGACTTGGCCAAGTAGACTGAAAGTGCCGATCCGACGTCTAGAGGGTCCGGAGCGCTGATTCCCTCTTGAGAGATGGGTCGGGTCAGGGTGGGTAGGTCTATTGGCTGTTCCCTATGGAACTTTGTGGGGATCTTCGGTTGGAATGCCGGGACGGTCAAGTCGTACTCCTTGGGGGTGAAAGTGGTGTATGGCGGTCGCGGGACAGTGCACCCAGCTCCCGATTCTTCTGGCCGAGCAGATGGCCACGCAGAAGCGGTCTTCAGGCCTACCCAGAAAGGTCTGCTTGACGAGGGGTTCGTATGGTGGTGTCCTTAGAGTCCAATACCAGGGTAAGTCGAGGCGACCCCAGGTCTGGTCCTGGGTGGCATGAGATCCACGGCCCTTAGGAACCGGATTGCGTCCGGGTGGGCTCCTGGAGGTGGCCCTCGACCATGCCTCTGGCCGCCCCTATGGCCGCTAGCTGCACCCTCAGGGAGGAGGTGCCAACCCCTTATCCACCCCTGTTGTAGGAACAGTAAGATAGTGGGAGATCCGCTTGTTCGGTATCGAGCCTCGGCGGTGGACCACTGTGCGAAAACAGCCCATTGCCTGTCGTATGTGGAGGTGGTGGGCGCGCAGGGCGAGCAGTGCCTATGACCGACTCGTGATACCCGTGAGCCGACAGCCGTTCCCTCTCAGGAACCAGGCCATGAGCTTCAGGGTTCGAGGGGCCGGGTGCAGCACGGGACCCTGCAACAGCATATCTGGCCGGGTCGGGATCCGGAAGCTGGTTAGAGCAATCTCTGTGATTGCTGCGAACCACGATCTTCGGGGCCAGTACGAGGCCACCAGGATGACCGTGACTCGGGATCTCCGAATCTTTTCCACGACTTGAGGAATGAGAGGTAGAGGGGGGAACACTTATGCGCCGCTGCGAGGCCACTCCTGAGACAGAGCGTCTGTGCCCTGGGAGTGCGCGTCCCTGAATCTGGACAGGTACTTGTCCACTTGGGCGTTGTCCCTTGAGGCCATTAGGTCTATGGACACGGGCCCCACGTCATCTGGATTAGGCGAAACAGGTCTGGGTGTAGACGCCATTCTCCGGGATGAATCTGTTGGCGGCTGAGCCAATCCGCCCTTATGTTCAGTTTCCCGGCTAAATGGACCGCCCCCGGGTGGGTCAGGTGGATTTGGGCCCAATTCATCACTTTCGTGGTTTCCCGTGACATGGCCTTGCTTCTGGTGCCCCCCTGTTGTGCTATATATGCCACTGTCACGCGGTTGTCTGATTTGATCAGAACCGACTGTTTCTGGATGAGGTGGCGGAAAGCCTGGAGCTGTGGAACACCGCTCTCATCTCCAGCACGTTTATTGAAAGTAGGGCCTCTGCTGGGGACCAGGTCCCCTGAGCAGACTCGTCTCCCAGGCAGGCTCCCCAGCCGGAGAGACTCGCGTCCGTCTCGATGGGAATCGGAGGGGGTGCTTCCAGTGGGACCCCCGTGTCAGATTTCCCGGAGTGGTCCACCACCTCAGGGAGGATCGCACTCCTGCAGGTAGCTGTACCGGGCAGTGTAAGTTGAACTCGTTTGGCGCTCCGCTTGCCAGGATGAAGTTTTGGAGTGGGCGCATGTGCCACCTGGCCCGCGGGACAAGGTCGATGCAGGAGGCCATGTAGCCCAGGAGTTTCGCGACTTCTGCTACTGTGGTGCGCGGGTGTGACCTCAGATGTCCAGCCAAGTGCCGGAGGCTGCGGATCCACGCGGGGGCCGGTTTTGCCCAGCCGTCTGCTGAGTCGATGGCGGCTCCAAGATGCTCGATCTGCTGGGTTGGGTGGAGGTGACTCTTTTCCTCGTTCACCACCCATCCGTGGTCCCTGAGTGCCCGTATGGCGAAGTCTGTGTGGGCTTGTGTCTGATTCCTGGACCGTGCCCGTATGAGCCAGTCATCCAGATATGGAACTATGTCCAGCCCTTGTTCCCTGAGTCTGGCCACCAAGGTGATGGAGACCTTGGTGAAGACCCTGGGGGCTGAGGACAGGCCGAATGGAAGCGCCCGGTACTGAAAGTGCTGACCCAGGATGTGGAAGCGTAGAAACCTTCTGTGGTTCTTGATGATGGGGATATGTAGGTAGGCGTCCTTTAGATCGATTGAGGTTAGGAAGTCGCCTACCCTGATCCCTCTTAGGATGGATCGGACCGTCTCCATCTTGAACCGACGTGGGATCACAAACTTGTTCAGGTGTTATAGGTCCAGGATGGGCCTGAGGTCTCCCGACTTCTTTGGCACTAGGAAGAAGATGGAGTACACGCCTTCCCCCTGCTCCTGAACTGGGACTGGTTGAATGGCCCTGTTCAGGATCAGATCTGTCAGGATACCTTGTACCTGGTGTGGCGAGGCCCTCCTTCTGGAGACTGGGGACGAGACGAAGCGTTGGGGTATGGTGTGATGGGTCAGCTCTATCGCGTACCCCTTGGAGACCACGTCCCGGACCCACCTGTCCGACGTGGTGGTCTCCCAGCGGTGGGCGAACAAGGCCAAGCGCTGACCGACTGGGGGGTACTGAGGGATTCTCTGGGCAACGGCGTCACTGTTTTCCCCTGAAACCTCTTCCACGGCCTCCAGACTTTTGACCTCGAGGTCTGAAGGAGGAGGGGGACTTGTAGCTGTTGAAGGTGGAAGTGCGGGGGAAGGATGTGGGTGCCCTACTCCGAAAGGAGTGGTTTTGTGAGTAGGGCTCCCTGCGGCTCTGAGTCTTGGCTCCGGGCCGAAATCTGCGCCTAGTAGCTGGCAGGTGTGCGGGTCTTGACCTACTCCTTAAGAGGTCCCTACCCTCTTCCCTCTGTTTAAGGTAAGCCTGTAGGCCTTCCCCGAATACATGGCCCCCCTTAAGGGGTAAATTTTGAGGCAGAGTCTTAGATTCTGAGTCTGCGTCCCAGAGTTTGAGCCATAGTGCTCTGCGGGCTCGATTTATGATGGCGGTCGCCCTGGCCTGTAGGCGTAGAGAGTCCACTGCCATGTCCGCAAGGTACTTGGCTGCGTCGAGGGTACAGTCCAATAGTTCAGCCTCCCTTGATTTTGGGCTTGCCTGTTCCTGTAGTTCCTCCAACCAGCGGATCTGTGCCCTCGAGGTGTAGATCGCCGCTGTCATGGTCTTGGCCATGGTACCCTCGATTTCGAAGGTCTTTTTCAACATGTCCTCAACTTTCTTGTCCGTCGGGTCCTTTGGCGCTATGGTGCCGCTACAGACATGGTCTTTTACTCAAGGCCGCCACTTGGGGAGTCGATGGAAGGGGCCTTGCACCAGGTGTCGGACTTGTCGGTCTGGATCGGGTACATTTTAAGTAAGTTCCTTCTGTTCGGCATTCTGCCCGGGTCCATGGATTGCCATTCTGTGTGGATCAGTTCCTCAATGGCCGGGCAGACTGGGAAGGCCTCTGGGGTGGTGGTCCTTAGCTGGATCATAGGGTCTAGCTTGGATTCCATCTTCTCCCCTTCTTGTTCCTCCGTGGTCAGTCCCAAGGTGGCCTTGATAACCTTCATGAGGCCGGGAATTGTGTCAAATCCGCACAGTTTAGATGTCAGGGACGGAGTTGACTGTTGCTCGAGATCCTCTGCATCCGAGTCCATGCCGTGCTCCTCCTCCTCCTCATCTTCCTCGTCGAAGTCATCCTCCTTCTCTTTCTCCTCAGTGATGCCGTCTTTGGGAATGCTGGGGAGTGGATCCTCCGGTGCCGTTGGCTCTTCTTGAGTCTCTCTCAGGGAGGCTCTGTGCTGGGTGGTCTAACTCTGTTCTGTAAGGGCCTCCAGCTTCTCCATGATCTTCAGCATGAAGTTTTGCTGGCTCTCCATCATGGCTGCTGCAGCCTGCTGGTTTTGAAGCAGTAGTGGGCCCGGGTCCGCCCATGTCGAGTTGCTGGGGCCGGGGAGAGAAGGAGCTAGTGGTGGGGTTCTCTCCATTGAGGACAGCTCATCGTCCATGAGGCAGGCTGCGCATAAGGGGCCTGGTGTTTGAGGAAGGAGGGCGGCGTTGCACGCGTTGCAGTTCTTTGCCTTGACCATCTGCAAGATAAGAGAGATAGAACTGAGCGGAGCAAAAGGTTCTGTGTTTCTCCCCCCTGAATCAAGTTGGACGGTGGCAAGGTAAGGGCGCTGTGGGAGGGCCCTTAGCCCGAGTCGTGAAGGTGGAGACGGCCCTCCAATCATGAACGTTAATCCCCAGACATGTAGTTATGCTCGGGGGGGGGGGGCCCGCTGTGGGAGGGGGCCGCCACCCCCTGAGATGGGGATCGCAGGGTCTGCCAGGGTCGCTGTGGGAGGTACCCGGGCAGTGGTCCCGCGGACTCCTACTGGGGTCGCTGTATGAGGGACCCGAGTGGAATGACATCACCCATTTTTTTTTTTCTCTTCTTCTTCTTCTTCTTCCTCTTCTGTTGGGGCCTCGAGTGCCCTGTGGTCCCTGAAGGCCAGCCCAAGAATGATACCCCGGAGACTTGAGCAGGCACCATGCGGTAGGGCAAGAACCTCCAAAGAGATAGCCGCGAGGTAAGACCAGTGGAGTCGCGCTGGTGGCTCGCCCCCTGAGGTAGGCCTTGGGGGGGGGGAAGCAGACGAGGCAGGTGGTCGTGGAGTCGCAGGTGACAGAGGCGACTCACGGAGGAGAGGAGGCCGAAACCGGGTAGGCGAGCGGCCAAGGCTCTGATGGCCTGTTTCCTATTTTGTAATTTTCTCCTCCTTAGGTCGTTGGCGCTGAACTGAATAGTTGTCGCGGTCGCAGGGAGCAGGCGACTCGCGAAGGGTAGGCCGCTTGGGAGGGGAGCCGCGTGGCGACAGGGCCTGCTGTCTTGGTCGCGAGGCCTGGTCTCTGGGCCCTCCATGTGGCAGTCGAGGGGTCGGTCGTCGGGCCCTTAACTAGGATGAGGGCTCCTCCTCCGTGACCGACTGAGCAGGCGGGTGGGAGGATTGGGACGACCCGCGGAGTCGCGGGGAGCAGAGGCGACTCGCGGGGCCAGAATAGGCCGGGAGAGCGACCGGAGGGTGGAGGAGGCGTGACAGAGGTAGCGGGAGGGCCGGACGATCGGCCGCGGCAGGCGGCGGCAGAGCGGTTGAGGTGGGAAATAGGCCGCGTGTGGGGCGGCAGAACCGACTAGGGAGGGAGCCAGCGGGGACAGGGCGACTCACGGTGGGATACGGGAGGACATACAGGAGACGGCGGAGTCGCGGGGAAAGAAGCGACTCGTGGTAGGAGAGAGGCCTTTCGAGTGGGCCTAGGGGACCCGCTGGTCGATGGGAGCAGAAGCGACTCATGGGCTGAGCAGTGAGGGGCCTGCCAGGAGGAAGCGGGCAGCCGTGTGGTTGATCGTGAGGGCAGCAGCTGGATGGTCAGAGGGGCCCGCCAGAGAACACCACACTGGGCGTTAAAAGGCGAAGACGGCTGGGGGCAAGCGAGATATGTAAAGGTCTTAGACAAGCATACTTATACTTATATATCTACTTTCTTTTCAAACCCTTAAACTTCCAATGATCCTAATTTGAGTTACTCTATACAAGTGTTCAGAACACACAAAAGTCTCCTGGATCTATTTTGAATACCTTAATGTTACTAGATTTTCATACTCCAAATGCTCCTGAATCAGTATTTTAGGACTAAATAAAACACATTCTACCTTAGAGATAAGAGCAGACGGGTTCTCTGGATGCTTCTTGCCTAGTCAGATGCACAAATTACAACTGGAGAGCAGGGGTTCCTGGGACCTGGATATACTGGAAACCTGATCTGGGTCATGTGAATCATTAGCCTATCAGGTGGGCTGTAACCCATGAGGTAATGTCTAGAGTGCCATGAGATGCCAACCAATCACAACCACGTTTTGTCTCCCCTAGGACTGCTAGTCCTACAACTCCTGTGCTCTCCTTCCCTACTTTTCTCTCGCCTCTGCAACTCCTGTGCTCTCTTTCTCTACTTTCTCGCATGGAAAAGAGGGTTATGATTTTACTCTCATATTTACTCAGATTCTGTCTAGTGGCATGGAGTTGTCTTTTCAGGAGTCCATAGGCCATTTTTACATTTTTAGGCATTTTTGCCATCTCGCTGCAAAGGGGCCCCAAATTGGACCTCTCCTTTTGCTACTTCTGCCAGAGCCATTTGCTCAGGGCTGCTGCCCTATCTTTACTTAACACTATTCGCACTCTGGGTAGTGGTAAGAGGCTTTGGCTCTGTTTAGACCCACTACACCTTGTGCCACCTGGTAGGCCAAACCTTTAGTCTCTGTGTTGGTAGTCTGGTTCTAATTAGTACATTTATTTTCCAGTATCTTTTTGGAGCTAGCAAGCATCTAGTACTCAGGCCTAACCCTTAGTCTTTAAGTTGGTAGTCCGGTTTTAATTGGCCTATTTTTTTTTTTCAATGTCCTTTTGCTATCTCTTTGGGCTAGAAAGCATCTAGTCCTCTCTCTTGTTTTCTTTCCACTTTGTTTCCCTCCTGCCAAACAGAACTGAGGTGGGTGAGGTAGCTGACGCCAGTTATTGCCTAATGTGCACAGCACCACATGAGCTGCCTGGGCAGTGTCAGTAGCTGACCTCGGCTCCCTCCCAGTAGAATTACAGAAAGTACGTAAATTTTCATTTCTAGGAGAGGTATACAGTTCACATCCACACAACCCACCTCCACTCCCCTGGCAGTGTGTCTCCTGGATCCCAGCTTCCAGCGTGCAAAGATCTGACATCATGGATGGAGCCAGTGGACATACCACCCAGGTGGAGCGAGGAGCTTAAGCTTAAAAACGTCTGACGAATTTGCCTGTTACAGAGAACTACCAAAGTGTGAATGTGAACTGCATACCACTACTAGTACTGCAGTTACAGGTGAATAACCTATATACTCTCACAGAGTCAGTGGTATGAAGGAACTCAATGGACCAGTGGTCAAGCCTCTACACAAGCTCTCGGCACATGGCACCTGATGAAGGTGCCTGTGTGACCCAGAAAGCTTGTGTACTATGACCTCTGTACAGTTTCCATGTTGGTCTAATAAAGGGTCTGACACTATCCAAAGAGTCTGAAAGAATACATTTGGATTTCATTTAAAGCTGTTATTATAAAATACGGAAAAATTGGTAAGCTACTTTTACTGCATTTCAGTTAGACATTGGTTTTGTTTTCGTCCTTTATGTAATCACCCTGAATACGATAATTGTTTTATATAGTGGTAGAACACAGACCCTTAGTGTTCCATGATAGTTTTTGTGCCAGTTCAGGTTTGGTGATAGTACACAGTCTTGTGGCCCAAGATCCCGGGTCCATATCCCACCAGAGCCAGTTACTCAGTGTGTGATCTTTAGCAAGATGCTTAACCTCCTGTGCTTCAGTCCTTCAGCTGTAAAATTGAGTAGACCCCAGGACCCTGCTGAAAACAAACTGTCACATTTTAGTTTGGCTATCCAATGTACAGTAAATAAATTATAAGAAAAGAGAGTTGTAACCTTTTGAGACATACCTTCAAACTTGTTTTTTGTTATGCAAATTGCATAGAAACATTGACAGATGTCGGCAGCAAAAGACACTGGTTCATCCAGTATGCCCCGTATTATCCTAATATACCCTGTGACCTACTGTCTAAATTGGGTATCATTCACTTTTACTGTGAACATTGTTTTTTGCCTTATTGTGTAATTGAATGCCTTTTGTTTGTTACAGATTGAGAGAGAGGTTACTGAGGCCATGATGAAATCTTTGAAGTACTGTGATATCCATACAGAGTCTGCACGACAACCTCTGTGCCAGTACCGGGCTGCAACCATTCATCATAGGCTTGCGTCTATGTACCACAGTTGCCTGAGGAACCAGGTAATGGAACAGTTCATTCTAGGCAAGAGTTATGTGTTTGCTTTAAATGTGGAGTATAATATTCACATTCCCTTGAGAGCATCAAACATTGCAAATGTGTTTAAAAGGTTAATGTGTGCAATTCATGCCCTATCCTAAGCCATTACTGATATTTTTGATTTTTTTGAAAACTGTATCCATATTTTTTTTTTGTTTGTTTATTATTTTCATTATTATTGACAAAACAATACACATACTCATAGAAAGTACCAGGATAAACCATCGATGGCTAATGCACATATAAGCTATTTAATTGAGAATAGTGAAAAATAATACATAGCGACTCTATATTCTTGTACAATAGGATCCTGGGGGAATCCAAAGTTAAAAAGTCCATCAAATTATGATTCAAGAGTTGCTAGCCGCTTCAAAGGTGAGGTAATGTCCAACTTAGGGAGAATGTCAAGGAAAAATAAAATGCAAGCCTAAGCATTGCTGTTAACCTATTAGTAAGCATGGAAGTAGGTAAATTAAATCTGTTTACCTCCACCCCAGGCCCAACAGTCACAATTAATTTCCAGTTATGGTTGATAATATGAGCAGAACTCAAACAACTAATGCAGTTTAAACAATTTTTAAAACTGTTTACTTTTTAAACATATATTTCTCAGGCATTGACAGTTTAGGTAACTAAACTGCAGCATCTCGTTATGAGCCTGAAATGTCATCTTAATGAGTCGCAATGTGGCAGATGCCACGTGGAGAAGGGTGGCCTACTCACCAACCCCACTACCTTCCCAAAAGTCTCAAAATAAAACGATAACAGAACTGGCTTGAGACTTCCGGTGACGTCACCAACCAGGATGCAAGGGTAAAACCTAGCTCTGCTGATCCTTGTGACCGGGAGCTCCTGCCACTCTTGAGGACTGACCTTTTCTTAAATCTGTTGCAACAGTTCTTCCATTTCTTAGCCTAATCTATCCTTTGCAGTTTCTAGTCCATAAGGTTGGCCATCTATGGGCACCCCCTTCCCTTTCTTGACACTGCTATAGTGTCCTTTTTAATTTTCATTTTCCCTCTTAGGTCCTCGTACAGGGAGGTTATTGTGGTGACCTCCAAGTATATGTAAAAAAGGTTGTGTTTATTGTTGTTGAATTTAGTATGTAATAGCACTATTATAAAATACTTTAATGTACTGTATATACCTTATGTTTATGAAACCTGTAAAATGTTTAAAATATCAATGCACTTGGTGTTTTGATAATGGTAAAAAGTACTAGGTGACTATTATAGAAATTAAGCTAGTTGTGCTATTTAAAATGCATGTAAATTGTTGTAAACTTAACAAGCCAGAAATGTCACGGTGATGTTCATATATCCCATGATGCATTGCATTATGGAAGTATGTATGATGTTATAATTCTTTGAAACTTGATTTGTTGCCAGTGCCCTTTGGGGTAGACCTTCTTTCAGTGATTCTGCATTGAGATTCTTTGTCTATAGCTTTTTTTTTCTTTTTGAGCCCCCACTACCCAAGGAAATGGAGCTTGCATAGGGGTGGTCGCTACATCTCAACTAGTGAATGGGATCAGAGATCAGTGTCAGTAGGTGCTGGGTAAGTGCAGAGAAAGGACATACATAGTCTGTTGCTGCAAACTGATGTACTGAAGAAGGAATATGGCATTGCAGAAGCTTATTTCCTGTATTTTAAATAAACATCACACAGAGATTGTGTGTTGAACCTGAAGTTCGGTGTCTGGTCCATCTGTTATCCCGCAACCCCTCCACAATCCTGGGCTAAAAACAGACTCTCACAAATAAAATGCAAAAATAATCAAAAAAGAATATCAGGGAGAGCCACAGCATTGAATGGGAGGCAAAAAAAGAAGGACTGTACGCACCCCCAGAAGCTAGGATTCATCAGGATTCTCTCGCCCTTCATTAAGCTCTGCAGAAATTCAACCAGACATGGCGGCTCCAAATGGGGCCTCCTCTCAACAACCCAGCAATGCTACCATTCTAGCAGAGTTGCAGAAATTCAGGACTGAGGTTTGTACTTTCTGGTCAGAATTAACTACAGAAATCAGTAAACTTTCATCTCGTGTTACTGAGGTGAAGCACAACATACTGAATTAGATGATCAGACTGACAGGCTGGAATGCATGGTAGTGCACTTGCTAGATGAGCAACATGCTTTAAAAGAGAAATGTGAGGATTTGGAAACCAGATTGCGCAGGAATAATTTGAGAATACATGGGTTCTAGGGACATGGATATGTTGTTCAATCCACACTTATTGGCAGGTTCCTTGCCGCTTTAATTGTCGCCGGAAGGTCTTCAAGCTGGCTCCTCCTACCCACCCAGGTGGTAAAACTCTCGGCTCTGCCCCATGACTCCATATCTTCCTTACCACTTGGAAGCTCAGGTTCCCTCCTTAGCGTTCTGCGTTTTAGCCTGGATCCTAACTCTTCGGTTCGTCCGAAATTGGTTTTGAAGTTTTCTAAACTTCGGTCTTCATCTTCCCTCGCGGCTGCAATGGACAAATCTATTCCCGGCTTTCAGAGGTGCCCCTGTGGGCAGAAAATGTCCAGGATGGATCCGCACTCCATGTGCGTCTACTGCCTAGGCCTAGATCACGACCCACAGGCCTGCGAGTTGTGCTGCTGTTTCTCGGCCAACGTCCTGGATGATCACGCTGCCCGATTGAAGCTCGGGCACCCTGAGAAGCGTTTTCCACCAGTAAAATCAAAAGAGGCTCGTTGGGCAGTGTCCGCGGCGGCTGGCTCGGCTGAGCAGCTCGAGCAGATGATTGCCCTCGAGGAGGAGGCGGCCCAGGCCGCATCTTCCTCCTCCTCGGTCGCAGCATTTATCCCGCTCTCTCCGAGTTCCTCGTATACGGCTTCATTCAAGGAGCTTTGTCAGTCCCTTTCCACGAAGGGAGAGGGGCCATCAGGACATTCTTCTCAGCCCAAGAAGAAGGAGTCGAAGGGTAAGTCCCACCGTCGGCGTTCGTGGGAGCGGGAGAGGTCCCCTTCCCCGGACAGCCGACCGTCGACTTTGGTCGAAGTTGCGGCTGAGGCCGCTGGCTTCACGGTGTCCCCGTCAGGCCAGCCTGCTGAGACTCTCGTCGACGCAGTCGAGATTTTTCTCGATCCGTTAGACGGGCTGTCGACTGGCAAAGCCGACAACCCACTTTCACCGGTTCCTCCAGTGGATGCCGAGGACCTGCCTGCGCCTTCAAGGCCGCAGTCCCCGGTTAAAGTGCTCGAGCCGAGGGAAGAGCGGGTGTCCCCCACCCCTTCCCAGACCTGCCCTCGGTCTCCCCCAGGGTCTCGGTCTCGGACTTCATCTCAGTCAAGCCGTTCCTGCCGACATCGGCGGTCTCGGTCTCAATACCGAAGTAGAGCGGCGACACCGTTCCTCCTCGTCCTCTTCCTCGGATGAGGGGAGGCTTTGGCGTAAATTATGTCGGCGCTACGAGGAGCTTATGTGGCAGCAGTTGCTGTTCTCCGGGTCTAAGCCGACTCCGGTCCAGACCCCGGCCATCAAGTGGCTGTCGCCTGAACGACCGAAGCAGCCACTCGCCCCAGTCGAGTTGCCCGTTCCAGGGCCGGTTGCTCGGCCAAAACCAGCTGCTCCACTGATTGTAGTGGAACCTCCGCCTCCACATCCGAAGTCTGGGGCACCAACCAAGGATTCTCGGTCGGGTCACGGCCTGCCCCACAGGTTGTCGGTCACCCTCACTTCCGACCATCCTCGGCAGGTAGAGGGTGGCTTAGGGCCGAGGCAGCTCTTCGCAGACTCTTCGGAATCCGACGACGACTCCTTCCTGTTCTCCAGGCAGGTCGACCTGGAGTCCTCCGGGGGCCAGTCATTGGACGATAGCCCATCGTTCTTCTTGGGTCTGCTTCGACTCATCTCGGAGTCCACCGGAATGCAGCTCGAGCCCATGTCCAAACGGGCCAAGTATCCCCTGACGGAGATACTGGACCGAGGGGATACCCCCACGGAGGCCTTTCCGGTGGCTGAGGCCATTGTCGGCCCAGCCTTGGAGCTTTGGCAGCAGCCTGCTTCTAGTCCTGCGCCCTCGGCCAGGATAGCCAGGAAGTATGCGGTCCCTACCGGCTCTTTGCCTGGTTTCTCGGAGCACCCCTCTGCCGAGGGGTTAGTCACCGACAGCGTTTTCCGGCGTTCTGGTAACACTCGGGATGTGGATAAGCCCCCCGACAAAGAGTCCAAAAAGCTGGACTTTGCCGGGTGCAAGGTGTACGCTGCATCCTCCCTTGGCCTCCGACAGGCCAGCTCGGCCGTGCTGATGGCACACTTCTCCCACGCCCTCTTGGACTCCCTGGATGAGGTCGTCCCTCATCTCCCGACCGACCTGCAGACCACGGTCCGCCAGGTATGGGACCAGGGTAGGGCGGTGACGAAGCAGCAGCTTCAGACTGCTCTGGACATAGGTGATTCCTGTGCCAGGTCAGTAGCAGCCGTGGTGGCCATGCGCCGCAGGGCGTGGCTGAGGATATCCACTTTCACGGCGGATACCCAGCACAAGTTGGCGGACGTCCCCTTCTTGGGGATTGACCTCTTCGGCCCTGGAGTGGAGGGACACCTCCAGTGGATCGAAAAGTCCAATGCCACCCTGGACTCGGTCACCTCCGCCCAGAGGGACAAAGGCCGCCATCAGCAACAGCAGAAGTCCTTCCGTCCTTCGGCCCCTGCATCTCGACCGGCCCAACAGCACCAGCAACAGGGCCAGCAGGCTCGCGCTTGGCATCCCAAACCCACACCGGCGGCTTCCTCCAGCAGGAAGCAAGGAGGTAAAGGCCCAGGAGGTCCCTCGGCTGGTTCTTCCTCCAAGCCTGCCCAGTGATGGGTTGAGGGGTGCCACCCCAAGCCTCATCACCCCCCCCGGGTTCCCTCCCATGGGGGCACGGCTCCGCCACTTCCTTTACGCCTGGTCCGCTATCACCACGGACCGCTGGGTGTTGGAGGTGGTAGGAAAAGGCCTGCCTCTGGAGTTGGAGCAGGCTCCAACCTTTCGCGCCGTCGCCCCTTGGGGTCCGCAGCCTCGCTGTCGACTCACCGAGCTGATATTGCCCAGCTCCTCGAAAAAGAGGTGATCAGGAAGGTGGCGGATCCTCCTCCAGACCCGGGGTTTGTGTCCAGGAATTTCCTGGTCCCAAAACGGACGGGGGGCTGGCGCCCCATTCTCGACCTGCACGACCTGAACAGGTTCCTTATGTCTCGGACCTTCAGGATGGTCACTCTGGCTCAGATAATCCCATCCTTGGAACGAGGTATGTGGTTCTGTTCCTTGGACCTCCAGGATGCATTCTTTCACGTCCCAATCCGTCCGTCTCATCAGAGATTCCTCCACTTCAGAGCGGAGGGATCCCTTTACGAGTTCCAGGCCATGCCCTTCGCCTCTCCCTAGCTCCCAGGGTCTTCACCAAATGCATGGCAGTGGTGACAGCATTCCTGCAGCGCCGAAGGGTCCAAGTGTACCCCTACGTGGACGACTGGCTGATTGCAGCCCCCTCCAGAGTGGAGGCGGAGCGGTCCAGAGGTCTGGCCCTCCAGGTTTGCTCTCAGATTGGCCTCCTCATCAACGAGACCAAGTCTGAACTCGTGCCGAAGCAGGTGATACTCTTCATCGGGGCAGAGCTCGACTCTCTTCGAGCCAGAGCTCGGCTCCCGGTGGACAGGGACAAGGTTCTTTCCTCCTTTGCCCAATCATTTCTGGTTGGGCAATCGTGCCCTGCCCGGGACTTCCTGGGCCTCATGGTGGCCTGCACCAGCGTGGTCCATTGGGCCCATTGGTACATGCGTCCCCTTCAGTGGGGACTGGCCAGCCAGTGGTCACAACACTGCGATCCGTTGGACCAGCCCGTGACAGTGACCCAGGAGATGTGGAACGCTCTCCAGTGGTGGATCGTTCCGGCACATCTGCAGGAGGGCATCCCGTTCGTCCGCCCGAGCAGGCGGTCTCTCTATCGACCGATGCATCTCTGATGGGTTGGGGTGCCCATCTGGGGAGCACAGGCGCCTGCGGCCTCTGGTCCCGGAGTCCGATGCCATATCAACCTGCTGGAGCTCGGCGGTCCACCGCTCTCACCACCTTCGCTCCATTTCTCACGGGGTCAAGTGGTTCAGGTCAGGCAGACGATACCACGACCATGTACTGTCTGAACCACCAGGGTGGGATGCGCTCCATGCCGTTATGCAAGGAAGCTCTCCGCTTATGGTCCCTCGTGCGCAGCCTGGAGGCGGATCTCCTGGCCATTCACGTGGCAGGAGCCTCCAACACCCTGGCCGATGCCCTAAGCCGGATAGGAGCTGCGTCCCACGAGTGGTCTCTCCTGCAGAGGTAGTACAAGATCTGTTCTCCCACTGGGGCACGCCTCAGGTGGACCTGTTTGCCTCCAGGGAGAATGCGAAGCTGAGACTGTTCTATGCCCCTCAGCAGGGCTCGTTGCAGGGGATGCCTTCTCGAGGCCGTGGACCCCGGGCCTCTTCTACGCCTTTCCCCCATTTCCCTTGATCCACAAGGTGCTTCTCAAGGCGAGGAGGGACAAGGCACAGGTGATTCTGGTAGCCCCAGATTGACCCCGCCAGTTCTGGTATCCAGATCTCCTCAGCCTCAGCTCCAGGCTCCCGAGGTGGCTTCCAGCCCGCCCGGACCTGATCTCAGTCAACCAGGGGAAGGTATTCCATCCGGACCTTCAATCCCTGCACCTGACGGCCTGGTTCCTGAGCGTCTAGAGTTCCAGGCCTTGGGTCTTTCCGACGAGGTCCTCAACGTCGTTGAGGCATCCCGTAAGGAGTCGACCAGGAAATGCTACGCCTTCAAATGGAAGAGGTTTTCCATTTGATGTCAGGAGAAGGGCTTGGACCCTTCCGCCTGTCCCGTGGCAAGCATTCTGGACTACCTGTGGTCCCTTTCTCAGCAAGGGCTTCGGTCGACGACCCTTAAGGTGCACCTGGCAGCCATCTCTGCTTACTGGTCGCGGGCTGGGAAGCAGTCGGTGGCGCAGGAGAAGGTGGTCGGGCGCTTTTTCAAAGGCCTTGACCACATTTCTCCTCCGGAGCGAGAACCTCCACCTCCGTGGGATCTACTGCTGGTATTGACCAAGCTCATGGGCAAGCTTTTCGAACCGATGCACAGGTGCAATATTTCCCACCTGTCGTGGAAGACCGCCTTCTTGGTGGCTATCACGTCGGCCAGAAGGATGGGAGAGCTCCAGGTGCTTTCCATCGAGTCTCCTTATCTGGTCTTCCACAGGGACAAGGTTGTTCTGACCCCACCCGAAATTCCTTCCGAAGGTGGTGTTGGAGTTTCACCTTAACCAGGTGTTGACTCTGCCGGTGTTCTACCCCAGTCATACCTCGGAGGCCGAATATAGGCTCCATACTTTGGACCCTAGACGAGCACTCGCTTATTATAAGGAGCGGACGGCTGAAGTTCAGGGAGAGGTTCGCCAGCTGTTTGTCACCTATGCTGAAGCCGCCCCTGGCAGACCTGCAGCCAAGCGGATGATAAGCAGGTGGGTCACCTCCTGCATAGAGCTCTGCTATAGGTTAGTGGGCATGGAGCTTCCCAGAGGGATAAGAGCTCATTCTACCTGCCATACCGCTGCTTCGGTAGCTACTTCCAGGAATGTCCCTATCCAGGATATCTGCAGGGCTGCTACCTGGAAGTCGGCACATACTTTTATTACCCACTACCACATCGACCTTGAGTCGCGCCGGGATGCTGGTTTTGGGGCCTCGGTTCTCCAGTCTCTTTTTCCCAAATAGGTATCGGGGGTGTGCACCTTGCCTCCCTCCTCCCGAAGAACTGCTAGGAGTCTGCCAATAAGTGTGGATTGAACAACATATCCATGTCCCTAGAAATACAGGTTACTCACCTGTAACAGGAGTTCTAGGAATGGTATATGTTGTTCATCCTACGACCCTCGACCTCCCGGCTTGAGCGCTTTGCCGGGCTTCCACGGCCTAGATCTGGCGTCATGGGGCGGGCCGAGGTTTACCACCGGGTGGGTGGGAGGAGCCAGCTTGAAGACCTTCCGGCGACAATTAAAGCGGCAAGGAACCTACCAATAAGTGTGGATGAACAACATATACCATTCCTAGAACTCCTGTTACAGGTGAGTAACCTGTATATTCTGGAGAACGAAGAATGGAGAGAGATTTTAAAATTTGTAGAGGAGCTCCTCCGCGACTCTCTGCAGTTAGACCCAGCTTTTAAATTCGAAGTTTTTAAACTATACAGCTAAACAAACTATCCTTACCAGAGCCTGGAGAATGAGGGATACTAAGTGTAAAGGAAAGCGAATTTATTTTGACAACGATTACTCCCCATCTTTTTCATCCAAGCGCAGGACCTACGCTCCAATACTCCATCTTTTAAAGCAACAGCAACTAAAATTTGATACTCCGTACCCTGCTCGAATAGTCGTCATGTTTCTAGACGGCCCTCAAACCTTTGAGACAACAGATGAAGCAACAAAAGCTCTTCAACTCAGGGGCCTGGTTCAATCCACCCAGGAAGATGCCTCACTCAGGAAAACTCAGCAAGGCCTTTGCAATGCTGTTTGGGACACTGCTAGGGATCCGGGTGCCAGAAAGTGTCAAGCAACCCTAGAGGATGTGAAAAAACTTTTACAAAAATGTCAGTGACCTGCAACTGAGTGAGTGGCGAGAGAGGTTCTGCAAAGACTTAAAAACTGGTAACTTGATGCAGAGGTGACTCTGCATACAGGGACTACACAATGCAACTCAGGGAAGTCTGCTTGGGGTGGGGACATTGGAAAATGGAAATCCTGCTTATATTCCCAAGCTTATAGATGGGGAAGGGGGGAAGGTTAGTGAATCAGAAGGATGTTTCTGAATTTCCCTTGGATTATCTCTACCCCCAAAAAAACAAGCTTGCTGATAGTCCTCCCATAGTTGTTGTTTAATTATTCTATAGCCCAGGAGAGGCAGCATGACTTAATGCAATTTTGTGTAGCGTTACATGCCCACCTGACCATTATAAGGTCAGAAATCCATCCCTAAATGGTCGACATATCCATAAGGCCTTACTGGAAATGAGGCACATAAGGACCATTTCCTGGGGGTCTCTGTTCCTCATTTTTATTTCCAGTGTGGCCTGCTGCACCACTAGGTACCAGGGAAATAGTGATGCTGGGGGCCCTTTGCATTGCCTTGACACTTCCCCTCAGGACGCATACATCTGCCCCTTCAAAGGAGAGGTATCTGTCCTCTCCCTACCTTGGGAGCCGCTTACATTTTCTGCCAGGTTCAGAGACCTGTTAAAACAGGTACAATTTGCTGGTACAAAAAAGTTGATGCCCTGTTGGCATTTGATTATTTTGGCAGGCTTAAAAGTAGTGAGCGTCATGTATAATGTTAAAATGCAACAGGCCTGCACATGTTTAGTTGTTATAGGCCTAGTACCACATTTTTTAGATCCTTGTGTAGTTTTAAACACTTGGACAGTGTTATGGTGTTTGAATAGAATAACAGGCGGACATAATTCACTTATATCAGTGACAGTACATAAAGCAATTAATAATACAATATTATTGAGCATAGGGGTGAAAAGGCATAAGTACGGTAGGAAGGGGATATATTGTATTTTTAACATGCAGGAAATATGCATACAGGGACTGATCAGAAGTAGATATGGCTAAGTCAATTTTGATTTTATCTTTAAATGTGAATGGGATTGGTAATCTGATAAAGCGCTCTTGATTATTTCAGTTATTCAGAAAAGAGAGACCGGGGGCTTATTATGCTGCAGGAAACCCACATGTCCTCGGACGAACATAAAAAATTTCAGAGGTGTTGGTATTTTGTAGTAACTGAATCATCCTATATGGGTGGGAAAAGGAGAGGGGTGATAATTCTACTCTCACAGGAGGTGCCCTTTGAAAAACAAAGTGAGATTAGTGACCTGGAGGGCCGCTATGCCATAGTGAGGGGCAGGCTGTACTCAGGACCTGTTACCCTGGCATCTGTTTCCCTCCTGGGTCAGGGAAGCCCTTAACAGTAAAATTCTTCGTAGATTTAATGTCCCTCATGGAGGAACAGTTGCTGCTGGGGGGGGGAGACTTGAATATCACTTTAAACCCCTCTTTGGCTGCTGATACCCCTCTGGCCCATAGATCTAACACTCTCCAAAATACACAAAACAAACCATTACTTCTCTGGGCTTGGTGGACACCTGGAGACATCTTTTTCCTAAGACAAAAGAATACACCCACTGGGCCCTGCACGTGGGAAGTGGGGCTCGACTGGACTACTTTATAACCACGGTCGAGCATTTAGACTCCATTTGTGATGTATGGCATGGGATCACCTTCTTATCGGATCATGCTCCCTTATATCTCAGGGTGGACTTAGGGGCGCAATATAAGCAAACCAGTTGGCACCTGAACCTTGCCCATCTTAGGGACCCAGAGTTCCTTGAATTGGTCCAGGAGGCTGTACCTAGAATTAAACAAGAAAACACGCAACATTCAGTTGCCCCCACAATTCTGTGGGATACTTTAAAAGTAGTATTAAGAGGAGAGATAATACGATTTTCTGTCATTAAAAAAAACCAGAGGGGAAAAAAAAACACATAAAGACCTGCAGGAGGAGCTATTACATTTACAGCATTGGCCAGATCAAAAGGACCCCACAATACGACAACGATTAAGAACTGTAAAACAGAAGCTACAAAAAATAGACCAATTGGTACAATAAAAACTATTTTATCTAAAGTTGGCATCGTGAGGGGGGACCTAAGGCCTCCAGAAATTTTGCAAGAAAAATGAGAGAACAGAGAACCAGAGCGAACATAACCAGCATTGTAGATCCTAAAACAGGGAGATTAGCAAAAAGACACTAGGAAATTAGACTTATTCTACAGCGGTTTTACCACAGGTTGTACACTAAAGAAGAGGAAATTCCCCTAGACAACATCAAATCATATTTACAGAGTTTACCAATACCACGAATCAGCCCACTACAGGCTGAAGCCATGCTGGCGCCAATCAAAGAGGGAGAACTACTCCATGTTCTAAAAAAAAAAGCTCAGACCCTGAAGGCACCAGGTCCAGATTGGTATCCCTCTGAATGTTATTACAAATTCAAGAACCTGCTACTACCCATATTACTCCCGGCCTTACATGCAGTCCAGGAGGGAAAACCCCCTCCACCCACATGGCAGTATGCCACCATATCAGCCATACTTAAACCCCATATAGATATTAAACACCCCTCTTCATTTCGTCCTGTTTCAGTGCTAAATTATGATTACAAAATGTTCATGTCAGCCATGGCCTCTAGAATAGACCATTTACTACCAGCTGTCATTGACCCTGATCAAGTGGGCTTTATTAAGGGCAGACAGGCCCAAGATGCCATAAGGCGTGCACATTTCTTAGTAGATTATGCCATAGAAAGACAAATCCCTTAAGTGATACTGGGGTTAGATGCTGAAAAGGCATTCGACCGGGTCAGCTGGTCCTTTTTATGGCAGACTCTAGAGCACTTTGGATTCCTGGAACAACTTATAAAACAATTAGAAAATATTTATGCCTCCCCTAAAGCAAATGTTAAGTAGATGGGGCACTTTCAGATACATTCCAACTCTCTAGGGGCACCCGCCAGGGATGCGCATTGTCCCCAATGTTGTTTGCTCTATATCTCGAACCCCTGGCTATTGCCATCAGATCTTCTCGGGACATAGAGGGCCTTCCATTGGGAGGTCACCCGCACAAGATATCACTATTTGCTGACGATATTCTGCTGGCTCTTACCGAGCCTGAACAATCCATCCCAGAGGTATGGAAGCAGCTACAAACATTTGGTAAGCTAGCAGGATATAAAATTAACAAATCAAAAACCGAGGTATTGACTTACAGTTCTGTCCCTCCCTCCCACTTCGAAAAAGACTTCCCCTTTAAGTGACACAGACAAGAGATGAGATACTCGGGAATAAAGCTCTCCCCCCATAGCTTGCCATGTAATTGTAATTTTCCTAATTTTACTGTCTGGTAGGCTTGTCTAGTCTGTGCCAGAAGCCGCCCTCCTGTGAGATTCTCTGGGGCTCCCAAGTGAGGTTCGCGATATCATCAGGTAACACTGATGCCTCGCATTATGTCCAACCCCGGATGTTCATACGAGTCTCTGGGGGCTGGGCAGAGTGGCCTCGCGTATCGGTGTATTCATTGTAACTCGTGAAAAAAGGGCTGCACTTGCGGGCACTTTAAAACGAGCATTCCCACAGTCCCAAGCCTCTTTCTTTGGTAGCTGGCGTCTGACAAATATCTTTTGTCCCCGAGGAGAGACCCTGTTATGTCGCGATTCAGCCAAGTGAGAGAGAGAGACCGAGGTTACATGGTATGGCAGAACAGGTAAGCAAAACTCCATGGGCAGTTGTGGTCGTGGTTGAGCAGAGAATGTCTCCTTGGTACTGTTGGGCTCAAATGTGGGAAATCATTGCAGACTGGAGGACTGAGGGTCAAAAATCAGCTTGATTTACCGACCGGAAGGGGGGCTCATTACAAGCAAGCGGCCTGCTTCTAACATCTGAGCTGTAAAGACGGTGAGCTACTTGTTTTAAATTATTATGATTTTTCTACTTGCCTATAGAAGACTTTTTGGTTTCTTTTTATTTTGTGCAGCCCTTCCATAGGGAATGGCAGTTGTCTTTTTGTCTTTGGGGAGCACATTGCAAGTACCCATACAATTTATTGCTCACTTTGCAGGTAAAGGTGGGGGCAAAAAGTGTTTAGACCTGGGGGAACCCTTTTATGGCAGTAATCATGCACAACTGGATGGTGGGTTAGTCAACTCTGAAACATTTTACATTAATTTGACCTGATCTACAGTTTTTCATGATGCCATCTGCAGCAGGGTAGGTGTGTCTTTAGTTTATTCTGCTGCCTGTCTTGTTTTGGGGGTGTTCATGCCACATGGCTTAGGCCTTTTGTTTGGAAGCCAGCTGGGGGTGTTGGCCTCGATCGGACCATTTGGAAACCTAAAGATCCACTTTTGGGTTCCAGATGGTCTGATAGAGCCACACCAACTAACTAAACAAAACCTGACTGTGTGGGCTGATGTTAGTTTTTGTTTGGGGGGTGGCATTGTTTCTTTATTTGTGACTAACAAGTTAAGCAAGCATTTGTAACATCTTTATAAGGCCATTACCTAATCCCAATGCTGAACTTTTTTTTTTTTTTTTCTTTTCTTTTCTGATTGTGTGATTACCTGTAGGCGGGGGATGCAGGCTTCCATTTTGTTTGCAGGCGGATGGATGCAGGCTTCCATTTTGTTTGCAGGCGGATGGATGCAGGCTTCCATTTTGTTTGCTTTCTGATAAATGTCTGTTATGTCCATAGTGACATTGACCACTTCTTGCCTCAAATGTTTTGACCATAGTGCTGTTTAAAAGCAATTCTTGCATCCCATGTCTTGGCCAGCACCACATTAGCCATTTTGTGCGTCATTGCATGGCCATCGCGCTGGGAACCTTTTCTTGAGTACATGTCTTGGCCATTGTTCCGTTAGCCACTTTGTGCATAATATGTCTTGGCCATCACACCGGTAACCTTTTCTTGAGTTCATGTCTTGGCCATCGTTCCGTTAGCAACTTTGCGCATAATATGTCTTGGCCATCACACCAGTAACTTTTTCTTGAGCTCATGTCTTGGCCATCATTCCGTTAGCCACTTTGTGCATAATATGTCTTGGCCATCGCGCCGGTAACCTTTTCTTGAGTTCATGTCTTGTCCATAGCACCATTAACCACTTTGTGCGTCATATGTCTTGGCCATAGTGCCCATAACCACTTTGTGTGTCATATGTCTTGGCCATCGTGCCAGTAACCTTTTCTTGAGTTCATGTCTTGGCCATAGCGCCGTTAACCACTTTGTGCATCATATATGTCTTGGCCATAGTGCTGGTAACCACTTTGTGTGTCATATGTCTTGGCCATAGTGCCGGTAACCTTTTTTTGAGCACATGTCTTGGACATAGTGCCATTAACCATTTCCTGTCTGGACATGTCTCTTCCGTCATATCATAAGAAGTCCAGTGACAGCAGCATTCTTATAACTCTTCCTTTTTCAATCAGCTTGTGTTCATACAGACTTCGAGAATCACCTATTCAAGAATGGAATCAAGAAGAAGGCCCTGTATGTCCGCTGCAGCATTGCTCAATGAGATGCCATGCAATACTCGTACTGCTCTGACCCGAAAGGAAAAGAGTCAGCTATACCGAGACAAGATCAAGACATATGATACACGCTATGCACGGTATTTGGAGAAAAATGCCACACGTGCACGTAAAAACAGACAGAACATGAATGATGAGCAACAGAAACATTACAACGAGATGGCCAAAGAGAGAATGAAAAGGTACAGGGAAGCACAGAAACTGAAGGAGTCAACAGCCGAAAGAAGTACTGGCCCAACAAAAAAATCAATGGCTAAAGAACAGGAGAATTTGTCACAGAGGGAGTATTGGAGGGAGAAAAAAAGGCAACAGTGAGCCAACATGACTAGTCAAAAGAGAAGACGAATAAATGAGAAGCAACTAAGATTGTACCATGAGAAACGAGCTGCTGCCGCTGCTGCTACCACTGCTACCACAACCACCGCCTTACCAGTGACCAGCACGACCACCACTGCCACCTCACCTTTAGTCATATCAGAAATAGAGCAATGTGTGACACCGACTGTGCGATATCATGCTTCTCTAAGAAAGGCTGTTGAAAGAGCACGAAAAGAATTGCCTAAATCACCCAAGAAATTCGCGGTCACACTTCAGAAAGTCTTGCATCAGTGTTCACCATCAAAGAAAGCTGCTCTGTCTGACCACGGCGTGCTTCCCAAAAGCAAACCTGAAGACAAATTGATATTTGTACTCACAGAAAAGTTGGCTGAGATAAAAAATCATCACAAGAAAAGAGAATGTCAGATAAGTAAAGAGTTCTTAAAAACAGTGGTTATATTAAAGAAATACAAGCTGCTTAGGACTGCGAACTCAACATTAGGAGTGAGTTGGAAGAGGCTCATGAGGGCATCTCGAGGTGAAAGTGAATTGAGCAAAGTCCGCACTGCCACAAGAAACTGTGAGTCGAATGGAGAAATTCTTTGAATACTGTGCCACACCCCTGCCACACAAAAAGGCTTTCTCTAAAAGGTCCAGCAAAACACGGTCATACCTAAATAAACCAATTAACTGTCTCCACAAGGAATTTGTACAGCAGTACCCAGACACACCACTAGGAGTGAGAAAATTTGGAACCCTGTGGCCAAGGCACATTAAACTGGCAGCGGAGCAGAAACTTGACCAATGCCTGTGTGAGTATTGTACAAATGCTTCACTGAAGCTTCAGGCATTAAGTCGTCTTGCAGACAAACATCAATTAACAGGCTGTAAAGTTGCAAATACTTACAGGGCAGTAGAAATAACTATATGTCCAAAAGTGCCATTTGAAAAATACTACTGGTCGAACTGCATAGAAAAAACTTGCGAAAAATGTAGCATAGACAATTTTGTGAAAGCAGTGGAGGGGCTAGTCCTGCAACATGGACAAGAAGAAGCAAAGTGGCAGGAATGGGACACAATCAAAGTGATGCACACCGTTAATGGCACACAAGTGCAAAAGTCACGGAAAGTGTTAAAAAAATAAACGCTGTACAGTCCATCAGCTAGTACAAGTAATAAAAGAAGATCTTTTGATTCTGGGCCGGCACTTGCATGTGGCAGCATGGCAGCAGCATCAGCTTAGATTAAGGAATTCACACCAAAGGAATGGGTTGTGATGGTGCTGAACTTTGCAGAGAATTACACCTGCAAACTACAGGATGACGTGCAGTCAGCACACTGGCATCATGAGCAGGCAACACTTCACCCTGTGGTAATGTACTACTGTTGTGAACATTGTGAAGCCACTGTCACAGAGTCGCTGATGTTCATCTCCAGCGATCTGAAGCATGATCACTATGCTGTGCAGCATTTTGTGAAAATTGCAACCTCTCACCTTATGAACGTGCGGGCATTAAACATAATTAAGCAAGTGCACTTCACTGATGGATGCGGGGCCCAGTACAAACCCAAATGGGCATATTATGATATTTCCTTGGCGACCAGACAGTACAGATTCCAAGTTGAGCAGGCTTTCTTTGGGTCACGACATGTAAAGGGCCCCTCAGATTGTGAAAGCGCAGTGGTAAAGTCTGTGGCAAGCATGGCAGTACAGACACGGCAAGCTCTTATTAGGAAGGCAAAAGAACTGTACAAATACTGCTGCAATAAACTGAAAAAGCAGCCTTCCACTGATGGGTGTACTCACTTTAGATGAACATTTTTCTGGGTGGGTGAAAGTGATATAAAAAGAGAGCCAAGAGGAGATATAAAAGCTGCGCCTGGGACACGCCTTGTGCAAAGTGTGAAGGGTATGGTGTGGTGGCCACAAGAAACTTAACATGCTTCTGCGTACACTGTATTAAGGAAGATAGGCCATGCAAGAACCGTAGTCATGTTGAAGACTGGAAAATGAAGAGATTAACCACTTCATCTGCATTTGTGCCAGCCACAGAAGAACCTCCCAGCACCACAGTGGCCACTGAAGCTCCTGCTTACTCCATAGCTGTGAATGTTGTATCAGGAAAGGCACACTCCACAGCTTCCCATGTCAATCCTTGTCCTGGTGTTGCTTCCAGTGCTCCTCCAGCTCCTGACACCACAACAGCAGCCACCACGACCTACAGTTCTGAAATGCTGCCAGATACAGGTATGGGAAACAATGCTCCCACATCAACTCTGTGCCCAGCTCCACAATCGCTCATGTCTGCTCCATCAACCAGCATCGCCACAGTTCATAAAAAGAAGAAAACATAATTAGGCACAGAACTTGTAGAGAGAAACAATTACTATGCGGTGTACTATTCCAAAGAATTTTTCATTGGGCAAGTGACTGCAGTGGATGAAATGAAAAAATTGTACTCCATGAAGTTCTGCAGAAGCGTGGGAGTGTATTCGCTTGGCCATAAAGGCAGGATAATGACCGTGTGGCAAGAAAAGGAATTTTTCATGGACCAATAAAGTTTGAGGAAGGAGATGGGCACTATGTGATGAAATCTGACGAATTACAAATAATCTCAAAAAAGTTCATCATGCTTCAACAGAGGTGGAATTAAGAACACTATATTGTATTATGCTGACCCTATAATAGATAAGGTGGACTTTGGGGAAATCATTAATTGGTGCACTGCAGTAGTTTTTGTAATTTCTATGCATAGTTTAATCCGTACTTATATTGTACTCTCATAGTGTAGTCTGTCATCATGGTATATTCTGTAGTTAGTCTTATAATTTAGTTTGTGTCATTCACTCTGTAATCAAGGATGATGCATTACCAAAAATGCTTCTATAAATGACATACTTTTTTATTAAATATGTAAATATGTGACTGTTCGTTCTAGTTTGTAGTTAGGTTTTAGTTAGTGGTGTTTTGTTGATTCGATATATTAAATTTAAATTAAATTTTTTGTGTAAGCCATTTAAATGTACAGTAAAACCTTTTTGAAACTTCAACTGCTGTTTCCCATCTCTTATTGCATGTGCTGTGGTAATTCAAGGTTCTTTGTTGCATTGTAGCATTAGGTAAATGTCCCCTGTTACATGTGCATCCAGAGGTTCATTAGGTAAATGTCCCCTGTTACATGTGCATCCAGAGGTTATGTTCCCAGTTACATGCGCATCCAGAGGTTATGTCCCCAGTTACATGCACATCCAGAGGTTATGTCCCCAGTTACATGCGCATCCAGAGGTTATGTCCCCAATTACATGCGCATCCAGAGGTTATGTCCCCAATTACATGCGCATCCAGAGGTTATGTCCCCAGTTACATGCACATCCAGAGGTTATGTCCCCTGTTACATGTGCATCCCCGGAGGTTATGTCCCCTGTTGCATGTGTGTAACCCCCTACAAATGGGGGTTCCTAAAAGCCTCCTAGGAGCTTGCCTAAGTGTTCCCCTCAATCGAATCCAACAGAAAAACAGCGCAACACTACGAGCGGGTGCTCACAGCATGAGGTGCAAACCTCAATACTTCACACAAAAGCCAAGGTAATGAGCACTCCAGGACACAGAAAAATATACTGCAAGTGATTTTAATCCAAATGGCAAGTCTGGACTTGCCATTTGGATTAAAATCACTTGCAGTATATTTTTCTGTGTCCTGGAGTGCTAAGTGTTCCCCTGCCTGCTGGCGTTCGGCGGTTAAGCCATTTGAATGGCACTGTGAGTGCTTGTAGAGCTTCCACATATTGTCTCTTTAAGAGCTATCCACTTGCAGACATAATTAATGTTTATGGGGAGGAACTAGTGTTTCCCTGCTTGAATCCCGCCTGAGCTGAGGTGTAATTGCTCCATTTTGCAGTTGCTGAAAGCGCAAAGGGAGCCCATCCGAAAGATGTAACTGTTTGCCTGTAATCATTTAGAGCATTAGTAATATTGCAGATTGTCTAACCTGCCTTTATTGCATCTGGGACTCTGTGTGTTGTGCCTCTCCATTTTGGACCTGAACTACTGTGCTGGGCCAGTTGGGTTTAGGGGAGCCCTAAAATGGAGACTGCTTGGGCCAGCCAGAACTTGGACTCTCACTGGAGCCGGATTACAAGGGGAATGTATGGCTAGTTATTATGGGAATTGTAGTTTGGACCTTGGCCCCTTTTTGCACCAACAGAGGGAACTCTGGAGTGATTGACAGCCGAATCCACCAACTGGACCTGTTGGAACCTAAGAGAAATGCCCTGAACTGAAGCTGGAGAGGCAGATCGTTGTTGGCAGTGAAAGGAATAGGAGCTCTGTATTTTCTGCGGTGTACAGTTTGCGAGGGAAGTGCATGAGGGGCCTTGACATCGGCCTGCAGCCGTTGTAAGCGATAATCGGACTGAATCCGAGTTCCTAAGGAGAAGGAAGGCTGAAGAGTGGAAACCAGGCTCACCTTGTAGAAGACTGGAGATATTGCTGAATCACGCTCGGTCTGTCAGGAACTGAAGCTGCTGTGCGTGCTCCCAGGTATTTTGCAGTAATTGCGATCGGGATCGAGGAGCAGCCTGCCTGGTATAGTACTTTCCTTTTACATATGAATGTGCGTAGTGCTTGTGGGGAATCGCTATTTCCTGTCCCTTGTACTGTGTGTTGAAGCTGGAAGCAAACCCCAGCTTGTCTCGGACTAAATCAGTTTGCTATCAACTGCCTTGGGATCTAGTCACAAGGACCTTGTCTCCATGCCATGTTGTTTCTGGCAATCCAGAAGAACATCCACCATCCGGTTCTCAGCTTGGGTATTGTGAGTACAAATCGGGGTATTCCCCTGCAGCCTGTTATCAATTACAAGTGTGTCATCTAATTCTTGTTGTTTCACTTCTTCATGGACTGAGCCATCCAGCTCTGGATTACAATTGGGTGTTGTGCATATATTTTCTTCTACAGGGCTCCATCCATCTGCACCTGCTGGCCAACCCCAGGCAACAGACCTGGCTAGCCCCCTCCCCCCAACCTGGGTACCCAGAGTGTGACTTTTCAGACCCTGTATGTGTGCACAATACTGTGATTTGAATACTGCCAATTAACCTGATTTTCCCCTTCCCGTGTTCCATTCCCCTAAATAAACCAGATTTGATGTTATTGAACTTTATACTGTCTGAAGTGTCAGTACCTATAGAACAAGCATTGTATTGGGTTGTAGATGTTGATTAACCTTGTTTTACAGGGGGTCCTCAGAGATGTGCTGCCGAATCAGTCTCGAGGGTAAGTGGTACTTTATGAGTGAACAGGGTGTATATGTGGGGTATTGGGTCTGTAACTCCTGTGTACTATGTGAGCCACTAGAGGGAATAAAAGGAGTTCACAGTGTCCCAGAGGGCTATGACCAAGCTAGTCTAACCACTATAAACCCCGACTTCTGGGTGGTGGCACCCGTCATAGAACCTAGGCCCCTCAACCTGTCAGTAGTCAAGCAGGCAGGGGTAGTAGCCCTTGGGATAGCGCCACCTGGGGGTTACATGCGCATCCCCAGAGGTTATGTTCCCCGTTACATGGCATCTTTTTAAATGTTTTTTCTCTGGTGACAGTGAGCGAGTTATCCCACAACATAAGGAATATTCATTAGGTGAGTACCAGCATACAGAAACAATAACATTTTTTGATAAATTAAGCATTTTAAAAAATGTCACCAATATCACAAATTGGTAACCCTTTTTCATGCAATGACTCTAGTACAAATCAGGACAGACAATACCACAACCATGTGGTACATCAACAAGCAGGGAGGCACTCAGTCCTCGGCCTTGTGCACAGAGGCCATGAAGATATGGTCTCTGACTTATTCCCTTCAGGCTTCCCTGGTAGCTGTGCATCTTCCAGGGAAGGACAACATTTTAGCAGATGCTTTCTGCAGAATTTCTCAGGGTCATCATGAATGGACTCTGAATCCTCTGATCCTACAGGTCATCTTCAAGAGGTGGGGTACTCCAGAGATGGATCTCTTTGCAGCCCCGGACAGTCATCAACTTCTTCTCTTCTGTTGCAGACCTCCTCTCCTAGGCTCTGTTCATCAGGATGCTCTACTATTGGATTGGACAAGCAGATTCCTGCATGCATTTCGTCCTTTCCCATTGATATTCAGGGTCCTGATCAAAATCAGATCTCAGCCTTGCAGGGTGATTCCAGTGGCCCCAGACTGGGCCCGACAGTCTTGGTATCCTCTACTATTGTCACTGTCAGCGACAATGCCTCTGTGTCTTCCCAGGCACTTCAGTCTTCTGACATCCTCCCGGGGGGAGGATCCTCTACTTCAGGCTCTCAGGCTCAAGGCCTGGCTCTTGAAGAGTTAGAATATGCAAGTCTAAACCTTTCTCAATCAGTCTTGGACATTCTAAAGGTTAGCAGGAAACCTGCTACCAGAAAGACTTACAACTCCAAATGGAAAAGATTTGGTTTTGGTGTTCCCAGATACGTGTTCAGCCAGAGTTGGCTGACATTGTTACTGTACTGGACTATCTGGTGCATCTTAATAGCTTAGGCCTCCGGTCTACTACTCTCAAGGTACATTTGGCAGCTGTGTCTGCCTTCCTTTCTGCTGGTAAGGGCTCTTCCCTAGCCTCTCATCCAGTCTTCAAGAAATTTTTCAAAGGCTTACTACATGTTAATCCTAACTTTAGGGAGCCTACCCCTTCTTGGGATCTTAATATCTGTATAGCACAGCTTATGCAGCCCCCTTTTGATCCTTTATCTGTAACAGAGCTGAAATACTTGACCTGGAAAACTGTATTCCTGCTAGTTGTTACCTTCGCCAGGAGAATAAGTGAGTTACAGGCTTTATCAGTGGAACCTGATTTCATTTCATTTCACAGGGATAAGGTGGTCCTTCAAACTAACAAAGTTTCTTCCCAAGGTAGTGTCAGACTTTCATCTGAACCAATCTGTCATTGCCTGTATTCTTCACTGACCATTCTTCCTCTGGGGAGAAAAGATTACACAGTCTCTGATGTGAAAAGGGCTCTTAGTTATTATGTGGAGCATACTAAGGCCCATAGGAATGGTTGTTCTCAGTTATTTCTCACTTATGGAGAAGTGGGAAAGGGCAAACCAGCCACCAAGAGAACTATTGCCAGGTGGATTGTCTACTGTATCCAGTTCTGCTATTCGAAGCTTGGAAAGGAACCTTTCTCAGGCCTGAGGGCTCATTCTACCAGAGGTACAGCTGCTACGCTCGCAGCAGCTAGAGATACACCTTTAGTGAAAATCTGTAAAGCAGCCACCTGGAAAACTGTTCACACATTTACCAAACATTACTGTCTGGACAGTCAGTCTAGAAGTGATGCTAGGTTTAGCAGAGCTGTGCTGCAGAGCTTATTCCCAAAATGGGTTCTGTGACTCCCTCCTCCTGGGGGGTACTGCTTGGTAGTCTGCATGTAGTCAGAATACAGCAAAACTTCATGTTGTTTGAAGAAAAAATTACTCACCTTAATAATGTTGTTTCTTCTAATGGAGTCTTGCTGTGTTCTGGCCTCCCTCCCCTCCTGGAACGTAGTAGTTTTGGGATGTGGGTGGGCAGGCACAGTGCTGCACCCCAGAGGTGTACTTGGCATGCCCTATCTTAAGGGTTTATTAGTATTGTTAATGTTTTAATTTCACTACCTACTTTGTCTTTATCTTATCCTTAGCTTTCTTTTTGGGGTTCTCGACTTGTCTTTTGACCCTAAAAACAATTTATGGTGGCCATTTGGTTTACAAAAAGTTTGAAACAGTTTCCACCTGTTAATTTGATTAGTTAGTGCTCGTAAGAATCTGACGGTTACACTTCAGAGTACTAGAGACAGAGGTTTGAAAACCGAGCTCAAGCTCAACGTTCTATGCTTCTGCATAGAGTTAACTCTTTACTCTCCAGGGCAGTTCAAGTGCTGGGGCTAACTGCATACAGTCAGAATACAGCAAGACTTCATTAGAAGAAACAACATTACTAAGGTGAGTAATTTTTTCTTCTGTCCCTCCTCCATTACTAGGCCCTGCTGTACTCATGCTGTCCGTTGGTTTTCCCTCAGGCTGAGGTTGCTTTTGTGCACCTTGCTGATTCTTTTGGCGAATAATCAGTAAGAACAGTACCGTTGTGTTCCTTGTACTGTCGGGAATAGGATTCCATCAGGAAGAAAGCTGTTTCTTAACTTTTTAAACTATTTTTTTTTTGTAAATTGTTGAGCTCGAGGAGCAGGCCTTCAACAGATAATATCCGTCCTGGAAGCTGGCTCTCCAGTGCCCATATATTCGTAGTTTGATTTACTTATGAAAACTATACATTGCACCAGGAAGCTCCAAAACTGCATTTCTTCCAGCATAACCTGTGGTACTGATAACCCTGGCAACTGTGATGTCACTGCATGGGGGCTGCTGCAGTGCATTCCATGAGGCACCATATGGGACCCAGTTTAAACTGTGGGACCCATTCTCGGTTACAGTTAGGCGGCAGTACAAAATGAGCACTTGCACTTGAAACTATTGTGCTGCCACCTGAAACTGCCATCCACAAAACTCTGCACGTATCTTAGGGAAGGGAAGGAGTAACATGCACCACAACCACCACTCAAGTGCATTGCATGGAGATCACCTTTCCAGATATTAGCAGATACAGTAAAAAATGACGCCCGCTAAGATCACAGCGTAAGCCATGTTTACAGTACTGGGTACACTGCCATCCTGCCAAGCTATGACCTGACTGCCCAAGTTATGAGTACCCCAGTGATGGTTCCTCAACCCATTGCCATGCTTCGTCTTGTGCTCCTCAGCACCAGACACTGGGCTGTTATATGGCCAGACTGCTAACGGTTGTACCCACACCCAACAGGAGTCTTATGCGGGAGGGTGAACTTCCACAAGGGTGGGGTTAAAGAAAAAGAAAGAGCCCCCTAGTGAAGCTGAATAATAGGCCATGCTTGGACCCTGGTTCCGTGACTGACTGCTTCCACCTTGGGTGGCCTGGGCTGTAGTTAAGGAGGACTGCTACCTTGCTAGACCAAGGCCAGGCCTGGTGAGCTTCACCCTAGGAGCAAGCCTACAGAGTTGAAAGAGGGTAAATGCCAGAGAAGTGGAGTTTTGGTGGTAGGCTGTTGAAACTGAATAGGGGCAATTACAGATTACCAGGTGGCATAAATAAATTACTTTGCACAAAGATCACTCGAAGTGGTGGCAACTGTGTTTGAAACAGCATAATTAGCCTGCACAGAGACTTCTCGACATGAGAGCACCTCGGATGGCAGTATACTTTATTTAAGCTGCACAAAGACCCCACAGAGTAGGAAGCAATCTCTGATTATACAAAGACCCCTTATTCCTGAGGGCAGCTCTAGTGATGGCAGAGTAACCAAACTGCTCTGAGACCTCTAAAGTTGAGGCAGCTCTGATTGCAGCAGCGTAACTGAATAGCACAGAAAACCCTCATTTGTGGGTGCAACTCTGGTAACAGTAGAATAGCCAAACTGCACATTGACACCTCAGTGAGGGAGCGATTCAGAAGGCAATATACATCATTAAACTCCGCAGAGACCCTCAAATGGAGCGATGGTAATTGCAGCAACATAATCAAAATGCAGAGACCCCACGTTCTTCAGAGCAACTCAGTGACCATAGATAACCAAACTGCTTTGAGATCCCTCATCGTGGTGGAAATTCTGAAGGACTCTGCAGTACATCACTAAACTGCAGAGAATCCTTAAGTGGGGTCTGCTCTTGATTGCAGTGGTAGAGTCAAACTCCACAGTAACCCCTCATTCCTGAAGCCAACTCTGGTGACAGTATATTAAGCAAACTGGTCAGAGACCCCTCAGTGTGTGGGCAACTGTGGTGCCAGTAGTACACAAAACTTCTCTGAGACACCTTCATGGAGGCAACTGTGGTGACAGTCAAGATCATTAAACTACTTGGAGACTCTTCAGTGTGGGGAACTCTAAAAGCAGCAACATAGCAACATTTACTTGCAATAAGATAACTTTATCAGAAACCCCTTTAAGTGATGACAATGCTGAAGGCATAAAGCTTAGACCATTACAGAGATCACATCAGTGTCTGCTCTGATACTGGGTCTGTTGCTACTATTTGGGTACCCTCCCACTGATGTTCCAATAGAGAATGGTACATGGGGTCTAAATTTTAATACACAAGATCAGTCCTTGTGCAGAAGGAAGAAGGTTAAGAATTTTTAGTATGCCCATCTAAACCCTAATGGTCTAAACAAAAAGACTGTAGGCAGCAAATCAAAAATAAATGTCATCACAAAACCACATGACTGTGCTGCTTCTAATGCAAGACACATTTTTGAGTTGTGCTTTCATTATTAACCCTTTTTATTTGACAATTTCAAGCCATAACGACAAGTACATATAATAGTACCATCAGTGGTTTTACGAAGGGTTAGTGGTACCCTACCTAGCGGCAATTAATTGAATCTATTTATCTTGCCGCAGCAGCCAGTCCCCACCCCCGCCCAAACCTGTGACAACAGGCCCAAATATCTGTCCTTTTGAAATGCGGCAAATCCCCAGACGGATGTGGCTGTTACCGCTCCATTTCTTGATTAAATACTGATCTTAAAATATTCACAGGCATATTGGCAGATGGACTACAAGACCACAACCAAAATAAATGTCACAGTAATCAAGCCAGATTCACTCAAGGTAGTTAAGGTAGATTCCTATAGGATAACATTTGTGACTTACTCAACGTTGATAAGGGTTGTCATTTTGCAAAAACCTAACCGGTTGTGCATGTTCCAGTAGGGTTGCGTTAACACATGTTACACTGTCATCTGCAACCGGTGCATGGCGTATGATTTTTAATTCTTAAAAGTTAAGTCCCAGGTGTTCAGATCTGGGTTTGGTTTGTTTTAACTGGTGGACCCCCTCCCAGAAACTCCTGTCATAGTGCTAGAAAATAAATCCTAATGAACTGCTATCTCAGCCTGCATTCATGTCACCAGTCAGTTACATTAAAAAAAGTTCACTGTTGTATTTTATGCTGTGCTGTCTCAGTTGTTCATGTCAGTTGTTTAGACCTTCCTTTCACTGCATGCCTGCATCCCAGATCATGCTTTCCCAGTGCTGCTGAGAAAGCATACTGAATTGCTACCTCAGCCCCATCCACGTCCCCAGTCAATAACATGAAAAAAAGAAATAAAAAGTTCACATGTACATCAACTGCAGGTTTTCAGTGGTAATTGGCTCACAACCCCGTGTAACCACGAACTGCTTCAGACTCAGAGTTGTGGACCGAAGTACAGGAGCTCTCTGGGTTCACAATAAAATCAAATAGATTTGTTAAACTGTGCTTTGAACAGGCTTATATTAGATGAGTGGTTGTGCTCAATGCGAGTTCAATTGCAGGTGCCTTTACTTTGAAATACTGAGGTATATTCAAGGCAACGACTTGCCCCTGTAACAGCCTCCACGACAACCACCACACGATTACAACTGCCTTACAGAAGGCTAAGACACAGTGTGAACATGTAATGTTTCCAAGGCAACCAGACAAAGCGACAAGCACTCTGAACAGCATTCTACAACAAACAAAGTAATAGACAAAGTGGACGGATTACATAAAAATGTAGGTTTTGCTAAATGATCGTAGACAAAAAAGGAACATCTATTTAATTCACTGATCAATAATTAGTATAGTAGTAAGATTCAACCAGGGGTTCGACTAACAGTCAATCACCCCTTGGGGCAATATGGCACTCGGCTGCACCTCATGCCACATTACGCCCCAAGGGGGTGATTAACAGACTCTTGATCTAACCCCAGGTCATATTTTATTGCTTAATAATTACAGCACAAAGACAGATGGCCTTCCAGTTGGCCATTAGTATGAATGTTGAGAAGGCCTTCGATAGGGTGAACTGGCTGATGTCACTTCAAGGGGGAGCTCTTCCATCAGGTTACACCATAAGGACTGAAACCGGCAGGCACCAGGACCCCACGGAAAACTTCTAGCTAGCAGTCTACAGTGGAGGACCACCCCCGACGTCGCCTATGGCATAAAAAAGGGTGGTCCCCCAGCACCACCTCAATTCTTTTCCTGCAATTGAGCTACGCACATCGGCTCCACGGACGCTTTCTGCTCTAGTCGACCATCATTTGTACCGCATGTTCAGTGCTTTTTAATTTTTTCTTAAGTACTTAACCTCTATTCTCTGTATGTCTACTTCCTCATCATCATCTATCGAGCGGCACCAGTCAGAGTGTGCCTGCGGCAGGCAAATACCGTCAAAAGATGGACATTCGGCCTGACTCTTGTGTATGGGCCCAGACCACAACACCGGGCCCGCCAGTATTGCCAGAAGTTCAACAGCAGGACTAGGATTGGCTGCCAGAAAGCCCTCAAGTTCTTGCTAGAGAAAAAAATGGCAGACATGAAGAAGGAGGAGACCAAGGGGAAGGGTTCATCATCTTCTCCCTCAGGGGCTTCAACTTCCTCGGATCACCATAAGTAGTCGGGGAACCATCACCACAAGGAGAAACACAAGAACAAGGATTCCCGCTCTCGGTCCCTGCACAAGTTGGGCTCTGGGTCCTCCTCCCAAAGAAGGACAGACTCGTCTACCCAGGCCATTCTCACATCCAGGCTACCTGTGGTCAAGCCTCCCGCCCTGGTACTGACATCTGGCAGAGGCTCTTCTGGGTCTAGGACTAGGTCCTCAGCCCTCCAGCCCCTGAAGCTTCTGCTCTCCTCTCCTCTCAGTCCTCGGGCCTGCAGCCAGGTGGCACACACGGTTCCTCCTCGGGCGGCTGGGTCCCTACCTGTCGTCCGACTGGCCAAGACATCGTCCAAGTCGGCCACTGCCTTCAGCACGGATTCTATGGACCGACGCCAGGGACATAAGCTCACCTCCCCTGGGAGAGTGACTCCTCTGCCCCCCTTGGGACCTAGCTCCCCTCGACGAGCCTCTCCAAAGCAGACGCTGGCTGCTACCCTGGACCGTCATTAGAATACACCTGTTTCTTCAATGCCAGTATCCCCGGCATCTGTTCCAGCGATCTCTAACCCAGCATTGCTGGATCCACGTATGTCAGTGGCCGATGAACGACCAGAACCTAGTCCGGCACTGCCATCCGATCAACCGACGACACCGGATGACTGTTCCTTGGTACCACTGACGCCACATGCTCCCAATCTACAGACTTCAGCACCGCCTCAAGGCTCGACACCAGGACCATAGTCTCCCCCGACACCGGATGCTCCCCTAAAGAGCAGGATCCCGCTGTCTGACGTAAAGGATCTCTTTTTGTCCTGGTGGAACACCATAAAGGGTGACCTTCTTCCACCAAGACTTTCCTCACTTGCTGAGGAGCCTACACCCTCTCAGGTACCTCCAAAATGGCCTACCCCTCAACCCAAGGAACCCACTCCTCAGTTGAAGGAAGCCACCCCGCTGACTGAGGACTGAGAGAGAAGTCGTCATGGTCGTAAAGGTAGGAGATGCCACTCCTCCTCCAGATCATCGGAGAGGCACTGACTTCGCTCTAGGGGTCGTCTATCCCAGTGTTCATACACTAGATCTACATCCACTGAGGATTCAAGCTGCAGCTCGTCCTCCTCCTGAAGATCTTCCTCCCCGGGGGGGCTCCTTCCCCTCCGGATCATAAGGACTCTCCTATGTCTCCGCCTGATGATCCATCTTTCATGGACATCATGTGGCACATCCAGAACAACATAGGGTGGGATGTAGAAGATCTGGATCCTGAGAGGTGCCGCTGGCTAAGTACCTCCGCCAGAAGGATCCGAAACCTGTAGTAGTGCCACCCCTGATAGACACCTTCCAAGATGTCACCAGGACCACCTGGAAGCATCCGTCTACTTCTTCTGCAATACCCAAGAAATCAGACCACCTTTTCAGGGCCCCCATGGGAGAACCGTTTTTGGGCAAACAACCCCTGGTGGACAGTATGGTGATCACAGCTGCCCACGACAGGGAGAAGCGACCCAGACACCTGAGCACTCAGCCTCCAGACAAGGAGTCTAAACAACTGGACCAATATGGCAGGAAGATATATGCCTCTGCCACTTGTACCATATGCTCCCTTAATTTTCTTGCACACATAGTCCAATATCAGAATACCCTTTGGGAGCAGGGCATGGAGTTAGCTCAGGCCCTACCTGATGTCTCCCAGAAGGCAGAGCTCCTTAACCTTCTCAAGTCTGGATCAGACATCGGCACCCACATGCTGTGGTCTTCTTATGATTCTGCAGACACCAAGGCTCAGGCTGTGGCCACTGGGGTCTGCATAAGAAGACATTCCTGGCTCCGGGTCTCGGGTTTCACCCAGGATGTGCAGGCCAATATCATGGACACCCCTTTAAGGGCCCGGTCCTTTTTGGAGAGGAGTCTGAGAAAATAATCACTGATCTCCAAGATTAGAGTAAGGCTATCTGGTCTGTGCACACTATGTACCGGTCCAGTCAAAAGACTTTTTAGGCGTCAGTCCTTTCTGCGCTTCTCCGGACAGCAACCCCAAGGTCAGCAGCAGCAGCAATGAGCCTTTAAGCGTAAGGCCACGTCTTAGAATCCTGGGGCTCCCACTCCCAGAGCCACCAGGTCCACTTAGGCTGCTCTACCTACCCCCAAACGCCTCTGCCTGACTCCTTGCCTGAACCCCCCCCCCAACTGAAACTCTGGGAGAGGCGGTGGGGGGGGTCAGTTCTTCCTCTATCTGGAGAGTTGGAGCAGGATCACATCTGATCAGTGGATTCTGCAACTGATCAGAAAAGGGCACACACTAGAGTTTCTGGAGGTACAGTACCACCAGACAATCCTCTGCTTTCCTTCTGCTATTCCCCATCCCATGCAACCCTTATTCAAGAGAAAATTCAGGCTGTGTTGGACAAGCGAGCTATAGAACCGGTTCCAGCTTCCCAGAGAGGAAAAGGATACATTATTCCCACTTTTTCTCAGTTCTCAAGAAAACCGGGATCTGCACCCCATCTTAGACCTCAGCAACCTGAACAAATTCATGGAATACAAGCAGTTCAGGGTGGTGACCCTCCCAGGGCTGATTCCTCAGCTCCATCAAGGAGACTGGCTGTCCTTGCTGTACATGTGGGATGCATACCTTCACATCCTGATTGCCCAGCCCCACCGAAGGTTCTTGCAATTCCTCTTCCAGGGACACCGCTACCAGTTCCTGGCTCTGCCGTTCAGCCTGTCCTCTGCACCTCGAGTCTTTACAATGTGTCTTGCAGTAGTGGCAGTGGCCTTAAGCATGGCCCCGAGTTTTCCGATTCATGGTCGCGGCAAACCAGCGGAAATATCCACGAATTTGCCATCACCCGCTGGAATTCGCGTCATCAGCGAACAAACGTGCCCCATACTTGTATTCTCTCATAATGGAACAGCTAACATTAAGGCCCTTGACCTGACGTTGTTTATCTGCAGCAATATCCCTGCACCTTCTCAAAACTCTTCATCACAGAAACCACTCACCATTATACATTTGGTCACGTGTGACCAATTTCCTTGGCAATGGAATTAAAAAAAGCACACAACTGCTATAAATGCCCCAGTACATGTAAAAATACATTTGAATACCTTGTAAGCAACATTAATTACTTTGCGACAAGTTCTGTCTGACAAACTCCAGCCACCAAAGCATCTGTGCATCACAAAGCTGTCTCTATAAAACTGAGGATCCAAATCCTAAACTGTTGGGTTCCATGGTTAAAATAGCGATTATAAAATCACGACTTCAATATTAGTGTATTTTTTTCAGAGACCCCAATATTAGCGCTCTTCAACTTTAGCACCTCACATAATTAGATACCCTGTAATAATAGCACTTGGTTTAGAATTGTATCAGATGTTAGTACTTTTATAGATGTTTATTGCTGGTAGCTCTTTGCAGGTCTTCACTGCATGTCACTTCCTGTTTTACTTTCCCACAGTGCAGTAACCTAACACTTAAAGATACCTGCTACCACATTAACCTGTCACTATGTCAGAATGGAGGTTGGCATGGATGTGGAGTTTGTCTCGAGACAGAAGGGGAAGCCACTGGCATTACTTTCTGGCTTTCTGTATTGCCTAGACAAAGAAAAATTAGGCAAGGTGTACTGGCACTGTGTGGATGCCCACTGATTCGACTGCCTTACTCGCATCCACACAGTTGATGGCAAGGTAACTGCACAAATAAAAGAGCACATTCACGTTGTTGATGCTGTAGGAGTTGGTGTTAGGAAAGTTATGGCAAATGTTAAGGAGCACGCAAGAGGTGGCGTTGAGAGCACCTCACAGGTTGTGGTGCAATGCATCTCTACTGCACCTCAATCTGTTACTGGCCGCTTGCGATCTATCAAGGTTAGGGTTCAATATTAAATTAAAGTCACCACCAAAAATGTATGGAGCTGGGAAGTTAACCAGTTCAAGACAGTTGCACGAAAAAGGAGGGGAATTTTCATTAGGTCCATAGATCCGCTAAAACCTCAGACCTATTTCGCTTATCAATTCTGACGCAAAGATTTTGGCTAAGATCCTTGCCACCAGATTAGAAAGGTACAAACGTGCCCCCTTCTGAAATATTAGTATGCCACGCTGGGAGCCCACCCCAGCGTGGCAAAAGTCCCTCCTTGTGTGTGAAGCTTCCAAAACCCTGCAAAAGAAAACTTCCATCGGGTAATTCTTTGCCCTCCTCCCCAACCCGCACTCCACCCTCTGCACTCCACCTCCCACACTCCTCACCCCCACCTCAACCCATACTTACCTCCGGAGCCCGCGCGATGATCTTCTGTGGACCAGGAACACGTCTGCACTCTTCAAAGCCAACGCGAACTGAAGAAATGCCGGTAAGCTGTATAATGGCATAAATGGATTTTTATTAACTTTAGTGCATATCTCAGCCATTTCTGGAAATTTTTTCACCAAATTTTCAACATGGGGTTTTTGGGGCCCCACCTCATGAACTGTGACACTGTTATTTCATTAATCGGTCCTGAAAGGTGGTTCCGCAGTCACTGTGCAGAACCACCTTTCCAGGAATGATTAACGAAATGACAGTGTCACAGTTCATGAGGTAGGCTCCTAAGAACCCTATGTTGAAAATTTGCTGAAATTATTCCCCAAAACAACTGTTTTGACGAAAGCGCATGTCTAGTTACGCCATCGTCAGTAACTTCAAGCATTTTTATATTTTCACTCCAGATTTTCAGTATTGCCATTTTACCACACCTCCTTATGAACAGTACAACTGTCATTTTTCACATTTCACCCAAAATGTGCTTTCGCACATGTAGCGCACAATGGCGCAGTCGGTGTGCAAAATCAATGTTCCGGACAGAGTGATAAAATCACAGTGATACTGATCATGAGCAGAGGTCTTACACTGGCTATGTTGAAAATTTGGTGACAAACACCCATAAAATGACTGTGTTACTAGCGTACATTGTGTCGGATTGGGCAAAAAAAAAAAAGAAAAAAATTAAGGGTAAAAATGTGCCGCAGAATTGCCGCAGAAATTGGTGCTGAGTGCCACAGAAGTTCTGCGGCAAATGAGAACCCTGCCGCAGAACTTTGCTTCGATGTGCCGCAGAAAAATCGGGGCCCTGGCCTTAAGGAGGAAAGGTCACTACGTCTTCACGTACCTGGATGATTGGCTCCTCACAGCCCCTTCCAGGGAAGGGCTGCTTCAGACCGTGGAAGACGCATTTTCTCTGTTCCGAGACTTGGGAGTCGCTTTGAACCTTCCAAAGTCATCGTCCTGGCAAACCCAGAGGCTTCAGTTCATAGGTGCTCTTCAGGACACTGTCCAAGGCACAGCCTTCCTTCCTTCCTGCAAACAGAGCAGATCGCCTTCAGGTTCACACTCAAGAAGTCTCTTCTGCCCATCTGGTCCCAGCCAGAGTGATCCTCAGGCTCCTGAGCCACATAGCAGCAGCCATCGCTACAGTGCCATTGGCATGACTTCACATGAGAGTGACCCAGTGGAACTTGAGAGTCCAATGGGACCAGCGCATGGACAACTTAGACCAACTTGTCTCAGTCTCGGAACCAGTCCGCCAAACTCTTCGGTGGTGGCTAATTCCATCCAACCTCTCCGAGGGCATGCCGTTCCAGAGATCACCACCCCTTCAGCTTCTGACCACAGATGACTCGTGCATGGGCTGGGGAGCCCACTTCACAGACTGCCAGACTCAAGGAACATGGTCTGCACTGGAAAAATCTCTCCATGTCACTGTGTTAGAGATGAGGGCAATCCTCTACGCTATGCAAGCTCTGCAAACAGACCTAGTCCTGTGCCACCTACTTGTCCAAACGGACAATATGTCGATGGTGTTATACATAAACAAGCTGGGGTAAACTAGTTCGTATCCCCTCTGCAGGGAAGCCATGAGAATGTGGTACTGGGCCATCGAACATCTGCTGAAACTCTCTGCAGTACATGTTCCAGGTGTTCGAAATACCTTGACTGACGACCTCAGTCACTCTCTGTCCAAAGCCCATGAGTGGGAACTCCTACAACCAGTTGTAGAAGATCTCTTCGACAGGTGGGGTTGCCCCTTGGTAGACCTCTTTGCATCCCCACTCAGTGCAAAACTGCCCAGATTTTGCTTGCTAGATCAAGGGCTAGGTGCTTTCTGGCAAGTCGTGTTGTCTCTCTGCTCAGCAGAGAGATTCCAATATGCCTTTCCTCCCTTCCCACTAATTCAGAGTGTCCTCATCCAGCTGCATTCAGAGGGAGCGGACATGATCCTGATTGCTCCCTTCTGGCCTCGACAGATCTGGTCCCCTCTACTTCAGCAGCTGGCAGTGGAGCCCCTGCTTCCCCTGCCTCTGAGCTCACACTTGCTGTCCCAGGAGAAGAGGGACATGAGTCATCGGGTTTCGTGGTCACTGCACCTGCATGTATGGCTCCTGTACAGTTGGCCATCTCTCAGTTTGGAGTCTTCACTAGAGTGGCAGAAGCCCTAGTTGCCACCCAGAAGCCTTCAACTAGGGCCACCTACCCGATGAAGTGGAAGCGGTTTTGCATCTGGGCCTCCGCTCGCCACCTTGACCCCTTTACCTGTCCTGTAAACCTGATCCTCGCGTACCTCTTTTTGCTGTCGGACTCTGGCCTTAGCTACCCATCCATTAAGGTTCATTTTTGCGCTGTCTGCTTATCATGCAGAGCCCTCATTGAACTTGATTTGCCCCACACCTTCTTCTGCAGCATCTTGCATCTGAAGCCCCCTATTTGGGACCCCATCCCTCCATGTGACCTTTTGTTTCTTTTGGAGAAACTCACTTTGCCTCTCTTCGAGCCAGCCGCAGATTGCGAGCTGCTATTTCTGTTGTGGAAATCGTTATTTTTAGTTGCTGTTACTTTTGCTCAACAGATGTCCGAGCTTCAGGCTCTGATGTGTAAAGAGCCTTATTTAGTTTTCCACAAGGACCACATGTCCTCGTGGACCAGTCCTAAGTTCCTGCCTAAGGTGGTGGTGTCTGAATTTACTCTTAACCAGGACATCTATCTTCTAGTTTACTATCTAGAGCATTCAAATTGAGGGTAGGCTCTCCTTCACACTCTGGACGTTCACCGGGCCCTTCACTATTATATGACTCATACCCAGGATTCCAGAAAATTGGGCCAGTTCATTTCATTTGCCCCGAGGACTTTAGGGGCTCTTGTTTATAAGCAAACATTATCCAGAAGGTTGGTTCATTGCTTAGTTTACTGTTACCAGAAACATGAGTCATTACTGGGCACGGTAAAAGGCATTCTCCCAGGGGAGTTGCTGCTTCCTTTGCATCTCTGAAAAACGTGTCAGTGGCAGACATCTGCGCAGCTGCCACCTGAAGTTAAGTCCACACCTTCATTAAGCATTATAGTTAGGACATTGCTTCCAGGCGCAGGACAGGCTTCGGCCTTGCTGTCATGCAGGGCCTTTTTCCATTAGGAGTTTGGGTTTCCAACCTCTCTTCCTCTGCCCTTCCAACAAGGTTTGTTCTTGTACTGCTTGGGACTCGGTCCTTATGGTGTAACCTGCTGCAAGAGCTCCCCCTTGATGTGATATAGTATAGTTATGTAAGAACTTACCGTAACAGTAGATCTTCAAGAGGAGCTTCTTGCAGCAGGTGCTGCTTTCCCTTCCTCCTTCCCCCTGGTATCTACTTCTTCCGCCTTTTTCATCATATCTCCTCAACCATTGAAGCCTCCTCGGTTCTCTGATTTGTAACTGTGCCAGGGTCTCCACTGAGAGAATTGAGGTGGTTCTAGGGGACCGCCCCTTTTATGCCATAGGTGACGTCGGGGGCGGGCCGACATTGGGGGCGGTCCTCCACTGTAGACTGCTAGCTAGATCTTTTCCATGGGATCCTGGTGCCTTCCGGCTTCAGTCCTTAGTCCTTATGGTGCAACTGCTGCAAGAGCTCCTCTCAAAGATCTACTGTTACAGTAAGTCCTTATGTAACTGTACTTTCCTTTCAAAAGCACTAACCAAATTCTACCTTGGAGGCAACTTTTATAATTACAGTTAGCTCTCATTACAAGAGCCCCAAAGTCTCAGTCACAGTAAATAGGCACACATGTAATAGGTTCCCACTGGAGAGAGTCACAAGATGGGGCTGCCCCCTCTCCCCACTTCTATTTTCTTTTATTCTTGAGCACCTGGCAGCAGACATGAGATCCAACCCTAACATAAGGGGAGTGATAGTAGGAGGGATTGAACAAAAGGTAGTCCTTGATGCCGATGATGCCATGTTTTTTTTCTCAGAGATCCCCCAACATCACTTCCTCACTTGATGCAAACCTTACAAAACTCTGGGGCCCTAGCAGGATATAAAATTAATTCTACCAAATCAGTAACTATTAAACTCAGTGGCTTCCCACCTCCAGGTTTTCGAGATACGTATCCATTTGCCTGGGCCCTGTGTAACACTTTTCGACATTTGAGTATCGGGGTCGCAGCAGACATTTCAAAGTTGTTGTTTTTTTATGCTAACTGTCATAAGTTGTTAGATGAAATCAGATCTGATCATGCTAGATGGGAATTTCTCTCCATGACACTGTACGGGAGAATCCAAGATCTTAAAAGCAGCGTGCTCGCGTGCATGCTGTTTTTAATTCCAAACACTACTCATGCCAGGCCTGTTTTGGAGTGCATTCCTTAAGGAGAGTGTGACAGGGTTGAATAGGGCCCTGTCCCAGTTGTTCTGGAGAAAGAGTTTAAATCCAAGGATCTGTTCTGTTCTCCCCTTTTCTGTGTCTTCTCTATCCGGTTGCATTTTCTCATGAGACCTAGGACTTGAGCCACCCCGATGGTCTTCCAGTTCTCTGCCTCTCACTGTCTCTCTACCTTCTCTTGCTGTTCTGTCTTTTCTCCCCCCTTGCATATCTGCTGGTATAAAACTATATGTGAATCATTATGTGGAAATGTAACTGATACTGGGATCCCTTTGTTTAGAAATGTATTTAGTTTTACTGTTGAAATGTGTATAGTTATACTGTTGAAATGATTGCAGAAAGCTGTTTGGAACTCAAGGGGTTAACCTGTTTGCAAACTCTCTAAGAAGCTGTAAGCAAGAGGTCAGTTCTGGGTCACAATGTTCTTTTTGCTGCACTTGTTGAAACTTACAAGAACATTGTGTGAGAAGCATGCTGTTTTCTTAACGAGCAGGGGTTGCAAACACACATAAAAACAGAGCTGCAATTTTTTGCCAGAGAGAGAGAAACACAGGGACTGAGATTGGAAATCGAGAAGAAACCCAGATGGACTTTCTCTGTTTATACTGCCTTTGTAAATAGTTATACTGAACAATTTAATTTTTTTTATTTTACTGTTAATAATAAAATTAAAAAATCTCTTGTTGCAAATTTTACAACTGCACCTGGTTTTCCTATGTTTACTGACTTGTGCCTCGACAACAGATGGTGTTAGTGGTGGGATTTACGCTGTGCATACTCTTAAGCCTGGAGTTTTGTGCGTGGGTACTAGACCTGGTACCAAGGAAACACAGGAGAAAGGTATGGATTCTGCAGCAGTAAGCCCAGGAGTGGTTACCAGGAGAATGGCAGCCAAACTAGCAGAGACAGAAGTCCAAGTTGAGACTATACAGCTAGCACCAGTTACAGAAAAAGAACAGGCAGTGACAGAACCTGAAAGCCTGACTGCCTTTTTCAAATGGTGGGCTATACAACAAAAAGAGATGGAGAAGCACCGAGAAAAAGAGATTCAATGTTTAGAAGCACAGAGAAAAGAAGAAATGCAACAACTCGAACAGCAGAGAAGAGATGCAGCGATGGATGGATGCCTTGCAGGTTATCAAAGCTAGAGGATCTGGCACTGGTCCAGCAAAGCAACAAGACACTAACAACTTAAAATACATTAAACTTACAAAGTTGTGTAACTTGAATGATATCGAAGATACCTGACAACCTTTGAAAGGGTTATCACAGCCTGCCAGTGGCCAAAGCAGCAATGGGCAATCAGACTGGTACCTTACCTGACAGGGAAATCCCAACTTGCCTACAGCAGTATGGACACTGCACAGTCAGAAAACTATGGCATAGTGAAAAGCGAAATCCTGAAAAGGTATGACATCTCAGGAGAGACATACAGGCAGAGATTTCGATCTCTGCAGTACAACTCAGTCGGCAATCCTCGAGAAGCCTTCACCTGACTCAGAATTCCTGATAAAATGGCTCCAACCAGAGAGCAAAACAGTCCCACAGATCGACACATTTGCAGTGGAGCAATTCATTAACATCCTGCCTACAGATGTGCAGCTTTGGGTAAAGGAACACCGACCAGAAAGTGAGGAAAAGGCTGTTTCTTTGGCCGAAGACTACCACCACAGCAGCAAGGTAACAGCCACGCACCAGTAAGACACTCCTTTTCCCATTTAAACTCCAAGTCTGATAAGAACTCTGGTGGTAACAAATCTGTGCCCAAAGACGTTATTTGCTATAACTAATAAGCCAGGTCATATTGCAAGAAATTGCCGTAAGAAGAGTGACACTGATGCAGATTTGTCCTTAGCAAATTGGGGCAAGTATGTAACAGATGTGAAGGTGGGAGATAAGACTGTAAAGGGACTTATAGATCTGGGAAGCAAACAGACCTTAGTACATACTGAAGTGCTGGGAAAACAGTGTCCAAAAGGACCAGGTACTGGTGTCATCTGGATCCATGGGGACACTCAATACTATTCCACCAGCCAAGTGACTCTCACTATTAATAGGGTACAACACCAAATGAAAGTGGGGTAGTACCTAAGTTACTTGTACCTATGATTATTGAAAATGACTTTCTAGGATTCATTGAGTTAATCGGAGAGGGAGTAAATCCTGATGTTTCAGCAGCTTTGGTGACAAGAGCTCAGGCAAAGAAAATCTCAGATGGTGGGGACTCTTTTCCTTTCACTGGTTTTGATTCGGAGTTGATGAACACAGTTCCAGGAACCGGAAGTCCAGGAAAGAAAGATGATGCCCAAAGAAACCATGGCAACAAAAGACTGATGGACATAAGGGGTTAACATGAAAATGCTGAAACTAAACTGATCAGTAATTGTGATTTTCTTTCAAAACAAGCTAATGATGTTTTTCTCCAGGGTTATTTTAAGCAGCTGGGGGTGAACCCACGTTTAAAAAATGTGATGGGTTGCTGTACAGAATATGGGTTAAACCTCAGACACAGGACCAGATAGAACAATTGGTTATACCACAGAAATACAGACCTGAGTTGTTACAGATAGCACATGATAGTCCTATGGCTGGTCACTCTGGGAGGGATCGCACCTTTGCCAGATTGCTGTACAGATTTTACTGGCCTGGAATTCATGAAGATGTTGCTACCTATTGCAGTTCTTGTTCTGAATGTCAGAAAGTAGCCCCAGTGACTAAAAAAAGAAGACAAGGTGCCACTGGTGCCCCTATCCTCGATAGATGTGCCTTTTGAGAGAATTGCAATTGATGTGGTTGGCCCCTTAGACAAAAGTTAGAAGGGTAATAGATTCATTTTGGTAGTATGTCACTATGCTACTCGATACCCGGAGGCAGTTCTAATGCGTGCTGTCACAGCCCCAAAAGTGGCAGCAGAGCTTGCCAAAATTTTCAGCAGAGTGGGCATACCTAAAGAGATTATTACTGATCAGGGTAGTAATTTTGGTGCTGCATTACTGAAAGAGCTGTACCGACTACTAGATATCACTGCCATAAGAACCTCCCCTTATCATCCTCAGACTGACTGTCTTGTTGAGCATTTTAATCAAATCCTAAAATGCATGTTAAAAAGGTTTATAAAAGGGGAAGGTAAAGATTGGGACCAATACTTGCCCTACCTGCTTTTTGCTTACAGAGAAATGCCACAGGCATCAACAGGTTTTTTCAGCATTTGAAATACTGTATGGTAGACAACCTAGAAGGCCACTAGACGTAATAAAAGAAACATGGGAAGATAACCCCAATCAGAAACAATCTATTACATCTTATATGTGTGCCCTGAGAAAGAAGCTGGCAAAATATGTTGAAATCACCCATAGTAATCAGGAAGAGGCCCAAAACCAGCAGAAGGTGTGTTATGACCATGGGATAAAAGAAAAAGTTTTTGAGCCAGTTGAAAAGGTCTTGTTACTGTTACCCACTACAGAAAATAAACTGTTAATGAAGTGGCATGGGCCTTATAAAGTGTTTAGATGTACTGGCACAGTTAACTATGAGACGGAGACCCCTGTCAGGGAAAATCCTACTAAGATATACCATGCTAACCTCCTCAAGAAATGGATTGAAAAAACACCAAAAGCTGTTCTGCTAGTTTTACCAGAAACTGATAAAGAAGGTATTGATGTAGCTTATGATAGATTGGAGCAAACTGTTACTGCTGATGCTGTAAAGGTGAATGGTTCCTTACCCTCCGAACAAACCACAGAAATTTGTAACTTGCTAAAGACATTTAAGAGTACATTTGCCACAGTGCCAGGTCGCTCTAAAGGTGTCGAGCACATAATGACGACAAAGAATGCTCGCCCTATTAGGCAAAAGACATACAGATTACCAGAGTGGTTAACAGCAGATGTGGTTAAGGAAATACAAAAAATAAAAGAATTAGGTATCATGGAAGAGTCAAAATGTGCGTGGTCATCACCAGTGGTGATTGTAAACAAAAAAGAAGGGGGTGTAAGAATCTGCCTTGATTTTAGGAAACTTAATCTAGTGTCAGAATTTGACAGTTAACCTATGCCCAGATTAGATGATTTGGTGGACAGACCGAGGAGCTCGAAGTATATCAGTACCCTTGGTGTCACCAAGGGTTACTGGCAAATCCCCCTAGCTAAAGAATCAGAGACAAAACTGCATTTGCCACCCCTATAGGATTCTATCAGTTCACCACCATGCCATTTGGTTTACATGGTGCACCCGCTACATTCCAGCGGTACATGGATGTAATTTTGTCCCCTCACACTGGTTATTGTGCTGCGTACCTGGATGATGTTGTGGTGTTACAGTCCATACTGGAAAAGCTATCTGGAACACCTACGAGCAGTTATCCAGTCGATCAACAAGGCAGGTCTGACAATTGATCCTACCAAGTGTGCATTGGGCATGCAGGAAACCAGATATTTGGTCTGTGTTTGCGAAATGGAGAAGTCAAGCCACAGGTTTCCAAGATAGAAACTGTAGCTAACAGCCCTATCCCCAAAACCAGGAAACATGTCTGGTCATTTTTAGCACTGGCCGGTTATTATCTGAGATTGTTCCCAACTTTGCAGTTAGCTACTCCTCTCATTGAACTCACAAAGAAATGTTTCCCCTATAATGTGAAATGGACCCCAGAGTGTGATGAAGCTTTTCAGGCAATTAAGGTTACATTATGTTCAGCCCCTGTTTTAAGAAGCCCAGTCTTTGAGAAACAATTTTTGTTACAAACAGATGCATCAGAGCTAGGCCTAGGTGCAGTCCTGAGTCAAAATATAGATTGGACGGAATATCCTATTCTCTATATCAGTAGGAAATTGCACGACAGAGAGAAAAGGTGCTCCACCATTGAAAATGAATGTCTTGCAGCAAAGTGGGTAATGGAGTCCCTTAACTTTTACCTACTAGGAGCTGACTTTGTAACAGATCACAAAATTCTCTGTTGACTTAACCAAATGAAGGATAAAAATTCTAGAATCACACAGTGGTACCTGGCACTACAGCCATTTAAATTTAAAGTGATGCACAAATCTTGGAGAGAGAATGTCAGTGCTGATTTTCTGCCTAAATATGGATCAGGAATGAGAATTCTGAAGGTTGAAAAAAAAATGTGCAAGTTGAAACGTCTGTTTGATATGCTGCACATGCACTGAACTATAAACATTATAAGCTACCGTCATGTTAAAGGAGAATTTAAAGAAAGCTTTGGAAACCTGTTTTTGTAAAACAGGTTCCCTCTTCAGGAGGGGGGGGGGGTAAGTGACAGGGTTGAATAGGGCCCTGTCCCAGTTCTGGAGAAAGAGTTTAAATGCAAGGATCTGTTCTATTCTCCCCTATTCTGTCTCTTCTCTGTCTGGTTGTGCAACCAAATTTTCTCGTGAGACCTAGGACTTGATCACCCCAACGGTTTTGCAATTCTCTGCCTCTCGCTAACTCTCTACCTTCTCTTGCTGTTCTGTCTTTTCTCCCCTTGCATATTTGCTGGTATAAAAATATATGTGCGTCATTATGTGGAAATGTAACTGATACTGGGATCCCTTTGTTTAGAAGTGTATTTAGTTTTACTGTTGAAATGTATATAGTTATACTGTTGAAATGATTGCAGAAAGCTATTTGGAACTCAAGGGGTTAACTTGTTTACAAAGTCTCTAAGAAGCTGTAAGCAAGAGGTCAGTTCTGGGTCACAATGTTCTTTTTGCTGCACTTGTTGAAACTTACAAGAACATTGTGTGAGAATCATGCTGTTTTCTTAATGAGCAGGGGTTGCAGACTTACAGTGCCTTCAGAAAGTATTCACCCCCTTGGATTTTGTCACATTTTGATGTGTTACTACCAGAATTTTTAAATGCATTGAAATGATTTTCCCCCCTTGATTCACACAGCATACTCAACAATTTAAAGGGGCAAAAATATTTTTATTATATAACAAAAAATTATGAAACATTAAAAACTGAAATATCTTGTTTACTTAAGTATTCACCCCCCTGAGTCAGTACTTTGCAGAAGCGCCTTTGGCAGCAATTACAGCTTTGAGTCTTCTTGGGTATTTCTGTATCAGCTTTGCATATCTGGATTTGGGGATTGTCGCCCATTCTTCCTTGCAGATTTGCTCAAGTTCTGTCAAGTTGGATGGGGAGCATCGGTGAACAGCAATCTTTAAGTCTTTCCACAGATTCTGAATGGGATTCAAGTCTGGGCTTTGGCTGGGCCACTCAAGGACATTCACCTTCTTGTTCTGAAGCCACTCCAGTGTTGCTTTGGCTGTATGCTTGGGGTCGTTGTCCTGTTGGAATGTAAATCTACGCCCCAGTCCAAGGTCTGTTGCAGACTGATGCAGGTTCTCCTCAAGGATGTGCCTGTATTTGGCTCCATTCATTGTTCCCTCTATCCTGACAAGTGCCCCAGTCCCTGCCACTGAAAAGCATCCCCATAACATGATGCTGACACCACCATGCTTCATGGTAGGGATGGTGTTACACGGGTGATGAGCTGTGTTCGGTTTGCGCCAGGCATAGCGCTTTGCATTCAGGCCAAAGAGTTACATTTTTGTTTCATCAAACCAGATAATCTTTTGCCACATGGTCTCAGAGTCTGCCACGTGCCTTCTTGCAAACTCCAGGCATGCTATTATGTGGCCTTTTCTCAGGAGTGGCTTCCGTCTAGCCACTCTCCCATAGAGGCTACATCTGTGAAGTGCTGCAGAGATTGTTGTCCTCTGGACAGGTTCTCCCATCTCAGCCATGGAACTCTGTAGTTCTGTCAGGGTGGTCATTGGGTTCTTGGTCACTTCCCCTGACCAAGGTCCTTCTTGCCCGGTTGCTCAGTTTGGGAGGACAGCCTGCTCTAGGAAGAGTCTGGGTGGTTCTGTAATCTTTCCATTTCCTAATGATGGACTTGACTGTGCTTCTGGGAACTTTCAACACCCTAGAAATGCCTTTATACCCCCCTCCCCAGATCTGTGCCTCCTCACAATTCTATCACGGAGTTCTACGGACAGCTCCTTGGTCTTCATGGTAGAGTTTTTGCTCTGACATGCACTGTCAACAGTGGGACCTTATATAGACAGGTGTATTTCCTCTGAAATCGTGTCAACCATTTGAACTGACCACAGGTGAACTCCATTCAAGTTTTAGAGTGATCTCACAAGGAAATTGAATGCACCTAAGTTAAATTTGGAGTGTCCTAGCAAAGGGGGTGAATACTTATCAAATCAAGACATTTCAGGTTTTTATTTTAAATTACATGTACAAAAAATTCCAGAAGTTTCATTCCGCTTTGACATTATAGGATAATTTGTGTAGATACGTGACAAAAAAATTCCCATATAAATGTATTTTAATTTGAGTTTGCAACATCACAAAATGTGACAAAATCCAAGGGGGGTGAATACTTTCTGAAGGCACTGTATAAAAACAGAGCTGCATTTTTTTGCAAAAGAGAGAAACACAGGGACTGGGATTAGAAATTGAGAAGAAACCCAGATGGACTTTCTCTGTTTATACTGCCTTTGTAAATAGTTATACTAAACAATTTTATATTTTTAATTTTACTGTTAATAAATCACTTGTGAATTTTACAACTGCACTTGGTTTTCCTGTGCTTCCCTGACCTGTGCCTCGATGATGGTTCCTGGTTTAAATGGCTAGGGAAAAGGCTCAGGATTTTCCAACAGATTTTATAAGACTCCCAAGGAACAGGGCAGACTGGGCTTACCTTCCTTTAAGAGCTACTACTTTACCACACAAGCTGCTTTTTTGGGCACCTGTGTAAAACAACATATGGAAGAAACCTCAAAAGCAGCACTGCATTCATGGACACTCCCAATATCAGACATCCCCCAAGGGCTTGGGTAGCACACTCACCAACCCTTAGGAAAAACACGCTTTCAGAACCCTCCTCAAAATTTGAAGGATCACACAAAAAAAAAAAAAAAATAACAGTACCGTAGGCACCCCTCACTATGATACATCATGCATCCTTCCCCACCCACAGTAGACTCCAGCTACCAATCTTGGGGAAAGAATTAAGTCTAACTAGGTTCAGCCAGTGTATCTCAGGCAACCGTTCTTGACTTTTTAGGATCTTGAAGAAAAACTTCAACTCTAAAACAGGGGCCTGTACAGATTTCTCCAGGTTAGGCATTTTTGTGGAGAACAGCACAGCATACTCCAGACCACCAGACCCCAGTCAGACCTGGTGTCATTTTCATACCAGCATATAGTACTCAAGGCTAAAACCAGACTTATTACAAACTGCTCACCAAACAAACAACCCCTCCTCTGGACCAGATAAGATCCAGGTGGGAACAAGAGCTTGACTGCCCCATCTCAGTAGTACAGTGAGAAGACTTTCAACAAAAAAAAAAAATGTGCTGGGCAGTAACATCCTCACCCACTTGGAGCAAGTTTGTCTGGTGGGTACTCACACAGTACTGTGGAACACCTACCCAGATAAAACACTGGGGGACTACATTCGCAGGCCTCTGCTGGAGACAGTGTGGAGAAGGGGGTTTCCATCATATTTTTTGGTCTTGTCGGCTGCTCGCCATTTTGACACAGGGTACATAGGGCAGTGCTGCAGATCGTACACATCCAATTCCCCAAGCCTAGTGCAGGGGTTTTCCACTCTGCTTCAGGGTCCTAATACTAGACAGAAACTGGAACAGATATTACAAATCACAGCACCAGAGTACATTAGTCTGCATTGCTTGACCCCACACCCTCCCACCCTGTCACAGTGGCTAGGTAAGGTCTCGGAGCTGGAGACATGGAAAGGATCACAGCACAGCTTCTACTCGAACTCTAACATCATTTTTGGAGGTATGACCGTCGTGGCATCAATAGCAAGTGGCCTAGATGAATCATGACACACACACCCCGGCATCAGGCCATCTAGTGGAACAAATAATTGGATGAATCAGACCATTCACACAAATGCTATAGATCCCTGAAGTACTGTTTTTGCAAAGGTTTTATCACAAATCTCTTCGGATATGATAAACCACTTCTTTTTAACCACAACCATAGGGGTTAGGTCAGATGATCAAGAGCCAAGGTGTATTTGTACGTGAGAATAATGTTGCAATTACACATCTAGAACCTAAGTTGATGTTACTAGTTCTTGTTATAAATGTGTTGTCCTCCTGCTCACATTCAGGAGAAGATGTAGCACATTAGACCTACCTCTGGATACCCTGTATGAAGAATGTAAACAACACAGTGTAGTTATGATGCAGTTGAAAACTTATCCCAGATTATGGTCAGTATGTATATTTCTTGTAGTCTTAACACCCTTAAGCCTTCATTTAATATAAGAACTGAAAGCAGTTTGTCTACTGTGGACGAAACCTTACCTGAATGTAACGTGTCTTTGATGCATATAACTTAAACTTGGTTTACAAAAAAAAGCACCATAGAAACATAGAATTTGACGGCAGATAAGAACTGCTTGGCCCACCTAGTCTGCCCATTTTCCTACGTAACAGATAAGCTGCAGATCCTAATTAACCAACAGCTTACTTCCTCCTACCCCTCCACTAGGACTGCCTTATGTCTGTCCCATGCATTCTTGAATTCCCCCACTGTTCTTGACTCCACGACCACCTCAGGGAGGCTGTTCCATGCATCCACAACCCTCTCTGTGAAAAAATACTTCCTCACATTACCTCTGAGCCATCCCCCCTCTGTCTTCAAATTGTGCCCCCTTGTTCTTGCACATCTCTTTTTCTGACAGATGCCACCCTCTTGGACTTTGTTGATTCCCTTGAGGTACTTGAAAGTTTCTGTCATGTCCTCTCTCTCCCTCCTTTCCTCAAGGGTATACATATTAAGCTCCTTTAGTCTTTCTTCGTATGTCTTCTGGTGCAGACCCTGCACCATTTTGGTTGCCCTCCTCTGGACATCCTCCACTCTGTCTATGTCTTTCTGGAGATGGGGTCTCAGAACTGCACAGATACTCCAGATGGGGTCTCGCCAACTGTCTGTACAGAGGGATAACAACTTCCTGTTTTCTACTGTTGATGCCTCTCCCTATGCGTCACAGTATCCCCCCAGCCTTCCTTACTGCCTTCTCACATTGCTTGCCAACCTTTAGGTCATCTGATATAATTACCCACAGGTCCCTTTCCATTTTTACTGTTGTCAGTATCTCACCCCCCATTGTGTACTCTTGGCCCTGGGTTTTTGTTTCCCATGTGCATTACCTTGCACTTCTTTGCATTGAATCGCAGCTGCCATATATTTGACCATTCTTCCAGCCTTGCCAAGTCCCTCCTCATCCTTTCCATTCCATCTGGTGTATCATCCCTGTTGAAGATCTTTGTGTCATCTGCAAAGAGACATACTTTTCCTTCCAGTTCCTCTGCAATGTCACTTATAAAGACATTAAAAAGGACCGGTCCCAGTACTGAACCCTGCGGTACCCCGCTAGTAACCTCCTTTCTTCACTGTGGACTCCATTTACTACTACCCTTTGTCCTGTTGTCTAGCCAATTTTTATCCAGGCTACCACCTTGGGACCCACTCAAGGCTGGCTAACTTGTTTAATCTTTTGTGTGGGACTGTATCAAATGCCTTGCTAAAATCTAGGTAAGCCACATCCACAGCCCCTCCCTGGTTTACTACTTTGGTCACCCAGTCAAAGAAATCTATTAGATTCGTCTGACATGACCTTCCCATCGTGAATCCATGCTGCCTTGGGTCCTGTGCCTCACTGGCCTCGAGGTACTCAACAGTTCTTTCCTTCAGAAGTGATTCCATCATTTTACCTAGCACTGAAGTCAAACTAACTGGTCTGTAGTTTCCTGCCTCTGTCCTGCTCCCACTTTTGTGAAGAGGAATCACATCCGCCGTCCTCCAGTCCTCAGGTATCACCCCATCCTCCCATGATTTGTTAAAGAGAGTAGTCAGCTGTGTCATTAGTTCTACCCTTAGTTCTTTTAGAATTCTTGGGTGAATCCCATCAGGTCCCATTGCTTTGTCCACCTTCAATTTTATTAGTTCTTTCAGAACCCTTTCTTCTGTAAATGGACTGGTATCGACCCTCGTCTTCAGAGTGTTTCTCTTGTTTGGTTTAGGTACCCCCCTCTTCCTTTGTGAATACTGAGCAGAAATATTCGTTCAGTATCCCTGCTTTTTCATTGTCACCCTCTACCCACATTCCCTCCCCTTTATTAAGCTTCAGTATCCCTCCTTTGGTCTTTCTTCGCTCCCTAATGTACCTATAAAAGGTCTTATCCCCCTTCTTAACAGAGTTGGCTATCCTTTCCTCGGTTTGGGCCTTTGCTATTCTGACTGCCTTCCCAGCCTCTTTCTGATTTAACTGATAAAGTTCTCTGTCCTTCTCCTTCTGTGTTTTCTTATATTTCTGACTGCTATCTTTTCTCTTTAGCCTTCCTGCCACCTCTTTTGAGAACCATAGCGTTTTTTTCCTTCGTTGTGTTTTGTTGATTTGCTTTACACAAAGGCTTGTTGCCTCTGTGATGGCTGTTTTGATTACTCTCCATTGTTCCTCCACCCCTTCTTCTTGTCCATTTGCTAGTGCTTTTCTGAAGCACTCTCTCATTTTCCCAAAGTCAGCCCTCCTAAAGTCCAGTACTCTTGCTTTTGTATGGCTTGATTGTATGGCTGTGTTTATCGTGAACCACGCTGTTTGGTGGTCGCTTGTTCCCAGATGGCTACCCACTTCTGAATCTGAGATTCTTTCTCCATCCCAATTTGAGAGTACCAGGTCTAAGATTGCTCCCGTCCGAGTGGGTTCCAATAGTAGCTGTCTGAGGCATGCCCCCTGTAGGGCATCAAGAATGATCCTACTCTTGGATGTGCCTGCAGCAAAGGTGCTCCAGTTAACATCTGGCATGTTCAGTCCCCCAACAACAATATCTCCCCTTTTTCTGCCATTCTAAGGAAGCCTTCTATCATTTCCTTGTCCATTCCTTCCCCCTGAGATGGGGTCTGTATACAACCCCCCCATGCAGATTGTGGTGCCATTTCCTGTCTCCAGGGTGACTCAGAGTGTCTCATCTGCTCCCTGTTTACTCTTTAGTTCTGTTGCTTTGATCCCTTCCTTTACATAAGGCTACTCTTCCTCCTCTTTTACCCTCCTGTCCCTCCTGTAGATGTGTATCCTGGTATGTTGACATCCCAGTCATGGTTCTCTGTGTACCATGTTTCTGTGACTGCCACAATATCCAGGCAACCTCTTCCATCAAGGCCACTAGTTCAGGGAGCTTGTTACACAGACTACAGGCATTGGTACTCATCACCTCCACTTTTTGATGGCCTTACCCCTTTAGCCCCATTCCTGTCCTTACTACCTTTGCCTTTTTACATTTACTTCTGTCCTACCCCTAATGACTTCTCTACCTTGGTGTTTACCTCACTAATTACTGTTGTTTGTGGGGAGGCTGGATTTCCCTGCTCCTTTTCAGTCGCCCCTTGGCTAGTTTAAATGCTTGCCAATGAAGCATTAAACCTCTCACCTAGGATCCTGGTTCCCCGGACAGATGCAGACCATCTCACTCAGTATAGGTCTGTATCCTCCAGGTGGCTCCCCCAGTCCCCAATGAAGCCAAAGCCCTGAGCTCCACACCAGTTTTTCAACCATTCATTGAATTCCCTTGTGAGGAGTACCCTAGCATCACCCTTGCCATAGACAGGCAGCACCTCCGAGAAGGTTACCATATGCACTACTTGTCTAAGGCCCCTCCCCAACTCTACAAACTCCTCTTGCACCATCATTGAAGTGTGACGGGTACAGATAGATACGGTTCAATAAGCATGAATAAAGTAAATGCATACTGAGCAAGCAGGGAGGAGCGGTGCAGCTGCATACCAGCAAGTGCTTTATTATGGAATTCCAGTAAATGGAAAGCAGAACTGTCGCTCACAATGAAATCTGGTCTATATGCACCTGTTCTGCAGCCTCCAGGTATTTTGACAGAGAGAAAACCGTCCAAAATGTTGTACGTGCCATATAGAAAGAGGGATAGGTTGGTGTCCGTAGGACTGGTAGCTATTCCAGCGTGACAGGTGCTTTATTATGGAATTCCAGTAAACAAATAGCAGAAATGCCCCTCACAATGCAGGGTATTAAATAAACTGAAAAAAAAAACTGATTAGCAGTTTTACATGTGAAAGTGCTAATCAGCTGTAAAAATGCATAGCACTTGGCACGGAATGGTTAGCAAATGTTAAAAATGTACATCATTTTATTAATTTTGTCTACTGTGCCTTAGACCCTCTGGAAAAAAAAATGTTAGTCCATTGCTATGCATTTTTTGGAAATGGTTAGCATTACTCCCTGTTTTGCGTAGCATTTTGCTATGCTATACCAGCTATCAAAGACCCTACAATGAAATTGGTCTGTATGCACCTATCCTGCAGCCTCTAGATATTTTAACAGAGAGAAAACAGACCAAAATTTGGTACATGCCATATAGAAAGAGAGGCATGGATTGGTGTCAGTAGGGCTGGCAGCTGTTCGAACATGGCAGGTGTTTTATTATGGAATTCCAGTAAACAGAAAGCAGTAATGTCCCTCACAATGAAATCTGGTTTGTATGCACCTGTCCTATGGCCTCCAGATATTTTGACAGAGAGAAAATGGACCAGAATTTGGTATATGCCATATAGAAAGAGAGACATGGGTTGGTATCAGTAGGGCTGGCAGCTCTTCCAACATGACTGCACTGCACCAAGAGATGTCCTTAAAGGAAGACTTGGAACAGGGGACAGCAGCTAGCCAGCTTAAATCCAATACTTAAATATTTGTCCTAGCTGATTGCAGACCCACTATCAGTATGAGGACATATGTTATCTCCCAAAACTGAGTGAACGGAACACACATCAGTGGATGTTGGAGTTAATATGATAGGGTCTGCACCTTCAGCTCCCAAAGTGGGAAACGTTGGACCATTAAAATTGCAGTTTCTAGGAACGTGGATACGGTGTACTATACACACTTCTGGCAGAATCCTTTTCCTTTAATTCAGAGGCCGAAAGGTCTTCAGGCCATCTCTGCCCACCCATCTAGGTGGTATCCTCCTCTGCACCACCCTGTGATGCCAGATCTTCTAGGGACGTGGATATGTTGTTCTATCCACACTTTCTAGCAATGCCTTTCCCTTTGAAGACTTGGCCGGAAACGTCTTCAAGCTGGCTCCTCCAACCCACCCAGGTGGTAACTCCCTAGGTTCTGCCCCATGACGCCAGATCTTCTCTTTTTTCTAAGAGAAACAGGTTCCCTCCTTACCGCTCCTGCATTGAGTAGGTCCTAGCGCTTAAAATCTTTGGATTTTCTTCCAAAACTTCTAAAACTTTTGTCTTCCGTTCGATCTTCTGTTGCGACCACGATGGACGAGAAGTCCGCTTCCGGGTTCAGCCGGTGCCCTTGCGGGCAGAAGATGTCCAAAAAGGATCTTCACGCCATGTGCGTCTACAGCCTAGGGCACAACAACGACCCTCAGGCTTCGATTTTTGTTGCTGTTTTCACCCTACAGTCCTGGAAGACCATCTTGCCCATCTGAAACCGGGCCACCCTGTGCAACGGAACCCGCCAGTCAAATCGAAGGATGCCCGTTGGGTGGGCTCCATGGCTGCGGGGTCCACTGAGCAGCTTGCAGCCTTTGAGGAGGAGGCGGTCCAGGCCGCGGCTCACTCCTCCTCAGCTTCTGTCTTCATGTTGCGTCAGTCCCTGCCGACCCTTAATCAGGGACCTTCAAGGCATAAATCCAAAGATAAGAAAGAGTCCAAGAAAGATAGGACTCTTCATCAGTTGTGGGATCAGGAGCACTCTTGGTTGAGGGCCTCTGATTCCTGCGCGTCCCCGGATTTGACTGCAGTCGAATCTTCGACCTTGGCCACAGGCTTCTCAGTAACCCCATCAGGCCTGTCGATTGAGGCGCTGGCTGACCAGTTGTGGAACGAAGAGGTTGACAGTTCTTTGTCTCCGACTCCGGTCCTGACGCAGACCCTTGGAAGGACGGATCAGTCTGCTTACCCGCCGCCTCTGGTCCCTGACCCTGACCAGGAGGAACCTCAGCACTGGCCGACTCCCTCCAAGCCCCACCACCGGTCCCCACAGCAGCAGAGATCCTGGTCTTCCTCGCGTGGGTCAAGACGGTCTCTCTCTCTCGGCACTACGGGAAGTGACGTCACAGGTATTCTTCATCCTCATCCTCCTCAGGCAATGAGAGGATTTGGTGCATTTTGCGTCGATGCTACGAGGACTTGATGTGGCAGCAGTTGGTGTTTACCAGCACCAAACCTTCTACGCTGGCCTCCACCGATGGAACCAATTAAAAATGGTTCCAACTCGGTCAACTCCAGCCTCTCCGCTGATTGTGGTGGAACCGCTGCCTAAACAGCCGATGATCAGCACTCCGACTAAGGAGTCTTGGCCGGCCAGAGGGCTTCCCCGTCGGCTGTCAGTCACTGTCACCCCTGACCATCTGTGGAGAGTCAAGTGGGGACTCGGGCGGTCAACTGCTCTTTGATGGCTCTTCAGAGTCTGAGGGTTCCTCCCTGCACTCCCATCCGATCGACGTGAAGTCCGTGTGGATCTCTCGATGGACAAAGGTCCATCCTCTTTCATGGGCATCCTCTGTCTGATCTCTTGAGTTGACAGGTATGAAGATGGAGCCCATGCAGAAACAGATTCGTTACCCATTGACTGAGACCCTCGACCAGGGAAGCTCTCCGACTAAGGCTTTCCCAGTGGCAGAAGCCATTCTTGGCACTGCCCTGGAGCTCTGGCAGTGCCCGCTTCCTGCCCTGCACCTTCTGCCTGGATGGCCCACAAGTATGTTGTGCCCACCGGATCCCTTTCGGGATTCAAAGAGCACCCTTCGCCAAAGGGGTTGGTGACCAACTGTGTTCCGGCGCTCTGGCAACACCAGGGATGTTGTCAAGCCGCCCGATAAGGAGTCCAAGAAGTTGGACTATGCGACTAAGAAGGTGTATGCTGCCTCCTCGCTTGGCCTCTGCCAGGCAACCTTGGCCCTCCTCATGGCCCACTTCTCCCATGCCCTGCTGGGCACCTTGGATGAGGCGCTTCCTCGTCTGCCTGCGGACCTTCAGACCATGGTAAAACAGGTACGGGACCAGGACTTGGCTGTGGCCAGATAGCTCCAGACTGCCATGGACATTGAGGACTCGCTCTGTGGTGGCCTCTGCGGCCATGCACTGCAGGGCTTGTCTGAGGATCTTGACCTTCACGGCAGACACTTGGCACAACCTGACAGATGTCCCTTTCCTGGGCACCAGCTTGTTCGGGCCCGGGGTTGAGGGTCACCTCACACTCATTGAGACGTCCAGTGCCACCTTGAACTCCATGACCTCTGCCCAGAAGGACCCCAGCGGCTCCAAGCAATATCAGAAACGGAAGCCCTTTCAGTCCACCTCCTCTCCAGCAGCCAAACCAGCCCAGCAACAGGCTGGCCAGCAGGCTCAGGCCTGGCGACCTTGGCCCAAGTCAGTGGCCTCGGTTGTCCATAAGCCCGGAGGGAGAGGCTGCAGTGGCACCTCAGCCAGGCCCTACTCCTCCTCTAAGCCTGCCCAATGACGGGATGTGGAGTGCCTCCTTCATGCCCGTCACATCTCCCCTGGGTCCCCCCGTGGGGTTCTGGCTTCGCCACTTCATTTCTGTCTGATCCACTGTTACCGTGGACAGATGGGTCAGGGTCTGCCGCTGGAATTCGAGCAGTACTCTCCTTGTTGAGCCCATCACCCACGAGAGGACTTGGTTTCCACAGACATGCTGTCAGCTCTCAGAGACGTCATAGCCCTGCTCCTCCACAAGGAAGTTGTGGTGCCTGTCTCAGATCCTCTGGAACACCCTGGGTTTGTCTACAGGTACTTCCTGGTGCCAAAACGGACGGGGTGGCTGGCACCGCATTCTAGATCTGCACGCCCTGAACAACTTCCTCAGGTCGCGCACCTTCAGGATGGTAACTATGTCTCCAATCATACCATCTCTAGAGCAAAACATGTGGTTTTGCTCCCTGGATCTTCAGGGTGCATTCTTCCACGTCCCGATCCATCCATCTCATCAAAGGTTCCTCTGCTTTCGGGCAGAGGGAACCCTTTACAAGTTCCAGGCCATGCCATTTGGCCTCTGAGCTCCCAGGGTCTTGACCAAGTGCATTGCAGTGGTGGCAGCTTACCTGAGGCACCGAGGGGTCTGGGTTTACCCCACCTGGATGACTGGCTGATTTCAGGTCACTCCAGGCAGGAGGTGGAGCAGTCCAGGGACCTGCTCCTCCAGACCTGCATCTCCCTTGGCCTTCTAGACAACGAGGCCAAGTCAGAACTCGTATCTTTGTAGGTGATCCACTTCATCGGAGCAGAGCCAGGGCCCAGCTCCCGGTGGACAGGGCAGAGGCTCTCTCCGATCATTTTGGGTTGGGCAATTGTGCCCTGCCCAGGACTTTCTGTGCTTGCTGGTCTACATGGCAGCTTGCACCAGCGTGGTCCATTGGGCCAGCTGGAGAATGCGCTCACTGCAGTGGGAGCTGGCCAGCCAGTGGTCTCAGCGCAAGGTTCACTTCGACCAGCCGGTCACTGTGACCCAGCGGATGTGGGACGCCATCCAGTGGTGGTTGGTACCAGCACATTTACAGGAAGGGATCCCATTTGTCCTCCCAGAGCCGACGGTTGTCCTGAAGACTGATCCTGTCTCATGGGCTGGGGTGCCCACCTGGGGTAACAGAGTCTCCATAGGCTCTGGACCCCCAAGGAGTCCCTGTGCCACGTCAACCTGCTGGAGCTCTGAGCATTTCGGCTATCACTGCCTGCATTTCCTCCACACATTCGGGGTCAGGTGGTTCAAGTCCAGACAGACAACATCACGACCATGTACTACCTCAACAAACAGAGCGGGATGCATTCCCTACCGTTGTGTAGGGAAGCTCTCTGTGTCTGGACCCTCATGCACACCCTGGAGGCAGATTTCCTAACCATCCATGTGGCAGGAGCCTCCAGTCAGCTGGTGGCCGCTTGCAGCTGAGTGGGCAAGGCATCTCACGAGTGGTCTCTCCACCTAGAGATGACACACAGCCTGTTCTCCCAGTGGAGCACCCCTCAAGTCGACCTGTTCGCCTCCAGTAGAACGCAAAACTGAGGCTGTTTTGTGTCCGCCCCCTTCAGCAGGGAACACTGCAGGGGGACACCTTCTTGAGGCCCTGGACCCCAGGCCTCTTCTATGCCTTCCCTCCATTTCCCTTGATCCACAAGGTGCTGCTCAAGGCTAGGAGGGACAAGACAGGCACAGGTGATCCTTGTGGCTCCGGACTGGCCATGCCAGTTCTGGTACCCGATCTTCTCAGTTTCAGTAGCAGGCTCCCGAGGCATCTTCCCCTATGCCCAGACCTGCTTTCTATCAGTCATGGGAAGGTACTCCATCCAGAGCTTCAATCCCTGCCCCTGACACCCTGGTTCCTAAGCAGCTAGAATTCCAGCATTTGGGTCTCTCGGAAGCTGTCTTCACCGTGGTGGAGGCATCTCGGAAGGAGTCGATCAGGAAGTGCTACGCCATTAAATGGAAGAGATTCTCCATTTGGTGTCAGAGTAAGGGGTTGGACCCTTTGTCTTGTCCAGTGGCTAGCATCCTTGACTATCTTTGGTCCTTCTGTAAGTCGGGCCTTCGTTTGATGACCCTTACAGTGCACCTGGCAGCCATCTCTGCTTACTGGGCACAGGCCAGTCAGCAGTCTGGCACAGGAGAAGGTGGTCTGGCACTTTTTCAAGGGCCTTGACCAAATTTCCCCTCCTGTGCGTGAACCACCACCAACCATGGGACTTATTGCTGGTTTTGGCAAAGCTCATGGGCAAGCCATTCAAACCAAACCGATGCACAGGTGTGAGAAGTCTCACCTGTCATGGAAGACCGCCTTCTTGGTGGCTATCATGTCAGCCAGAAGGATCAGTGAGCTCCAGGCACTTTTGGTGGAGTCTCCTTACCTGGCCTTCCACAGGGACAAGGTTGTCCTGCGCCCCAACCCGAAGTTCCTCCCAAAGGTTGTGTTGGATTTTCACTTTAACCAGGTGATTAATGTCCCAGTGTACTTCACTAGTTACACCTCGGAGGCAGAGCACATTCTTCATACTTTGGACCTGCGGCAAGCACTAGCATATTATAAGGAGCATTCTGCTGGAGTTCGGGGAGAGGTTCGCCAGCTGTTGTCTCCTGCTGAAGCCGCATCTGGCAGACATGCAACCAGGCAGACAATTGGCAGGTGCTTAGTATCCTGCATTGATCTCTGTTGTAGGTTGGCAGGTAGGGAGCTACCCAAAGGGCCAAGGGCTCATTCCACCCATCATACCGCTGTGTCGATGGCTGCTTCCCGGGACGTCCCTATCCAGGAAATCTGCAAGGCACACACCTTCATTTCACATTACCACATAGACCTTGAGTCACACCAGGATGCTTGTTTTGGGGCTTCAGTTATCCACTCTTTTCGCTAAATAGGGGGTGTGCGTCTTGCCCCCCTCCTCCCGGAGAACTACTAGGAGTCTGCCAGAAAGTGCTGATAGAACAACATATCCATGTCCCTAGAAAAACAGGTTCTAGGGACATGGATATGTTGTTCATCCACACTGTCTGGCAGGCTCCTTGCCACTTTAAATCTTGCTGGAAGGTCTTCAAGCTGGCTTCTCCCACCCACCTGGGTGGTAAAACTCTTGGTTCTGCCCCAGGACGCCAGATCTTCCTTACCGCTTGGAAGCTCAGGTTCCCTCCTTAACGCTCTGCATATAGACTGGATCCTAATTATTCGGTTTGCCTGAAAATAATTCTAAAGTTCTCAAGACTTCGGTCTAATTACTCCCTCGCTGCTCTGATGGACAAATCGACTCCCGGATTTCGGTGGTGCCCATGCTGAATGAAGATGTCAGGGCCGGACCACTCCCGCGTGTTCGTCTACTGCCCTCGGCCTAGATCCGACCGCTGAGCCTGTGAGTTATGTTGATCGTTTTCGGCCAGTGTCCTAGAAGACCGCGCTGCCCAGTTACAGCTTGGGTGCCCCGAGAAGCGCTACCCGCCGGTGAAGTCCAAGGAGGCCCGTTGGGCGTTGTCCGCAGCGGCTGGCTCAGCTGAGCAACTTGAGCAGATGATCGCCCTTGAGGAGGAGGCAGCCCAGGCCGTATCCTCATCTTCCTCGGTCGCGGCATTTATTCCCGCTCTCTCTGGGATCCTCCTACACAACTTCTTTTAAGGAACTTTGCCAGTCCCTTTCCACGAAAGGAGAGGGGCCATCGGGACACTCTTCTCGGTCCAAAAAGAAGGACTCAAAGGGTAAGTCCCAATGTCGGCGTTCGTGGATGGAGAGGTCCCCTTCCCCCAGACAGTCGACTTCGGTCGAGGTTGCAGCTAAGGCCACTGGCTTCACAGTGTCCCCATCAGGTCAGCCAGCTGAGACACCCGTCGACGCAGTCAAGATTTTTCTTGACCCGTCGGACGGGCTGTCGACTGGTGAAGCCGACGACCCTTCCTCACTGGTTCCCCCGGTGGAGACTGAGGACTTGCCTGTGCCTCCTGTGCCGGAGTCCCCGGTCAAGGCTCCCGAGCCGAGGGAAGAGCGGGTGTCCCCCGCTCCCTCCCAGACCCGCCCTCGGAAACAGTGAGGGTCTCTTTCTCGGACCTAGTCTCGGTCCAGCCAGTCCTGCTGACATCAGCGGTCTCGGCACAGAGGAAAGCGGCGGCACCGCTCGTCCTCCTTGGAAGAAGAGAGGCTTCAGCGCAAATTGTGTCGACGCTGCGAGGACTTAATGTGGCAGCAGCTCCTTTTGTCCAGGAACAAGCCGACGCCGTCGCCTTCCCTGGTCGTTAAGTGGCTGTCACCTGAAAGGCCAAAACAACCCCTCGCTGTAGTCGAGGTGCCCAAGCCTGGGCCGGTTGTTCGGCTGAAACCAGCTGCCCCACCGTTTGTGGTGGAACCTCTGCCTCCACAACCAAAATCAGGGGCGCCGACCAAGGACTCTCGGTCGGGTCAGGGTCTGCCCCACCGGTTGTTGGTCACCCTCACTCCCGACTGTCCTCGGCAGATGGAGGGTGGCTCAGGCCCCAGGCATCTCTTCGCAGACTCCTTGGAGTCTGGCAATGATTCCTCCCTGTTTTCCAGGCTCCTTGACCTGGAGTCCTCCGGGGGGCAGTCGATGGACGAGAGTCCGTCATTCATGGGTCTGCTTCGGCTCATCTCGGAGTCCACCAGGATGCAGCTCAAGCCCGTATCCAAGCGGGCCAAGTATCCCCTGACGGAGATACTAGACCAAGGGAATGCACCCACGGAGGCCTTTCCGGTGGCTGAAGCCATTGTTGGCCCAGCCTTGGAGCTCTGGCAGTGGCCGGCTTCCTGCCCTGCGCCTTCGGCCAGGATGGCCAGGAAGTATGCGGTCCCTACCGGTTCTCTGTCCATTTTTTCGGAGCACCCCTCTACAGAGGGGTTAGTCATCGATAGCGTTTTCCGGCATTCCAGGAACGTTAGGGATGTGGATAAGCCCCCTGACAAGGAGTCCAAAAAGCTGGACTATGCCGGGCACAACGTGTATGCTGCGTCCTCCCTAGGCTTCCGCCAGGCCAGCTCGGCCGTGCTGATGGCACACTTCTCCCACGCCCTCATGGGCTCCCTGGATGAGGTGATCCCTCATCCCCCAGCCGACCTGCAGACCACGGTCAAGCAGGTGCAGGATCAGGGAAGGGTGGTGGCGAAACAGCAGCTCCAAACGGCTCTGGACATTGGAGACTTCTGTGCCAGATCAGTAGCGGCCGTAGTGGCCATGCGACGCAGAGCATGGCTGAGAATGTCCACCTTCACGGCGGATACCCAGCATAAATTGACGGACGTCCCCTTCTTGGGGACTGACCTGTTAGGCCCGGGAGTGAAAAGCCACCTCCAGCGGATTGAAAAGTCCAACGCTACCCTGGACTCGGTCACCTCCGCCCAAAAGGACAAGGGCCGTCGTCAGCAACATAAGTCCTTTCGCCCTTCTCCGCCTGTGGCACATCCGGCCCAGCAACACCAGCATCAGGGCCAGCAGGCTCGCGCTTGGCATCCTAAAGCCAAGCCTGCAGCTTCCTCTAATAGGAAACAGGGAGGAAAAGATCCAGGAGGTCCCTCGTCCAGCCCCTCCTCCAAGCCTGCCCAGTGACGGGTTGAGGGGTGTCGCCCCCAGCCTCGTCGTTCCCCCCTGTGGAGGGACGGCTCCGCCACTTTCTTTCCGCCTGGTCCACTATCACCACAGACTGCTTGGTGTTGGAGGTGGTAGGAAAGGGCCTGCCTCTGGAGTTCAAGCAGGCCCTGCCCTTCCAAGCCGTCACCCCTCAGGGGCTATGGGGTCCGCAGCCTCTCTGTCGGCTCACCGAGCCAACATTGCCCTGGTCCTCAAAAAAGAGGTGATCAGGAAGGTGGCGATTCCTCCACCAGACCCAGGGTTTGTGTCCAGGTACTTCCTGGACCCGAAACGGATGGGGGGCTGGCGCCCCATTCTAGACCTGCATGACCTGAACGGGTTCCTAAGGTCTCGAACCTTCAGGATGGTCACTCTGGCTCAGATCATTCCATCTTTGGAATGAGGTGTGTGGTTCTGTTCTCTGGACCTCCAGGACGCGTTCTTTCACGTCCCAATCCATCCGTCCCACCAGAGATTCCTCCGCTTCAGGGCAGAGGGATCCCTCTACGAGTTCCGGGCCATGCCCTTCGACCTTTCCTTAGCTCCCAGGGTCTTCACCAAATGCATGGCAGTGGTGACAGCAGTCCTGCGGCGCTGAAGGGTCCGGGTGTACCCCTACCTGGATGACTGGCTGATTGCAGCTTCCTCCAGAATGGAGGTGGAGCAGTCCAGGGATCTGGCCTTCCAGATTTGCTCTCAGTTTGGCCTCCTCATCAATGAGGCCAAGTCGGAACTTGTGCCAAAGCAGGTGATACAATTCATCGAGGAAGAGCTCAGCTCTGTTCGAGCCAGAGCACAGCTCCCAGCGGACAGGGCCAAGGTTCTTTCCTCCTTTGCCCAGTCATTTCAGGTTGGGCAATTGCGCCCTGCCTGGGACTTCCTGGGCCTCATGGCGGCCTGCACCAGTGTGGTCCATTGTGCCCGTAGGTACATGCGTCCCCTACAATGGGGGCTGGCCAGCCAATGATCACAGCTCTCCGATCCCTTGGATCAGCTAGTGACAGTGACCCAGAGGATGTGGAATGCCCTCCAGTGGTGGACCATTCCAGCACATCTGCAGGAGGGCATCGCGTTCGTCCACCCCGAGCAGAGGGTGTCTCTATTGACTGATGCCTCTCTGGGTTGGGGTGCCCGTCTGTGGGAGCGCACGGCCTCTGGTCCCCTCGGGAGTCCCGGTGCCACATCAACCTGCTGGAGCTTCGAGCAGTTCATTTAGCCCTCACCGCCTTCGCTCCGTTTGTACGGCGTCAAGTGGTCCAGGTCCAGATGGACAATACCATGACCATGTACTACCTAAACCGCCAGGGCAGGACGTGCTTCATGTCTCTGTGCTGAGAAGCTCTCCGCATTTGGACCCTTGTGCGCAGCCTGGAGGTGGATCTCCTTGCCATCCATGTGGCAGGAGCCTCCAACATTCTGGCCGGTGCCCTAAGCCAGATAGGGGCTGCGTCCCACGAGTGGTCTCTCCTGCCGGAGGTAATACAAGATCTGTTCTTCCACTGGGGCATGCCTCAGGTGGACTTGTTTGCCTCAAGGGAGTATGCGAAGCTGAGACTGTTTTCATGCCTGCCCCCCTCAGCAGGGCTCGCTGCAGGGGGATGCCTTCTCGAGGCCGTGGACTCCGAGCCTCTTCTACGCCTTCCCCCATTTCCCTTGATCCACAAGGTGCTTCTCAAGGTGAGGAGGGAGAAGGCGCAGGTGATTCTGGTAGCCCCAGACTGGCCCCGCCAGTTCTGGTATTCAGATCTCCTCAGTCTCGGCTCCAGGCTCCCGAGGCGGCTTCCAGCCCGCCCGGACCTGATCTCAGTCAGTCAGTGGAAGGTATTCCATCCGGACCTTCAGTCTGTGCACCTGACGGCCTGGTTCCTGAGCGGCTAGAGTTCCCAGCCTTGGGTCTTTCCGACGAGGTCCTCAGCATTGTTTAGGCGTCCCGTAAGGAGTAGACCAGGAAATGCTACGCTTTAAATGGAAGAGATTCTCCATTTGGTGTCAGGGCAAGGGCCTGGACCCTTCCTCCTGTTCCTTGGCTAGCATTCTGGACTACCTGTGGTCCCTTTCTCAGCAAGGGCTTCGGTCGACGACCCTCAAAGTGCACCTGGCAGCCATCTCTGCTTACCAGGCGCAGGCCAGGAAGCAGTTGGTGGTGCAGGAGAAGGTGGTTGGGCGCTTTTTCAAAGGCCTTGATCACATATCCCCTCCGGTGCGAGAACCCCCACCTCCGTGGGATCTACTGCTGGTATTAGCCAAGCTCATGGGTAACCCATTCGAACCGATGCACAGGTGTGACATCTCTCACCTGTCATGGAAGACCGCCTTCTTGGTGGCTATCACGTCAGCCAGAAGAATGGGAGAGCTCCAGGCGCTTTCCATCGAGTCTCCCTATCTTGTCTTCCACAGGGACAATGTTGTCCTGCGCCCCCACCCGAAATGCCTTCCGAAGGTGGTGTCGGAGTTTCACCTTAACCAGGTGTTGACTCTGCCGGTGTTCTACCCCAGTCATACCTCGGAGGCCGAATATAGTCTCCATACTTTGGATCCTAGAAGGGCGCTCACTTACTACAAGAAGCGGACAGCTGAAGTTTGGGGAGAGGTTCGCCAGCTGTTTGTCACCTGCGCTGAAGCCTCACCTGGCAGACCTGCAGCCAAGCGTACGATAGGCAGGTGGGTCACCTCCTGCATAGATCTGTGCTATAGGTTGGCGGGCATGGAGCTTCCTAGAGGGATAAGAGCTCATTCTTCCCGCCATACTGCTGCATTGGTGGCTGCTTCCAAGGATGTCCCTATCCAGGAAATCTGCAGGGCTGCTACCTGGAAGTCGGCACACACCTTCATCACCCACTACCACATCGATCTTGAGTCAAGCCGGGATGCTGGTTTTGGGACCTCGGTTCTCCAGTCATTATTCCCTAAGTAGGGGGTGTGCGCCTTGCCTCCCTCCTCCCAGAGAACTGCTAGGAGTCTGCCAGACAGTGTGGATGAACAGCATATCCATGTCCCTAGAAATACAGGTTACTCACCTGTAACAGGAGTTCTAGGAATGGTATATGTTGTTCATCCCCACGACCCACCCGTCCTCCCCGGCTTCGACGCACAACCTGGCTTCCAGCGGGCTAGATCTGGCATCATGGGCGGATCCAAGAGTTTTACCACCTGGGTGGGTGGGAGGAGCCAGCTTGAAGACCTTCCGGCAAGATTTAAAGCGGCAAGGAACCTGCTAGTCAGTGTGGATGAACAACATATACCATTCTAGAACTCCTGTTACAGATGAGTAACCTGTATTTACTCACCTGTAACAGTAAGTTCTAGGAGTGGTATATGTTCATCCACACATACCCACCCGACCTCCCCTGGCTTTGGTGCACAGCACTGCTTCCAGCGGGCAAGCTCTGGCATCATGGGGCGGAGCTGAGGGAGTTACCACCCTGGTGGGTGGGAGGAGCCAGCTTGAAGACGTTTCTGGCCAAATCTTAAAGGGAAGGGCACTGCCAGAAAGTGTGGATGAACAACCTATTCCACTCCTAGAACTACTGTTACAGGTGAGTAACCTGTTTTACTAGGATCGTGGATATGATGTTCATCCAAACTTATTGGCATGTCCCCTTGCGCTTTAAATCTTGCGGGAAGTCTTCAGGCTGGCTCCTCCCTCCTATCCGGGTGATATATACCTTGGCTGCACCCCATGATGCCAGATCTTCCTTTCTGCTGGAAGTTTCAGGTTGCCTCCCTCGTGCTCATGCATTTCATAGGCCCTGGCTTTCAGACCGTTAGTTCTACTGAAAATTCGCATTACTCGCGTTAGCGATCGCAGGTTTGTCACTCCAATTATGGAGGGCAAGTCTTCCCCTGGATTTCGTCTGTGCCCTTGCGGTCAGAAGATGTTGAGCTTTCCAAACCTTTTCAAGTGCTTTTTGTACTGTGGATCCAGTATCCCTAAAACTGGTTCTGGCTTCAAGTGGTGCTTGGCATGTGGGCAAAAAATGTTGCGCACTGATCCACACTCTGCATTCTCTGGGGCTAAATCCTCTTGGGACAAGTCTATAAAGTTCTACCGCAGGTTGTGGGATCAGGAGAGGGCCCACTCTTCCTATTCCTACGCTTCTGCTGGCTCGATGGCCCGTTTCGCCAACACTTCTAGTCAGGTCCAGGCTGCTAGCACCTTGCCATTCCCATTGGGCTTGCTGGCCAAGATGCAGGTTGACCAGCTGGGTAATATTTATGTCGACCCAGTTAAGTGATTGTTGCCAGACAAGGGGGAAGATTCCTTCTTTAGGACTCTGGCCCTCTCCCAGGGAGGGTTGGATCAGCTTGTCGAACTGGTTTACTCCCCCTCAGGAGCCTGAGCCTTTGGGGATTCCCAGGCATCCTTTGCCTTCCCCCACTTCTCCCAAGCGACTGTCACATCCTCAGTTGAGGGCCCACAGTTCTCTATCGCAGTCGAGGAACTCTTGACGCTCCTGTCGGTCCTGTTCTTGACCCTTGGCGAAAAGGCGCCATTGATACTCCTCTTCGTCCTTGGGCGGGGATTGGCTCCGCCATAAAATGCAGCACTGGTACGAGGAGTTCCTCTAGCAGCAGTGGCTTCTTGGCACAGGTCATGTACCTTAGCCCACTCTGGCGCTCCCTTGTTTGCCAGAGCCATGGCCCAAGGTGGTTCCCCCAGTCAGGCCAACACCTGCCTCCCCAACCATTCGGGTGGAACCTCCGCCTTCGCAGCCTAAGAACGGAGCACCTCCGAAGACTGTGCACATGACGTCCAGGCTTCTTGGTCGGCTCTCGGTGATAATCACACAGGCCGATGAACCTTGCATTGTCAGCTGGTACACAGGTGCTCAGCTAGTGTTTGAGGAGTCCTCTGATTCTAAGTACTCCTCCATGCACTTCCATCGGAACCTGGGGTTTGACTGTGAATCCAAGGAGGACCTAGCCATGGAGCAGGGGCCTGCCTCCATCAAGGCCCTACTCCGCTTGATCTCAGACTCAATGGGGATCCCGGTGAAACCTGTCCAGAAGTGGGATTAAGTACCCCTTGTGGAGAACCTCAGCAGTAATGACTCCCCTGGTGTCATCTTCCCTGTAGCAGAGGCCATTCTTGGCCCTACTCTGAAGCTGTGGCAGCGCCCTGCCTTCTGCGTGACGCCATGAGCTTATAGGGTCCGCAGGTATGTGGTGCCTACAGGGTGTCTGTCAGGGTTTACTGAACAACCTTCGGCCAAAGGGCTGGTCGCTGACTCAGTGTTTTGGGGCACTGGTGACGTCAGGGATGTCAAAGAGCCCTCCACCCCCCCCAAAAAAAACAGGGAGTCTTAAGAAATTAGACCATGCGGCCAAGAAGGTCTGCGCTGCCTCATCCCTAGATCTTTGGCAGGCCAGTTTGCTATTATTTATTTATTTATTATTTATTAAATTTTGGTGACCGGGTAGGCCCACTGAGCCCCGAAGGTCCCTTTTTCAGGGGCGACCCGGGATAACAATACAAGTTAGGATGATGACCAACTTTGCCTGTGCTCTTTTGGGCACCCTGTACCAGGTTATTCCCCTGCTCCTGGCTGACCTGCAGCTGCCAGCCAAGTTGCTCCATGACCAGGGACACGCTGTCGCTTAACAGCAGCTTCAAATGGTCTGGGACATTGGTGACTCATTCGTCATATCACTGGCCTCAGCAGTGGTTATGCACCGCAGGGCATGGCTGAGAATTTTGGCTTCTACAACCAACACTTGGCACATGTTGGCAGATGTCCCCTTCTTGGACACCAACTATTTAGGCCCAGTGTCGATGGTCACCTTACTCGCATTGAGAAGTCCATTGCCACCCTGGACTCTCTTACATCCTCTCAGAAGGATATCAAGGGCCAGAAATAGAGGAACAAGCCCTTTCAGTTTCGGCCCTACCCCGTGCCTCAAGCCGGACCACCATAGCTCCAAGCGGGGCAACAGCAGGCCTGGAGGTCTAATCTGAAGCCGGCCTCCTCCAGACCTAAGAAGTATGGAGGGCGAGGGTCTGTTGCTTCTGTAGCCAGCCCCGCTGCTGCTTCCATGCCTGTCTAGTGAGGGGTCGGGGGTGTCATCTTCCCACTCATATCTACCCCAGGACCTCCCGTGGGGGGCTGACTTCGCCACATCGCTTCTGCCTGGTCCGATATTACTTTGGACAAGTGAGTGCCCTTCCCTGGCCCCACAGGACGTGGTATCCATGAACGTGTCTGCCTTTCAGGAGGACATCACCTAGCTCCTCTAGAAGGAGGCAGTGGTTCATGGTCAGGATGTCTTAGGCAGTCCGGAGTTTGTGTCCAGATACTTTCTGGTTCTGAAACATGTGGGGGGTTGGCACCCCATACTGGATCTGCATGACTTCAACAAATATCTCTGGCCATGCAGATTCTGAATGGTCACTATGAAGCATACCATTCTGTCCCTGGAGCAGGACATGTGGTTCTGCTCTCTAGACCTTCAGGAAGCCTTCTTTCACATTCCCATCTGTCTGCCTCACTGGCGTATCCTGCAGTTCTGTGCAGCGGGGTTCCTGTACAAATTCCATGCCATGCCCTATGGCCTTTCCTCGGCCCCCAGGGTCTTCACCAAGTGCATAGCAGTGATGGCAGCCTTCCTGCGTTGCCGGGGTGTCAGGGTGTACCTGTACGTGAATGACTCGCTGATCACTGGTTCCTCCAGGGTGGAGGTGGAGCAGTCCAGGGATTTGGCCCTTCAGACCTGCTCGTCCTTGGGCCTCCTAGTCAATGAGGCCAAGATGGAACTCAGTCCAGCACAGGTCATCAGATTCATCAGGTCAGAGCTAAACTCCCTTCGCGCCGAGAGCTGACTCCTGTCAGACCAGGCGGAGGATCTTATCTCCTTTGCCCAATCATTTTGCATTGGGCAGTTGCACCTTCCCTGGGACTTCCTGCTCCTGTTAGGGTGCATGGCAGTTTGCACCAGTGTGGCCCAGTGGGCCTGATGGAGGATGCGCCTCCTGCAGTGAGGGCTGGCCGGTAGTGATCTCAGTGCCTCAACCTGTCCAGCCTGTCACGGTGACACAGCTGATGTGGGACTGCGTCCAGTGGCGGCTAGTCCAGGAACATCTCCATGAAGGAGTCCTGTTTGTCAGCCGAGAGCCAACAGTCGCTCACAACCGACACCTCTCTCTGATGGGCTGGGGAGCCCACCTGGAGGCCCACAGAGTCTATGGGCTCTGGACTCTCGAAGAGTCCCAATGTCACACCTGTCTGTTGGAGCTCCGTGCAGTGCATCTAGCACTGACTGCCTTTGCTCTGCATGTTCGGGGTCAGGATGTCCAGGTCCAGATGGGCAACATGACCATGTACTACCTCAACAAGCTGGTGGGGGGGACACATTCCCTCCCATTGTGCCGTGAAGTTCTCCACATCTAGACCCTAGTTCGCAGCCTATGTGCCGACCTTCTGGTGATTCAGAAAGGTCATCATGTCCAGCCAGCTGCCGGATGCCCTCAGCCGAGTAAATGAGGCGTCCCACAAGTGGTCCCATCACCAGGAGGTAGTCAGCCGCCTGTTCTACCAGTAAGGCACTCCCCAGGTCGACCTGTTTGCATCTCCGGAGATCGTGAGGCTGAGGCTGTTTTGTGCCCACCCCCTCAGTACAGGAGACTGCTGGGGGATGCCATTGCGAGGCCCTGGATCCCAGGCCTCGTACACCTTCTCTCCATTTCCCCTGATCCACAAGGTGCTGATCAAGGTGTAGAGGGACAAGACTTTGATGATCCTGGTGCCTTCGGACTGGCCACACCAGTTCTGATACTCGGATCTTTTCAGCCTCAGCAGCAGGCCTCCGTGACAATTGTCTGTCCACCAGACCTGCTCTCGTGCTGTCAAGGGGAAGGTCCTTTACCTGGACCTTCAGTTTCTGCTCCTGACAGCCTGGTTCCTGAGTGGTTAGAGTTCCAGGCTTTGGTTCTTGCTGACCAGATCCTCCATGTCATTGAAGCCTCTCTGAAAGAGTCGACTCTCCAGTGCTACACCTTCAAATGGAAAAGGTTTTCCATGTGGTGTCAGGGCAAGGAGCTAGACCCCTTGTTCTGCCCAGTGGTGAACATTCTGGACCAGCTGTGGTTTCCCTCCCAGTCAGGCCTTTGGTCAATAACCCTCAAGGTGCACCTGGCAGCAATCCCTGCATAGCGGGCGTGGACTGGTATGCCAGTGGTGGTGCAGGAGAAGGTGGTTGGGCACTTGTTCAAAGGCCTTGACTACTTGTCCCCGCTGGTGCGTGAGCCACCACCATCACCTTGAGACTTGTTGCTGGTCTTGGCAGTGTTTATGGGCAAACCATTTGAACCAATGCACAGGTGTCACATCTCTCGCCTGTCGTGGAAGACCACCTTCTTAGTGGCCTTTACCGCCGCCAGAAGGGTCAGTGAGCTGCAGGTGTTTTCTGTGGAGTCTCCTTATCTGGTCTTACACAAGGACAAGGTTGTCCTCCACCCCAACGTGAAGTTCCTCCCAAAGGTGATTTTGGAGTTTCACCTTAACCAAGTGATTAACCTCTTGATGTACTTCACCAATAGAACCTCTGAGGCCGAGCACAGGCTCCATTCGTTGGACCTGAGGCAAACGCTCATTTATTACAAGGAGCATACAGCAGGAGTTTGGGGAGAGGTTAGCCAGCTCTTTGTCACCTACGCTGAAGCCAAACCTGGCAGATGGGCAGTTAAGTGGACAGTTGGCAGGAGGATAATCTCCTGCATCAACCTCTGCTATAGGTTGGCTGGTAGGGAAGCCTCCTGCCAGGCTTGGGGCTCATTCCACCAGACATACCGCTGCCTTGGTGGCTGCCTCCAGGGATGTTCTATCCAGGAAATCTGCAGGGCTGTTACCTGGAAGTCAGCGCACACTTTCATTTTTTTTTTTTTTTTTTTTTTTAACTTTAATTTTTTATTAAGCATTTCAATTAGCAGAATACATCATTGCTACATCAATAGATATGGTAAAAAGTTGGAAATGGATATATGGAGCTGTGTTGCCAGAGATTATAAGTATACAGACAACATAGACATATATAATCAAGACTGTAAAGTGAATACTGAATAACATTACTAACATTAACAGACATCACATCAGCACACACCTTCATCTCCCATTACCATATCAACCTTGAGTCACGCCGGAATGTTATTTTTGGGGCCCTAGTTCTCCAGTCTCTCTTCCCTAAATAGGGGGTATGCGCCTTGCCACCTCCTCCCAGAGAACTGTTAGAAGTTTGGATACTGTAGTACACCATATCCACATCCCTAGAAATGAGGGTTACTCACCTGTAACTGTAGTTCTAGGAGTGGTATATGGTGTACATCCACAAAACCCACTTGACCTCCCCGGCATGTGGTACACTGTATCTTGCTTCTAGCTGGTAAGATCTGACGTCACAGGGCGATGCTGAAGCTGATATCACCTGGGTGGATGGGAGGAGCCAGCTGGAAGACCTTCCGACCTGTTCTTAAAGGGAAAGAATCCTGCCAGAAGTGTGGATGTACACCATGTACCACTCCTAGAACTACGGTTACAGGTGAGTACCCCTCATTTGTGTGTTATTTAAGTATATCACAAACCTCTGCGTACCCTCTGCCTGGCACAGCAGCCAATGTTTGAGATATTCCTTAGAGTGTTTTACACACACCTCTCATCAAGAAGCCAGTAGTTCCCAGGGACATCAACCTTGTGTTGTATGTGCTCAATCGCAAGCCTTTAGAGCCTGTTGTGACATGTGACAATGTTTAACTTAGAAAGCAGCATTCTGGTATCTTATCACCTCTACATGCAGAGTTTCTGAAATCCATGCTTTGATCACAGATCCTCTGTATACTGTTTTCCATAAAGACGAGGTAGTTCTCCATACACACCACAAAGTTCAACCGAAAGTGATGCTGGAATTCTATTTTAACCAGACCTTAGTCTGCCTGCCAATTTTGCCAGCTTCCAGAATGAGGGGGAAAAAGACTGTCCACCCACTGGATTTTGAGAGGATCCTTCAGTTTTATCTGGACAGAACCAGTGACTTCAGACAATCCAAACAGATCTTCCCTTGTCAATCTTCACCATTCATTACTGCTTGAGTTAGTGCTGGAGGCGCGCACCCGCTACGGGAGTTTTTTTGTCGGCTCCAATGGCGCCGCCCTTGAGAGCGATGCACTGCGTCATGCGCGGTAGCCATTAGGTGCCGCAGACTCCTCCTCTATCTCAGTTCTGTTTCTCCCGCCGTCGAGGCTGCACCTGCAACGCGGTTAGTGACAGGCCGGATTCAATCCAGACTCCATCTCGAACTTCTCTCGATCTTCTCTCGACGCCATCAAAACCCGGTAAGACCGTTCTTTTTGTATTTCTTGGACGGCGCCGAGCGCTTTTGCTGTGTTGTTATAATTTTTTTGCATCATGTCAGGTTCAGGGGCAAAACGTAAGTCGAAGGCGGACCGCGCCCCTATGTGTCGGTGCTCCTGTGGCCGGCATTTTTCCGTCACGGATCGGCATGATGTTTGTCTTTGTTGCCTGGGACCCAACCACGATATGGATGTGTGCGACACCTGTTTCTCCATGGACCGTCGCGTCCTAGAAGTCCACGCGTTCAAGATCGGCAAGGCCCCTGCCGACTTTCGGGGGACGGCGCCGCACCAGGGATTCCCAGGTAAGGTCTCTAGGCCCTTCCTCCGGGTCCCCTCTCAGGCCTATCTGTAGAGGAGGAGGCTTCCTCATCTTCTCTTGCCGAAGAGGAAGCTTCTTTTGCGGTGTCGGTAGAACGACGAGGTCCCTTCCCCTGCTGGGCCCGATATCGGTGGCCCCTCGACGCCGTTTTCTGGCGGCGTTGGTCCCAGGCGTCTCCTTGGCGCCCGGTGGTCGAGATAGCGGCAGATGGCGGCGCCCGTGTTGTCCCCAGCCGCCGCGGGCCCGGTTCGCTCTTCTGGTGGTGCCGGTGGGCGTCCCGGTACCGGTGGCGTTGCCGTGGGTCTGGCTGGCACTGCGGCGAGCCGGGCCGGCTTAGGTGTGTGGCGGGGGTCCGGGGTCTCAACCACCTCCGCACCGCTTTCACCGGGACCCCTGGGGTTGCTAGTATTGTGGTCCAGCTGATCTCTTCCTCCTCGGAGGCTGATGATTCGGACGTGGACCCATCCTGGCAACCTGACTCTTCAGAGTCAGAGTCGCCGGTGGCACGAGGTGCTAGGCGGCCCAGCATGCCTATTCCTCTGTCCCCGCTGCCGTCCTCCCCTGAGGCCCCCCAGGCTGGGGGTGGTCTGGGGTCCCTGGGGGGCGATGGAGCGGGGGTGGAGGGAGGGGCTCTCCCTCCTGGGGGGCTCGTGGCAGCTACCGACCCTGGTGCTGCTGCATCCCCTCGGGGTGGGAGGTCGCTGGGGTCGAGGAGGAGGGCGTTCTCAGAGTCCAAGGGGTCGAGGGGCAGGGTTCAGGCGTCTCGGTCTCTGCCTGCCACCCCTCGGGGTGTGGCTCGGAGTCGTAGCGCTGGGCCCCGTCTTTCCCTTTTGGACCCCATAGACCCCTCTGGTGGCGTTGCTGTGGGCCGCCCTTCTGGATCCATGCAGTCCCAGGTTCGTCATAGGGGAGGATCCCCTTCTGGGCTCTTCCAGGCTATGCATCCCCAGGGTTCCGTTTTGCAACCTGGTCTGTTGTCCGGGATCCCGCCAGCTCGGGCTCCGTTCCCCGGATTCCAGAGCCCTAGCAGAGGACAGTTTCCTCTCCATAGGTGCCCTTCTCCCATTCCTCTGCAGCCACCCCTCGCTCTCCCAGGCCATGTCGGTCCCATAGGCCCGTTATCCTGGGAGGCATTCAGAGGTTCTGCGGCGGCCTTCCCCTCATATGTTAGGTGCATGAATGAGCGGGTTTTTTGCCTATCCCCACTACTGCAGGAGTCCTCTGGACACTCAAGCTCTCCATCATTCTCGTCTCCTTCCTCTGAGAGAGAGGAACCCACTGCTCATCTCTCCTCCAATGCTGATTTCACTGAATATCCGCGATTTATTTCGAGGATGGTGAGGGATCTTCGAATTTCCTATGTTAGGCGAGACAATACTGAACGGGAGATGCGTGAATTCCTTGGCGAATTCAGTGCCCAGCACTTGGTGGTACTATCCTGGCCTATTCCCTTCCAGGGCGTCTATTCGTTCCTGGCAGCGCCAGCTGCCCTTTCTCAGCCCAGCAGACTGCCAGCGTAGGTATTGTGCCTTCGAGAATCCTAGGTACTCTCCCCAACCCACCCTCGGGTTTGGCATGCCTAGAAACTCCCTCCGGTGCCGCCTGGCACGCATCACCAATCGGACTCCGGATTCTCTACAGTTCGACCGATGGGGGCGTAAGAGTTTCTCCTCTCGCAATGTCTTGCATTGCATTTCATCAGGCCCATCATGCTGCCTACAGTAGGTATTTGTGGTCGATGCTTTCCCAAATCTTAGCATCAATGCCTGATACGGAGCAAACCAGACAAGCTATTGCCCTCTCTGCTATAGGCCTGGAGCTGGCAAGACACCAAGCAAGGGCATCTTATGACGTCAATGAGATGGCTTCCAGGCTTGCAGGGACAGTGATCTGTATTAGACGGATGGCATGGCTTCGTCTATCAAGGTTGTCACCCCTGGCCCGGCGTAGGGTGATTCGCTCCGTTTTCCGGGAGACCCATCTCTTTTCCTCCAGAGCTAGGAGACTTCTGCAGGGGCTTCCTCCGTCTCCCCGTCCTCGGGCACCTCCTAGCTCTTCTCCCCCATAGGCTTCTCTCTTGATTAGCCCAGTGTCTTCCCCTTCTGTTTCTCACTAACAGGAGGCTGGGGCTCTTGCTCCCTCAGGGTTTCTACCCCCCCTCTTTTTTTTGGGGGGGGGGGCTTGGTACTCACCCAAGCAATAATGAATGGTGAAGATTGACAAGGGAAGATATGAAAATTACATACCTACCATAATTCTTGATCTTCTCTTGTATCTTCACCATTTATTACTGATACCGCCTACCTTCCTCTCAGTGGCCTCCTACTGTGGCGTCTCCCCCTCCTGTCTCGTTCCTCTTCCTCCCTTTGGCCTTTATGCCAAAAAAAAAAAAATTTTATTTTTCCGTTCTTATTGAATGGATCTTTTTTCCTCAAGGTAAAGAGGAACGAGCAGGGTCTGTGTTTCACCTATTCTGAGGGAACTCTTTCTGACTGCCCCTAGGGTGCAACCTCTGGGCACCTTGATCACGTTACACAGTTCACAGTTTAAGAGACTGTGCCCAGGCTCGGCCTCAAAGAAATTTAGATTCCCCCCTGGCAGGTGTTATTATTCAGCTCATTCTGGCTGGTGCATTTTGCACTTCTTAGCCTTGAGCAGTTGCTCTTGCTTGCCTTAAGGGAGTCTGATTGAGTTCCCATTCTATCCTTTCATACAGAGCTGCCTTCCATACGGCATAATCCTTCCCCATACACTTCTGTGTTAGCACTTAATAGGGTGCTAAGGGGAATATTCCCCTTCCTAGGTGGGCGCTCTCTTTCCGGAACAGATATTCTGCCCAGGCAGTCTGTGAGCTCTCAGCTAGGATGTAGGGACTTGGCATGTTGAAAGATTAGAGAATCTGCCCTTTATGTCCGATCTGTGCAGGCGGTTCAGTCGAACCCTCTCTCAGTCGTATCAGCAGGGGATTCTTGCTCCCTTGTTTTAGTGTCGAGCTTATAAGCCTCTCAACCAATGCCTCTATGGGCACTGTTCTCCCCTCTCAACATGCCTTCTTTTCTTCTCCTTATTCTTCTTCTTTTCTCTTTCTCTCTATCTGTTCCTCCCCTAGAGCCGCCCCAGAAAGGAGGCCCTGTGGTCCCTTAGGTTAGGGATTTTCTCTCCTCTGTCTGTCCTCTACCGACTTATTCCTTTTTCTGTCCCTCGGCTCTCTTGCCTCGCTCTCCTTTTTTTCCTTACCCTTTGTTTTCACCTCTCCGGCTACCAGAACTGAGATGGAGGAGGACTCTGCGGCACCTAACGGCCACCCCTCGCGCATGACGCAGTGCGTCGCTCTTGAGGGCGGCGCCATTGGAGCCGACTCCAAAAAAAAAAACCTCCCGTAGCGGGTGCGCGCCTCCGGCACTAACCCAAGCAGTAATGAATGATGAAGATAAAGAATTACGGTAGGTACGTAATTTTCATTTCTTTGTTTCTTGACCAGAAGGGATAGTCTGTTACTGTCAAGTGCATATCTGCCTGGATTATGAATTGCCTTTGCCACTGCTATGTCATGGCTGAGGTTAAATTGGAGGCAGCATATACACCCCCTCTACCTGAGAAGATACTCTAGAAGATAAAAGTTACGGGTAAGCAATTTTCTACTGCTGGTCTTCTTATGTTCAGTTCACATCCAGACTTCCCATCATACCTCCCTGGGGTAGTCTTACTCTTCTGCTGCTGCACCCATATATGGCAAGCTAGGAATGGAGACCTGTAGCAGTGTGACTGGGTGGTAGCATGACTTGGAATGCTTTAAGAGGCATTGAGTACACTCCATACACTCAGTGGAGCTGCCTGCCATAGTGTGGGTGTGAATGGAATTTGGCAGTCAAACTGGTTATAAGTAGTAACCTCTTCCTTGTCACCTTTCTGTATTGCAGGTTGGTGATGAACACCAGAGGAAGCAGCATCGAGTATTGGCTGAACGCCATTATAGCAAAGCTGTAAAGCTGTTTCAGACTTTGAATGATGCACCACGTGAGCAGCTCAGAGTGCAGTTGGAGAGGGTAGCGTTTGCAGAGTTTCAAATGACAGGTATGTACATCTTCATTAAATTTCTTTCAGCACCAGAGATTATACTAGCCATCGTACTGTACCATTAGAGGCAGTCTCATTTGTCTTAAAAAAGAAATGTAAGTTATTTTGATGTAGCTAGAGGAGAGCCAGGACAGAAGGAAATAAACCATAGACTCAAAAGCACAAAAAGCAACTTTTTCTGCCCACCTTCTGCCACACAGTTCCCTTCTGGATGACAATGAACACATTCAAGTGGTTTGGAACTGCCCCATGGCTTTATTAACCAATATTTACATCCAGTGGGAGTAGCATTTTACATATACACAAACAATTCAGTGTCTTGTAGCTCAAGAAAACCAGTTCCAATGTACATATCAGATCAGTATTTGCCATGTGAGTGGAGAAAGAAACAGTTCTAGGGACGTGGATATGTTGTTCTATGCACACTATCTGGTATTGTCCTTTCCTCTTTAAATATTGCCAGAAAGTCTTTAAGTTGGCTCCTCCCACCCACCCGGGTGGTATATCCCTCGGCTCCACCCCTTGACGCCAGATCTTCCTTTCCGCTGGAAGAAGCAGGTTCCCTCCTTACCGCTTCCATGTTGAATAGGCCCTGGCGCTCAAATCTTGGATTTACTTCCAAAACTTAAACTCGTTAGAGTTCCATCTTCAACTCAATCTTCGATCACGACTGCGATGGAGAACCAGTCCTCGCCCAGATTTCACCGGTGCCCATGCGGGCAGAAGATCTCGCATACTGACCCCCATGCCACGTGCCTCTACTGCCTGGGCCACGAACATGATCATCAGGCTTGTGATATTTGCGGGTCGTTTCACACGTCAGTCATTAAGGACCACCCACCCACCTGAAGTTGGGCCACCTAGAAAAATGACATCCGCCGTTCAAATCTAAGGATGCCCGTTGGGTGGTCTCCACTGCTGTGGGGTTCGCCGAGCAGCTGGAGCAACTTATGGCCTTCCTGGAGGAGGCAGCTCGGGCCACCATGCAGTCCTCTTCAACTTCAACCTTTGTTTCGCTCAAGTTGGGCTCCACTTATTCTGGCTCCTTCAAGGAGCAGCGCCAGTCTTTCCCCACCAAGGGAGTGGGCCCTTTGGGTTTGCACAGCTCTCGCAAGAAGGAGTCCAAGAGAGAAAAGGAGAAAACTCACCGTCGATATTCTTGGGACCAGGAACATTCTCAGTCTCAGGAATCTCAGGTTTTGACCACGGTCGAAACCACGTGGCTTCACGGTTCCCCCGTCAGGCCAGCCAGTTGAGACGCCAGCCGACGATGCAGCCGAGATTTTTCTTGACCCAGTCGACCAGTTGTCATCTGAAGAGGCTAACAACTCCTTGTTCATGACTGCGGTCCTGTCGGTGACCACCAAAGAGTCAGCTCAGCTCGCTGAACCGGACCCTCTGGTCACCAACCTAGACCAGGAGGAGCCGCAGCATTCTCCGGCTCCCTCCGAGATCCCCTGTTGGCACCCCCAGTGGCCAAGGTTGAGGTCTAGGTCTTTCTCATCCTCTGGGTCAAGCAGGTCCCGTCAGCATCGTGGTCTCCCTCTTGACACCATGAGAAGCCGCTGACGCTCTTCGTCTTCATCCTCCTCAGGTGAGGAGAGGCTTCGACACAAGTTGCGTCGACACTATGAAGACCTTATGTGGCAACAGTTGGTGTTCTCCAGTCTGATACTGACTCCGGCTCCCACATTGGCCATCACTTGACTGTTGCTAAACAGACCGACACCGACCCCCCGGCAGGGCTGGTAGACACCATTCCTCCACCTGCGGAGCTGGTACAGACCTCCTCGGTTCAGCCGAAGCTGGCCTCTCCACTGATTGTGGTGGAGCCGCCACCCCAACAGCTGCTGACCTGGGCTCCAACCAAGGAGTCTCGGCCGGCTCAGGAGCTTTCCCTTCAGCTGTCCATCAGTATTACACCTGACCACCCATGGCAGGTCCGGAGTGACTCAGGTGCTAGGCCACTCTAGCAGACTCCTCAGAGTCCTCACTGCACTCTCATCTGATCAATATGTGGGGGACTCTCAATGGAGGAAGGTCACACGTCTTTCATGGGCATCCTCATCTCATGTCAAAATCCACGGCAATGAAGTTGGAGCCCGTCCAGAGATTCAGAATAAAGAGGATTCTCTGGAGGCTTTTCCAGTGGCTGAGGGCATTGTCGGTCCTGCCCTGGAGCTTTGGCAGTGCCCCACCACCTTTCCTGTGCCCTCTGCCCAAATTGCCTGCAAATATGTGGTGCCCACCAGTACCCTCATAGGGTTCATGGAGCACCCTTCAGCCAGAGGATTGGTGGCAGACTCTGTTTTGGTGCCCGTGCAGTTCCGGGGACGTCGACAAACCGCCAGATAAGGAATACAAGAAACTGGGCCACCTGTGAAAAAGGTCTACGCTGCCTCCTCGCTTGGCCTCCGCCAGGCGAACTCTGCCGTCATGATGGCACACTTCTCCCATGCCCGTTTGGGCTCTCTGGATGAGGTGATTCCTTATCTTCCGGCGGACCTCCAAACTACTGTCAAACAGGTCCGGTACCAGGATTGAGCTGTGGCCAAACAGCAACTTCAGACGGCTCTGGATATCAGAGATTCCTGTGCCCGCTCGATGGTGGCCACAGTTGCCATGCACCGTAGGGCTTGGCTGCGGATCTCGACCTTCACTGCGGACACTCAGCACAAACTGGTGGATGTTCCATTCTTAGGCACCGACCTGTTTGGGCCCGGTGTGGAGGATCACCTCTAGCATATCGAGAAGTCCAGTGCCACGTTGGACTCTGTTACATCTGCCCAGAGGGGTCCCAAGGGCTCCAAACAGCAGAAGCATAAGCCCTTTCGGCCCTCCACTCCTATGGAAGAAAACTGCCCCAGCATCACTCTGGCCAACAGCCTCAGTCCTGGTGACCCAGGCCAAAGTACATGGCCTCGGTGGTCTGAAAGCCCGGAGGGAAGGGACCCGGTGGCTCCTCAGCCGGATCCCCCTCCTCCAAACCTGTTTAGTGACAGGATGGGGCTGCCACCCTCATACCCGTTATGCCTCCCCTGGATCCTCCTGTGCAGGGCTGGCTCCGCCACTTTCTTTCCACCTGGTCCGTTGCTACCACAGACAAGTGGATCCTGGAAGTGGTCGGTCAGGGTCTGCCTCTAGAGTTTGAGAAGTACCCTCCCAGCCGAGCCACGCCCCATGGGAGGACTTGGTATCTGGAGACACTTTGTTGGCTCTTCGAGAAGACATAGCCCAACTGCTCCGCAAGGAGGTCATGGCCAGGGTTGTGGAACCTCCGGAACACCCAGGGTTTGTCTCCAGGTATTCCTGGTACTAAAGCAGATGGGGCTGGCACCCCATTCTAGATCTGCATGACCTGAACAGATTCCTCAGGACCTGCACTTTCCGGATGGTAACTGTCCCAGATAATACCATCTCTGGAGCAAGACGTGGTTTTGCTCTCTGGATCTTCAGGACACATTCTTTCACATCCCAATCTGTCCATCCCACCTAAGGTTCCTCCGCTTCCAAGCCGAGGGAACCCTCTGTGAGTTCCAGGCCATGACTTTCTGCCTCTCCTCAGCCCCCAGGGTCTTTACCAAATGCATAGCAGTGGTGGTAGCTTACCTGAGGCACCAGGGGGTCCGGGTGTATCCCTACCTGGATGATAGACTCATAACAGATCCCTCCAGGCAAGAGGTGGAGTAGTCCAGGGACCTGGCCCTCCAGACCTGCATCGACCTTGGCCTCTTGGTTAATTAGGCCAAGTAGAAACTGATGCTCTTGAGGTGATCAGCTTCATTGGGACAGAGCTAGACTCTTGCTGAGCCAGAGCCGGCTCCCAGTGGATAGGGCGGAGGTTCTCTCTTCCTTTGCCTGATCGTTTCTGGTTGGGCACTTGCGCCCTGTCTGGGACTCCATGCGCCTTCTGGTCTGGGTTACATGGCGGCCTGCACCAGCATGGTCCGATGGGCCCATTGGCATGTGCGCTTCCTGCAGTGGGAGCTGGCCAGCCAGTGAACCAGTTCTAATGCAAGTCTCAGCGCAAAGGTTGCTTCGACCAGCTGGTCACTGTGACCCAGAGGATGTGGGACACCCTCCAGTGGTGGTTAGTCCCAGAGCATCTGCAGTAAGGGAATGTGTTTGTCCTCCCTGAGCCAGCGGTCATCCTGACAAGGCTGAAGTCACACTCAAATATAAAGAAGCAGTCAGAGAACTAAAAGACCTTATACTACTGTCTAAAAGAAACTTGGAATTTAGACTTGCACATTCTAAAGACAGTCATAAATCCCTATTTTCATATCTTAATGATAAAAAGGTTCTACTAGACAAATTGGTCCTCTTATGGTTGACAACTCTACATTATCTACAGATATAGACATTGCCAACTCCTTTAACAATTGTTTTTGCTCAGTATTTACCCCAAAGGTAACATCAACTCTGGTCCCTTCTGCTGTCCCTAGTAATTATAACTATACTGTTTCTCTAGCAGACACATTGGCAGCACTTAAATCCATAAATAAAACTTCCAGTCCTGGGCCGGACAATATAAATCCCAGATTTCTACATGCAGCATCTACAGCTTTAGCACTCCCCCTATCTCTTATATTTCACAAATCACTTCAAGAGGGTGTAGTTCCCAATGACTGGCATAAGGCCATTGTGGTACCGATCTTCAAAAAAGGGAATCGCTGTAAACCCGAAAATTATAGACCTTTTAGTCTAACATCTGTTCTTTCAAAAGTGATGGAAAAAATTATTAAAGTACTTATTGAAAAAGAAATGGATTTGTTAAAACTCGACTCAACGCGGCTTTAAACAAGGCCAGTCATGTACTACGAATTCAATAGCCTTTGATGAAAATATAAGCCAGAGTCTTGATCTTAACATCCCCCAAGATGTGATCCTCTTGGACTATAGTAAGGCTTTTGATAAAAGTCTCTCATAATAAACTTATTACTAAATTACAATTAGTAGGCTTCTCTCCTGTTTTAGTCAAATGAATAGATAACTGGCTGACTAACAGAAGCCAGTAAGTCAAAATACAAGGCACTTTATCGGAAGAAGGACAAGTGACAAGCGGGATCCCTCAGGGATCCGTACTTGGGCCCTCATTGTTCAATATTTTCATCTGGGATATGCAGATTAATTCTGCAAATTTTCTTTCAAAATTTGCAGATGATACAAAGTTGGGAGGGAGGGTTGACTCATTATTAAATAGACTTTCAGTTATAAATGATTTAAAACATATAGAAATTTGGGCCCAGATAAATGATATGCACTTTAACATAGACAAGTGCACCTTATTACACTTTGGCAGAGCTAATCCCCTACAGACATACACCCTTAATAATCCCCTGAAAGTGTCAGTATATGAAAGGGATCTGGGAATACTAATTAATAATAAACTTTATCATAGAGCTCATTGTATTAAGGCGGCTAAAACCTCTAACCAACTACTTATGCGCATAAAGTGCACCTTTGTCACAAAATCCAAAGAATGTATTATTCCCTCATACAGAACATATGTAAGGCCTTACATGGACTATGGCTCTCCACTTTGGAGTCCTTATTTGGTGCGGGATATACAAGGTTTGGAGAGAATTCAAAGGAGAGCAACTAAAATAGTTCCTTATCTGGCCTCTAAAAATTATGCTGTAAGATTACAGGTTTACACTCATTGCAGAAAAGGAGAATTAGAGGGGAATTTTTTCTCCTTTATAAAGTCCATCAGTCTTTGGAATTAATGCAGCAATTTGGACTACACTTTAGTAATAAACGTATTGTTCACAGACTGCACAATAAGCAAATCAACGTAGCCAAAGCCAACATGAATAAAAGATTAAACTTTTTCACAGTAAGAGCACTTAGACTCTGGAACTCCTTGACTCAAGAACTTGTGGACTCACCTTCTTTTACTGCTTTCAAAACAAGGCTTCGCTTGATAAATGGCTCGAAGTTAACTTGGCCATAGATTAATGTGCCACATGTATTGTGGGGGACAATCCCGATGGGCTTCGGCCTTCTTTTGTCCCATAGATACCAAGTAAACCTCTCTCACGAGCTGGAGTGCCCATCAGGGGGAACACAGAGTCCACGAGCTCTGGACCCCTGAGGAATCCCAGTGCCACATCAACTTGCTGGAGCTCTGAGCAGTTCAGCTAGCACTGGCTGCCTTTGTTCCGTCTGTTTGGGGGTCAAGTGGTCCAAGTCGAGATGGACAACACCACGACCATGTACTACCTCAGCAAGCAAGGTGGGATGCCCTCCCTGCCCCAGTGCGAGGAAGCTCTCTGCGTCTGGACTCTCGTGGGCAGTCTGGAGGCTGCTCTTCTAGCCATCCGTGTGGCAGGAGCCTCCAGTCAGCTGGCAGATGCCCTCAGCTGGGTGAGCGAGGCGTCTCACAAGTGGTCTCTCCATCTGGAGGTAGTTCACAGTCTGTTCTCCCAGTGGGGCACTCCTCAGGTGGACCTGTTCGCCTCCAGGGAGAACGCAAAGCTAAGGCTGTTTTGTGCCCACCCCCCTCAGCAGGGCTCGCTGCAGGGGATGCCTTCTAGAGGCTGTGGACCCCAGGCCTCTTTTATACCTTCCCTCCACTTCCCTTGATCCACAAAGTGCTGCTTAAGGTCAGGAGGGACAAGGCACAGGTGATCCCGGTGGCTCCGGACTGGCCCCGCCAGTTTTTGTACCCCGATCTCCTCAGCCTCAGCAACAGGCTCCCGAGGTGTCTTCCCATACACCCGGACCTGTTCTCCATCAATCAGGGGAAGGTACTCCACCCGGACTTTCAGTCCCTGCACCTGACAGCCTGGTTCCTGAGCAGCTAGAGTACCAGGCTTTAGGTCTCTCCGAAGATGTCCTCACTGTAGTTGAGGCATCTAGAAAGGAATCAACCAGAAAATGCCATGCTTTCAAAATGGAAGAGATTCTCCATTTGGTGTCAGGGCAAGGAGCTGGACCCTTTGTCTTGTCCAGTGGCTAGCATTTTGGACTACCAGTGGTCTCTCTCCCAGGGGGACTTCAGTCAGTGACCTTTAAGGTGCACTGGCAGCCATCTCTGCTTACCTGGGCACAGGCTGGTCAGCAGTCAGCACAGGAGAAGGTGGTCTGATGCTTTTTTCAAAGACCTAGATCACATTTCCCCTCTGGTGTGTGAACCACCACCACCGTGGGACTTGTTGCTGGTTTTGGCAAAGCTCATGGGCAAGCCATTCGAACCGATGCACACGTATGACATGTCTCACCTGTCGTGGAAGACCACCTTCTTGGTGGCTATCACATCAGCCAGAAGGATCAGCAAGCTCCTGGTGCTCTCGTTGGGGTCTCCCTACCTGGTCTTCCACTGGGGCAAGGTTGTCCTATGCCTCAACCTGAAGTTCCTCCCGAATGCTGTGTCAGTGTTTCACCTGAATCAGATGATTACTCTTCTGATGTTCTTCCTGAATCACACCTCGGAGGCCGAACACAGACTCCATACTGTGGACCTGAGGCGAGTGTTCGCCTATTACAGAGAGTGCTCGGCTGGAGTTCAGGGAGAGGTTCGCCAGCCATTTGTCACCTAAACTGAAGCCACACCTGGCAGACCTTCAGCCAAGCAGACAAATGGCAGGTGGATCACTTCCTGCATTGATCTCTGCTATAGGTTATCAGGTAGGGAGCCTCCCAGAGGACTAACGGCTCATGCCACCCTCCATACTGCTGCTTCTAGGGACGTTCCTATCCAGGAAGTCTGCAGGGCTGCTATCTGGAAGTCAGCACATACCTTCATTTCCCATTACCACACTGACTTAGAGTCACGCCGGGATGCTGGTTTTGGGGCCACAGTTCTCCAATCCTTATTTCCTAGGTAGGAGGTGTGTGCCTTGCCTCCCTCCTCCCGGAGAACTGCTAGGAGTCTGCCAAATAGTGGGGATAGAACAACATATCCACGTCCCTAGAAACACAGGTTACTTACCTGTAACAGCAGATCTTCCATGGAGTGGTCTGTTGCAGCAGGTAATACACTTGGGTCATTGCCAGAGGTTGCTGTGACGCATGGCAGCTCTTCTAGCAGTCTTTTCCAGGGGCCGCCCACACATGATATCACCTTCCTGTTTCCTATATAAGTGTGGGCGGTCCCTGGTATCCTCAATTCATTTTCCTGCCATCTTCAGCTCACACGCAGCAGCTAATGCAACTTCAGCAGCAGTCATCGACGAGAATTTGAGAAAAACAACATTGAAAATCAAATGTCCAGATGAACCCACTTGAAGACGCGGTGAGCTAACTGGGGTTCTAACTTGCATTTTGCTTTTTTCCCCTTTGCTCTGGGACTTCCGGGTGGTCTGAACTGGCTGAGGACTCTGATACCTTAGGCCTACACTTGGAGTAGTCTAAATGGGGGAAACTCCCTGTTGAACAATTGAGTTTAAAACACCACCTAAACCTGCAAGGGAAAAGGAGTACCTGCACACTGTGCGGGGTGATTTATTTATTTTTTGGCCCATACTGCAGCATTTGGAATTTCCTTGAACTGCCTGACTAGCTCGTCGCATGCTGACTCATTCTGCATGTGTTTCTACAGGAGAGACTCTCCTCAGATTTTTGTTTAAGAAGGGACATACTATTTGTTGCCTCAGTTGACAAGAAATACTGTTTTACTGGACTGGGGGGCTATATCTGAGTGACGCAGTCTGCATAGCTTCTGCATAACTTTAAGTAATTGTCCCTTGGTATGTGAAAAGGGTCTAAGTCATATGTTTCCCTACCCCTCTATAGTAATTTCCTTTGGACGTTTGGGTTATCTGGGCCAGTTTTATGATGTGGGCCGGTTAGACTAGAGTGCCCATCAGAAGACAAGGGGGAGTATTAAGCTAAACGTTTCTAATGATTCTTCTTGCCTAATTTAATTAAATAAATGGAGGGGGGAGAGTAGCTGATGACTGGAATTGACATCTGATGGGGATGATGGTCCTTTGGTTTACTGTCACTAGTATGGAGCCCGGTTTACACCGAGCTCAGGAGGGCCTGGCGCTTCTTGTGGCCACTTTCCCTCCAGCCCAGAGAGTACTCACTAGTAGAATGCTCTCTCGGGCACGCAGGGAGTACCATCATGTACTCCCCTACCTTGGGAGCTGTTTTGTACATAGTTTGATGAAAGGTAGTGTGTGTTCTAGGTTATTTGTGTTTATTTTGGCAGGCTACAGCAAATTGAACTGTATCAGGGAGTCAAAATAGTATTTTTTAGCAGTAATGCATATGTTTACTTACAGTGGCTTTTTGAACCGGGCAGGTGGTTAAATAAGGGGCTCTGCCGAAACACAGTGCAAATATAGCAAATCAGGATTGACCCTTTGGGGCCACTGGAAGGGGATATGGGGTCTCGATAATAAATCACATCTCTTATTTCTCAGAATGTTAGTGGGTTAAATAATCTCATTAAGCGATATAGGATGCTCACTACAATTAAGTAACAAAAAACAACTTTTATATTGCTTCAGGAGACCCATCGGAGTGGGACTGAGCATCAAAAGCTGGCCAAGTTCGGTTTCATTCGGGTGGTAGCATCATCTTACAGGGGTGGGAAACGGAGGGGCACAGTGATCTTGATTCCCCAATATATTAAATTCCAGGAGACTGATTCTTACACAGATCCAGAGGGCAGACTGGTGGTGGTGGTGGCCAGAATGTTGAAGGGCAACCCCATCACTATAGCCTCACTGTACATACCACCAGGCATGAAGGGGGCAGTAATTAAAGGACTGTGCCAAAAAATAATGGAATTTCACAAAGGCACCTTGATTGTTGGGGTGAGGGGGGGGATCATAACCAAATGCACAGCCCAGAGGGCACCACCACCAACCCTGAACCAGCTAAGAGAACCACTGCACAAAAGACAACATTAAACTATTTCAAAGGGGTACAGTGGGTGGATGCAAGGAGGGCCCTTCATCCCGGAGAAGGGGAATACACTCACTATTCACCCCCATGGTATTTATACCAGAACAGATTCTCCTAGTAACAAAAGAACACCTGCACTTAGTCGAGACCTATCAGCACACACTCTCGGTCCTCTCAGATCATTCCCAGCTGCTGCTCAGAATGTTCTGGACCTCTGAAAGGGGGCAGAGGCTATGGAGGTTTAACAATTTTCTATTAAATTTAACAGCCTTTAAACAAAATGGTGGAGGACAGAATCTCCCAAATAATCCAGAATAACAACACACCTGAACTGAGTAGGGCAGCCTTGAGGGACACACTTAAAGTGTTCCTCCAAGGAGATATCATCAGGTTTGCCACTAACTACAAAAGGCAACAGACTCAGCGTCTGGAGCGCCTTCAGTGACAGCTGGGGGATCTCCAGATGCAGCTGGCTGACAGGGATACGACTGTGGGGCCATTACTGCAGGCTGCCAAGCAATAGATAAAACATCTGATAGATGTTCGAACGGAGCAAGCACTACAGTACTTGCACCAAAAATACTATGAAAGTGGCCTCAGAGCTACTCGACTTTTGGCCCACAGACTAAGATGGAAAACCGCTCTGTCTATAATCACTCAAATTAGGGGTCCAGAATCAGGGCTGCTTGTTACATCACCACAGCACATTATCAGAGCATTTACAAAATATTACCAGACTCTTTATACCCCAGAGAATTTCCCAGGCACAGAACAAATCCATGCCTATCTGGCAAACCTCCACCTACCAGTTCTTTCTCAGTCTCTCCATCAGGTATTGGACAAACCAATTACGGAACTGGAATTAAAGCAAGCCATAACAAACTTTAAAAACTAACAAAAGGTCCAGATGGCTACACAGGGGCATTCCTGAAATTTTTTTGGTCCGCCCTGAGTGGTCCCCTGCTGGAAGTTTGTAAGGGGGTGCAGGAAGGGGAGTCACTTCCCCGGAGCTGGAATTATGCCACAATTACTAGCATTCCTAAAATAGGAAGGGATCCCACATACTGTGCAGCATATCACCCTGTCTCAGTGCTCAACATCGACTGCAAAATATTTGCAATGGTAGTGGCTGGGAGACTGAGACAGACATTGCCTACACTGGTTGGCCTAGACCAGACTGGGTTTGTCCCAGGGAGACAAACGCAAGATAACATCAAATGATCACTTCATATTTTGCACCATGCTGCTCAGTCGGGGGCCCCTTTCTTGATGCTAAGCCTGGATGCGGAGAAGGCCTTCGACGGGTGGCATGGCTATTCCTGGGAGAGGTATTGCTGAAGTTGGGGTTTTCTTATCCCTTCATTAAGATTATAAACAACATATACACGTCCCCAGTGGCATACATAAAGGCCAATGGAGAGGCACGAGACAGGGCTGCCACCTGTCCTCACTCCTCTTTGCTCTGTACCTGGAGCCCTTGGTGCAGGCCCTACGACAGCATCAGGAAATAACGTGAGTGCATATAGGCGGGGAGAATCGTAAACTAGCATTTTATGCAGATGACCTCCTTGTTTACTTAACTAGTCCAGATAAAGCCCTAAAACCATTGTGGGAGGTGTTGAGGATATTTGAGGCTCTTGCTGGCTATAAAATGAACCCAGATAAAACAGAGGTCCTGCAGCTTAATTATAATCCCTCGGAGAGGATTGGGAGGGAATTCCCATTCAAGTGGAATCTCCAAAAGTTGAAGTATTTGAGAGTACAGTTACCCTGTATTGCCCATCTATTTCAGGCTAACTATACTCCATTATTAGAGAATTTGAAAAGAGACCTGGAGGACTGGGCCCTGATACCGATCCCACTGATCCAGAGGATAGAGGCAGTTAGGATGGTGCTACTCCTCAGATTTTTGTATTTGGCACAGACATTACCCATACTACTACCAAAAGAATTTTATAGGGATTTGAACTGGAAAATCTCCAGATTTATTTGGGGAGCACAGAGACCTAGAATCAGGTTTTTGATTCTCCACTTGCCCAAGAGACAGGGTGGCCTGGTTATCCTGGATTTAAGACTGTATCACTAGGCAGCCCAGCTGAGGACAGTGGTCTACTGGTGTCACAACTAATATCTGGCAAGATGGAAAACTTTAGAAGTTAGAGAAGATCTCCTTCATTTAAATATAATATTATTGTCCCAACAAAATATATGGGAACAGAGGGGTGGCTCCAATCCATATACAGCTACCATAATCAGAATCTGGAGGGATTATCTGTCCACAGCCAAATTGGCAAGATGGAGACCTCTCCTCGGGTCCATCCCCTATCTGGAGTCCTTTCCCCCAGCCCACATGGATATGGGTTTTAGAAGATGGGAGGAAGCGGAATTATATTTGGTAATGCATTTTATTAGAGATGGCAGTTTCCTTTCCCTAGCAGAACTGACAGAACAATATGGACTGTGCCCACAGGACAGATCCGGAATTACATCAGCTCCCTTTCCAGGGATCTTTGAAGTAGTAACCCACTGCCCTTGGTGGTGCCCACCCTGGTGGCAGCCATGGAGGGTAAGGCTAGTCTGGAGTACATAATATCATATTTATATAAAGCAATTTTGTCCCTGCAAGGAGACACACTAGACTGAACTAGGACAACATGGGCGACAGATTTGGGAATTCAAATTCCCGTTGATACATGGGAGAGGCACTTGAATTTTATACACTGGGGGACGGAAGCCATTGACTGGAAGGAGTTCTCATAGAACGTTACATTCAGATCCTTCAGGACCCTTAAAATTCAGGTAAAATTTCAGCCCCTCAGGACATCTGCCTGTTGGTGGAGCTGTGAACATTCTCCGGCTGCCCTGGCCCACATTATGTGGCACTGTCCTAGACTGGGACAATATTTCCAAGCCCTTCAGGAAGAGTTGAGAGATCTAGTTTTACCCAGACCTTGATCATTTCTCCAGGCCTGTTTTTCTTCTCAGAGCCCCCCACCCCCACCCCCATGCAGGGATCCAGATACTAGAAGGCTCCTTAGGATCTGCATCCTTGCAGCCCAAAAAGCCATTAAAAAAAAAATGGCTGACCCAGGAATCAATAACTATAGCACAATGGCAAGATATAATGGTGTCTGTTTACAGAATGGAAGCACTAACCGCACTTGTGAATAAGAGACGGGCCAAGTTTGAAATTATCTGGAGACTCTGGGTACTGTATATATCTTCATTGAGACCCGATTTTACCCCTTAGAAGTGATCTTAGAATGTGCAACCTGATTTTTCTAGCTAATGTATTAATTATCAGACACCCCATGACCCTTTTTTTTCTTTGTTTTCTTATCTGCAGTATTGAACTCCTGAAATCTATCGAATTGCTTAGCTTTACTATTAAAAGTTATACCTAACTGACTTGAAACCAGCAAATTACTGTCATACCTTCTATATAGAACCTGTAAAATGTATTGTCTTGAGTTTATATGTCTGTTGGCATAAAGAAGAAAAAAATCTTTAAATAAAGAAAGAAAAACAATTGTCCAAAGAATCTTCAAGCGGGATAGCACTATTCTGTTCCTACCATTGCGGTAGAAAAATCTACCATTTCAACAACCACTCTACTTGTGTAAGGTGTCTGGGACCCACACATGACACCACCTCCTGCATACGTTGCCAGGATTTTAACCGGGCAACCCATCATCGACAGCTGCAGGAAATCAAAGGTCGTGTAATGGAGCAGAAATTGTCTCTCATGGAGAATCAGTGAGCTCGTCCCAAGAGCTCCCCATCCACTGATTCTCATAAATGGCACAAAAAAGAAAAGGAGAAGCCCTCCTCGCACTCTGTGCCTAAACACTCATCAATGCCCACCGTTACCGGTGCCCCACTGTCAATAATGCGTTCAACCATTGTCTCCTCGTTGATGGGAGGTTACACCCTCTCATCGACAGCGCTTTCCAGCACTTTAACGGCAGTCTACAGTGAACCCTATATGGGTTCTCCTGTCAACAGCAACCTAATTTCAACATCCTACTCATGTTTCCCCAGCAGCTCCATCGATGACTGGTCGCATTCCAATGGGGACACTTGCTGCATTTGGTGTGCATACCGTCCCTCCACCTTCAAAGGTGTATTCCCATAAGGGCCAGATGGACAGGGATCAGGACCCTGGGCTTTACCACCCAGGAGCAAGACCTGCTCAGACTACACGTTCAGTCCCCTTGGTTTCTGACCCAGGAGAGCCGAGTCATCCATCTCATTCCCTTACTCCTCCACCTAAACGTTTCCAGGGAGACAGAAACCCTTCACCACCCTGGTCCTCTCCCTCGTGCGTAGATGACTATCTATCAGACAAGGCTGACTTTCTGGCAGATTTTACCAGAGATCTGGAGGATGAGGAATTTCAAGATCTGGACTTCCAGCCACAGTCCCCCCTTTTGGATATTTCTTCCTTAAATGAGAATTTATCCCATCGGGCAGCTGCTTCTCCTCCCGATGACCCATCCTTCCATGAGATGATGGTCCAAATTCTGAAAGTCATGGATTTCTCCATTACCGAACATGACAAACAACGTAAGGATATGGCAGATTATTTAGAACTCCCAGAGGGAACCAGTCCTAGAGATACCCCTACTTATACAGACCTACCAAAATGCTATGCTTGCTGCCTGGAATCAGCCTTCTACTGTTACGGCTATTCCCTGCAAGGCGGATCACCTCTACCAGGCTCCTCTGGATCACCCTTTTCTATCCACTACTCCTGAAGCAGATTCAGTAGTGATCACTGCCGCTCATGATTGTACTAAATGACCAAAACACATGCGCTTCTTACCTCCTGATAGATTTCCATAGGATTGACTATCAGGGAGAAAAGATTTTCCAAGCAGGTACTATGAATCTCAGAATCCTAAATTATATGGGACATATGATCAAATACCAATGTACACTCTGGTCGTCTGCCATAGAATTAGTCAATAAACTCCCTCCTTCACAGGAAAGGGAACAATTACTGGCTACAATATCTACTGGCAATTCCATCTCCCATCACCTACTTCATTCGGGCTATGATGTGGTCGATACTTCAGCCCTTATGTCAGCAACAGGCATTACCTTGCATCACCATGCTTGGCTTCGTGTCTCAGGCTTTACACCTGATGTACAGAGTGGTCAATGCCCCCTTTAATGGGTCCAGACTTTTCAGTCCAGGTACCCAAATGCTGATGGATGATCTCCAGTCTTCAGGAAGAACGCTATGCACGGTCCATGGCATGTTACCATACATCCCAGCCATCATATCATCCTCAATTCTTTTTATTCCAAAAGAGTTAGAAAATACAGAGGCTCACAAAGAGGCAGATTCCAAGGTCGTTCCCAGTCTCCCAGAACCACCACCTCTGCCGCCAAGGGCATCCACTCCTCCCTCCTGGTGGGGCTGGAACTGGGGCTCTGTCCACATTTCCTCGATCAGGCCTCGGAAGCTGTGGACGGTCATTTTGCCCTCCATTTAGGGGCCTGGAAAACGATCATATCAGACGAGTGGGTACTTCAGATTTTCCAGAGGGGTCACACCCTAGAACTACTTCCAGGTCTCCTCCCCCGCTCTGTCCATGCCCCATCCGACCATGTTCCTATTCTCCAGGAAGAACTACAGGCTCTTCTAATCAAGAAGGCAGTTTACCCAGTACCACCTACAGAACACCAAAAGGGATTTTATTCCCACTTCTTCCTGGTGCCCAAACAAACTGGAGATCTCAGACCAATACTAGACCTCAGACAATTGAAATTATACGTCCAGTACAAAAGGTTCTGCATGGTCACCCTAAATTCCATTATGCCAGTGTTGAAACAAGGGGACTGGCTACATGCCCTAGATATGAAGGATGCCTATCTACATATCCCCATCTGTCCTGCCCACCACAGGTTTCTTCATTTTCACTTGTTGGGACAACATTACCAATTTCGAGCACTCCTGTTGGGCCTCTCATCTGCCCTGAAAGTGTTTACCAAGTGCCTGGCAGTAGTGGCAGCAGCCCTGTGATGGGACGGGCACTTTGTCTTCCCATTTTGGATGACTGGCTGATCAAGGCGGGGTCCAAAATCTCTGTTCTTCTCTCTACAAGCAACTCTAACTCTGTTCCTGGCTCTAGGGATTACTGTAAATTGGCCAAAGTCCAATCTGACCCCTACATAGTTGCTCCAATATATAGGAGCAGTCCTGGACGCTGTCTCCGCCAGAGCTTATCACCTGGCCGACAGACAAGACAAACTTCTATCTCTGGCTTCTCAAATACAAACCCAGAAAGTAATCGCAGCCAGACGTATGTTATGTCTCCTAGGACATATGGCCACTACCATCCTTATGGTAGTGCTTGCCCGTCTTCACATGAGACCTGTCCAGTGGGTTCTCCAGAACTGGTGGTCTCAAAGAATAGAAAATTTTGAAGACAAAATCAGTCACTCCCACGTTGCAGTCCACCCTAGTATGGTGGACCCTCCAAGACAACCTATGTCAAGGCTTGCCCTTCCAGTCCCCCCCCCACCCCAGCAGACGTTGACTACGGATGCCTCCCTGGAAGGGTGGGGGGCGCACCTGAGTCCCTACAGGACAGAAGGCAAGTGGACCAGTTCTCTCCCTCATCTCCACATCAGTATCCTGGAAATAAGAACGGTTCGCTTAGCCCGCCAGGCCTTTCAACCTCACTTGTCCCCGGCACCATTGCTGATTCAGTCAGACAACACTGCAGTAATATTCTGCCTTAACAAACAAGGAGGTAGAAAGTCCCGTTCCCTATGCAAAGAGACGCTTGCAGTCTGGCAGGAGGCCATACAGCAACACCTTGTACTGATAGCCATCCATCTAACAGGATGTCACAATCTCCTGGTTGACCTCAGTCGCCAGTTGTCCACACACGAATGGACACTTCATCATGAAGTGCTTCCAAAAACCTGTTATCTGTGGGGGACCCCACAACTGGATCTGTTTGCCTCCCCAGTCAGTCACTGTCTCCCCGGATACTATTCCATTATCTAGAGCAAAAAGGGACAGTCTATAGATGCCCTGTCCCAACCATGGACAGGACTATTCTTATATGCTCCCCCCCGTCCCTCTCCTGCAATGGACTCTACTGAAACTACAACTCGAACCTGCTACCATGATCCTCATAGCCTCTCTGTGGCCTCTACAGGTCTGGTTTCCCCTCCTTCAGCAGTTCTCAGTGGAGGAACCCGTTCCATTGCCAGTAAGACCAGATCTCTTGACTCAGAATCAAGGGACCCTTCTACTTCCCAGCCTGGAGTCACTACACCTTCACGCTTGGCTCCTGAGGACACTTTCATAGCACGTCTACAAGTGTCCTCCCCTGTTGCTAATATTTTACTCGCCTCATGTAAACCATCCAACAGGGAAACGTATCATGCTAAATGGAAACGCTTTTCCATCTGGGCTGCTTCCTGATCATTGAATCCTTATTCCTGTCCACTGATGAAAGTCTTGGACTACCTGGCCTCGATTGCTGAGACAGGATTAAGCTTTTCCTCTATCAAAGTCCATTTAGCCTCTGTCTCGGCCTTCCATGAACCTCTTGATGGCAGACTACTGTATCAACATCATCTAGCCAAAATGTTTCTAAGAGGAACGTTACATATTAAGCCACCTATCAGAAGACCCACTCCTCCGTGGGATCTCAATTTTCTAATAGAGAAATCAACTCTTGAGCCCTTTGAACTGGCAGCCACTTGTGACCTCCATTTTCTTTCTTGGAAAACACTATTCTTAGTGGCTGTCACTTCAGCTTGATGTATTCTTGAGCTTCATGCCTCGTGCATAGAGAACCTTATTTAATTTTTCACAGACAGGGTGGCACTTCGTACCAACTCTTCCTTCCTACCTAAGGTGGTGTCTGAACAAACCTTAAATCAATCCCTAGTGTTATCAGTGTATTATCCTGAATACTCCAGTCAAGTTGAATACCTCTTACATAATCTAGATGTCCATCGTATATTACAATACTTTACTAATTGAACTAAATTGATTAGGAAGACCTCTCAACTTTTTCTTACCTTAGCCTCAAGCAGGGAAGGTTTCCCAGTCACTGAATGGACCCTCTGCAATTGGCTAGCACATTGTATGACATTGTGTTACACAAAATACAACAACCCATTACCAGGACCTGTCCAAGCCCATTCTCAAATCAAATCAAAATTTATTTATAATACGCTTTTCTACATATCAAAGCACAATTACATATCAAAATAACATCAAACATAATAACAGCATAAAAACAATAAAAGTAGCAGTAAACTTATTCAAATAGATAACTTTTCAGAGACTACTTAAATGACTCCGTGGACAGACACTTTCTAATCTGACGAGGTAGAGAATTTCACAGGGTTGGGGCCATAAAAGAAAAAGCTGTGGCCCCAGATGACTGAAGACTAACCCTGGGAATCTCTAGCAATCCCTCGTCAACGGAGCGGAGTGGGCAAAGAGGGCGGTAAGGTCGAAGAAGATCTTGCAAGTAGCACGGTCCCTGACCGTGTAGGGTCTTATAGGTCAGCAACGCGACCTTGAAAGTGATTCTCCATCACACCAGCAGCCAGTGCAGTTCGCGCAGCACAGGTGTGATGTGGCAAGTTCTTGGTAACCCAGTCAACAACCTGGCTGCAGCATTCTGCACCAGCTGCAGGCGACGGAGATCCACTCCCGGCAACCCTAGATATAGAGTATTACAGTAATCAAGATGCGAGGAAACAAAGATGTGGACCAACACAGGATGCTCATCGTGTGGAACAAGGTGTTTTGTCTTAGCGATATTCCTCAGATGGTAAAAGGAAGACTTGACAGTGGCCGACACCTGTGCCTTCAGTGTCAGCCCGCTGTCAAGAATTACGCCCAGATTCCGCACCTGTTAAGAAGGTCTCAACTGGTTGCCCCCTAGAACAAGGCCAGCGGGAGACCCAGGAGTCAGCTTCTCTGCACCATGACCCGGGTCCACAACCAACACCTCAGTCTTATCCGGATTCAGTTTCAACCAGTTAGCACTCATCCAGTCCTGGATCTCAGCGAGGCAGTTGTTAAAGACCAATAATGCGTCATTCTGTTCGGGTACAAAGGACATATAGAGCTGAGTATCATCTGCATAGCACTGAAAACTCAGCCCATAACACCTTATAATGTCTCCCAACGGCAGCATATACACCGTGAACAACATGGGGGAAAACACACAGCCCTGCGGCACCCCACAGGACAGAGCAAAGGGAGCAGAGGAAAAAAATTCCTGAAACTACCCTCTGACTTCTGCCTGTGAGGAAAGAGTGGAACCATCTGAGGACTGTCCCCGACAGTCCACAGAATAGCCACAGGCGATCTAGCAACATCCCATAGTCCACGGTATCAAACGCTGCAGAGAGAGATCAAGGAGGACCAAGATCAAACGGCTCTTCCGATCTCTCACGATTAGGAGATCATTAAGTACCCGGACCAACGCCGTCTCAGTACTGTGCCTCTTCCTGAAACCGGACTGGAGAGGATCGTAGACCACATGGGTGGTAAGAAAGTCATTGAGCTACAACGCGACTACTTTCTTAATAACCTTGCCCAAAAAGGGCAGGTTAGAGATTGGTCTGTAGTTAGCGAGACAGTCTGGGTCAAGGGAAGATTTCTTCAAAAGATGTGTCACAATAGCCTCTTTTAAGGACTTCGGAAACACCCCTTGGTCCAAAGAGCACCAGACTATCTCAGCAAGGACTGGTCTGATCACATCCATGCACCCCACAAGGAGGCGCGTAGGACCAGGATCCAAACTACAGCAAGTCGGTCGCAAGCCCTGGACAATCTTCATGATATCCATGATCGCTGGCTGGTCAAAATGTGTCCAGGTAGACAGAGGGCCTGTAACCCCACATCGATCCCTGCAATGCTCATTAGAATGTGTACTGTGGATCTCCAACCTGATCGATGACACCTTATCCTCAAAAAATCGAGCAAACTCATCACACAGTATTTGTGAAAAAGCTCTCCAGCTCTGCAGACAGGCTGGATTGCACAGTCTGTCCACAGTCCGGAAGAGCTGAGGTGATTGATTTCTTGATGCGGCTATCTCCCTGGACAGGAACTCTGCCTTCTTATGGGAGATTTCTGATTTATAGTCCACGTAATGGGCCATCAATCTAAGACTGTCATCTTCCAGGCCGGTTTTCCACCAACAACGTTCCAATCTTCGCCCAGCTCTCCTCGACTCCCTCACTCGACTCTACCAGAGCTATGGCCACCACAGCGGCCTGCTTTAACTCATTACCTCCTGGGCAGCCATTTTGTGTCAGGTAAACAGTGGATAGTTCAGACTTCATATGGAGGTATTGGAGATAATGAGTTAAAGGAGCCTCTGTTACAAACATATCCAACGCAGCTACCTGGTCCACGATTAATATTTTCACGAAGCATTACAACTTAGACGTTGCTTCTCGCTGTAGGACAGCCTTTGGCTGAGCTGACCTACAAGGCCTTCTGTCATAATTCCACCCTTCTTGGGTTTACTGCTTGGGATTCATCCCAAGTGTATTACATGCTGTAAGAGATCACTCCTTAGAAAATAGTACAGTTATGTACAACTTTAGCATAACAGTAGATCTTCAAGGAGTGTCTCTTGCAGCAGGTACGATCCCACCCTCCGTCCCCCCGCCCCCTCTAGGAGAACAAATTCTGGTCCAATGACTTCTGGGTTGGGATACCTGTGGTACTTCGACTTCCCCTCGGTGCTCGCTTAGTGAGCTGAATCCGGCTGGGGAAACTGAGGATACATGCGAACACCCACACTTATATAGGAAACAGGAAGGTGATGTCATGTGTGGGCGGCCCTTGGAAAAGACTGCTAGAAGAGCTGCCATGCGCCACAGCAACCTCTAGCAATGACCCAAGTGTATTATCTGCTGCAAGAGACACTCCTCAAAGATCTACTATTATGGTAAGGTCCTACGTAACTGTACTTTCTAGGAATGGTATATGTTGTGCATCCGCACAGACCCACGTGACCTCCCCAGGCTCAGGTGCACAACCGCCGCTTCTAGCGGGCAAGATCTGGCGGCATGGGATGGAGCTGAGGGATATACCACCCAGGTGGGTGGGAGGAGCCAGCTTGAAGACTTTACGGCAGGATTTAAAGGAGAAAGGACAATGCCAGATAGTGTGGATGAACAACATATACCACTCCTAGATCTACTGTTACAGGTGAGTGTGACGGGGTTGACTAGGACCCTGTCCCAGTTGTTTTGGAGAGTTTGAATACAAGGATCTGTTCTGTTCCCTCCTTTTCTGTCTCTTGTGTGCCTGGTTGGGCAACCAGATTTTCTCATGAGACCTGGGACTTGATCACCCCGACGGTCTCGCAATTTTCTACCTCACTGTCTGTCTTCCCTTGCTGTTTCTGTCTTTTCCTCCCTTGCATATTTGCTGGTATGAAAATATATGCAAATCATTATGTGGAAATTTGACTGATATTGGGATCCCTTTGTTTAGAAATTATATAGTGTTACTGTTGAAATGTATATAATTATAGTTTGAGATGATTGTAAAAAGCTATTCGGAACTCACGGGGTTAACCTGAGAGCAGTTGTTAAGCCCTTTTTCAGAAGCTATGGAGAAGGGGTCTCAGTTCTGGGAAATTGTGTTCTTGTTGCACCTGCCTGAAATTTACAAGAACATTTTAGAAAAAAAAATCAGGATGCTTGTTAAGGAGGGGGGCTGCAAAGACTTATAAGAGAGCTAAGCTGCAGTGTTTTGGGAGAGTCACACAGAGATTGAAGGACAACTCAGATGGCTCTTCTCTGTTTATTTTGCCTTTGTAAATTGTTTTTCTGAACTTTTTTTTTATGTTACTGCTAGTACTAATAAATACTTTTTGCAAATTTTACAACTGCTCCTGGTTTTTCCTAAGCTTCCTGAGCTGTGCCTCGATGACAGTGAGTAACCTGTGTTTTTGTCTGTAATGTAAACCAGAGCTCCCATAATGGCAGGACCCTTATGTGAACCAGGCATCCTTTATTGTGCCTCGATGCAGACCAAGGTTCCATTCCTCACAACCCAAATTGTTGTCCTGCAGTCTTCCATACTGACTGGGCTTTACCAAGTCAACTTCTGAGCCAGTGCTTGTGGCGTCGGTATTCCCAACGGGTCTCATATTCTCCCTCACCTCTAAGCTTTGTCTGTCTTTGTTCTTTATTATGTGGGGTGAGTGAGTGGTTGGGTGGGAAGGTTATTCTTCCATTCCCAGCGCTGCAGTAGCCTTTATAGGAGCCTGACTCCACCCCAGGTCAGCAGCCCCCCTCTCCCCACTACAGGTGTTGCCTGCTGCCAAAGCCTGCTAGCTGGAGGAGCAGGGATTGCTGTTCCCTGGCTTTCTTCTTTTTCCAGCCAGTAGGGTGTTGTGTGACATTTTGAAGTCACACACCGAGCCACCTGCTGCTTAGGAGTAGTTCCAGCAGCCCTTGCTGCTCTGGGAGGGTCTGAAACTATTCCTGGCTTTCCAGACTCTTACATTTCCTCCTTCCTACAGGAGACTACCCACAAGATGGCACAGACAAACTGTTCGCTCCTGCCTCTCCTCCTTCCCTCTTGATGCACAGAGGTTGGGGTATGGGGGAGGGGCAGAAGACTGAGCAAACTTTCAGATGCAGCAGGAGCCGACAGTGCAGTACCAGTGTCAACACTAACTTCCATTAACTGGAAAATTGTCATCTTCAGCCATGACATTAATTTATTTTTTATTCAGTTATTTATGTATGTATGATACAAGACCCCCTGACTGGGAGTGACCACAATACTGTCTGGTTTCAAATAAGCATTGGGGGGGGGTGAGATCTAGGACACTGGCAGTGGACTTCAGGGGGGCAGACTTTATGGGCATGGGAAATATTCTCAAGGATCACTTGAAGGGGATTACCTCAATGACAAGTGTGGAAAGGAGATGGGAGGTCATAAAATGGGGACTTCATGAGGCAGTCAGGATCTGCGCTAAGTTGAAATGTAAGGGAGCAAGGTCACATAAACCATGCTGGTGGTCCAGTGAGGTACAGGTAGCAGTCAGAGAAAAGAAGGCGGCCTACAAAAAATATAAAACAACAAGAGGGGATAGGGATAAGGAAATGTACCAGCTTGCATCTAGAAAAGTCACCCGTATGGTGAGGGGAGCAAAGTCCAGTAAAGAGCAGCAGCTGGCACAGGGGATACATGGAGGGGAAAAGGGGTTCTTCCAGTACATTGGGGAGCGGAGAAAAACTAAGGGCCATCTCAGCAGATTGAGATCAGAAGGAGGGTGGGTGGAAGAGGCGCGAGGGACCAGGCAGAGGTATTTAACGAGTACTTTGCCTCTGTGTTCACTAGGAAGGGGGATGGGATATCTACAAAGCAAGGCATGAAGGGATAGAAACGTCCAGTAAGTGGGATCAGGGGAGCAACAGAAATGAAGCAAAAGGGAGGGAGAGGTACCCCAGGGGTGTCACATCTGGGTAAGGATAAAAAGGCCAGTAAGGTGGAGGGGACGGATGATGCTATCTCCGCCAAAAGGGTGTGGTTAGCCCTCAAGGCCCTAAAGAAAGACAAATCTCCTGGGCCAGATGGCATTCATCCGAGAGTACTATGGGAATTGGCGGACATACTGGCTGCACCCCTGGCGGAGCTTTCAGCAGGTCACTTGAGACAGGGAGGGTACCTAAGGGATTGGCGAGAGGCACATGTGGTACCAATCCATAAAGGGGGTCGAGGGAAGTACCAGGTAACTATAGACCCATCAGTTTGACCTGGTGGTGGGAAAATTAATGGAGAGTATACTAAAGGAACGATTGGGGGTGTACTTGGAGGAGGTGGGAGGTCTGGATAGTCGGCAACATGGGTTTGTGCCAGGTAGATCATGTCAAACCAACCTTGTGGAGTTCTATGAATGGGTAACATCAGAACTGGACAGGGGTAAGCCTGTGGATGTATTATTCTTGGACTTCAGCAAGTGTTTGACTCTGTCCCCCACAATGGTCTGGTGGAGAAACTGATGGGGTTAGGAATAGGCCCTTTGATGGTCAGATGGATTGAAAACTGGCTAGCTGGACGCACTCAGAGAGTAGTGGTCTGTGGGGAGCTCTCAAACCCTAGAGAGGTTGGTAGTAGGGTACCCAGAGGCTCGGGTCCTGGGTCCGATCCTGTTTAATGCATACATATTGGACATCAGGAGGGTATAGGGTGTGAAATGAGTCTCTTGCAGATGACTCCAAGATGGGAGCAGTAGTTGAGGGAGAAGAGGGAGGTTGGCCTGCAAGGACCTGGACACCCTGGAAAGCTGGGCTCACTCATGGAAATTAAATTTCAATATCACCAAGTGCAAGGTGTTGCATCTTGGTCGGGGAAACCCTAAACACAGGTACACCCTGGGAGGGGAGGCGCTGGAGGCCTCAATAGGGGAAAAAGACCTAGGGGTCATGGTGGATGCATGTATGAATAACTCTGAGCAGTGCAGGAGAGCGGCCAGCAAGGCAAACAGGATGTTGGGATGCATCGTAAGGGGGATCACCTCTAGGAGCAAGGAAGTGATTCTGCCGCTGTACAATGGACTGGTTAGACCACACCTGGAGTACTGTGTACAGTACTGGAGACCACACTTGAAGAGGGACATATAGCTCCTGGAGAGGGTACAGAGGAGGGCAACAAAGATGATACGAGGGCTAGGGGAGTTGACGTATGAGGACAGACTTAAGGAGCTCTGCCTGTTTTCATTGGAGGAGAGGAGAGACGGGGGACATGATTGAGGTCTTCAGGTACCTCAAGGGAATAAATAAGGTAAACATGGAGGGGATCTTTAGACTAAAGCAGGGAGGTATCACCAGAGGGCATGGTTTGAAGTTGGAAGGTGGAAGGGTGAGGGGAAAAGAAGAGGAGGTTTTTCACTGAGAGGGTGGTGGACCCTTGGAATGCACTGCCTGGTGAGCTTTTTCAGAGATCCACAGTGGAGGGCTTCAAGAGAGGGTGGGACAGACACAGAAAGTGGATGTATCAGATGATGGCCTGTCCCAGGGGGGTGGGGATGGATGATACGGGTTTCTGGAGCACAAGGGATGGGAGGATCTCGGCACCCAACTAAGGATCTAAGGTTCAAGCAGACTCGATAGACCATAAGGCCTAATCTGCTGGCAGATAGTATGTTCGTATGTTAGATATTTAGTTTTTGCTGACTGGAAGGCTAGACTTTCTCCCTCATCTGGGGCAGAGAGATACAGATGCAAATGGACTGATTCTGAATCCAGTTAAGCTGTTGGTGGTTTTAGTGATTGGGGGAAATTTGACCACATATGTGAAATTCCCCTACTCTGTTAGCATAGATTTAGTCAGCAGAAAAGGACCCTTACGCCCATCCAGTCTACCCCTTGTCCCTGCCTGTTCCATCACTACTGACCCTAGTTGGTCATTGCTGTCACTCTCTCTCCCATTCCTCTAATTAATATGCCCCTGCGCCTGTCCCACACATGCTTGAAGCTCCCCACAGTCTTTGCCCCACTACCTCCTCTGGCAGGCTGTTGCAGTCATCCACCACCTTTTCCATGAAGTAGTAGTTCCACACATCTCTCTTAAACTTTATCCCTCTTAGCTTCATTCCATGCCCCTATGTTCTAGTGCCTTCCTTTCTCTGAAATAGATCCTCCAGCTGCACATTGTTCACTCCTGTGAGGTACTTGTAGGTTTGTCATGTCCCCTCTGAAGTGGAGGAGGATGGTGTGCTGCAGGCTGGGGCTCAGTCCTCGCCCCCAGTCTGCATTTCCTGAGAAAATGGGTTGCCTGCTGTGCAACAAGCTACAGACATTATGGAAATGGATATACTAATTGCTGAGACGGACCCAGAAGATACTGCTTTGGCAGAACAGTAATTAGAGCTGGAGTTGTAGGAGAGAAAGAGAAATGTACTGCAAGTGCTAGCAGAAGATGAACATTATAGCGAACAAAGGCTGCCTTGAAGAAATGCTTGGGTCCTTATCGTCCTGTATCCTAAGGAAAAGCAGAGATAGCCCCTGTCAGAAAATCCTTTGACTGACAAACAGCTGAGTGTTCCAGCTGGGGAGTAGGTGACAGCTGGACAGTGGCTTAAGTCTGTGTTTCATCTTCCAGAGACTTCTTCCCAATTCACGATGCTGACTAGTCCCCAGAAAAAGCCTTGAGGAGGGCCAGCTGGAAGTTCAGAGTCCAGACAGTGGGTCCCTGATCCCGAATGGACCCCTAAACTTGGTATTGTCCCTAACAAAATGGCATGGATTTGCCCATATTGAAAGTGCAGATCCCAGTGGTGAGGACCCTCTCCAAAGAACCTGAGGCTAGTTCCATGCGGCAAGGGAAGGGGCGTTTGGTCCAGAGAAACAGAATTCTGAGTCTGGAGCTGATACAGAGTGGTTAGCTGGGATGGTTGCTTTATATTTGAAATGCCACTGTCTCTTGCAGGTAGCTCAGTGAGCCATAGGTGGTAATGCCACATATGGGGTCTGAGGCAGACTCATATTCTGAGGGACCTGACATGAATAGACCAGAGCCACAGATTGCTTCGGGTCTGGTCCTGAATTTAAGCGGGTCCAGTTGCCCCATCAGAGCAGTGAGAACAGCATGATCCTCCTCCAGAGATTGCAGAATAGGAGGTAGCTGTACACAGAAAACAGCAAAAGCAGCCATACACTGGGACATTCCAGTTACTAAGTCACAGACTGACATTACTGCAGCAGAACCCTTTGCACTGCCTGACCAGCAACAGGATGATGAATTCCCAGTGCAGCAGTCAGGGAGTGTGACATCCAAGTTTGGCACAGCTAAAGCAGCAGATGACTCAAACACAAACCAATACCTAGAAGTCTTCAGTGGCCCAGGTATCGAGGAGTGAAAGTGGTGGACAACGGGATGGAGTGTTGACAGTGGGAGGCGCTGGTACAGGGGTAAGGGATTCAGTGCCAGTAGTCGAATGTGTTCCAGAGGTACTTGTGCAGGAGCAAATTCCAGTCCCCTGTCCCTCCTTAGGAGGGCCATGGTGTTGCTGTCACCACAACAGCAACATGCCATAGTAACAACTCAAGCAGAGCATGGATCTCCACGGCCTGCAAGTCTTGAAGAAGATGACGTCAGACCTTCTGCTTTTGCGGTTCAGGATAGGGGAAACTGTCCCTCAGCTTCCCTCCTGGGATGGATACTTCTGAATCAGATGAGGAAATAGGTATCATTTGAACAGGGATGCCCTGAAAAATGGTGGCCCTTCTTATACAGATCTTTTCCATAACAGGACTGAGCTTGCCCCCAGGAAAATGCTGTTCGGCTGAGATATTTGGGTGGGGGGACATGACTGAATGCCCCAACAGGGTGTTTTAGCTGGGTAGCTGATTAAAGAGTCGATGCATTTCTTTCCATCTGAAATATATGCACTGATCCATATTTCTGGAGAGGGCAACTCTGTCAGCTTTAAGTCTCCAGGAGTTGGAACGGTTATGGCACAAATATAATAGATTTAAGAACACCCCTTTATGGGCCCCATTTATTGACATCCCCTTAATCAAGCCAGCTATTAAAGTGGTCACAATCATGTTCAGAAATGAGGAGGTGCATCTGGGGAATATCCATTTCTGGTTGAAGCAAAGATGTGATTGTCAGGGCACCATAGCCAATTATGGATACCAAGTTTATTTGGACTTGGAGACTGGCAGTTCTAGGTAATGCTGTTGCAAAACGAGAAGGGAGTGATGCACTTGCACAGCACCTTTTCTTGGGGAGAGACATGCGAGTATGTTTTTATGCAGGCCAGCGAAAGGCCTGCTATAAGTGTGGAGACAGAACTCATCTTTCAAATGCTTGTGACCAACTGCTGTGTGATTTATGTGAGGAATTTGGTCACATCAGTTCATCCTACAACTTACGTGAGGAGAAGGGACATTCTTTTCATCATTGCCCTTGGGTGGCATCAAATCAGGATGACAGGTATGACCAAGATACCTTGTTAAAGAAGGCACAGCAGGCAAGGCCCGCAGAGGCTTCGACAAGTCTGTCCCAGACTCCCTCCTTTTCCTTAGGCATACCTCATACTAGAGGTTGCAAAGCCACAGCCTCAAGTGTCCTCTCTAGTGTAGAATGAAAATAGTGCCACCCCCCCACCTTGGCATTAGCATTAACTTCTGAGCCACTGGAAGCTCCCATGGGACTGGACCCTGGTAAGCAACCTGAAGGTCCCAGTACATCTTACTTTGAGAGGATTCTTGCAGTGGGACTAGAACCGCCAGACGCTAGGACCACACAGAAAACTTTAGTTAGCAGTTTCTGGCGGGGACCACCCACCCGACGTCACGTGACGGACGTCAGCGTGACACTATATAGTGGGCGGTCCCTATGCCCACCCTTCAGTTCTTTCCACCATCAACCTGCGTGTGTCGGACCTCGCAGAGAATGCTGCTTCAGTCGACCGCCATTTTCGGTTGAGTATTTCACCGTTTTTTCTTTATTTTCGGTATTTGGAAAATTAAATCTTTTTCACGCATGTCTTCTGAGTCGCATGAGAACAAGTGCAATTCCTGCGGCACACAGCCCCCTTATAAGAACAGCCATTCCTTCTGCCTTGTCTGCCTGGGACCCAAGCACAAGACTTAGGACTATGAGACCTGGCAGAATTTCAACCAGACCACACGGAAATGCCAACAGGCCCTAGAAGCCCACATTCTTAAACTGAAGATGACTTCCATGGAGAAGGAGCTGCGGGGATCGTCTTCCTCACTTAGGGTTTCTTCACACTCCCACAAGAAGGACAAGGAGAAGCACTGGGACCACGATCAGTCTCTTTCCCGCCCGTGGCCTCCTTCGGGAGCTGTGGACACCGAGCAGCCTCCAGTTAACGCGGGTAATGCTCCACCGGCCAGGTCTGCTTCCTCCTCCGTGTAGCAGCCCTTGGTCCCCCCCCACCTGAGTTGGCTGCGGTTCAGGCGGGCATCTCCAGAGAACTCCGCCACTCTTAGACCCCTCAAAACCCCCAGGTCTAAGTCTGGTGGCATGGCTGATAAGTCGGTCATCCGTTCCTGTGACAACCACCCATCCCAGGCTGATAAGCTGAACGTCAGCTTCTCTGGTGTTTGCCCAGTCACGGCGCTTTCGTAGAGCCCCAATAACATGCCTGACATCCACCGGATCAGCGCCCGCTGCCGCTTCGGCTGCAGCCTTCCCCAGAGGGATCTCCTTCTCAGTATCCTCCTTCCCCGCCTCCTTTGGTGGAGACTCCTGGCTCGCCTGATCTTCCCAAGCCGGAGTTCGAGGAGGAGTGTCCACCCAATACCACCCAGGTGCCACAGCCAGAATGCCCGGTGCCAGACCTCCCTCAGGAGGCTTCGACTCGTGCGCCTCAGACTCCCCCATCTGGGCCCGTTGTGCTACCCCAGACCCCATTCGGGCCCTCCGCCCTTTCAGGGCCAATGCCGGAACTTCTGCAGGGAGTCCAGCACCAGGCCCTTTCTACCCTCTGTCAGGGCCTCTCAGGTCCATCTACCCCTCCATCAGGGCCTTCACCTAGTTATCTGATGCCAGGACCTTCATCAGGATCCGTGGTTCCGCTGTCAAGGCCTTCGCCCAGCCTTCTGACACCAGGTTTCCCTGCGCCTCACTACCCGCCTAGCTATGGTACTCCAGGCTATCACTATCCAACGCCTGGTTATTCGACGCCGGGTTATCACTTTCCAGGTTACTCGCCTGCGAGCCAGCATCCTCCGCCCCCTCATCCGCAGACGCGGGTGGACTTTAGGGTAGTGCTTCAGTCTTGGTGGAGGGAGACCAAGACCCAGCTGGTGTCTGAATTGGACCAGCATCAGCCAGTCGCGGCCTCCCTGCCGGTCCAACTAGAACCTTCGCCCCGGTCCCTTTCACCAGTGGAATCTCATCCTTCTACCTCAGGCCAGGCCTCACTCCCTACCCTGGTAGCAGACAACAATACTGGCCTCATGGTCTCCTCTAAGGAGATCCCTCTTCCACGGGCTCTGTTGCCGGACAGAAGCCTTTCATCTGATTCTGACTGATTCTTCCACCTCCTCCACTTCAGGTTTTGCACCCCCGGAGGATCCTAAGGACTCTCCCAAGTCCCCTTCCCGAGGATCCTTTCACAGAGATCCTTTGGAAAATTAAATTAAAGAGGCAAATGGGTGGAAGATGGAGGATCAAGACCCTCAGAGCAAAAGACTAGCGGAGCACCTAGACATGCCATAGCTGTTGCCACTTCTTATTCTTCCATGGACAGGCCCGCATGAGGATTTGGCCTCCACAGTTTGGCAGCAGCCTTCATTGGTGCCCACAGTCGCCAAGAAGGCTGACGGATTATATTGGGCCCCAGACTGAAACGACCACCTCAGTTCTCATCCTAAGGTGGACTCTGTGGTCATTAATGCGGCCCATGACCGTACAGCTAAGCCAAGGCATGTGAGCACCTCCCCTCCTGACAAGGAGTCGAGGCAAATAGACCAGTTTGGACATAAAGTTTATTCGTCCTCCACATTGGCCCTCAGAGCCCTGAATTATCTGGCACACATGCTCGTGTACCAGAAATCTATCCTAGGTCAGCTTAAGTTGGAGTTCGAGGACTTGCCCAACTCTGAGGCTAAAGCTAAGATTGCTCAAATGGTCGGGACAGCAGAACTCTCCTGCTATCATTCTCTAAGGGCTACATATGATTCCATAGATGCTTCTACCCAGAGCACCACTACTGCTGTTAGCATGCGTCGGTACTCTTGACTACGGATATCTGGATTGGCCCAAGATGTTCAAGCGGCCATTCAGGATACCCCTTTCTGAGGTCCAGTTCTCTTTGGGGGTGATGTCAAAGATGACATAACTGAGCTACAGGACCATGGCAAGGCCTTGCGCTCTGTCCGGACCCTGTAATGTTCCAGCTGCAAGCCTAAGCAGCCTTTTCATTGCCAGCAAAGGCGTCAAAACAGATAACTGTCTGCCCAACGTCAGACCAAACATCAGACTCCTTCGGCAGCATCCACCCCTCCAGCCAAGTCACAGCAGGCTTCCAGGGCGCTGCTCCCCCACCCACTCCACCTCTTGACTTATGGCAGGGCCCCCAGCCTCCGCCATCAGCTCCGGAGGAACCGGTAGGGGGCAGATGCGCCAAACATCTAACCGGATGGGAGGCGATCACCACAGACTCGCGGGTCCTCCAGCTAATTGCTCAAGGCCACACCATAGAATTCACAGAAAGACCTCCAACAAATCCTCCAGGTTTCTGTCTCTCACTATCCAAAAAGGTCACATTCCTTTCATCAGAGAGGACATACGGGCCGTTCTGCAAAAATCCATCATAGAGCCTGTTTCTCTGAACCAGGTGGGAGGGGGATATTACTCCCACTTCTTCCTGGTCCCCCAAAAGACGAGGGGCCTCCATCTGATCCTGGATCTCAGCACGCTCAATCTGTACATACAATACAAAAGATTTTGCATGCTGACCCTTCCGGGTCTGTTGCCTCTACTTCACCAGGGACATTGGCTCTGTGCCCTGGATATGCAGGATCCTTACCTGCATATTCCAGTCTTTCCCTCCAACCGCCACTTCCTCCGGTTTACTTTTCCAGGGGGAACATTTTCAGTTCAAGGCGCTCCCCTTTGGCCTTTTCTCGGCTCCCAGGGTGTTCACCAAGTGTGTAGTGGTGGTGGCAGCGGCATTACGTCGCCAGGGCCTGTATATGTTCCCGTACCTTGACAACTGGCTTCTGTCAGCGCCATCAAGGGACAACCTGGTAGCCTCTTGGGCTATCACCTTGGACCTTTTTCGGCAGGTGGGAATTACGGTGAACTATTCCAAGACCCACCTTATTCCTTCGAAGCACCTCCCAATTTATTGGGGTGATGCTAGATACAGTTCAGGGTCAGGTCTTCCTCCCCTTGGACAGGGCGGAGACTTTGCAACAACAGACCAACCAAGTGGCAATCAACTGATGGACCACAGCCCGGTCCATCTTAGCTTACTGGGTCTCATGGCCATGGCTATTCCCACTGTTCCTCTAGCCAGGCTCCAAATGCGAGTTACACAGTGGATACTGAGAGTACAGTGGGACCAGAGATCAGATGACATAGATCATAGAATCCTAGTATCCAAGACCATGCATCGGGACTTCCTATGGTGGCAGGATCTGAGCAATCTCTGTCGAGGGGCTCCTTTTTAGTCTCCCTCCCCTACCCAGGCCCTGACAACGGATGCTTCCAGCCAGGGCTGGGGCGCTCACCTGGGGGATCACAGAAATCGGGGATCCTGGTCTCAGAGGGAGCTCTCTCTGCATATCAATGTGTTAGAGATGCGCATGATGATGTACGCCCTTCAGGCCTTTCAGCCCCTCCTCCGCTCAGGCACACACTATAGTACCTGAACAAACAGGGCGGCACACGACCGTTCCTCCTTTGCAGGGAAGTGATGCGAGTGTGGTATTGGGAAGTTCAGCACAGCATCCAGCTGATGGCAGTACACATCCCAGGAGTTCACAAAGTCCTGGCAGACCGTCTCAGCTGCACTCGGGCAAGGGCACACAGGTGGGAACTGAGACAATCGATAGTCAAGGATCTGTTTGATCTTGGGGGTCGTCCAGAACTAGATCTGTTTGCCTTCCCATCCAACACAAAACTAACCAGTTTCTGCTCACTCGTTCCCGGGCCTGGTGTTTTCTGGTGAGACATGCTGTCTCACTGCTAGACAGGGAGGTCCTTGTATGCCTTGCCTCCCTTCCTGCTTCTGCAGAGGGTACTTCTGGAACTACAGGCAGAAGGGGCTTGCATGATTCTGATCGCCCCTCATTGACTTCACCAAATGTGGTCCTCTGTGCTCCAGCAGTTGTTGGTGGAGCTTCTGGTACCCCTACCCTTCTGTCAGGACCTGCTGACCCAGGATCAGGGCAGGCTGCTACATCCAGGTCTCAAGTCCCTTCACCTTCACATGTGGCACCTGCTGACATAGCTGCTTCACGCTTTGGGGTCTCTTTCAGAGTTGCACAGGACCTTGCGGAGGCCGAAAGCCATCCACAAGAACCACATATGCTGTGAAGTGGAAGAAATTCAGCATTTGTGCAACATCCAAGTGTTGGGGCCCTTTCTCTTGCCCGGTCCCACAGGTCATGGAGTACCTACTGCACTTCTCTGACCTTGGCCTTAGTTGCTTTTCTCAGAAGGTCCATTTGTCTGCCATTTCTGCCTGCCACGCTCCAGTGGATGGCAAAACCGTGGCTCAGTTGTAGGTTTCCAAAACCTTTTTTAAAGAAATTCTCCATCTGAAACCTCCGGACAGGAACCCTGTTCCTCTGCAGGATCTGAATTTTATTATTGTAAAGCTCACTTTGCCTTCCTTTGAACCGGCTGTGAGCTGCAACCTGTGCTATCTTTCTTAACAAGTGCAATTTTTTTTGCTCAAAGGATTTCCGAGCTTCAGGCCCTCATGTGTTCGGAGCCTTATTTGATTTTCCACAGAGACTGGGTGGCTCTGTGTACAAATCCTAAGATCCTACCAAAGGTAGTTTCTGAGTTTACTTTGAATCAGATGATAAACTTACCAGTGTACTATTCTGAGCACTCTAACCAAAGGGAGGCCATTCTGCACACTCTTCGATGTGCATAGAACTTTGTGTACTGTAAGAACCGGACTAATTCAGTCCGCAAAATGGATCAGCTTTTCATTTCCTTTGCGCCCAAGAGAGAGGCACTTCAGTTTCCAAACAGTGTTTGTCCAAATGGTTGGCAAACTGCAGTTTGTTTTATCAGAAGTCCAACAAGCCACTCCCAAGGGAATTTAAAGGGCACTCAACCAGAGGCATGGCTGCATCTTCTCCTTGTTTCAGAAATGTTTCTGCTCAGATATTTGTGTGGCAGCCACTTGGAGCTCTGTCCGCACCTTCACTAAGCATTACAGTCTGGACATTGCTTCTAGGCATGGGGCAGGCTTTGGACTAGCTATACCTACTGCAGACCTTTCCTGCCTCCCGTGTTTCTTAGTCTTTGACGTCCACTGCTTGGGTCTCAGTGCTAATGGTTATTACTGCTGCAAGAGCCCTCTCGAAGTAAGATAGTACACTTATGTAAGAACTTACTGTAACAGTAGATCTTCGAGAGAGGCTCTTGCAGTAGTTACCTTTTCCCCTTCCACCTTCTCCCTGCTTCTGTGACTACTTCTTTCTAGCCTTTCTTTTGGCTTCAGGAGCCTACTCCTTTCTCCTGTCGCACCTTCTTAGGTCTCCAGCAGGAGAACTGGAGGGTGGGCATGGGGACCGCCCACTATATAGCATCACGCTGATTTCTGTCACGTGACATTGAGTGGGTGGTCTCCATCAGTCACTGCTAGCTAAAATGTTCTGTGTCATCCTAGCACTTTGCGGCTCTAGTCCTAATGGTTATTATCTACTGCAAGAGCCTCTATCGAAGATCTACTGTTATGGTAAGTTCTTGCATAACTTTACTTTCTATAACTAAGATCCCTCCTAGGGAAGAAAAAGAAAAAGTACAGATGCCTCCCCCAGTGGAAGGTGTGTTGATAGTGCCTAGACACAGCTCCCATCTGATGAAGCAGCTGCCTGAACCTCTGCTGGTGCTGCTTTGCAACACATTTGAGGTTTTGCAAAACCAGAGAAATAGGGGTGACTTGGATTTGGGAGAGGGTGATTCTAATGCTTCTTAACCAGATCCTTGCATTTGAGGCTAACATCAGATGTGGAGACCTCTCTAGTATTGGGAGACAAGGAAGGCTTCTCAGGAAGGAGAACTGCTTGATGAACTGTTCTTGTTTTGGTATCCATAATTTGCGATGCAGCAGTTGAAAATCACCTCCTGTGGCCACAGTTTAAACAATACACAAAAGAGAGGTGCTGTTTTTTTCACTGATGCAGAAGGAAGACTTTCAAGGCTGTTTCTTACAAGAAACTTGGATGTCAACATAGAAACGTAGAATTTGACAGCAGATCAGGACCGCTTGGCCCACCTAGTCTGCCCATTTCCCTACCTAATAGATAAGCTTCAGATCCTAGTTAACCAACAGCCTACTTCCTCCTACCCCCCCACCACTAGAATTGCCTTGTGTCTGTCCCATGCATTTCTGAATTCTCCCACTGTTTTTGACTCCACCACCTCCTCAGGAAGGCCTTTCCATGTATCCACAACCCTCTCCATGAAAAAATACTTCCTTACGTTACCTCTGAGCCATCCCCCCTCTGTCTTCAAATTGTGCCCCCTTGTTCTTGCACATCTCTTTTTCTGAAAGATACTACCCTCTTGGACTTTATTGATTCCCTTGAGATACTTGAAAGTTTCTGTCAAGTTTCTGTCATGTCCGCCTTCTCCCTCCTCAAGGGTATACATATTAAGCTCCTTTAATCTCTCTTTGTATGTCTTCTGGTGCAGACCCTACACCATTTTAGTTGCCCTCCTCTGGACAGCCTCCATCCTGTCTGTCAACATCCTATGACTTAAATCATTGGAAAAAGGGGTGGCCCTGGAGACCCATGGTCCTTTGTGGAAGATTGTGCTGATTTCAGAGGAACTGATTTTTCCATGGATAAATTGGTGGATATTAGCCTGGGAAGGGCATTTCAATTAGAAGAATATTTTTTGCGGTTAGTGATGTTTCTCACCTAGACCCAAGCTTCTCTCTGGACACCAGCCACCCCAGCCTTGCTCCTCCAACTCTTCCTCCAGGACTTACCTTTGTTCTGAGGCAGCATGGCCTCGGTGCAGGACTACCGGGTGGCTGGGGTCAGCGGAGCTCTGGAACCATTTTCTGTTGTTTCTTTTTTTTCTATTATTTCTTTATTCAGTTTTTCCTTTTTTCGCCTGTCCCTACCCACTCCTCTTTGGTGCGGATGTGCGCGTGTGGAGGCACGCCACGCATTGCGGGACGCCCCACTCAACTAGCTGCCCCTTCCACCTGCCTATGCCATCACCAGATCTCCACCCGACTGTTGTGGGACTAGGGAAGGAACAGCATCCTCCACGGGAGAGGAGAGCTGCCGGTTGGTGGCACAATCCTGTCTCCCCGCCAGCTCCCCGACGAGCTGAGGTCATTCCCGAACCCAGATCGCTGGCATAACACGAGATAAGGCTATATGCCACAGTGCCACCGGGCTGGCCATTTTCTGTTTTTCTTAGCGAGGGGTGGTGTGCCATGCCACCACGCGTGCTTCCATGTGTGAAGTGTCCGCAGCTGCCACTGCCTCCCCCTGTGCCGACAGTCCAAAAGTGGCACAACCCCATTCGACTCTAGCGGCCAGGCAAATGCTGTGCACCAAATCCCTCTCTCCCCAGGAGAGGAGAGCAGTCATCTGGATGCTCTGTTCTCTCCCTCCCTGGCCGCAATCCGAGTCTGCATCCAAACTTTGGTCACTGGTGTGGCGCGAGGTGTAGCATCTAGTGCCTCAGCGTCACATGGCTGGCAACAGGTGCAGGAAGAAAATTAAGATGCATTAATCTATATGTCTCTCAGACAAAGGCTGAAAGGATAGCTTTATTTGAAACCGTTCTTTATCTGTCCACGACATGGACAGTTTTGTTTGGAAGCAATTTTAACTGCAGACTTGATATTGCAGTAAGTCGCATAGCAGGGAAGAAAGCTAACTGTAACTCAAGTAACATTGAAAAGAATGGTAACCACTGCCAGAGTAATGGATGGTTTTAGATGTAAACACCAAACCAGAGGTGTCATATTTGTTAAAACAACCTGGTGGGGGGTGCTGCTGAGCAGCATAGAGGAAGCAGCACTTTTCCTGAGCTCCAGAGGTTCAAATTAAATAAATATAAATTCTACTGTTCTAAACTACGATTAATATAGCTATAAGTAGCTGTTTGGAGAACTGAGCACTCAGAGTTGAAATATGGGGAAAACGAGAGGGCATGGCGCTTCCTCTGCGGATTTTTTCTTGCCTAAAAAGCAGAAAGTGCAACAGGAACAGGGGCCTGGTTCTGCTGCGGGAGTCTCGACATCTGTTGGAAATGAGACGGAGGGTGCAACGCTCACGTCTCTACAAGATGCACTAAACCAGCTGGTTCACTTCATACAGGATCTTGATAAAAAGCTGGACAATTTAACACCGAGAGTGTCTGCTTTAGAGACACGGATGGACAATTGCGAGCAGCAGACCCAACATGCAGAGGCATCTGTTCTCAAGGCCTGTGATGCCACATCGCAACTCGTTAAAGAAAATGCGATGTTTCGGCAGTGACTGGAGCAGGCCGAAAACCAAGCTAGAGAGAGGAATTTAAGAGTGATCGGGCCTTCAGAGGAGGCAGAAGGGGAGGATTGCCTGTCTTTCATCAGGACATTTCTACCGGAATTACTGGGACTTTCAGAAGAAGATGCACCTTTATCTATAGAAAAGTTCTATCAGATTACCCCAAGATGTGTACCCACAGATGCTGGAACCTCTAGGACTCTGATGGTGGTGTTCACGGGCGTCGGGGATCGGGTACTGGCTCTGGCTAGAAGACGACGGGCTCTCAAATATTGGACAGGACAATATTCTTTTGTTCCCTGATTTATCCTATAGTACGAGGCAGTGCCACAAAAGCTTTACCAATATCCGTAAACGACTCAGTCAGTTTAAGATTCAGCATCAGTTGTTGATGCCTGCAAAACTATGTGTATCGTAGCAGGGACAGCAGTATCTTTTTAGCGAGCCTAAGGATGCAGAGAAACTGCTGAGCTGTATCGAACGAGACCTGGGGGCTTCTGAAGAACATGGTGAATCTTCAGAGGAGGACTGATTGGGATGGCAAGTTATATCTTTATCCTACACTGATGCCTAATCATTAGTCTTTGGGACTGGTCATATATCTGGCCCTCAAGTAAAAGTAAAGTTAACTTTCTTTTGGCTGCTTTTCAGCTGTATGGAATGGTATGAACATTGTTAAATAATAATCTTGTTTTGGAGCTTGGGGAACTTATCCTTACTTGGCTACACATACGGGAATCTAATATACTATGGGTGTAGTGATTGTTTTTATTGTTCTGATCCTGTTTTGATTACCTCTGTCCTTCCTTTGCTGCATACATTTATGGGACTTATATAAGAATGCTAAAACATTTCTGGTAGTTCCCCCTATGGAGTGTCTACTGGGGAGGGGTTCTTACCTCTGTATTGTACTATGTTTGGTGAAGTAACAAATGTGTGTAACCCTTCTATGTAATGTAACATTTGTAAAGTTTTGTTTCAAATGCTGGTAAGTAAATAATAACCCCCCCACCAAAAAAAAAAAACCTGGTTACCAAAATTTATTGTTTTGTGCTCCACATCCGTCGGTACAGACTTGCAAACTCATACCAGTGGAATTTTCTGACCATGCTTTAGTGTATAGATGTTTCTTTCACTGAACGGGGAACACCTAGAAGTGAGAGACGGAGGCTGAATGCTTCTGCTCTTTCAAACCCAGTAGTACAGTCAGGGTTGAGAACTATGTATGGCCAGAGAATCTGTTTCTTGTTTTTATGATCCTTTGAAATGGTGGGAAGACACAGAGGCTGACAAGTGGTTCCAAGTTTTTGGAAGAAAGATGCAAAGAACCAAGTATTTTCATTATTTAAAACTTAGGGAACTTCTATATAAAGTCCTGACACTAGCCTTCACTGGTGTTGGAGATTATGCTGATCAGATCCAGCAGTTTAAGTTGGAGATGTGAAAGTATCACTATGACAGAGCCAGCATCATTAGAGACAGAATTAAAACATGGGACAAATAAAACCCCGGTAGAAGACCCTTTTGTGACATGTAGAGACCGAACACGAACTTCTCAGATAACCAAGCTAAAAAAAAATACTTCTGGGATAGTAGTGCTTTTTGATCTTCCAGGCCTCTCTTCTGTAATTGAACCCCATGTTCACTCCATTTCTGGAGTAAGTGCTGCTGTTTCATTACCAGTGGAACAGTTTTCAGCAGAATGGTTGAACCCTGTTCCAGTTTCAGAAACAGAGATACTTACAGTTTTGTCCAGTTTAAAAAATGGGGCATCTCCGGGTAAAGACAGTATTGCAGATGACTTCTATAAAAACTTTTCCAACAGTATGGTAGAACTTCTCTTAATTCCTTTCAACCATGTTTTGCCAAAATATTCTGTCTCTTTCGTTTAGTGAAGGCTTTTACTGATTTTCCTTTTCCAAAAAGGTGACCGGTCATATATTTCAAGTTGGCATCCAATCAGTTTATTAAGTTCGGATTTTAAAATGCTAACAAAAATTTTTCATAACCAATTGACCGGACTAAATAGCCCTTTAATTTTGCCAGTACAGATGTGCCCCATCCCCTCCACAAAAATTACTGACACTTTCTACTTAGAGAATTATTATTGTATGCTAGTTCTTGAAATATCTCTGGTTTTGACATAATTTCTCAGAAATATTTATTTGCATCTCTTCTGTGTTTATAGCCTAGTTGCATTTACAATATGCTACAGTTCCAGTATCCTCTTTGTTGCAAGGCCAATTTGGTATAGCAATCAAGTAAAGGTAGAGGTCAGGCAAGGGTGCCCTTCAAGTCTGTTTCTGTACTTTTTTTGCCCCGGATCCTGTTATAAGGAGACTTTGGTATGATTCTAGTATTAGAGGATTGAGGGACCTTTAGGAGGGGAGCCTGTATCGTCTTACACTGATGGTACTTGTTTATTTGTCACTGACTCAGAATCAAGGCACAAAGCTTTGGAAATATTTAATGTTTTTTCAGCAGTATTGGGCTCTAAGCATTATCTAAATAATTGTACGAATACTAGTTTGGCCCCTGTGCCCTCCATCCTGCAATCAGTAGTAGCTGAAAGGTTTTTGGACTCCTGACTTGCCCTAGGCCCCTGTCGCCTTCTTGCCCTCAGCCCCTAGGACCCCAGCCACCGACATTCACCACGGATTGCCCCCTCAGGTGGGTCCACTGGGGGAGTCCACCTTGTAACCCCCCGAACAGTGCCTCGTTCTTACTACATTGGCAGTGAGTCCTCGGGCTAGCTTCATGGGGCTTGGCAGGGACAGGTGTCGGTGTTCATTTTTTTTCTGCGCAGTGGGAGGTGTGGCCTGCAGTGATGTAAGGGCACATGCGCCCACATCTGGCACATCTCCCAGAACTCTCGAGCCTCAGCTGCAACGGCCCCTGGCCTCCTCCAGGGGTCAGTTGAGCACAGAGTGCTTCCCCAGCCTCTCCCTGGAGGAGAAGGAGGAGGAGGAGGAGCAATCTATCAGATGCTCGATCCTCCTCCCAGCGGCCCTCTGACTCCCCGAGCTTACATCCAAACTCAGGTCATCGATGTCACCAGTGGAAATCCAGCCGCTGGGCTGGCTTGTAGCTGGTATTGGCTCTAAGTACAGAGCCAGTAACAATTTTTGGGAATTTGATTAGGAAAAGGAGATAATGGCAACACTGAACTGGGAGGAAAGATTGAGGATTTGTAAGGCAAAGGTAACCTGATGGAAATCTTGGAGAAGAGTGTTTGTCATTTGGCAGTTCTTATCACCTGTGTTTTTAAGTTCCCCTCCTCCTGTAAATTTAGAGACTAGAATTTGTAGTATATTTTTTTCAAATGCTCTGGGATAGTCTGCTTAATCGGGTTCGGAGGGTAATAACTTACCTCTCGAGGAATTGTGGGGGGGGGGGGTTGACTGTGTTAAACCTTATTGCGTTTTTCTGTTCTGTTTTAATTCATGGTTCTGTTAAGCTACGCTTAGAGCTTTCTGATACTACAGCTAGTAAATTGACTCTGGGTAACAAAATATATAACTGTGTGGACTACTGTACCTCCAAAGCTCCATCAGACTACGAATATCCTATATTATGTTACCACTGTCTTGTAGAAGTTGGGGAACTGTTCTATTACAAAGCAATAGATTAAGCACATCTTACTTCGAGAGGGCTCTTGCAGTAGGTAATCACCTTGAGGACTGCGCCCCCTGGTGTCAGGACCACACGGAAACTTCAGCTAGCAGTGTCTGACGGGGAACCGCCCACCCGGCGTCACATGACCAATGTCAGTGTGACACTATATAGAGGGCAGTCCCCTCGCCCGCCTTCCAGTTTTTTCCTGCCATCGACATGAACACGTTGGACCTCGCAGAGATTGCGTGTTGCAGTTTGACTGCTTCTACAATGAGTATCCATTTTCTTTCTGTAAAATAGTGTTTTTCTTAGTTTTTGTGCATGTCGTCTCCATCTTCCCTCAAGTCACATAAGAATAAGTGCGCTTCATGTGGCGCGCAGTTCCTGCACAAAGACTCTCATACCCACTGCCTCTTCTGTCTAGGCCCGGAGCACAAGGTTGAGGATTGCGAGGTCTGTTCCAGCTTCAACCAGGCCACACAGAAGCATTGCCAGCAGGCCCACAAGGCCCATTTGCTTAAACAAACAATGGCTTCGATGGAAAAGGAGCTTCAAAAACTCTGCAGCGCTTCCTGTTTCCCGACTGAGACTTCCAGGCACAAGAAGAAGAAGAAAGAGAGACATCAAGACCAGGATCGGTCCCCTTCTCACCCGTGGCCACCTTCGGGTCCCGTGGGTGAGCAGTGGCCCTCTTCCTCAGGGAAGTCTTCTGCTGTGGTCAAGCCTGCCTCGCCCCAGGGACCCCCAGCCACCGCTGGTCACAGTGGCCGCAGGGGCCTCTGCATCGCCCGAGGCCTTCGCCTCTTAGGCCCCTTTCCTCCAGCAGGTGTAAGTTGATAGGTGGGGCTGATAAATCGCTCATCTGGCTCCCCGACGAGCATCTGGCCCAGGCTGCGTCATCGGGCTCCGGGGATTCCGGAGCCCGCCTGGTATCTGTCAGTAAGTTGGGCACTGGCTCCTCCGACGTCCGCCCGATCGCCCTGTCAATAAGTCGTGTCTCGGTTTTTCCAACGGATCTCACATCAGGAGCTGGTGATGGCCCCAATGCCTTCCCTTTGCCATACCTGACACAGCCTTCTCCAGTTGTGTTTCACCACCGGTTTACCCCCAGTTCCCCTGCAGGGGAGCTTCCGCCGCCTTCCCCAGACATAGGGGGAACAGGCGTCGGGGTCATCCGTCAGGTGGTCTTACTCTTAAGTCGCCTCCAGATCATTCATTGGTAGTTCCTCATGGACCTCAGGGTCCTCCTCCGTCGGGTCTCCCGGCGGGGGCCCGACTCCGTCCCCGTGTCTGCCGCCTTCTGGGCTGACACTTAACCCGGTCCTTCCGGGTCCCTTGGGGGTGGTTGCTGGTGTACCTCTTGGTCCTCCTCCAGGCCCTCCGGCTTCACCGTCTGGGCTTACATCAAGGTATCCTCTGTCGGGGTATCAGATACCTACTCCCTCATCTTACCCAGGCTACCCGCTGTCAGGCTTCCACACACTGGGTTATGGAGTCCCTTTTCCTTCGGGATACCTGATGCCACTTTACGTGTCACCGGGTTACCCAACGCCCGGGTTCCCTGCTGGGTGCCCACTGGTGTACCCACCTCCTCAACCTCAGGTGGGCTTCCGGGCCATCCTGCAGTCGTGGTGGTCCAAGGCTAAGGCCCAACTCATAACGGAGTTGGATAGCTGCATCCCAATGCATCCCAAGGCCCAGCGGATCCACTTCCTAGGCCTTCTCCTGCGCCGGTCCCATGCTACCCATTGGGCCTGCAGAAGGTGCCTCCGTCAGGGCAGATGGATGGTGGAGCCCTCTCTGATGTAGGAGAGCCTTCTCAGCCTGACACCCAGTCCTCTAACTTGGATCCAGATGGCTCCTCTTCTTACGTTTCAGGGTTTGAGACTCTTTCCCTGGAAGAACCGAGGCCCAAGGAGTCACCGAAGTTTCCAATTGAGGATCCTTCCTTCACTGACCTCCTCAAAAAAATTGCGGAGGTCTATGATTGGAAGTCAGATGCTCAAGATCCTAAATGTCAGAGGCTGGCTGAGCATCTGGATATCACCATCATCATCATCAAGTCTTTATTCAGGCGTACATCATTGAGCAAGGCTCATTTACAAGATGGACCTGATAAGGTCAAGGTTTAACAGTTGATACACAACAGATACATCATACAGTTATATAAAACAGTTATACATACAGGGGAAAAAAGTTTATAAACACAATGATGTACAGTAACATTCACATGATAAAAATCGGTTACAGGAAAGTTAAGCTAATATTTACAGTATATACATATCCCAGTGGAGGGGCCATGGCAAACACACAGCATAATGTAATACTAGGATGGTGAAAGGTATTACAGGTGCCATAAGATGGGTGTCTGCCTGGAAGGATTTATGCCATATATGTTAATTTTGGGAGGGAGATTGTGAGATGACAAAGCTAGCTCTAGCGGTAGCAACTGCATTTCTCTGTGAAGAAGACTGTACAATGCTGTTTAAAGGATGCAAATGGAATAATATTGGACAGTTTTAGGGATTTTTGTAGGGTGTTCCATGCTATAGCTAGAGAATAACTGATTGCTGCCCTCCCTAGCCTGGTGTTGAATTTGGGCAATTTGAGCAGGATGATGTTGTTGCTTCTTAGGGCATAGGAGCTAGGAATGGTCTGGGTGAAGCAGTCCAGAATATAGTTTGGAAGTTTTTTTGATAACGCTCTGTAAATCCATAGGGCTGCATTTCTGTTCCTTCTGAGGTGAAGGGAAACCCATCCAACTGCAGCTTAAAGAGAGCAATTATGGGTATTAGATGGCAGATCTGTAATGACTCTTATTGCTCTATGGTATAAGGTATCCAACTTGTGTAGGTAGGAGATGGGGCAGTGACTATAAAGGAAGTCTGCATAGTCTGGATATCCAGTAGTCGGTCCCTGTTCTCACGCCTCCATGGCTCGAACCACATAAGCATCTCACATCCACAATATGGATGATGCCATCCTCAATACCAGCAGTAGCCAAGAAGGCTGACTCCACATATCAGATGCCTGAGGATAAGGACCATCTCCGTGTCCTCCATAAGGTGGACTCAGTTGTCAGTGCCGCAGCTCATGACAGGTCGTCCAAACTGAGGCATATGAGTACTACCTCCCCTCCTGAAAAGGAGTCGAGGCAGCTCGACTAGTTTGGGAGAAAGTTTTAATCCTCATCCATTCTGGCCAATCGTGCTTTAAATTATGTAGCCCACATGCTGGTCTGTCAGAAATCCCTCTTCAGCCAGCTATTGAAGCACTTCTAGACAGAGTCTGAGTCCTTCCTGGAGGACTCCATTCGTTTTGTCAAGGTTGCCTGTAGTCATTCCTTACGAGCCACCTGCGATGCCTTGGACGACTCCACCGGGGGAGTAGCCACAGCAGTCAGCCTTTGAGGATTTTCCTGGCTTAGGGTCTCCGGCCTGGCACAGGATGTCCAGATGGCTATCCAGCATGCTTCTTTCAGGGGTTCAGTCCTCTTTGGTGATGATACTCAAGACACCATCAAGTTTGCAGGACAAAGGGCAAGGCCCTTAGGTCAGTACATACCATGTGCCACCCCAAGTTTCAGGCCAGAAAGCTCTTTTGGCACCAGGCGAAGCGGCAGTCGAAGCAGCCGCAAATGGCCAGGCGTCGGCCTAAATGTTGGGCCCAGTCAGCTTCAACCGCCCCTCCAGCAAAAGCCCAGAGAGCTTTCAGTGCAGCTGTTCTCACCCCCCCACCTGACTCACAGCCTTGTGGAGGAGTTGAGGGTGGCGGGCGATAACTACTGACAGGTGAGTCCTTCAGTTAGTCGGACAAGGCCATACTCTGGAGTTTCGAGAAAAGCCTCCAGACAGGCCTACAGTAGTGTCCCACTACCTAAAGGCACCCATTCCTCTCCTAAAAGAGGAGATCCAGGCTCTCTTGCAAAAAAGGGAAATAGAGCTGGTTCTGTACAACCAGGTAGGGAAGGGGTATTACTCCCACTTCTTCCTGGTCCCCAAGAAAATGGGAGACCTGCATCCCATTTTGACCCTCAGAGCCCTGAATCTGCACATAGAGTACAAACGATTCTGGATGATGCTGACTCTCCTAGGCCTGCTGCCCCTCCTGTGCACGGGACAGTGGCTCTCCATTCTGGATATGCAGGAAGCCTACCTGCATATACCAGTTTTTCAGGCTTACCTTTCAAGGGGAGCATTACCAGTTCAGAGCCCTCCCTTTTGGCCTATCCTTGGCACCTCGGGTATTTACCAAGTGCCTGGCAGTAGTGGCAGCAGCTCTGAGACGTCATGGCCACAGTGTGTTCCCCTACCTTGACAACTGGCTCCTGTCAACTCCGTCGAGGGAGCAGTTGGAACTTTCCCTCTCTCTTCTACCCTGGACCTCTTCACACAAGTTGGAATCACTGTAAATCTTTCGAAGTCCCAACTTGTTCCTTCCCAATGCCTTCAGTTCATTGGAGCGGTGTTGAACATGGCTCAGGGTATGGCTTTCCTCCCTCTGGACAGGGTGGAAACCTTGCAGGAACAGGCTCAGATGGTAGCCGCGGGCTTCCGGCAGAGCAATTCTTCAACTTCTTGGCCTCATGGCAGCAACCATCCCCACTGTTCCTCTAGCCAGGCTCCACATGTGTATCCCGCAGTGAATGTTCAGGGTGTAGTGGGATCAAAGGCTGGATGACGTGGACCATATGGTCATGGTCTCCAGTTCGATGCAGCAAGATCTCCTCTGGTGGCAGGATCTAACCAACCTCACCAGAGGGATTCCCTCCTCCCATATCCTAACCATGGATGCATCAGGGATGGGTTGGGGCACTCATCTGGAGAACCACAGGACGCAGGGTCTCTGGTCTCCAGCAGAGTCTCATCTTCACATAAATGTTCTGGAGATGAGAACGATGCTTTATGCACTTCAAGCTTTTCAGCACCTGCTTTGCCAGGGCACCCTGTTAGTCCAGTCGGACAATACGTGTGTAGTGTGGTATCTCAACAAGCAAGGAGGCACATGCTCGTAGCCCCTTTGCAGGGAGGCAAATCAGGTGTGGAATTGGGCAGTTCTGCATCAAATCCGCCTCACGGCGGTTCATGTTCCACACCAGAGTCGAAGCTCAAACAGGAGGTGGTCAAACATATTTTTGGCTTATGGGGTTTCCAGACCTAGATCTGTTCGCCTCCCCATTCAGCGCAAAACTTACCAGGTTTTGCTCGCTCACTCCCAGGCCCGGTGTTTTCTGGCGAGACTCGTTATCTCTTTGCTGGACAGGGAGGTTCTTGTACGCCTTTCCAGTTCTGCAGAAGGTGCTGCTCAAGCTGAAGGCAAAAGGGGCAAGTATGGTTCTGATAGATCCATTTTGGCCTCAGCAAGTTTGGTTTCCACTCCTTCAGCAGCTGGCAGTGGAACCCTGGTTCCCCCGCCCCTCTGTCATGATCTCCTGACTCAGGAGAGGGGCATGCTGGTCCATCTAGGGCTAACGTCCCTTCACCTTCATGCGTGGCACCTCAGAACATAGTCAATTCTCATTTTGGGGTTTCCTCCTGAGTAGCACAGGTTCTGGTGGAGGTCAGAAAGCCTTCTACAAGGACTATGTATGCCATGAAGTGGACGCTTCTCCTTATGGGCCACCTCAAAGGGTTGGGACCCCTTTTCTTGCCCAGTACCACAGATTCTGGAGTATCTCCTGCACCTGTCTGACTTGGGCCTGAGCTACTCTTCCTTAAAGGTCCATCTGTCGGCCGTTTCTGCTTACCACACTCTGGTGAAAGGCAAAACTGTGGCTCAAATGGAAGTCTCTAAGACCTTCCTGAAAGCGATCCTACGCCCAAAACTCACAGTGCGCATTCCTGCGCTGCCGTGGGATCTTAATTTTATTTTAGAAAAGTTGACCCTGCCTCCCTTTGAACCGGCTGTTTCTTGCGAGATGTGTTATTTGTCTTGGAAAGCGTTATTTTTGCTTACTGTCACTTCTGCTCTGAGGATTTTTGAGCTTCAGGCCCTGTTGTTTAAGGAGCCTTATTTGATTTTTCACAGAGGCCTGGTGGCTCTGCGTACAAACCCTCAGTTCTTATCTAAGGTGGTTTCGGAATTTACGTTGAACCAGTTCATTCAATTACCTGTGTACTACCCAGAGCATTCTAATTGGGGGGAGGCACTTCTGCATACTTTAGATGTTAACAGATTTTTGCGTTATTACACTAATGAAACCAAGTCAGTCTGGATATTGGACCAACTTTTCGTTTCTTCCACGCCGAAAAGAGAGAGCGCAGCAGTTTCCAAACAATGTCTAAGTGGTTGGCAAACTGTATTGTTTTCTGCCATCAGAAATATGGGAAAACCCTCCCAGGGGAGGTTAAGGGGCATTCCACCAGAGGTATGGCTGCCTCAACTGCTTGTTTCAAGAATGTGTCAGCCGCCTATATTTGTGTGATGGCCACTTGGAGTTCTGTCCGCACTTTCACAAAGCAGTACAGTTTGGACATTGCCTCTAGGTGAAGGGCAGGCTTTGGCCTAGTTGTGCTTCAGGGTCTTCTGTCCTGAGTTTACAGCCTTTTCTGCAGCTTCCCTGCCTCCCGTGTTTGTTTTCTTTTGATTCACACTGCTTGGGACTCGGTCCTCAAGGCGATTACCTACTGCAACAGCCCTCTCGAAATAAGATAGTACAGTTACTTAAGAACTTATTGTAACAGTAGATCTTCGAGAGAGGCTCTTGCAGTAGGTAACCTTTTCCCCCTTCCTCCTTCCCCAAGGTTTATTTGCTGCTCTTTTAACATCTGTTTGTTTCAGTTTCCTGTCGCACCTCCTCGGAGGTCTCCGGCGGGAGAACTGGAAGGCAGGCGCGGGGACCGCCCACTATATAGTGTCATGCTAATGTCGATTACGTGACGTCGGGTGGGTGGTCCCCTGTCAGACACTGCTAGCTTAAGTTTCCATGTGGTCCTGATGCCGGGGACGCAGTCCTCAAGGTGATTACTTACTACAAGAGCCTCTCTCGAAGATCTACTGTAAGTTCTTACATAACTGTACTTTATCCAGGAAACAACCTTACAGTGAAATTCTAGCACATTGATCTTTAAGAACTGCAGTCCATGGAAGAACTCTTTGGTAGTTGACCAGTTGGTGGATAATAGAGTGCCCAGAAAAATGTGGGACGTCTTATAGTTGTTCTCTCACAGTAAGCTGGGAGTTAAAGGTAATCCTAAACATACCGCTGTAGAGGAAAGATTATATCTATAGCTTGAATGTGGGGCAGTCATTGAGACTCTAGAGCATTTCTTGTTTTGTTCATTTGTCATGGGGTTTTGGAAATATTTAGTCACATGTTGTTGACTTTGTAGATGGGAAGGCTCACTTACAAAGGCTTAATGTTGGGAAACTTTCCATCTCAATTACGGATACATAATGAGCATCCTCACTGTTATTTACGCCTGCTTTAAATTTTACCTGTGGCAGGCGAGATGCCAGTTGGTGTTATAGCAGATACGCTCATATGTATCGATTATTAAAATATGTGAATCAGGCCTGAGAAATATTTACTTTAAAGAGAACAAACTCTGTCAGTAGGGACATTTTACAGTTTTTGGAGAAAAAAAATCATGGGTATCATAGTATAGGTTTGGAGCGTGTCTGGTGGTCACCATTTGATAATTAGAATTAGAATTGTTTTAAATGCAAAAACAAGTGGAAGATGGATTTGTAGATATTTTGTTTTCCCTTCCTTTCTTTTTTCCTCTATGTAACTGAATGTTTTCTTTTGTTGATTTTGTATATACTTTTTTTTTAGGTTTACTGTATTTCTATTTCTTATCCTAATAAAATTCCCCTACTCTTTTGGAGAAGTGCCATGGGATCTTTAACAACTACCTGAACAGGTAGATGGAACCTCGGCTTAACATCTCATCTGAAAGATAGATGGATTGACTTCTGCTGCTGTTTATTGCCTCCCTGTTCTAACTGTAAACTGTTTTTAGGTCAGAACAGTAATGCTGGGGACTTCGGTTCCGGTATGGAGTAAGACGCACCTCTGCTAAATGGCTTCTCCACAATCCAACCTAATCTGCCTCTAAAACTAAGAAACTACAACCATCGGCACAGCAAATTGAGAGGAGAGGAGAGGAACTACCGGATGGCATTTCTCTAAATTTATGGTGGTAACCTGTAGAAACAGGTACCAAATCATCTTCGACTGGCAGAACGAGTCAGACCGGGCTTCTGCCAACTCAGCGCGGCCTTCCTGCATTCCAGCACGCAATACCATGGCCCAAAGCACTGAAATGGGCAAGAAAACACAAACAAATAAAAGCCAGGCAAATAAAAAAGAAATTGACTCACCTCCTGAGGATAATATTCTGTGGGCCATCACCGAGTTTCGTGGAGAAATGCGGGACTCCATTAGAGAGCTCAGAGATGATTTAGGCTAGCTGCCACAGTGTGTCGATGAGGCCAACACTCAGATCAGCATTAACTCCACCAGACTGGACTCTTTGGCGACATCGATCCTCTCTCTTGCAAATGCCCAATTGCAGACCTCCCTCAGGCAAGAAGATGCCGAAAATCATGGTTGGCGTAAAAACATCCACATTTTCGGGATCTCTGAGGGGAAGGACCCTCTGGCCTACGCACACTACCTTTTTCGCCACATATTAAATCTAGAGCCCGAGTTTCAACTGAACTTTCTGAGAGCGCACAGGGCTCTGGGGTCCAGACTAACACTTAAAAGATTCTAGACCACGATCTTTCAAGGGGTTAAGGGGGCGTGTGAGGAGGAGGACCGTGTAAAAGCATCTATCCTAAATAGATACTTCTGTTCAGTATTTACTGAAGAGAAGGTAGGGCAGGGCCCGCAGCTCAGCACCATGGACACAGGAGGGAGGTGTGCACTAGTCCGGTCACAAAAGAAAGGGTCCTGAAAGAGCTCGATAAGCTCAGGGTGGACAAGGCGATGGGACCGATGGCATACATCCCAGGGTACTAAAGGAGCTAAGGGTGGAACTAGCAGAGTCATTATCAGAACTGTTAAGTGAGTCTCTGAGCACAGGAGAGGTCCCAGAAGACTGGAGAAGGGCTCATGGGATCCCACTCCACAAGAGTGGTAGCAGGGAGGAGGCAGAGAACTACAGACCAGTCAGTCTTACCTTAGTAGTGGGCAAGATTATGGAGATACTCCTTAAGGAAAGAATAGTGCAACACCTGGAAACCATAGGAGCACAGGATCCAAAACAGCATGGGTTCACAAACGGAAGGTCCTGTCAAACTAGTCTCATAGATTTCTTTGACTGGGTAACCAGAGTGGTGGACCAAGGGAGAGCAATTGATGTCGCCTGCCTGGACTTCAGCAAAGCTTTTAATACTGTTCCACATAGAAGATTGATTAATAAACTGGGTAGGCTCGGGGTGGATCAGACGTTGGTCAACTGGGTGGCAAACTGATTGACAGGCAGAAAACAGAGAGTGGTGGTAAATGGTATGCAGTCAGAGATGCAAGTCACAAGTGGGGTACCTCAAGGATCAGTCCTGGGGCCAGTCCTCTTCAGTATCTTCATCAGTGTGTAACCCCCCTGCAAATGGGGGTTCCCAAAAGACTTCCAGGAGCTTGCTTGAATGCTCCAAGCCTGAATGGTGTTTGGCAAAGTGAGTGTTTTTAGAGCCTCTGGTACTGTCTCTTTAAGAGCTGTCTGCTTGCAGACATAATTAGTTTGTATGGGGGGACTGTGTGCTTCTCTGAGTACCACTCGAGCTGCTGCCAATTCACTTCATTTTTGCAGTCACTAGGAGTGCAAAGGGAACCTATCTGAAAGATGTAACTGTTTGCCAGAAATTATTTAGAGTAATAATGAAATTACAGTTTGTCTAACCTGCTTTCTTTGCAGTCAGAACTGTGTCTGCTAGTTCCCCATTCTAGTTTTGAACTGCTGAACTGGACCAATCAGTGTGGGGTAAGCTAGCTCTAAAATGGTGCCTTGGACGAATCAGAACTTGGACTCATAATCTGAGCCAGCCACAAGAGGATTGTATGAGCAGTGACTCTGGGAGATGTAGTTTAGACTGCAGTGCCTTTTTGGACCAACAGCAGCAGTCTATTGAGTGACAGCCAATCCAGTCAAGAACTGGGAGGAACTCAAAGGAAGTGCCGGTTTTGTCGGTTGGAGTTTGAGTTGAGCTTTGGCAGTGAAGAAGGAAGGAGCCCTGTGCTTTTTCAGTGTGCAGTTTTATTCAAAACGTGTAAGGCCCAGAGTTCCGGTCTGCAGCTTGTGTAACAGCTTGTTAGGACTGAATCATCCTGTGAAAAGAATCAAAGGATCTCTGAAGAGTAGAAACCAGGCTCACCCTGTAGAAGACTGGAGGAATTGCTGAAAATTGCACTCGGTCTGTCAGGAACTGAATCTGCTGTGTGTTCTCGCGGTATTGTGCAGTAATTGCGATCGGGATACAGATGCAGCCTGCCTGGTATAGTGCTTTCTTTTATATGGATGTGTGAAGAGGTTTGTGTACCTCAAGTGAGCCCTGCTGACATTGAAGGACCCTATCTTATTTGGAGGTCGTGAGTACTAATTCAGGGTCGCTCCCTGTTGAATTGCCACATTAAATCCAAATGGAATTACTGTACTGCTGACTGTTTAATTCTCCTTTTCTCTGTGTGAAAGGGCCCCTACCAGCTGCCACGGTTTGGACTAGCCACTAGGGCTTGGGTACCCAGGGACAGTAACTGATAGGGATAGGCCTGTACACAGAGCCATGGAATAATTATTAGAGTGATAAGCTAATTAACCTGATTTCCCCTGTCCTTGTTATATCCCCTAAATAAATCAGAGCTGCTTGTTTCAGCAAAGTTATACTGCCTGAGGTATTTTTCTATGTTAAGTACTGTACTGTGATTGTTGCACTGTATCTCATTTCACAGGAGGTCCCAGTGTCGGAACCAGACCTGGGGGTAAGTGTATACTGTGAAGGTAATTTGATATATTGTGTGGGCCACTAGTGGGAAGAAAGGGGTTGCAGTGTCCCAGAGGGCTGTGACCAAGTTAGTTTAACTATTGCAAACCCTGACCTCTGGGTGGAGGCACCCGCCATTGGATCCAGGCCCCTCAACCTGTTAGTGGCAAATCAGGCAGGGGTAGTAGCCCCTGGGATAGCGCCATCTAGGGGTTACAAGTGACATTGCAGATGGACTGGAGGGTAAGGTTTGTCTGTTTGCAGATGAAACCAAGATCTGCAACAGAGTAGATGATCCAGATGGGGTGGGCAGAATGAGAAGAGATCTGGATAAACTAGCAAAATGGTCAGAAGAGTGGCAACCAAGGGTATAGACAGGCATACTCACTGTGCACATTTGTGTACAGTTTTGTTGAATGCCTGTCACAAACCATAAGCCTTTCTGTTAACATTTTCATTCTAATCTATAGTATTTGGGTTAGTGTAGGCCACTGAGGTGTGCCTCTGTTTAAACTTCTGTTGTTTAGAAGACAGATACATGTATAACCTGTTTAGAGATTAGAGGAATCATCTGACAACAATCTGACTTGTTTGGAAGGGAGTGCTATTTGGAAAGGATGTGTACATTTTTAATGGGAGAGGGTGTAACTGTTGGAGACTGTGTACAAAATGGAAATTTCTGGCTATACTCCTGGTGGCAACTGGGGTTTAACACAAAGAAGTGCCAGATCGAGTACATAGGGAAGAGAAACCCTGAAGCCACCAATAGGCTGGGAGCGGAGTTGCTGACAGTCACAAAGGAAAAAAGAGACCACCAATGACCTGAAATCATCCAAGCAGACCACTAAAGCAGTAGGTAAGGCTAGAGGGATGTTGGGGTGTTTTAGTAGGGGTATCACAAGTCGGAAGAGGGAGGTAATAATCCCTCTTTACAAGACTGCTTAGGCCCCATCTGGAGTACTGCATGCAGTACTGGAGGCCACACCTTCACAAGGACATTAACCAAATTGAGGCAGTCCAGAGAAGGCAACCAAAATGGTGCAGGGACTGCATCAGAAAATATGAGGACAGATTAACTGAGCTCAATATGTATACCCTAGAGCAAAGGAGGGAGAGAGGTGATATGATTGAAACATTCAAACACCTTAAGGGCATTAACAAGGTGAAATAGTCTAACATGTTTCAGTGCAAGAAAAATAGCAGGACAACAGGACACAGCATGAGATCAGAGGGAGGCCGATTAAGGGGTGATGTGAGAAAGTTCTTTTTCATAGAAAGGGTGGTGGATGCATGGAACGGCCTACCTCAGGAAGTGGTGGATATGAATACAGTGCAGGGTTTAAAACAGGCATGGGATAGGCACAAGGGAGCAATACAGATGAGTATGAATAGATAGGCCATTGACAGAGCAAAGGCCAATGGCACATTCATAAAGTAGAAAAAGAAATGGGCAGACTGGATGGGTCTTGCGGTCCTTATCTGCCATCAACTTCTGTGTTTCTTTCGTGGTGAGATTCTTAAACTACCAAACAAAAGACATAATTTTAAGAAAAGCCTGCTAAAAAGGAAAGATTATGCTGGGAAATCAACGTCTCATGCTGGATAGCGATTATGCACCATTCACACACAGGCAAAGGAGAGCGTATGCTTTTTTTATTCCCACTACCCAGAGCAAAGCAGCTCAAGTTCAGAACCCCATACCCAGCGAGGCTTACAGTTCTTCTACCAACAGGCCAAACCACCTACAACACAGCGTCTGAAGCAGCAGAGGAATTTATTAAACAAGGCATCATACCAGAGGGAACTCTGGGCCTACATAATTTAAAAAAATCCCAGATCGAGAGGACCAGGAAGAGAAGATCCACAGTTACAGCCAGACCTTACTTTTGAGGACATACTGATGAAAATAAACCAATTGAGGAACTACACATTGTTGTCATAACTACAATAGGCAGTTTTTCTTTTACTAATTGTTGCTAAACCTCTCCTACTTGACTGATCGGGCTGGGGGATGTTGGGGACATCGGGGGACTGGCTGGAGCACGGGATGGGGGAAGAAATTCAATACCCAAGCGGCATGACTGGAGCTAGATCTGGATCTGATCTGAGTAAATAACTGGATCTTCAGTCTTAAAAGTGTTTACGCTGCAATGTTGGATAGAATATGGCATGAATGATCCTCCGTTGGCTGGCTGGAGGACTGCATGGTTGCGACTTCCCCGTCGGTGACTCTGGTACATTGGTTCCCCGCCCTGCTCTCTCCTCGCTCTTCTCTCTTACTGCCTCTCTGGTGACCCATCCCTCTGGATGGATAGACTGGGATCTTGATCGGGCCGAGTGGGGTTTAAGAGGGCAACGAAGAAGAGTTGGAAGACCTTCTTAAAGGCATTGCATACTCGAGACTTTGGGACTGTGGGTTTTATTGAGAACCTGGATCTACTGCAGACTCGCCCTTAATGGTCGCTAAACACCTGTTCTTCGAGGCGATGGTCTTTGGGGGCGGGATAAACCCTACTCTCTATGAAGAGGAGGTTGTTCGATATGGATGAGGGAGAGGTGGACAAGTGGAAAGGACCAAACCACAAATTAAAAGGCCTCTCCAGACTTTTGAAGTACAAAAAGACATATACCAGTAATTTCTTTTGTATTGACTTCCTTCCAGATCATACTTGCAAGGAGGGGGAAACACAAAATTAAGCTTATTAAGCCAGGGACCAGGCTACCTGCAAGATCTCCTTTGCCCTTATCGTCCTCTCCGCCCACTCCGCTGCACTGGTGAGGGATTGCTAGAGATTCCCAGGGTTTGTTATAAATCATCTGGGGCTAGGGCTTTTTCTTTTATGGCCTCGACCCTGTGGAATTCTCTACCTCATCAGGTTAGAGAGTGCCAGTCCGTGGAAGTATTCAAGAGATCCCTGAAAAGTTATTTATTTATGCTGGCATATGATTAGTTTGTTTTATGAATATTTTATTGTTTTATGTCTTTATTTATCATGTTGATGTTTTATCTCTGTTTGTATTAGCGCTTTGATTTTTTGAAAAGCGCTTTATAAATAAATTTTGATTGATTGATTGCTTATCCATAATAATATTGGGGCTGGACCTAATAGGGTGGACCCCTCGTTCTTCTCTCCTTCCCTCTTTCCTCATCCCTTTTCCCTCCTCCCTTTTACTTCCCCATGCTCCCTTCAACTAATTTCCCCAGATTTTCCTTTTCCACTCTTCCCTTCTCCCCCTCTTCTCCCCCCCTCCCCATTTCCCTGGCCCATTTCCCCATTTCCATTATGGTGCCACTGAGGAGGGAACAAATAAATTAATTTTGGAAAGCAAACCTAATGTAACTCTGTGGAGGGGCCCACTGGAAACAATGAGCTCTAGGGCCTTCATGCAGGACCAACCACAGACCGGATCCCTTACAGGGCTCTGAGTCCTCCTGGGGTTTGTCCTACTCTTGGGTGGTTATTGTGCCCACCTGAATACCAGGATAACCCCTGCTCCCACCTTGCCCTTGTTAGGGCACTGGGATGAGAGCTTACAGAGGCGACAGTTAGTTGTCGCTTCACAGTTGGAAGCTAATAGATATAGAGTTGATGTTAATGTTACTGTAGTAGTTTATTAACCACATGTTTTTTGGCACTTTATTATGTATATAATTCATTTCAACAAAAGCTGGCAAATAAGGTTGAAAGTTAAAAAGGTTTGTTTGATTAGGTTACAAAGACGCGGGAGACAAGACATACAATTTTATAAAATATCTTTATTTGATAGAAAGTGTTAGGTGGAGGTTCCACTGGTTGTTTGAAGGTGGACTTCAACTGGATCTGCTCTGGCGGGGGTCTTGCAGTTGCAGGCAGAAGGTGCACGGATGTTGTGCTGTGACTGGGGCGAGCCGCTGTCGGGGCTTGAAGTGGAGAGATCGGGGGTTCCCAGGTGTTCCCAGCCTAAAGGACAAAAAAAAGGGAGAGTGTTATCCCTGGTCCTAACCATAACTAAATGTTACACTAGGCTTGACCAATGACAACCCACCCAGTTACAATATACTCCCAGAATATAAACGGACTTCATAGTCCTATTAAGCGTGCCTGCCTAATGCAGCATTTAAAGAGGCAGAGGGTGGAAGTCTGCTTTTTGCAGGAGACTCATCTTCCTGACCTGGAACACCAAAAACTCAGCTGGGGTGGGAGATGTGCAGTTTATGCGTCCTTGCACCCTAGGGGACGGAAAAGAGGGGTAGCCATCTTAATACCATCAACCACACAAATGGAATTGAGGGAGGTACATAATGATGGGCAGGGACGTTATGTGATCATTCAACGTAGAGTATGTTCTAGGGAGGTGACCCAGGTGAACATTTATCTCCCACCCCAAACAAAATTACCAGTCCTGAGGCATGTCTTGGCTGAAATTTTAGACCACCTTAAAGGCCAGTTAGTACTGCGAGGTGATTTAAACATCATCATGCAACCCAATTTGGATTCGTCCAACCTGGGAAATCACCGCCAATCCAGTATAGCCAAATACCTTAAGGTGCAGCTGGAACATTTAGGCTTCACGGACATTTGGCGAAAACTTTTCCCGTCCTCTCCTGGATACACCTACCAGTCTGGTCGATTTCATACTTACTCCAGGTTGGACTATTTTATTACCACCTGTGAACACCTAACTACGGTATATGACATTACCATCCGTCCAAAAATATTGTCAGACCACCACCCCATATTACTAAAACTCGAGCTGGGTAAACAATCTAAAAATACACTCTGGAGATTAAACCCTCTGATTCTAAAAGATAAAAAATTTGTAGAAAAAATGAAAGACAGACTTGTACATTTTTTGGGGGAAAATGCCTCTCCTGAAATACCAGAGGCTATTCATTGGGATACCATGAAGGCAACAGTTAGGGGGGAAATTATCTCCTATTCATCATATAGGAAAAAGAAAGAAGAAAATGAGTATAGGGAACTAATGACAATCTTACAGAATTACCAGTTAATGTATAGGGAAGGGGATAGAGACCTCCAAATAAAAATAAGGGACACAAAAGTGGCAATTCAGGGAATACTATATGTTAGGATTCAGCAATCATTGATCTACTTAAAAGTATCAGAATATGAAGGGGGGCAGGGGGTATGAGACGATTGGCCCTTAAATTGCAAGCCCAAAAAAAGCGGCTACCATTTTCAAAATTAAAAATCCTCAAACAGGGCGAATTACTTACGGAGAGGATGATATACACCAGATATTTGCAAATTACTATCAGGACCTATACAAAAGGGAGGACCAGGCCACCCCCGAGCAACGGCAACGTTTTTGGGGGCAGCTGCAACTTCCAGCCTTATCGGAAATACAAGCCCAAAAACTGGTAGCCCTGATCACAGCAGATAAGGTTGCTGCAGCTCTTAAGAATCAAGCCACTAGCCGTTGTCCTGGGCCAGACGGCTTCCCCAGCGAATGGTACAAATGCTTCCAAACAGAACTGCTCCCTAGACTCCATCCACTGTTTCGGGAACTAACTGGAGGAGCTTCTCCACTGCCATCATGGGATTTTGCCATGATTACAGCTGTACCTAAACCAGATAAAAATAAAATTGAACCATCCTCTTATCGCCCTATTTCCTTATTAAATAATGATTATAAAACTTATATGGCTATTTGGGCGAGGAGATTGGAACATATCCTTCCAACAATAATTCATTCGGACCAGGCAGGTTTCATAAAAAATCGAAGCACAACTGATAATATACGGAAAACCCTGATATTAATAGAATATATACAACAAAGACAGATCCCTGCAGCCTTTCTTAGTTTGGACATGGACAAGGCGTTTGACAGGGTGTCCTGGAACTTTCTTTGGGACATGTTACGGGCACTCCATTTCCCGGAGATCCTGATCAGAAGTCTTAGGCTTATTTATGACATGCCCAAAGCCTATGTCCGCATCAATGGAGGTGTTTCTTCACCTTTTCCACTTCACCAGGGCACCAGATAGAGTTGCCCATTGTCCCTACTTCTTTTTGCAGTCAATAAAGAGCCCTTGGCGATCGCTTTGCGATCATCCCTGAACATTGAGAGTGTCCCATTTCATCAGAGTGAATATAGGCTTAGCCTTTTTGCTGATGACCTTCTATCTCTGCTCTCACCAACCCAATTAATCCCAGCGCGTGGAAGATACTACAACAGTTCGAACAGGTAGCAGGGTTCAAATTAAACATTACAAAAACTGCGGTGCGGTACAATTATACCCCTCCCACTTCTTTAAAACAAGCTCTCCCCCTAAAATGGAGATCCACCAAAACCAAATACTTGGGAATTCATATTCCTTTGGACTTGGGAGTCCTAGATATATTGAATTATGAACCAGTAACAAGGATGATTCAGAAGGACTTAAAGAGATGGGGAAAACTAACTCTTACTTTCTTCCAAAGAATAGAAACAATTTGTGTGAATGTCCTTCCCCGTCTGTTACGCCTGTTTCAGAATGTTCCCTCTTTTCCATCAGCATTTCTTTTTAAGTCATGGGACACCATGATTTCAGGCTTTATCTGGAAACATAGCCGCCCCTGAATACGGCCGAGTTCACTAAAATTGTGTTTAAAACGGGGGAGTAAACCTGCCGGATCTGCACCTGTATGCAGAGGCTGCTTTTCTACACCTTCACTTGCTATGGCTAACCCAGAGCTATGTCACACAATGGAAAACTCTGGAGTTTCATATTAATGACCTTCATGACATTAAAAAGATATGGTTTTCCTCCTCAGGGCAATCCTTGCCATTAAAAGACTTCTCCACTATAACAGCACAGGTCCTAAAAATATGGTTTAAAATTAGGAAATCAAAAATTTTCCTTAGTACATATGAATATTGTAAAATTCTTTTGGAAGACGATCTGTTCATTCCCTCTAAATCTGACTTGACTTTTGTAAAGTGGCTCTGTTTGGGACTGGAACATATATTCCAGTTTTTGGGGCACTCCGGTGTCCTGACATTTGAAGAACTAACCCTTAAATATAACACTCTGAACTCCGATTTATTTAGGTATTTCCAAGTCAGAAATTAGGATTTTACGAAGTAGGGTGATCCAGGCCAAGACTACATGTCCGACCCCTTCCCTATTCAAATTGTAGATGGACCACATCCAGGGGAACCACTGGGACCACTTAATAGGATCCCTGTGTAAAATCATGAGAGACCTAACCTCTGAGTCAGTGGACTCGATCCAACAGTGTTGGAATAGAGACCTTGGTCTGGAGGTTTCGGGGGAATAATGGGAGGAATCTGCTTTAGCAGCAGTTAAAATTACTTCTGCAAATATATGGAGGGAATTTTCATGGAAGTGTCGTTATAGATATTTCAGATCCCCTGCAAGGCTTATTAAATACCTGCCAGAAAGTTATGGGAAATGCTGGAGGAGTTGTGGGTGCTCTCTAGCTGATTTGGGTCATGTTATGTGGGATTGCCCCATTCTCATGCCATTTTGTATGTATTTGCAAAAAGATATGTCAGATTGTTTGGGGGAACCTGTTGCTCTTACAGTAGAAATGTTATTACATATATACCCAGAACATACCCCCTCCTGGTCTAGAACACTGCTTCCGATCTACCTTCTAGCTACAAAAAAGCTATTACAAGACAATGGATGACGCAGAGGGTCCCTACTGTACAGGAATACAGAGACATCCTGGTGAACATTTATAAAATGGAAAGTTGGTAATAGCTAAAATGAAGGATAAGGAACAACAATTCTGGCCTAGAGAGCAGAGATGGGTTATTCACCAGATGGCAGTGGATCAAGACTTTTGTCCCTAAATTTGGAGAATAAAGGATTTAGGGCGGGGGGGGGGAGGAACTGTATGGGTTAGAGATTTATGTATAACCTCCCTTATATATTCTCCTATACTGCTGTATATGTGGACTATGTACACACTTGTAATCATGACGGCTGTCTATGTTCTACCTGTGTCACTTTGTTTTAAAAGGAAAAAAAAAGCAATATAATAAAAATAAATTAAAAAAAAAAAGCACAGTAATGCTGCAAAATTGAAGACCCTGTTGGATGGATGGGTAGACAGATAGCTTTCTGTTGTAAATACTGCTGTTTATTGTCTCTCTGTTCTAACTGTAACCCATTTTTAGGTCAGAACAGTAATGCTGCAAAATTGAAGACACTATCTGGAGCTCTTGATATAATGGCAGAGACGGAATGTGCTTTTCAACTTATTAAAAAGGAGCTGGTGACTGAACAGGACCAGGTAAATGCAAGACATGCTAAGCAATACTTTGTGTGTGCTTTTTTGTTTATTTAAAACCAGTATTTCATTTAATTTATTTGTTTATGTATGTATGTATTTAAAATTTTGGTAACCAGGAAAGGCACACTGAGCCAAGGCTCATTTCCAGGTGCGACCCAGGGTAAAGGGTAGGGGGATTAACAATAGTCGAGTAGCAAAAACAGTGCAACAATCACAGATACAAATAGGACAATATACCATATTGACAAATATTACATTTAAGTTACAAATTAAAATAGGTAACGCTATTTACAAGGTGCAGAGTGCAATTGTTCAGTTGTAAAACAGTGTTTATAACATGGCTAGAAAAGGGGAAAAAAAAGATAGTGATCCAAGCTTGCAAGGAAAATACTTGTGTGGAGGACGGGTTGTCACATGAGAAGGGTAAATGAGAAGGAATTGAGGGTGTGAGGGTAGAAGGGACAGCAGAGAAAGCAGGGGAGTAAGAAGTAGGGGGGTGGAGTCAAGAGGGGGCCTGATGGGGAGCAGTTACATGTGGGTAGTGGGAGGAGTTTTAGCTGTGGTTGGAGTGGGTGCAAGGTGGATAGAGTCGGGGAGATGATTCCATAAATTAGGGAATCTGAAGGAGAAAGCAGTCTTGCTTGCTTTAAAATGCAGATGAGGGAGATTGAAAGTGGGAATCACGGGATCTAAGGCTATAGCCAGATGTACATAAGAGGATTAGAAAGGTGGAGAGATGGGGGTGGGGCTGAGAAACCAGTACTTGCCATGGTTGCCAAAGTGGGCAAGGCGGCGATTTGCAAGGGAGTGGAAGGCTAGGGCGGAGAATAGGGAACAGTGATGGGTTTGGAAAGGGAGTTTTGATGCAAATCTCCTATTGTTACCTGTCCTGCTTTCTTCCAAACCTGTCTTCCCACCCCCATCACCTGGCTTCAGTTGGACATGCCTTGTACTCCGGCCACTAGACCTGGAGGTACCCAGGTACGATGGGGCTTTTTTCCACCATTTTAGCCTTCAGTAGGAATCCATCAATGATGTTTTATAGTAAGCGTCTCATCCTGCTAGTGTGTGATGCCCTGGAGATAGAACTTTAGGGTAATTATGGAAATCGGAATGTAAGTTTAGACTCTGCACTGTGGTCATGCTCCTGCTAGTGCCCTAACGTCAGATTTGTTTCTCCACTTGAGTGGAACAGTCATCCCGAAATACAGCTCCAGCCTTCTGGTCAGTGAACTTCTTAAATTGTTTTGTTTGTTTTACAGTCAGTTTGTCAGTACTCTGTGGTAGGAGTAATTTTCTTTTGTGAATTTCTGCTGTTTCTCCAGTTCCCGATCAGTTCCCAGGAACAAGAGCCGGCCGCACAGTAATGCGGTTCCGGCCATAAAGGAACCACCTGTTTTAGTAAAAAAATAAATAAATAATTTTAAGACTGCTTACATTTAAAGGTAAAAACATTGGTGGCTTATTCTAGATGCAGTTCCCAAATTTACAGCACTATACTGAATTTCATACAAGAATTTCAAATCACTTCAGATTAATGTATATGGAAGCAGTCCTGTCATTGTTAAGGAAACATTTTCAAATAAAAGAAAATTATGAATAGGAACAGATTTTTCTTACAAGAAAGTCTTTCAGCAGTGTCTAGCATGACTGATAGACCTCATATAAAAAAAAAAAAAAACCAGGACCCACAGGCTCTTACAATTATAAAGCTTGCTTTCGTCTCCTGACAAGAGCAGCCAGCTGCTAGCTTTGTTTAAAAGCATATTTCTGATTTTTTCAAGTAGCCCCCCCAGAAACTGTAAAGGATCCTTAATTCCGCCCCAAAGTTGATTAATGCATCAACTTGAATTTTTAGTTGTCTCTATATAAGAAAGGAAAGGATCATATTTTGTCTCCTAAGTGTTTATATTTTAGATGCTCATTCTGAACAAGTCAAGGCCACCCCTCACCTAACAAGGCCCTTATTAGTTGAGGGGTGGCCTTGATTTGTTCAGAATGGGCATCTGAAAATTAAAAAACGTAAAAAAAAGGCCCAATTACTGTCTGCGGAGCATGGTCCGCACTTTCTATGTAATTACATCACATAACGTGCTTGTGCGGGGTCAGCGCTCAGGACAAGAATGTGGAAGGGGTCAGCAGCTTGGCTTCATGGAGCCAAAATACGATCCCTTCCTAAACAGAGGCAACTAAAAATTCAAGATTTTAGGGACGTGGATATGATGTACTTATCCACACATCTAATAGTATCCTTTCCCATTTAAGTCTTGCTGGAACATCTTCCAGCTGTTTCCTCCCACCCACCTGGGTGGTAACTCCCTCAGCATCACCCCATTACGTCAGATCTTCCTTTCTACTGGAAGAAGGTTCACTCCTTACCACTCTTGCACTGAAGAGGCCCTTTGCTTTATTTCGTCAGATTTCAATAAAAACTTGTCTTCAGGTATTTCTTCTCACCGTCGATATGGACAACACGAAGTCTGCTCCTGGATTCCGGAAATGTGCCTGCAGGCAGAAGATGTGCGTCTACAGCCTGGGCCACGAGCATGATCCCCAGGCCTGCAGTATTTGCCGTACTTTCCACCCCTCCACTTTGGAGGATCAGCATGCCTGCCTGCTCTTGGGTCATCCTGATGATTGGGACCCGCCAGTCAAATCTGAGGATGTCTGTCGGGTGTTCTCCACAGCTGTGGGGTCCATCGAACAATTTGCGGCATTTGAGGAGGCCTCGACTCAGGCCGCAGCTCACGCCTTTTCGACTTCAGCCTTTTTGCTGCCTCCTTGGGTGCCTCCTTTACGGGTCTTTCAAGGAATTGTGCCAGGCCCTTCTCACTCATGGGCAGGGTCCCTCTAAGCACAAATCAAAGTCTAAAAAGAGACCAAGAAATGGTCACACCGTCCATCGTGGGATAGGGAGTGCTCTTGAGCCTCCCGATTCCCGCACTTCTTCAGAGGTTCCCACTTCAGTTGATTCCTTGACCCAGGCTGCCAGCACCATGGTCTCCCTGTCTGGCCAGTTGGTCGAGACACAGGTCGATCTTCCATCCGAGATCTTTCTTGAGCCGTTCGACTAGTTGTCACCTGAAGAGGCCCATACCTCCTTATCCAGGACTTTGAGGGCTCTGAGCAGACAAAGAAGAAGCCCTTTCAGACCCTCTCTGCTCCTGCGGCCAAACCAGCCCATCCCCAAGGTGGACAGCAGGTTCAGGCCTGGTGACCTCGACTGAAGTCTTTGTGGTGCAGTTGTCCGCAAGCCTTGAAGACAAAGCCCTGGTGTCTCTTCAGTGGGGCCCTCCTTCACCTCCAAGCTTGCCTAGTGACTGGATGAGGGGTGCAACCTTCATATCCCATCACACCTCCCCTGGGTCCTCCCGTGGGGGTTCCGGCTCCGCCACTTCCTTTCCGCCTGTTCTGCTGTTACCATGGACAGGTGGGTCCTCAAGGTGGTCAGTCAGGGTCTGCCTCTGGAGTTTGAGTGATACCTGCTTTGCCGAGCCTGCACCCCACAGGAGGGCATAGTGTCCATCGACATCCTGTCGGCCCTTCGGGATGACATAGCTCAGCTCCTCCGCAAGGACCCTCCGGAACACCCGGGGTTTATCTTCGGATACTTCCTGGTGCCAAAATGGACAGGGTGGCTAGCACCCCATCTTAGATCTGCACAACCTGAACAAGTTTATAAGGCCGTGCACCTTCAGGATGGTCACTCTTTCAGATCATACCATCTTTCGAGCAGAATATGTGGTTTTGCTCCCTGGATCTTCAGGACGTGTTTTTTTCAAGTCCCAAACCATCCGTCCCACCACTGGTTCCTCCAGTTCCAGGCGGAGGGGATCCTCTACGAGTTCCAGGTCATGCCATTTGGCCTGTCCTTGGCCCCCAAGGTCTTCACCAAATGCATTGCAGTGGTGGCAACTTACCTGTGGTGCTGAAGGGTCCGGGTTTACCCCTACCTGGATGACTGGCTGATTGTGGTTCCCTCCAGACAGGAGGTGGAGAGGTGCCGGTGGACAGGGCGGAGGCTCTCTTCTCCTTTGTCAGATCATTTTGGGTTGGGTAGTTGTGCCTTGCTCAGGACTTCCTATGCCTTCTGGGATATGTGGCGGCCTGCACCAGCATGGTCCATTGGGCCCGCTGGAGAATGCACTGTCTGCAGTGGGACCTAGCCTGCCAATGGTTTCAGTGCTAGGGCCACTTTGACCAGCCTGTCACTGTGACCCAGACGATGTGGGACATCCTCCAATGGTGGTTAGTCCCAGAACATCTGCAGGAAGGTATCCCGTTTGACAGCCCAGAGCCGGCGGTCATCCTGACGACCGATGCCTCTCTCATGGGCTAGGGTGCCCACCTGGGGGAACACAGATTCCATAGGTTCTAGACCCCCGAGGAGTCCCGGTGCCACATTAACCTGCTGGTGCCCAAGGCAGTTCAGCTTGGCGTTGACTGCTTTTGTTCCACTGCATTTGGTGTCAGGTGGTTCAGGTGTAGATGAACAACACCATGACCATGTACTGCTTCAACAAGCAGGGTCAGGCACACTCCCTTCCTCCCCTTCCTCTGTGCAGGAAATCTCTCCACATGTGGACCCTTGTGCACAGCCTGGAGGCTGATCTCCTGGCCATCCACATAGTTGGTGTTTTCAGTTAGCTGGCAGACGCTCTCAGCCATGTGGTCGAGGCATCTCACGAGTGGTCTCTACACCCAGAGGTTGTACACAACCTGTTTTCCCAGTGGGACACCCCTCTGGTGGACCTGTTTGCCTCCAGGGAGAATGCAAAGCTCAGACTATTCTGTGTTCGCCCACCTCAGCAGGGAATGCTGCAGGGGGAAGCCTCCTCAAGGCCCTGGACTCTGGGCTTCCTCTGTGCCTTCCTTCCATGTCCCTTGATCCACAAGGTGTTGCTCAGTGTGAGCAGGACAAGGCATGGATGATCCTGGTGGCTCCGGATTGGCATGCCAGTTCTGGTACCTCAATCTCCTCAGCCTCAGCAGCAGGCCCCAAGGCATCTTCCTCTCCACCTGGACCTACTCTCCCATCAGTCAGGGGAAGGTACTCCATCCAGACCTTCAGTCCCTGCACCTGACAGCCTGGTTGCTAAGCGGCTAGAGTTCCAGGCTTTGGGTCTCTCTGAAGATGTCCTTGATGTGGTTGAGGCATCTCAGAAGGAATTGACCCCGAAAATGCTACACCTTCAAATGGAAGAGGTTCTCCATTTGGTGTCAGAGTAAGGGGCTCGACCCCTTATCTTGTCCGGTGGCTAGCATTCTTGATTACCTTTGGTCCCTCTCCCAGTCGGGCCTTCAGTCGATGACCCTTAAGGTGTGCCTGGCAGCCATCTGTGCCTACCAGGCAGGGGTCAACCTTAACTTTTTTTTGCACTAGCCAGCTGGACAAGTTGATGAAAAATTGCACTAGCCTGCAGATGGTTGCACTAGCCCACAATAATAATGGTCAGTTTTGATCAGTTATACAGGAAAAAGGCAAGCCAAGAAATAACCTGATTATTGCATATTTATCCTGCTCCCACATTGCTTCTTGCCCCAGGGGGGAAAAAAACTGCGGTCCAATCACATGCAGTGTGTACCCCCATTGTTTTTTTACCATGTGCCTCTTGCTTCCTCTTTCTTCACCCCTCCCTGCCAATCCAGAGAATACCATAATAGCAAATGTTCAGTCAGGCAGTTCTAGTTCTGCACACACGATAGCCAGCGTCATCATGCACGTCACTGCAGTCCCACCCTGACATGCAGGGCAATGTACAGAATCAGGGAGAGAAAGACGCACTCATCCCCCACCCTGTGATTAACCAGAACTGCACTTCTAGAAGTTTTTTTACGCTCCGAAGTGAGACAGGGAAAGTTCTAGGATTTTTTTGGGGAGAGTTAAACACAGGGGGTTTGGGACGTAAGAAACTTTGACATATCTGTTTATATATACCAGGCACAGAAATATTGATTTAACATGCTCTACCCTAACAAAAACAGATTTTTCATAACAGTGTCATTTCATCAGTCAAAGGGGAGCAGTATACAGGCATGATACTGTACTATGTCTCTTTCTATCTGGGATGATCTCTGCACGCCACGCCAGAAATACCTTTTTTAACCTTTGAAATTATATATTTTACTATGGTTTTGCTTTGCATCATACATGCACCAACGCATTGTTTTTAGGATAAAGTGACATGCTGGGTGGTACTGCATTGATGGCATTGACTGGTGTGATCCATTAAGAGGAGCTGTGAACCCCTGCACCAGTCAGTAATGGGAGCTATGGGTATGTGGATGGCCACTTCAAAGTCTAGTCTGCAGTGGTGGCTAGAGAAAGTATAGAGTGGACAGATCACCTGGCTGGGCAAACAGTGTATACATGGTAGCATTCTGTCACTGCAGTGTTCGATACAGGTGCTCAAAAGGTTGGGAAATGAGGCACACTGGTCTTAATATTGTAGGAGAAATCAAAGACAAGTTCAGCAAATTGGAAGCTAGTGATTTAACTACTCTGCCCTTGATCACAGCATTCACACTAGTTGACTGTCCTAGCAATTGAGTGATAACGACTCACATTGAGTCTTTTGTTGGATCCCCCTCTTGAACTGCCAGATAACTGCAGCTCTTAATGAGGGAGATTAGCAAAATTACCACAGCTTGCTAAAGTAGAGACTTTTTCAACTTCATTAACAGCCATGAAAAATCTGCACTAGTCAAGACAGACAAGTAGAGGGTTAGCTGCACTAGCCCTGGCCAATTTGCACTAGGTTCAGGGCCAGTAAAACAATGTTACGGTCAAACCCTGCTACCAGGCATGGGCTGATCAGCAGTCAGTGGCACAGGAGAAGGTGGTCTGCCGCTTTTTTAAAGGCCTTAACCTCATTTCCCTCTGGTGCGTGAACCCCACCACCTTGGGACTTGTTGCTAGTGTTGGCAGAAATGTCTCACCTATCATGGAAGACTGCCTTCCTGGTGGCTATCACATCAGCCAGAAGGATCAGTGAGCTCCAGGTGCTCTTGGTGGAGTCTCCTTACCTGGTCTTCCACTGGGACATGGTTGTCCCTCTCCCCAACGTGAAGTTCCTCCCAAAGGTTGTGTCAGATTTTCACCTTAACTAAGTGATTAATCTCCTGGTGTATTTCACCAGTCACACCTTGGAGGCTGAGAACAGGCTCCATACTTTGGACCTGCGGCGAATGCTATCCTTTTACAAGGAGCACATGGCTGGAGTTCGGGGAGAGGTTCGCCAGCTATTTGTCACCTGTGCTGAAGCCACACCTGGCAGACCGGCAGCTAAGCAGACGATTGACAGGTGGATTGTATCCTGCATCGACGTCTGGTATAGGTTGGTGGGTAGGGAGCCTCCCGTAGGGCTAAGGGCTCACTCCACCCGTCATACTGCTGCCTCGGTGGCTGCTTCCAGGAATGTCCCTATCCAGGAAATCTGCAGGGCTGCTACCTGGAGGTCAGCACACACCTTCATTTCCCACTACCACATCGACCTCGAGTCACGCCGGGATGCTGGTTTTGGTGCCTCAGTTCTCCAATTTTTATTCCCTGAGTAGGGTGTGTGTGCCTTGCCCCCTCCTTCCGGAGAACTGCTAGGAGTCTGCCAGAAGTGTGGATAAGTACACCATGTCCACGTCCCTAGAAAAACAGGTTACTCACCTGTAAAAGTAGTTCTAGGAATGGTATATGGTGTACATCCACACTGACCCACCCGACCTCCCCTGGCAAGTGGCACACCAGTCTGGCTTCCAGTGGCCAAGATCTGATGTCATGGGGCGGTGCCGAAGGAGTTACCACCCGGGTTGGTGTTCGGAGCCAGCTTGAAGACATCCCAGCGAACCTTAAAGGGGAAACAACATTGCTAGAAGTTTGGATGTACACCATATACCACTCCTAGAACTACTGTTACAGGTGACTAATCTGTTTATTCTCCCCAAGTGTCGATATTTATTTCAGAACGAGCCAATAAGGATCCCTGAAAAGTTTTTTAAAACCCTCAATTCGGTGGTAAATAGATTCATTTGAGCTGGAAAAAAGGCTAGATTATCTAGGAATATTTTACAGATGTCTCTAAATAATGGAGGTTTGGCACTACCAAACTTTAAATTCTATTACTGGGCTGCACAGTTATCCCTATTTACAGAAAAAACTTCAGACACTCTACCTGATTGGCTGGCATTGCAGGGGGAAAGCGAGGTGTAAGATCTATTGAGGGGGTACTTAATACCCGGGTTAGCAGGTGCAAGTATAACAGAAAGGTGAACCCATATACCAAACAGTTACGTAGAATCTGGTTTGGTGCCCACAGATTTATCAAATATTCCGGTGGCCTCTCTTCTTGGGCTAGCTTGGTGGCTTTATGTAGGGGGATGACTAGATACAGTATCCCTCTACATCAGGTCTTAATGAGATGGAGTAAGAAAGGGATGAAGGAGGTGGGGGATCTTTATGTTGGAGGCATGATGAAATCCTTCACAAATATTAGAGAGAAATTTGCATTACATACTGGGGATTTCTTCGCCTATCTTAGAATTAGGCAGTGTTTATCTAAGCAGAATATCACAACCTCTCCTATTGAAGAGATACTGTGTTGTCCGCAACCCTGCTCTAGGCCTTTAGCAGCTATATACAGATTACTTTTGGGGGCTATGCCTGAAATACAGATGAAGGCTCAAGAATGGTCGAGCTTAGACCTAAATTGCAGTCTCAATTCTGAGGCCTGGAAGGTTGCGATCCGACATCCACATACATGTTCTAGCTCTAACAGACTATGGAAAATACAGTATCATTTTCTTTAAAGGTCTTATTATACACAGGTACAGTTGCATGGGTGCAGATCCACTACTGTCCTTTTCTGCTCCAAGTGGCCTGACTGAGAAAGGAGACTTTATTCATCTGGCACTGATGTGATAAGGTAGCCTGATTCTGGAGGGAGGTCCACAGGTAGTAGTCTGGGTGCCCAGGCCTGACATTTTTAGCAATGTAGCAACCCTGTATAGAAAGCAACAACTATGTTATTTTGATAGAAGTGTCCCTTAGGTACTTATCTAGGGTGGATGTAGTCTTGTAAACTGATAGCAAGGTATGCCAATGCAGGATTTTTGTACCCATGTCAAAACAACATTTTTTGCAAGTGAAAATGCCACAGAAATGTACTAAAGTTGTCAAGACAAGTTTGAAAGTAAAAATGGCCAATAAAATGGGATTTAAACAATTTATTTTAAAAGACAAAAACAAATTTTAGTCGCATAAAAGGTTTCTTTGACACAGATTAATAATAAGGCTCATTATTACTTAAAGAATGTTGGCTTTGTGGTTTATATTGATAAATGCACAGATTATTCATTGACACAAAAGTTTTAAATACCATATTCATTATAATAGAAGCCAGAGTCAGCCCATCGGTGCAGCAGTTGGATTTCCGCTTTTGCGATGCCAGCTGCCCGTGTTCGGGAATGGACTCGGGTCACCGGAGGGACGGCTGGGGGGAGAAGGCTTGAGCGTTCGTTGATTGCTTGCTTTCTCCTGGGGGGAGGGGGGCCGGGCCTTGCTGACTTCTGGCGGAGGCCAGGGGACCGGCAACATGTTGGTCTCCGCTAACTGGGGGCGTGGCGGACATCGGTGAATGCCTTGACGTCAGTGGCATGCCACGCCCCTGAGGGAGAACATGGGAAAATGTTTCCCTGGCTGGCCGGATGACAGTTGCTGACCCTTGCCACCACAGAAGCCCCCCCGGTCAGTTCCGGACCACCTCAGCAGCACCCAGGCCAACTGTAGAAGAGTGCACTGGTCCGCCCTCTCCCGGCGCCCTTCCTCTCGGATGAGGGGGACCTACCCAGTGATGGGTTACACCGGGTTATCCGGTGGGCTTCAGTGTGGGGTGGTGGTGGTTGGCAGCAGGGTCCCTAGGTGATGTGAAGGAGTGGCCAGCCGGGGAGCAGGGAGGAGCAGTAAAAAAAAAAAAAATAATTAATAGAAGCCAGGAATACTAGTGCACACCATGGTGTTAGCAAAACACTAATATCCAATGGACTCCCTCTCAGCGATGGGCAGTATGACAATATATACAGTATGTGTGTCTAGCCTTTTTCAATATATTTGTCATATGCTACATGTCTAAGTCTGAATCATCTGTAGTATCAGACTCATTTGGATCCATACTGGTAACTTTATGTGGATTATAACAGTCCTCACCACCAGTACACAAGCAAGCCTGTGTGTACGCCATGCTCTGCCAGGAACAACTGCAGTTGCACTCACACATGGCTTGTTTACACCCACATATGAGTTTCAGGAGTGCATCAGGGCAGGTGTCTGTGTTATTAGTGTTGGAGAAATGTGTCCATCCTTGTCGTGATGCAGGCATTTCCAGCTGGGGATGGGGCATCAGGCTGAGCCTCCAGGGCATGATTCCAGAAAAGGGTCTGGTAATTTGCGTGCTTGGCACGTTGCAGAAGACTATCAGAAGTTCGGGGAACAGCTTCATTCGGGCCTGTTTGTGTCAGAAAAGCTTACATCGCACACCATTTACATCCTCTTGAGTTAGCTGTTGGGTTATAGAGAAGGGTTAACCCATTACCACCTGGAGCGCTTTTTGAAGTCAGAGTTTTCCATTGCTTAACCTTGATATAAAATGCCCACCGAGGTGTAATTGAGTTAACAGAAGTTCTACTGATTTCAGCTGTGCAGGAGGTATATCCACTGTAGTGCCAAACTTGGAAAGGCTCCTAAATTTGTGTGGATTCTTCCTGACAAGCTTCCATGGCTTTAGTTTGCCAACTCTTGAGATTGTTGGTTGAATAATACTAAGTCAGTGTGTTTACTTCTGGCAACATTCTGCATAGTTGTTGGCCAAGTTCAGCTGTTGTGGTGTGGGTTGGTATAAACCTGGCTTTATCCTTTACACCAGTACGAAACCAGACCTCTTGAGTTGCTTCAAACTTGTGAGTAAAATGTACACAGAGAGCTGCAACATCAGTGTCTGGATACCACACCACTATACAGCGGTATTCTTGTGAAATATGTTCAACATGAAGTACAAGTCGAGTATCTGCTTCTTTGTGCGATGAGGGCAGATCTTCTTGATCTACAACTCCATCTGAAGTGACCATGTGAGCAATGAGGCCATCCTTGAATCCACCTGCAATAACCATTTTCTGATCTGCGCCAAGTAAAGTTTCTGCCACATCAAACCATGATTTTGACAGGTATTTTACCAGATGTTCTTTATTCTTGGGATTTCCAGTTAACTTACTCCACTGCGTTGGGATGGGTGTTTTGGGATCATGGATTTTGACTTTGTTGTTTTGTGAGGATTGCCTTCTTGCACACTCAAAAGCTTTAATTGAAATGTTGACATCATATTGATCAAAGACGATATCTACTGTTTTGCAGCTCTCATAACTCTGTAGAGGCTGGCGTCCTGTTCTGAAGACCAATTCAGCAAGTTCTCCAGAGCTGGTTGCACCTCCTTGCTCGACCATTTGTATAACAGCCATGCTATCCACTGTCCAAGCTGTGGGCATGTTGGATGCTGGCAGTTGATACATTGACTCTGCTTCTTTTTCTAATTCGGGCAATAGCTTACTGTTTGCAGTTTTGTTTAGGGTACCATCAGAGTGTGCTAGAGCATATGGAACTGTGAAAAGATCATGTGTGAAAACTTCCTTCAGATCAGTATCTGTTTGTACAGCTACTACAAGATGGCTAAACAACTCCCTGTCTGCATTGATAGTCACTGTCTAATCACTACTAACTTTCAGTTTGATTTCCTTGCTTAGAGATGCAAATGTCTTGATGTTGAGCTCGTGCAGTGGTTCAAAGAATCCAGTGGTATTTGAAATTAGTCTGTCTTCCACAAACTGTTTCATTCCTTTGATTCCTGTATCACTCGCAGTAACAAGGTTGGTGGCAACCTCTGCGGGTGCAGCAACAGTGCCTGTTGGTGAGTGCTATCAAGTCAGCATTCAGATAAAATGGGTTTGTCATGAAGTCGGTGATTACGTTAACCATCTTATTTATCTCCTTCTCGTTGCATGCGACGTGGTGCAGCCTCCTTGTGTTTTCCTTGTGAAACGTCTAAGTCTGCCATATCACACATTACCTTTCGTGGAAGTTGTGATAGCCGAGCACTCATGAGCAGTGATGAACCATCTAGCCAAGGCTTCTGGTTTCAAAGTGAAACCCACTATACCCCCTTGTTCTTTACTATCACTGTTTGTTCAGGTGCCATGTCTGTCCTGACTTTGCTGAATTTATTTCTAGACCAAGTTACAGCATGATTTCTTTACACAAACTGCTCATGAACTTCGGGGGCACAATCTGGTAGAAGCTTCATATCACTGATGTACACAGATACCCAGTGGGCATAGTTGGTGTGGTCAAAGGCAAAACATTGTGGTAGCATCTCTACAGCCTCCGCAAGATGCAGGTCCCAGTTGCTTTCATGTTCTGCTCTAATGAACTGCATTAAGATGTTAACCATTTTGATGTAATCATCCCAGAATGCAAATGTTTGGGAAGTTGCTTTTCCAAAATTGCAGAATCTGTGCAGTGCATCCTGTACATTCTTGAGGGCATCACTGAGCTGGGAAAGTGTTGCTGTTAGGCTTGTTGCATCATTATTTGATACCGCATTTTGACATTCCTGGAGCTTGCTGTTGATGAGGTCTACATCACAATCTAATCTCATTATCTTGTGCCCAGTTACAAAATGCCTGCTGCCTCAGTCTGGACTGTGCCTCCATTACAAGCTTGTGGGCCCTCACACCACAGTTGTAGGATTTGCCTTTAAGTAGATTGCTTGCTGTGTTGCTACCATACATCTACGATTTTATGAGGATGTCTTCCAGACTACTGTTTTCATACTCCTTTCTAGTTACAGCCAGAAATGTTTGTGCTATGTGGAAACTACCCATTCTCAAGACTGTTTTCTGAAATTCCTCCAGGCACCTCCGTCGAATCTCTTTGGCTTTACAATATACAGCCTCGTCAGATGTCAGAGACACTTTAATCTTGGCCAAGTGTCCTAGACATCTTGCCGATGTTCTTCATTACAGTGAAAACTGTACTCCATTCAGTAGGTGATACTGGCAGCATTGGCAGTACCCAATAGATGTTAGTGTTGGTATGGTAGATGAAATCATCACATTAAAAGTTGTCCATCCTGGTACTTGCTGAGCATTCACCTTTTCAAACTCAACCTTAAATAGCTTGGTTGGGCAGCATCTTAGAATTAGCCATTGTGGATCAAGGTTGATGGCTTGTCAGCAAGCCTCAGCATCAGTATACCAGTTACTTTTCCTACAAGATTTGATGTAGGGCATCTGCCATGAGGATTGTACTCCAGAATGACTTGGCACATTGCAGGAGTTTCAAGTGATTGTGTTCACAGTGCTGTTTTCTTTGATTGAGCCTGAGCTGCCACTGTGCCAAAACTGCCTTTCGGAATTGTGGGAGTCTGACGCTGATATACTACCATAGTTGTGGCATTGGTTGTGTGCTTTCCATCTAACGTTTCCTCATTGATATCATTATTGTCAGCAGCAAACTGGACAAATTCTCCATGCTGCATGTTTGATGGAATTATTATATTGTCCCTGGCAGCTTTTTCATGCTGATCCATTGAAATAGCTGTGTCAGTTCTCTCTAGGACTTCATAACTGACAGTGTGCTAGCTTGTGCACCATTGTTGCTACCTATTTAGAGCCTGTCATATGGTGTATGGACATTGCAAGCCTAACATGTTTAGGTGTACGCTTTGCACTTCTGGATACTATATGAATGAAGTCCTGACCAACTGATATCTGTTTGTGGAGGGTCTCATCAGTGGCTGTTACTAAAGGACTGCCATCTTTAATACCCATTTCAGGAACCTATACACATTGTCATGAATCATGTCTAATGCTTGTTCTAAATTGCTGGTGGAATTATCTGTTGGATTGATATCCAGTCCTTTACTCATTTTGAGTTCACTACGGAGGACCTGTGCTGCATGAAACAAAATAGATGTAGTTTAATATTTATCTTTAATTTTCAGAAGTATGGAGAGGGTTTTCCTCTTCATGTTGTTGCTTTGAATGCAGCCTGGAAGCTATGTTGATGACATCTTCCAAAGACACAGCGTTTCAAAAATGATTTCGTTACCAAAATAGTTTTAGACTCTTCTTTAACTTATCACTCCGGTAACTCACTGCTAGGAACTTTACCTTTCAGATTATCCCTGGTATCTCTGTAACAGGTAAGACATGGGCAAGGCTTTTCTGCTGATAACAAGGTCATTCTCAGTTTCAGAAATCAGTTCACTGAAACATGCTTTATACACAGACTCATCTTGTCACTGGATAGTGAAGATGTTTGTCTGTATGTTTCTTTTGCTGGTGAAAGTACTATGGCAGACTTTGTGGTACTTTGCTTCAAATGCAGTTAAATCCAGTCCAGTTATTTGCTTTAAAACTATGTCATGTTCTCTGGCTTCATCCGCATCAGGCAGTTTCTTGCCCTCTGAAGGTTACAGTTTGTGATAGATTTTTGTCTTTTTTTTGTGATACACCGTCTGGCATATTATACACAAATTCCAGTTAACATACTCTGTGAGCTTGAACACTGACCAGTATCAGTAGAAGAGCCAGGACTTGAGCTTCTTCCTCGAACTTCAGAATGCTTCAGGTTTGTTTAGCTGGTGTAGGACTGATGACATCGTGCATAATAACGTACTGCAGGCAAAGCTAATAATGTGTCAGTGTCTAATGGGTGCAATCGCTGATAAACATGGTCTTTTCTAACAAGGCATGCATTATAAAATATCTTTAGACCTCCAGGGGTTGCAGTCTTCAGGTGGTCCTGTGTTATTTGGCAGATGATACACTTGGATCAGTCACTAGTCAGGTGGGCTTTTTTGGTGAGGTGGGTCACAGTATCAGCACAGTCAGCAGCCATTTTGTTGCCTCTCAGTTGTTACCTAGAAGAAGAAAAAAGAAATGCTGTTAGAAATATTTTCATTAGTACATTATTCATCTTGTAAAATTATAAAAAGAAAATGCCCTCTGTCCATGTTTTATAACTGTAAAACATGATGTTGAAATAAGCAATTTTTTTTTTATTATATATTGTAAGTGGTCATAAATTACACATACAGGCAGAGCATCAAGCAGAGAACATATTTAAAGTAAATTTGCCATAATGATTTAAGAACGCATGGGATAGACGTAAGGGAATTCTGGAGGTCGGGGGTAAGGGGCAACAGACTTCTAGGAAAACATAAAAAGAACTTACAAGCTCAAATGGGCAGACTGGGTGGGTCATAGGCCCTTATCTGCCGGCAGTGTCTATGTATGTAATATAGTATGAAAACACTGTAAAATGATACACATGTTAAAGGAGAGTCATTATTTTGACTTTTTCAAGAAATTTCTGAAGGCAACTTGACATGATTTAGAAAAGCATCCATATTTCTCAAAGTTACCACTGCATAATACCACATCCCCCCAAAATCACTCTTGGGGGTTCATCCCTTCATAAAAAAGTGTGATACCTTTTCTCGTATGTGTGTTTGGGGGATGCTACCAATTTCAGATTTAGGTGGGTTTTGCATTTGGCCCCCCAGACTATAGTGGAGGAGGTTACGGATTGTAAGTCGCTCTTCTCACCCTCAGTGTTTATGCTGCTTTAGACCTTGAAGAGAAGTCTGATTCTAGTTCAGAATCACCTCCCCCCATCATCCTTTAGGGTCGAAAAAGGATTCTGCACAGGAACCGGAGTAAAAAGGCCTACTTGTCTATTGGCAGATCTAGTCCTTCTACGGGAACTGGGAAGTTGAAAATTAGAAGGGGGTGTATTTTTTTATCTAACTGTGGCTCGCCCGCAACCCCAGGGGTTTCCTGTAGTACTATATTTATTGGAGGCAATTCAGACGCAACAGGAAGGGCGGGTATCCTCAGATCTTACTTAGAGATAGAGCTCTTGCAGCAGGCTGTCACAATTAGGACTATGCCGCAGGCACTAGGACCACACGGAAAAACTTCTGCCAGCAATACCAGCTGGAGACCGCCCCCGACGCCGGCCCGGCCCCGACGTCGGTCAGGGTACAAGAGGGGCCGGACCCAGCTCCACCTCAGTTCTTTCCCACTGCGTACCACGCACGTGAATAGTTGCTGCCTGCGATTCACCAGCGAGAACAGAGCTACAATCAAGATATTTTCCATTTTTTCATTATCACCGTGACCGACGCCTGCACGGTCACCGTTAGTGGCTCCGTTTTTTCGGACTCTTGTTGTCTTTCCCTCGGTGTTTCCACCGCCGTTAGCTCTGATGTCAGTACCACGGTTGGTCCACACGGGTTCGATGTCTTCCCGGGCATCCCTCTCACCAGAACACATCAATAAGTGCGAGTGCGGCCGGCAAATTCCCACCAAAGACGGTCATTGGCGGTGTGTTTTCTGCTTGGGCCCGGACCACAACACAGCCGACTGCCAAGCCTTCACGAGCTGGACTCGCATCCGACGCCTGAAGGCCTATTTACTAGAGAAGAAGATGGACCTGCACTCGTCCGAGGAGAAGAAGAAGGAAAAAAAGTGCCATAGAAAGGAGCGCTGTCGGTCCCGGCACTGGTCCCGGTCTCGGTCCCGCTCGTGGTCGCGACCTTCCCCGAAGAAGGCCCGTCCTTCGGGCTCGGGTGAGTCGCCGTGCCCGTCCCAGGCTAAGGCAGGCCAATCGGGGGAGCAGCCAGCCAAGCCTAAGGTGACTCCGATTAAGGTTATCGCTAAGTCCGTAGCGGTTTCTGCTTCGGCCCTACCTTCTCTGGCACGGCGCCCGCCTGCGCAAAGTGCGCCTCCGAGCGTAAGGACTCTCTGGCGCCCCCTGTCATCTGGTCGCGCTGCAGCCGAGAAGGGGCCAGGACCGGGGTCAGTCGTCCAGCTGGCATCCCGTCGCCCAAGTCCTCCTCCCCCCTGGGCCTCCAGGAAAGCTCGCCGTCGCGCCCCGCCATGCCTGAAGCTTCTTTCCCGCAGCGGGCGGCAGAGATTTTCTCCCCGGATGAGCTGAAACAACTTTTTTCATTTTGGTGGGGGCAGGTTCACAAACGTACCACCCCGTCGCTGGCCCAGACACCAGTACCAGATCCTGCAGGTGAACCACAGCTGAAGGGCGAGACCTCCCGGTTGAGGTCCTCGGAGCGCCGTTTTTCACCCCCTTCTAGGGCTTGTTCCCGCGCCCGATCTGAAGACCGCCGACGTCGCTCCTTAGGTTCCACTGACCGACGTCGGACCCGGTCTCATTCCTGGAGCCCTTCCCGCGCTTGGCGGGATGGTTCCTGATGTCGGTCCCCTGACCGACATCGGTCCTTGCTCCCGTCGTCGGTCCATGGACTGAAGTCGGTCTTCAGACCGTCGTCGGTCCCCTGAATACCGACGTTAGCGAAGGCATGGACATGAGGCAGAACCAGACCACTCTAAATCGGATAGTCGGTCCTCCTCTTCAGCATCATCCTCTTCCTCTTCCCTCAAGCGCTCCCCTGAGGAGAAGGACATGCCTTGCTCGCCTCCGGACGATCCCACATTCATGGACGTCATGAGGCATATCCAGGCTTCTAATGAGTGGGACACAGAAGACCCGGATCCGGAACGCCGGAGATTGGCCAAGTACCTGAGGCAGAAGGAGCCAAAGTCTTTGGTCATTCCTCCTCTGGTGGATACCTTTCAGGACCTGACTAAATCCACCTGGCTGCGCCCAGCCTCCATCCTGGTGGTTCCCAAGAAGTCGGACAGGCTTTACAAGGCTCAGAGGGCTGAACCTTTTTTGGCTGAACACCCTCAGGCAGACTCCACTGTGATCACGGCTGCTCATGACAAGTCTCGACAGCCATGACACCTCAGCTCCCAGCCTCCCGACTTAGAGTCCCGTTACTTGGATCAGGTGGGAAAAAATGTTTACTCTGCCTCCACCTGCTCCATTAGATCCCTAAACTTTCTCACGCATATGGTGCAGTTCCAGAATGCGCTGTGGGAACAAGGTCTTGAGCTGGCACAGGCCATGCCAGACTCCGATAAAAAGACAGAGCTCCTGGCCCTCCTGCAGTCGGGGCTCGGACGTGGCACTCATGTTCTGAGAGCCTCGTGCGATACTGCAGAATCTGACTGCCGAGCAGCTGCCTCGGGGGTTGTCTCTGGCGCCATGCCTAGACTACGGCTTCGGGCTTCCACCAGGAGCTGCAGTCCGGTATCCGGGACCTGCCGTTTCAGGGTACCGTCTTATTTGGGCAGGAGACAGAGAATCTGATCTCCCGTCTCCAGGAATCGGGCAAGTCTATCTGGTCGGTCCGCCAGATGTACCGTGGCGACCAGCGACGCCCCCATCGCCGTCGGCTTTTTCGAAAGGCCTCAGGCAGTCAGACTTCAGCCTGTGGTTCCCAGCAAGGGCAGAGAGGTGGCTTCCGCCAGAGATCCGAAAACCAGCAGTCTGGTGGACCGTCTGGCCGTGGGCCCAAGTCCTCCCAGGCCTCTCTCCCCCTACCCCTGGTTCCGCCCAATGACTCCCTTCCGCCCCCCTCTCCATGATTAGACGTCCAGGGGGAGCCAGTCGGGAACCGCTTCTCCCTTCATCTCGAAGGGTGGAGCTCTATTACCACAGATCACTGGGTCTTGGACGTCATTCGGGAGAGGACACACGTTGGAGTTCACAGAGTTCCCTCCACGTACTCCACCAAAGCTCTCCCGTTATCCTCCTTCTCACATTCCACTCTTGAAAGGAGAAATTCAGGCTCTCCTGCAGAAGAGAGCAATAGAACGAGTTCCCCTGGAGCAGTGGTGTCAAGGGTTCTACTCCCACTTTTTTCTGATCCCAAAAAAGACAGGGGACCTTCGCCCCATTCTGGATCTCCATCCTTTAAATCTCTTTATAGAGTACAAAAAGTTCAGGATGGTGATTCTTTCAGGTCTCCTCCGTCTGCTGCACCAAGGGGATTGGCTCTGTTCTCTCGACATGCAGGATGCGTACATGCATATCGGGGTCTTTCCTCTTCACAGGAAGTATCAGAGGTTCTACTTCCTGGGAGAGCATTATCAATTCTGGGTGCTCCCATTCGGCCTCTCTTCCGCTCCGCGAGTCTTTACCAAATGCCTAACAGTGGTGGCTGCAGCTCTCAGGCACTCAGGCCATTATGTTTTCCCTTACCTCGACGACTGGCTGCTGACAGCCCCATCAAGGGATGGCCTCCTGCACTATCTCGGAGATGCCTATACTCTCTTCCGAGAGCTGGGGATCACCCTGAATTTAAAGAAGTCGTCCCCGGAGCCCAGCCAAAACCTCGCCTTCATTGGAGCGACTCTGGACTCCGTCCAGGGCAGGGCTTTTCTCCCTCAGGACAGGGGTCTTCGCCTGAGAAGTTTGGCAGAACGGATTTCCATTGCACCTCGAGTTCCGGCTCGGAACTTCCTCAGCCTGCTGGGGCACATGGCGGCAGCCATCCCAGTAATATCCTTGGCCCGCCTCCACATAAGAATCCCACAATGGATGCTCAGGGTGCAGTGGGATCAATACTCCGACGACCTGGACGCTTTAGTCATGATCTTGGAGCCAGTCAGGAGAACGTTGCTTTGGTGGATGGACCCCAGCAATCTGGACAAGGGGGTCAGCTTTCGTCCGAAGCCTCCAGGTCAGACTCTGACAACAGATGCCTCAGACATGGGTTGGGGGGCTCATCTCGGTGGTCACCGCACGCAGGGGGTTTGGTCGACCGAGGAAAGGTCCCTCCATATCAATGTCCTGGAAATGCGAGCGGTCCTCTACGCCCTTCAGGCATCTCAGGAGGACCAGTTCCCGGCTCTCTTCTCATTCAGACAGACAACATGGCGGTCATCTTTTATATGAACAAGCAAGGAGGCACTCATTCCTATCCTCTTTGCCGGGAGGCGATGAGAGTCTGGTACTGGGCGCTGGAACGGGGCATTCGTCTGTCGGTGGTGCACATTCCAGGAGTCCTAAACAGTCTGGCTGTCGATCTCAGCAGGTCATTGGCCAGGGCACCGCAGTGGGAGTAGCTTTGATCCGTGGCCCGGATCAGCTCTTCGGAAGGTGGGGCCTTCCCGGCTACTAGATCTCTGCTGCGTCGCCACGCAATGCCAAGCTGCCACGCTTTGCTCGCAAGAGCACACGCCTGGCGTTTTTTGGCCAGACGCGTTATCCCTTTGTTGGGCCGGGAGGTTTCTTTATGCCTTTCCGCCCTTCCCTCTCATACAGAGGGTTCTGCTCAAGTTACAGCCAGAGGGGGCACACATGATCCTGGTGGCCCCCAACTGGCCCCGACAGATTTGGTTCCCACTTCTGCAGCGGTTGTCCCAGGAACCTTCAATCCCGCTGCCTCTATGCTCGCAACTGCTGTCCCAGGACCAGGGTTCTCTGGTCCACCCGGATCTTCGATCCCTGCACCTTCATGCTTGGCTCCTCCAGACGTAGCTGTGAATCGATACGGGGTTTCCCTGGCAGTGGCTGAGGTCTTAGCGTCCACACGTAAGCCCTCTACTCGCTCTGCTTATGCCATGAAGTGAAAGCGGTTCTGTCTTTGGGCCTTGCCTCAGCAGTTAGAACCAGTCACGTGCTCTGTAAACTCCGCTTTGCAGTATCTCCTCTCCTTGTATGAGAAAGGCCTGAGCCATTCCTCCATCAAGGTGCACATGTGGGTGATCTCTGCCTACCATGCTCTGGTGGGCGACAGGGCATTAGCCCAGCTAGAAGTGGCCTGCACCTTCCTTAGGGGGGTTCTTCGCATGAGACCTCCTGTCAGGGACCCTGTCCCACCCTGGGTCTCCTTTTTGTGTTGGAGAAACTCACCCTTCCCCCTTTTGAACCCGCAGCGATGTGCGAGCTGCAATACTTATCTTGGAAAGTTTGTATTTTGGTTGCTGTTACTTCCACGCAAAGAGTTTCCGAGCTGCAGGCTCTGATGTCTAAAGAGCCCTATTTGGTTTTTCATAGGGAAAGGGTTTCCCTCTGAACTAATCCTAAGTTTCTTCTGAAAGTGGTCTCGGAATTGATCCTCATCCAGTCGGTTGATCTTCCTGTTTATTTTCCTTCTCCCTCCAATAGAGGGGAGGTTCTCCTCCACACATTGGATGTCCACAGGTCCCTGAGGTATTACCTCAGTAGAACGGTTCAACACCGTAAATCAGAGCAACTCTTTGTGGCCTTTGCACCACAATGCTTGGGTCAGCCGATGTCCAAGCAGACTATCTCCAAATGGATAGTCCATTGCGTTTCGTTCTGTTACGAGCATCACCACAAACCCCTACCGAGTCCGGTAAGGGGTCACTCCACCAGGGGTGTTTCAGCTTCTTTTGCCGCGATGTGGAATGTCGCCATTCAAGACATCTGTGCGGCTGCGACCTGGAATTCGGTGCATACCTTTGTCAAGAATTACAGCTTGGATATCGTCTCCAGACGCTGTGCTGGCTTCGGCCTGGCAGTTCTACAAGGACTCTTGTCCTGACGGTCTCTGGAGTCAGCATATTCCTCCTCCTGGGGGCGACTGTCTCTTTGCTAGAGCACTACCTGGGACTCAGTCCTAATTGTGATAGCCTGCTGCAAGAGCTCTATCACGAAGTGAGATAGTACAGTTACGTAAGAACTTACCGTAACAGTAGATCTTCGAGAGGAGCTCTTGCAGCAGGCGCTGTTTTCCCTCCCACCTTCCCCATCGGAGTGTGCAGGTTTCTTCTCTTCTCTAGGATGGGCTTCATCTCCTTCTCTTGTCAGGCCATCTGCTGGATACTGGCGGGAGAACTGAGGTGGAGCGGGTCCGCCCCCTCTTGTACCCTGACCGATGTCAGGGCGGGGCCAGCATCGGGGGCGGTCCCCAGCTGGTATTGCTGGCAGAAGTTTTTCCGTGTGGTCCTAGTGCCTGCGGCATAGTCCTAATTGTGATAGCCTGCTGCAAGAGCTCCTCTCGAAGATCTACTGTTACGGTAAGTTCTTACGTAACTGTACTTTTCTTCTGCTACAGGCCTGCCAGTGTCACTTGTTATATTAACTTCAAGCTCAGGATCTAAGGTCCTAGATCCCTAGTCTGAGTTCCTCGAAAGATTACACTCATAGACATTTCTTTTCTCCTGGGCCTGATTGTGTTCCTGAGGGTGGCCTCCCGATCTGTTCTGTCCAGCCTACGGGCACTTATGATAAACATGTCTCTGTTCATCGTATAAATTGCACTTAAAGGTATTTTTTCAAACAGAACTAACATGATCAAAATCCCCACACAATGCACATTTTAGCCTGTCATAGGCGCTGCTTAAATGTGTGCGGCCTTGCCTTATAGCAGGCCTTGGCTGTCTGGAGTAAAACGCCACCTCCCCCAAGGGAAAAAAACTGTTGGGGATATGGACCACCTCATTATTGATAATATGTAACTTTACCTTAAATCTCCAACCCCCATTCCATAAGAGTCTTGGCCTGGATTACCAACCACAGACTGGTATTGAATCCTAACAAAACTCAGGCCATGCTCTTTGGTTCCACGGCCAAGTTAAAAGCCCCATCAGCTATGCTCAAAATAGCTTGTGATGGAGGCCCCCTGTTGCCAACAGCGAGCTCAATTAAATATCTTGGGTCACCCTGGGCCCACAACTTGACATGGGAGCCATATCCAAAACATCTGCAGAACCACCAGGTGTAAGCTTGGCCTTGCCTACAGGGCCAAATACAACCTGACTCTGGGGCGAGGCTGGCACTTGCGAGTGCTTCTCCCTCCCTTAGTTATGGATACCACCTATTTGCCAGGTCACCTCAAATCCATCTTAATCGGTGGAACACGGCATATAATGATATCTGTCGGTTTGCACTTGCTGCTCCCAAACTCACCCACACCATGTGAGCTCTATGACAAACTCAGCTGGGTCCCCTCTGCGAATTCCTGATCCTTGGTGTGAAACTTCACCAGGAAAGTGCTTGCCACAGGCATACCGTTGGGACTGGCGCATCTCCTCCCAAAACTGGGACGCCATCCCCCACCAGCTCAGGTCACAGACCACTGAGAGTTGCTTTAAAGTTCGCCCTACCTCGGACCCTTATGGGGATCGTGACTTGGCGCTTTTGTGCCTAGGCTCTGGAACTCCATTCCGGACTCTGTTCACGCTGCCCCTTCCCATGGGACCTTTCGCTCCACCCTGTGGTCCCACCTAAAACAAACGACAAGATGTGACTGCTCCTAGTCTCTGTAATGTAATACTCTACAGTCCACTATTGTCCACTCTGAGTCCATGATGGTCTATGAAATATGTATTCAGTGATTCTAATGTCTGTCTATGTCCTGTAACAATTTGTACTATGTGTGGCAGTATCTCTGCCCTTATACAAGTGTTGTTATAGCTGTTTTTTACTGTATCGTGCTGTTTCTCCAATGTTGCCATGTATGTACACTGTATGTTTTGTGCTCTCCCGGGTCGTTCCTGAAAATAGGCATACTACTTGTCTAGTGTATTTACCCGGTAAACAAAAGCTAAATAAATAAATGTCCCTTCAGAATCTATTATTGCTTCAGGTGGACTTAGTACCTTACATTTCTTTTCAAGCCAGAATTGAATATCTCTTACATTTACCCCTTCATTGCGAAACATAATGGTAACAGTCCTAAGGATGTTCCCTGGTGTTTCAGCAACCCCATGACAGTCATAATTTTTTACCCAGTACATGATGGTCATCTAAACATTTAAAATGCACAGCAAAGAACATGGGTTGCCATGCTTGTTTTTAAGTTACACTGGGGAGACTTGCTGTCTCTCGATGGAAAAAATCTGGAAGGGGTCAGATTGTTTTATGTGGTTAAAACATCAATATTTTAGATGTCAACATGAGTGTGAAAGAAAATGTGGAACAAGGACACATCATGTGTCATGATGCTTGCTTCATTTTTTTCTACAAATGCAAAAATGAAGAGTAAATGACCAATACTGTGACACCCTCTTGAACTAATATTATCTATAAAAGGGTGAACATTTGTATGTTTTTATACATAAAGCCATTTCTGACCCATGTCATTTTCATAAAATGTTTTTGATAGATGTAGACTATGGTTATGAATATAAAAACAAAGAAATATAGGGGTTGCCATGCTTCTTTTGGGTATATCTGCTTTCAGAGTTGCAGTTTCAGAGTTGGTCAGCTCAGGACAAAAATAGACACATCTCAATGAAAAATAAAACTTGCAAGAATGCTACTCAGGCCGGCCCGCGCTGAGGTTTGAGGCGCTGGATGCCACACCTTGTGCCATACCGGCGACCCGGGTTTGGGAGCCAGCCCGGCCGCCGGGGTTGGTCAGGGTGGAGAGGATTGAGCATCCAGAGGACTGCTCTCCTTCCTGGGGTGGGGGTTTAGGCTGGCTGCTATTCTGGTGGCTTCTAAGCGGAGGCTGGGGCATTGCATCAGAGGCTTGCAGCATGGCGGGGGGTAGAGCCTCGTGGATGCCTTATGGGGGTGCACACAACCAGCATGCAGGATGCCATTGCACATCCGAGGCTGGGGGAGGAAAAATGGCCCGATCTGGTAGGCGAAGGTGGGACCAGGAGCTACCCCGCCCAATGTCGAGTCGTCGGCTATCCTCTGTGCTCCCTCCGGTGCATGGGATATCTGCCCAGATTCCACAAAGGTCGCCAAGGATGGAGAAATGGCAGCCTCACTCGGGGCGAACTGGGAACGGATACTGTGACTGGAGTTGGGACTGGACACACCCGAGAGACAGGATGAGCCTACTACCGGGCGGATGGAGGTAGTTGTGTGCCCCCACTGGAGAGAGTCTGGGATCGAGTGGGGTGGATAAATAAAATGTACAAAAAAAAAAAATGCCATTCAAACAATTCAAAAGTACATGCAAAATGGCAAGGACTTTAATATAAAATAAACATGGTAACCAAAGACAGACAGATATTTAGGTAAAGCGTCTTGAATGATACCAACTGTTGCAGTTGTGGGAGCTAATTTCCTTGCTGACATCCTGTATATATATTCTTAGTTGGACATGACATAATAGGATAAATCATTATTCTAATAATGCTTACATATATTTAAGAATGTACTTGTGTCAGAAAAGAACCTTAAAAAGTTTGTCGAGAGCATCAGAAAATTGGGAATTTGAAACACCGGGGAACATATTTAAAAAGAGGTTTTGTTAAAGGAATAGTCCAAAGGGAAGCTTATAAGGGAATGGTTTTCAAAGAATCATACCTTTTCCAGTATTTCTCCAGACTAGCAGAAGTCTTAAGTTATGTCAAAAAATATCCTCCCTTGAATATTAATCAAAGCATACACATCTGAAGCCTGGAAGTTCATTGATTCTTTTAGTAACTTTCAAGCAATGTATACGCTGTCTGGATGCTCCTGCAACCCACACCCCAACCCCGTGCCTCAGGCAGACCACATTATGTCTTGGCGCTTGTTCAAGCTTGTTACTTTTAAATAGCTCTGAAAATGTAGGTCCTGATCATCTCCTTTCATCTGGGGGCGGTGGAGGGTAGGAAGGAAGGGAGGGCGTCTTGCTGTTGTGCCCTGCTTATGTTTGTCTCTGTTTGAGTCCCATGGGAAGAAGTGCTAGCATCCACCTGAGGTAGTTGTATTTCCATGTTAAGTTACATCAGTAATACAGTCTCTAATGGGGGCCCCCTGTGTAGCCGCGTTCTCTTGTGACAAAGACTCCCAAGAAGACTCTGGTATCCATTTCCCGTCGGGTGTCCGGACCCACCCCGGCGTTCATAAGAGAAGATTCTGCCAACCAGTTCTCAGTTGTAAAAAAGAACGTCCTGCTCCAGTAACGAAAATGCAGCTGTTATGAAATCCTTTGCATTCCGCCCTGAAACAGCTGTTTCAGTTGCTTGCCTGCCATAGGGCGTGTCTCTTTCCTTCAGTTGAGTGCCAAAGTCAGCTGAGTCATGTTGCGCTGGTGTTTTGGATCTGACAGCCAGACCATCCTTGTTGTTTAAAACAGAAAAAGTACACGCATCTTGAGAAATAGTAGCAGCAAAAGGTAAACTTTGATTTTCTGGATCAAATGCATAATATTCACCACCGGGAGAACGTCTCCAGTCTCCATGCCATTCTCGTCACAAGTGCAGTGTTCATTCCTTATTGAGATAGCACCAGCTGCAAAATTCTCTCCGACCTCCAAGTCTTTATCTTCAGACAAGTTACCAGCCAAGGTCGGGGACCAGAACTTGGCTTGTCCTGCCAACACATCCTCCTCCTCCTCCATCCAGACACCGACAGCCGTCCTGCAAGCTGGACAGTAGCTCCCCCCACTACAGAGTAGGGTAATTTCCCAGGTGTTCTGGCCAAATTTCCACCATTCACTAAAAATGCCACTAACAGCTTAATCTGGTTCAGTGTCAGTTGGCATCCATCTGTATCCCCCCTCCCCTGGGACGAGGCTGAAAATAGGCAGAATTGTCTAGTCCTCCTTTCCCTGTCAACAAAAACTAAAATAATAAACCTCAAAAAATCTGTCTTACAACCAGTGCAGGTTCTGCACTTCATAGAGGCAGAACTGGACCCACTGAAGGGAAGGACTTACCTGCCTGAGGACAGGGTAAACAATATCCTAAAAATTGCTGGCTCGTTCAGTCTGCACAAGCCAAAGACAGCAGTCCTGGGCTCCAGATTCCAAATGAGAGATATACAGTTCCATCTGGGTGCACATTGGCACCAAAGGAGAGACCCTCTCTCAAAGTTGATTCCAGTAGCCGGCCTGGTGGTGCTGAGGGTTGAAGCGCTGGATGCCACTCCTTGCACTACGTCGGCGACCTGGGTTCGGGAATGAGCCAGGGCCATCGGGGGTCTGCCGAGGAGGGAGTGGATTGAGCGTCTGCTGACTGCTCTTCTCTCCTTGGGGGAGGATTCAGGGCTTACACCGCACTGCAGCAGCCCTCGATGAAGATCGGGGGTTCCAGAGCTGCAGTGCATCTAGAGGAAGGAGTACGGCAGACATTGACACGGAGTGCCCAGACGCCATTGCACGTCCATACTCCTAGGGGGGTGGAAAAATGGTGGGCGGTCATGTCAGCTTGATGGCCGTGCCTCTGCACACCCTCAGACCCGTATGAAATCACACCTGGGTATTAGATCCAGGCTGGGATTAGCGGGACCCTGCCGTGAGCCCTGTGCGAATGAGCCGTCGGGGGTCACATGAGGTGCAGAGGACGGTGGCCAGACAATGGCAGACCGAGCCGCAGGAAGTAGAAATAATGTTGTGATAAAAAAGGTGATTCCAGTAACAAGGACATTACTGCTAGCCCTCCAGTAGTGGAAGAAATAAGACAATCTAAGGGAAGGGGTTCCCTTCCAGCAAGAGTCTCCGTCAGTGATTCTCACAACAGATGTATCACTACTGGGGTGGGGTGCCCACCTAGTGGAACACACCACCCACGGAACCTGGTCAAGTGCAGAGTCACTCCAGCACATAAACCTGCTGGAACTGAGGGCAGTACTCCTAGCATTGCAGGACTTCACACTGTTGGTGCAGGGCAGAGTGGTACAGGTCAGAACAGACAATACCACAACAATGTACTACATAAACAGGGAGGAACAAAGTCAACCCCCCTGTGCACAAAGGCAATGAAGATACGGAGTCTAGCTTATTCACTCAGAGCTTCACTGCAAGCTATTCATCTGCCAGGCAAGGACAACATCCTAGCAGACGCCCTGAGTCGGATCTACCAGGCCTATCATGAGTAGACCTTGAACAGGCAGGTGTTGGAGGTAGTGTTCAGAAGGCGGGGCACCCCAGAGATAGGTCTGTTTGCATCCGACGAAAACCACCATCTGCCACAGTATTGTTGCAGACCACCAGCCAGGGGTACAATACCCCTGGATGCTGTGACTTTGGACTGGTCAGGGAGACAGCTATATGCCTTCCCTCCCTTTCCTCTGATCTTCAGGGTTCTGATCAAACTCAGATCCCAGCCAGCATCAATGATCTTGATAGCACCAGATTGGGCCAGGCAGCCATGGTGCTCTCTGCTGCTCTCCATGTCTGTGGAAAAGCCAGTACACCTCCTTCGCAGGCACAACCTGTTAACCTCCAACCAAGGGAGGATCCTGTACCCGAACCTCAGATCCCTCAGGCTCATGGCATGGCACTTGAGAACTTAGAGTATGCATGCTTGCATCTTGCAGAAAGTGTCCTGGATGTCTTATGAGGTTACCGGAAGCACTCTACCAAGAAAATCTATGCTCCAAAATGGAAAAGGTTTTCTATTTGGCACTCCACCAATGATGTGGTACCAGCACAAGCAGGGATTCCAGCATAGTTGGACTATCTTACCTATTTGCATTCTCTGGGCTTGCAGCCCACTACTTTAAACGTCCATGTGGCTTCAGTATCTGCTTACACTTCAGCTGGAAAGGGTGTCTCTCTAGCATCCAACCCTATTTTCAAAAGGTTCTTCAAAGGTTTGGCCCATCGTCACCTCCCTCACAGGTGCCAGCTTGGGAGCTGAATGTTTGCATTCCACAGCTCGTGGACCCCTATTTGAGCCCATGGTTTCAGCTCATTTGAAGTATGCTACCTGCAAAACAGTGTTTCTGGTAGCCATCACTTCTGCCAGAAAGATTAGTGAGTTTCAGCCTTAGTGTATTGGAAAAGGCTATCTCATTCCATAGAGATGAGGTAGTTTTAAAGACAAATGGGAAATTCCTCCCTAAAGTGGTTTCTGATTTCTACTTAAATCAATCCATCACTCTGCCAGTCTTTTTAACTGAGCATTCTAGTTCAGGTGAACATCGACTCCACAGTTTAGATGTCAAGAGAACTCTGAATTACTACATAACTCTCACTAAAGACCATAGGCAGGACAGACAGCAGCTGTTCCTGACTTATGGGGATGTGGGTAAAGGAAATCCAGCATCTCAAAGGTCAGTTTCTCGCTGAATAGTTCAGTGCATCCAGTTTTCTTGTTTGAAATCTGGAAAGGAGCCCCCAACAGGACTGAGGGCCCGTTTCATAAGGGAAACAGCTGCTGCTATAGCAGCTGCCATGGATGTTCCATTGTTGGAAGTCTGTAAAGCAGCTACCTGGAGGACAGTACGCACCTTTAGAAAGCATTACAGCCTGGACACCCAGTCCAGAAGTGATGCCAGGTTTGGTACAGCAGTCCTGCAGAGTCTGTTTCCAAAGTAGGTTCTGTGCCCACCTCCAAAGGTACTGCTTCTTAGTCTGCAAGAGTTAGGAATATTGGAATATTCCTGGGATAAGAAGAAAAAATTCTAGGGACATGGATATGTTGTTCATCCACACTATCTGGCAGGTTCCTTGCCGCTTTAAATCTTGCCGGAAGGTCTTCAAGCTAGCTCCTCCCACCCACCCGGGTGGTAAAACTCTCGGCTCAGCCCCATGACGCCAGATCTTCCTTACCGCTTGGAAGCTCAGGTTCCCTCCTTAACGCTCTGCGATTAAGCTTTGGGCCTAAAAAAAAAAAAAAAAAAACGATTTTGAAAATTTCTTCGAAACTTTTCACGGTCTTCATCCCTCGCAGCTGCGGTGGACAAATCGACTCCCGGTTTTCGGAGATGCCCCTGCGGTCAGAAGATGTCTCGGACGGATCCGCACTCCACGTGCGTTTACTGCCTAGGCCATGAGCATGACCCGCAGGCCTGCGAACTGTGCTCATCTTTCTCGGTCTGCGTCCTTGAGGATCGCGCTGCTCGTCTCCAACTTGGGCGCGCCGAAAGGAGATTTCCTCCGGTTAAATCCAAGGAGGCCCGACTGGCGGTGTCCACGGCTGCGGGCTCCGCAGAACAACTTGAGCAGATGATCGCCCTCGAGGAGGAGGCGGCTCATGCCGCTACATCTTCGGCTGCGGCATTCGTCCCGCGCTCGCTCAGGGCCTCCTATTCGCTTCTTTTAAGAGCTTTGCTTGACCCTCTCGACCAAAGGTGAGGGTCCAACTTCTTCTGGACCGTTTCGCCGGTTGAAGAAAAGTAAGGTAAGTCCCATCGTCGGCGCTCTTGGGAGCGGGAAGATCTCCCTCCCTTGTCGACAGTCGACTTGGATCGATATTTCGGCTTGACGCTGGCTTCACTGTGCCCCGTCAGGCCAGGTGACGAGACACCCGCCGACGTGGTCGAGATTTTTCTCGACCCTTTAGACGGGTTGTCAGCTGGAGAAGCCGAGCATCCCTCCTCCCCGGTTCCCCCGGCGAGGATTGAGGATACCGTCGGCTCATCTGCGCCTCCGGCCCCGGAGCCGTCGGATTTGTCGACTGAGCCGAGGGGATTGCCGATCCTCGGCTCCCCGCCGCGCCGACCTCGGCCTAGCCGAGATTCTCGGTCCCGGTCTCGGACATCTTCGCGGTCTAGCCGATCCCGTCGACACAGGCGGTCTCGGTCTCGGCACCGCAGTAAGCAGCGTCGCCGCTCTTCCTCATCTTCTTCCTCCTCGGACGAGGGGAGGCTTCGGCGTAAGTTGCGCCGAAAATATGAGGAACTTATGTGGCAACAACTAATTCTGGCCGGAAACAGCTCGCCCAGGCTCTTCTCCGCCATAAAATGGTTGTCACCAGAGCGGCGAAACAACCCTCGCGGTGGTCGAGGCCTGTTTCCAGGCGGTTGTTCGATCTATTCCTGCTGCCCCACCATACTGGTGGAACCGCCTCGCCTCTAACCGACAGTCGGGGCCCCGACAAAAGTTCATGGGTCGGCTCATGGCCTTCCCCATGGCTATCGGTCACCCTCACTCCCGATAAGCCTCGGCGCGTGGCGGGCGGGCGCAGGCTCTAGGCAGCTATTCAGCGACTCGTCGGAGTCGGACGGCTGACTCCTCCCTGTTTTCCAGCGCCTAGACTTGGAGTCCTCTGGGGGCAGTCGATGGGCGATAGCCCTTCGTCCTTCCTTGGACTACTCAGGCTCATCTCAGAATCCACTGGGATGAAGCTCGAACCCGTGTCCAGCGGGCTAGATATCCTCACTGAGATTCTGGAGAGGGGATTCTCCTCGGAGAGCCTTTCGGTGGCGAAGCCATTGTTAGTCCGGCCCTGGAATGTGCATCCGGCTTCCTGTCCTGCGCCTTCGGCCAGGATGGCCAGGAAGTATGCGGTCCCTACAGGCTCTCTGTCCGGCTTTTCCGAACACCCTTCGGCTGAGGGGTTGGTCACGGACAGTGTTTTCCGGCGTGCCGGAAATGCCAGGGACGTGGACAAACCGCCCGACAAAGAGTCCAAGAAGTTGGACTATGCGGGGCGGAAAGTGTATGCTGCCTCCTCCTTCGGCCTTTGTCAGGCCAGTTCGGCCGTCTTGATGGCACATTTTTCCCATGCCCTGTTGGGCTCCCTGGATGAGGTCGTCCCTCATCGACCTGCAGACCACAGTAAAGCAGGTGCGGGACCAGGGCAGGGCAGTAGCTAAGCAGCAGCTCCAGACTGCGCTGGATATTGGGGATTCTTGTGCCCGGTCAGTGGCGGCCGCAGTGGCTATGCGCCGGCGGGCGTGGCTGAGGATATCCACTTTCACATCGGATACCCAGCACAAGCTTGCGGATGTTCCCTTCCTGGGAACTGACCTCTTCGGCCCTGGAGTGGAAGGCCACCTCCAGAGGATCGAAAAGTCCAATGCCACCTTGGACTCTGTCTCGTCCGCGCAGAAGGACAAGGGCCGTAAGCCTCAGCCTAAGCCCTTTCCCCCCTCTGCTCCCGCTGCGCGCCCGGCCCAACAACGTCAGGGCCAGCAGGCTAGACCTTGGTATTCCAAGCCCAAGCCGTCAGCTTCCTCTAATAGGAAGCAAGGAGGAAAAGGCCCTGGTGGTCCCTCGGCCGGTCCTTCCTCCAAGCCTGCACAGTGACGGGCTGAGGGGTGTCTCCCCCATCCCCGTCACCTCGCCCCTGGTTCCCCCCGTGGGGGGACGGCTCCGACACTTCCTTTCCGCCTGGTCCGCTGTTACCACGGACAGGTGGGTTCTGGAGGTGGTGGGAAGAGGCCTGCCTCTGGAATTCGAGCAGGCTCCACCCTTCAGAGCCGTCGCCCCAAGGGGGGCTTCGGGGTCCCCAGACTCTCTAGAGGCTCGTCGAGCCAACATCGCCTCCTCCTCCAGAAGGGGTGATAAAGAGATGAAGGACCCTCCATCAGAACCAGGGTTCGTGTCCAGGTACTTCCTGGTCCCGAAGCAGACGGGGGCTGGCGCCCATTCTCGAACCTACACGACCTGAACAAGTTCCTAAGGTCTCGAACCTTCAGAATGGTCACTCTGGCTCAGATAATACCATCTCTGGAACACGGCGTGTGGTTCTGTTCTCTGGACTTTCAGGACGTGTTCTTTCACGTCCCTATCCGTCCTGCTTCATCAGAGATTCCTCCGCTTCAGGCGGAGGGATCCCTTTAGTTCCAGGCCATGCCCTTGGCCTCTCTCCAGCTCCCAGGGTCTTCACCAAGTGCATGGCAGTGGTGACAGCGTTCCCTGCGCCGAGGGTCGGGTGTACCTACCTGGACGATTGGCTGATAGCAGCCCTCCAGGTCGGAGTGGAGCGGTCCAGGGATCTGGCCTCCGGTTTGTTCTCAACTCGGCCTCCTAGTCAACGAGGCCAAGTCGAACTCAAGTCAAGCAGGTGATATCTTTCATCGGGCAGAGCTCGACTCTCTTGAGCCAGAGCACGGCTCCAGGTGACAGGGCGAGGTTCTTACCTCCTTTGCCCAATCATTTCTGGTTGGGCAATCGCGCCTGCCTGGGACTTCCCAGACTCCTGGGTCTCATGGCGGCCTGTACCAGCGTAGTCCGTTGGGCACGCTGGCACATGTCTCCTCAGTGGGACTGGCCAGCCAGTGGTCCTGGCGCTGCGATCCTTTGGACCAGCGTGTGTGGGCGACCGGGAGATGTGGAATGCTCTCCAGTGGTGGACCGTTCCATTCCATCTGCAGGAGGGTATCCCGTTTGTCCGCCCGAGCCGACGGTCTCTCTAACGACGACGCCTCTTTGATGGGTTGGGGTGCCCATCTGGGGGAACACCGAGTGCACGGCCTCTGGTCCCCGCAGGAGTCCCAATGCCATATCAACCTGCTGGAGCTCCGTGCGGTCCGCCTAGCTCTCACCGCCTTTGCTCCGTTTCTCCGGGGTCAAGTGGTCCGGGTCCAGACGGACAACACCACGACCATGTACTATCTGAACCGCCAGGGCGGGGCCGCGCTCCATGCTCTTATGCAAGGAAGCTCTCCGATCTGGTCACTAGTGCGCAGCCTGGAGGCGGATCTCCTGGCCATTCATGTGGCGGGAGCCTCCAACACCCTGGCCGGCGCCCTGAGCCGGATAAGGGCTGCATCGCCGGTGGTCTCTCCTGCCGGAGATAGTACAAGACCTGTTCTCCCGCTGGGGCACACCTCTGGTGGACCTGTTTGCCTCAGGAGAGCAGCGAAGGCTGAGGTTGTTCATGCGCCCCCTCAGCAGGGCTCGCTGCAGGGGATGCCTTCTCGAGGCCGTGGACCCCGGGCCTCTTTTACTTTTCCCGTTCCCTGATTCACAGGGGTCCTGCTGAAAGCGAGGAGGGACAAGGCGCAGGTGATTCTGATAGCCCCAGACTGGCCTCGCCAGTTCTGGTACCCAGATCTCCTCAGTCTCAGCTCCAGGACTCCGAGGCAGCTTCCAGCTCGCCCGGACCTGCTCTCAATCAGTCAGGGGAAGGTGTTCCATCCGGACCTTCAATCCCTGCACCTGACGGCTTGGTTCCTGAGCGGCTAGAGTTCCAGGCCTTGGGTCTTTCCGACGAGGTCCTTAACGTCGTTGAGGCGTCCCGTAAGGTGTCGACCAGAAGATGCTATGCCTTCAAATGGAAGAGGTTTTCCATTTGGTGTCAGGATAAAGGGTTGGACCCTTTCTTGTGTCCTGTGGCAAGCATTTTGGACTATCTATGGTCCCTGTCTAGTCAAGGGCTTAGGTCGACGACCCTTAAGGTGCACCTGGCAGCCATTTCTGCTTACTGGTCGCGGGCCGGTCAGCAGTCAGTGGCGCAGGAGAAAGTGGTCGGGCGCTTCTTTAAAGGCCTTGATCACATTTCCCCTCCAGTGCGGGAACCCCCACCTCCGTGGGATTTACTGCTGGTACTGGCAAAGCTCATGGGCAAGCCATTCGAACCAATGCACAGGTGTGGTCTCCCCCACCTGTCGTGGAAGACCGCCTTCTTGGTGGCTATCACGTCAGCCAGAAGGATGGGAGAACTCCAGGCGCTTAGCATCGAGTCTCCTTACCTGGTCTTCCACAGGGACAAGGTTGTCCTACGCCCCCACCCGAAATTCCTTCCGAAGGTGGTGTCGGAGTTTCACCTTAATCAGGTGTTGACTCTGCCGGTGTTCTACCCCAGTCACCTCGGAGGCCGAATATAGGCTCCATACTTTGGACCTAGAGGCGCTCGCTTATTATAAGGGCTTGACGGTTGAAATTCGGGAGAGGTTCGCCAGCTGTTTGTCACCTACGCTGAAGCCGCGCGCAGACCTGCAGCCAAGCGGACGATAGGCAGATGGGTCACCTCCTGCATAAATCTCTGCTATGAGTTGGCGGGCATGGAGCCTCCCAGAGGATAAGAGCTCTTTCTACCCGCCATACTGCTGCATCGGTGGCTGCTTCCAGGACGTCCCATCCAGGAAATCTGCAGGCTGCTACCTGGAAGTCAGCAAACACCTTCATTACCCATTACCACATCGACCTTGAGTCACGCCCGGGATGCTGGTTTTGGGGCCTCGGTTCTCCAGTCCTTATTTCCCAAGTAAGTATTAAGGGGTGTGCTTGCCTCCCTCCTCCCAGAGAACTGCTAGAGTCTGCCAGATAGTGTGGATGAACAACATATCCATGTCCCTAAATACAGGTTACTCACCTGTAACAGGAGTTCTAGGAATGGTATGTTGTTCATCCACCACGAACCACCAAACCTCCCGGCTTGACGCACAGCCTGAGCTTCCAGCGGGCCAGATCTGGCGTCATGGGGCGGAGCCGAGAGTTTTACCACCCGGGTGGGTGGGAGGAGCTAGCTTGAAGACCTTCCGGCAAGATTTAAAGCGGCAAGGAACCTGCCATATAGTGTGGATGAACAACATATACCATTCCTAGAACTCCTGTTACAGGTGAGTAACCTGTATTTACTCACTATGGTACTCTTTGTTTCTTCAAGGTATTCTCCAGTATTCATAACTCTCCCACCCTGCTTACCCTTCTAGAACCAGTGGCCTCTGCACTTCAAGCTGAATAACTATGTGTAAGGGTGCCACACACTGGCATAGTCTATCTTTTTGAGCCCTGTTGGGCATCATATCCCCTTCTTCAAGTTATTCTGACATTCCGGGGGGGTGGGGTCCTCCAGTTGGAGGTTTCTTTAGATTCAGTTAGTTTTTATTGTTATGTAGATGGTATCCTTGGTTGGGCCTTTCTTTGCTGGCTCTCCACAAAATCTTAGGCATTAATAGAATGCAGTGGTTGATAAGGGCAGCATTTGAATAAGTGGCACGAGCCAGTGATGGTTCCATCATTAGCATAACGTTCTATCTCTGGGCAGTTCTACTTTAAAGGCTGACTGCAAGAGTTATGAACATTGGAGAATACCTTAGAAGAAACAAGATTACTATGTTGAGTAATTATTTTCTTCTGGAGCACAGTGCTATCAAGGTTGTCCCGAATGCCTTGGCCTCACGGGGATACGTGTGTCTTTATGTTTTGGTACCGAAAAGGATGGGGGACTAGGGCCCCATCCTTGACTTGCATGATCTTAACAGTTTTTATGCAGGAAAAAGTTTTGCTTATTAACAGTCAGATTATACCATCTCTATAGTCAGAGGCATGGTTTTACTCCTATGATCACAAGGGCACCTTTTTCCACATCCCCATCTGTCCGTTCCACAGGTGGTCCTCAAGTTCCGCCTGGTAGGCATCTTGTACCAGTTCAAGGTCATTCAATTCATCCTGTCCTCTGCACCTAGGGTTTTCACCCAGTGCCTGTCAGTTGTGGCGGCTTACCTTAGGTGCAGATGTGCCAGGGTGTACCTGTACCTGGACAACTGGTTCATCTTGGGCATCTCCAGAGAGGCAGTGGAATGGTCCAGAGATCTGGTCCGCCAGGAGCGGGGCCTTCTGGTCAGCCTGGTGATGTCTGAACTGGTCCTCAAGTTAGGTGATCTGTTTCAGTGGAGTGGAGCTGGACTCCCTCCAAGCCAGTGTTCACTTACCTGCGGACAGGACAGAGGATCTTACCTCGTTTTCTGATTGTTTCAGGTTGTGCAACTGCACCCGACCTTGGAATTTTTCCAGATGTTGGGGTTCATGGCAGCCTTGAACAGCTTGACCCGTAAGGTTCACTGGCACTCTTCCCCCAGGACCTAGGGCACCAGTGGTCTCAGCGCAGCAATCCTCTGGATCAGACAATTTAGATGACATAGCTGGTAAGGGACACCATTGAGTAGTTGCAATGCCCCCAGAACTTTACAGAAGGAATTTCCTTTGTTCACCCAGAGCTGACTCTTCCCCCGACCATGGATGCATCTCTACTGAGATAGGGGCTCACATGCCTGCCCACAGAGTCCATGAGTTGTGGTCAACAAGCGAAGCCCAGCAACACATCATCTTGCTGGCGCGCCAGACAGTGTGGCTGGCACTGACAGTTTGGCTTGTTGATTCAGGATCAGGTTGCGCAAGTCCAGACAGACCATATGACGACCATGTTACAGCAAGGCGGAATGCACGCCATTCCACTGCGTTAGGAGGCACTCCGCACTTGGTCCCTGGTATGCAACCTACAGGCGGATCTCTTTGCAGTACATGTGGCAAAGAGGACAACCAGTTTGCGGATGCTCTTAGCTGAGTGGGAGAGGTGTCTGATAAGTGGTCCTTGCCCAAGGTGTGGTGACGCAACCGTTCTTCTGGTAGGGCACATCTCTGATGGACTGGTTTACCTCCAGAGGGTACAGAAAGCTTGGGCCCTCTTCAGACAGGAGCACTGATGGGGGAATGGGTTTTGATGGCCTTAGACCCCAGGACTTCAAACCACACCCCCAGCAGCAAGATAATGCTCTAAGGCACGCACCAACAAAGCAAACCTGATCCTGATAGCTCCAGACTGGCCTAGACATTTCTGGTACCAGGATTTTCTTAGTCTCACCAGCAGGTCCCCATGGCGACTTCCTGTCCATCCAGACCTGCTGATGAGACAAGGAGTAACAACCCGGCACCCAGACCTTCAGTCCCTGCACCACTCAGTCTGGTAAATGACCAGCTAGAGTTCTATACTTCTGGTCTCTCTGAAGAGGTTCTCTGGGTGTTGGAAGCATCCTGGAAGGAGCTGACTAGTAAAATGTAGTGGTTCAAGTGGATGAGGTTTTCGCACTGGTGTGCAGGCAAGGAGATTGACTCTCTCACTTGTCCAGTGGCATGGATCCTCAACTACCACTAGTCCCTGTCTCAAGCAGTGTGAAGAGCCACGTGCATCACGGTGCACCTGATCGCCATCTCAGCATACCTGCTGTGGGGTGGTATGCTAACGGTGGCACAGGAGAAAGTGATTGAGTGCTTTTTCAAAGGTCTTTATCACCTGTCGCCTGTGTTGCTAGAGTCTTCACCACCATTGAATTTACTGGCGCGAGCTAAACCGTAAGTGTTTGATGCAGGGTATTAAATAGCTGGTATAGCATAGCAAAATGCTACATAAAATGGGGTAATGCTAGCCATTTCCAGAAATGCATAGCAGTAGAAACTACTTTTTTTTTATTTTGCTAATCGGTCTGTGCCACTTGCTATGCATTTTCACAGCTGATAAGCACTTTCACACGTAAAACTGCTAGTCAGTTTGCGCTGCTTAGTTAATACTCTGGTCAGATGTCACACTTGTTGGTGAAACTTTAGGTCATTGCTGTCTTGGTCAGATGAGTGAGTGAGCTGCAGCTGCTCTCAGTGGAATCTCCATATTTGATATTCCACAAGTATATGGTTGTCTTCACCACCAGACAGAATGTTTGCCCAGATCAATCTTGTTGTTTAACCTTAACAAGGTATTTTATCCTTTCTACTTTCCAAATGCCAAGTATGCACTCAGTACTCTAGATACGCACCAGGTGGTCTGCTACTGTAAGGAGTGTACAGCAGGGGTTCACGGCAAGGCTTACCAGCTATTCGTGACCTACGCTGAAGCTGCTTGTGTGAGACTGGCAGTCGGACAGACAACAGACCAGTGATAACCTCTTGCATTGATCTGTGCTACAAGTTGGCTGGTAGGGAGCTGCACAAGAGGTTTGAATGCTCATTCCACCAGACATACTGCTGCCTCTGTTGCTTCCAGGTACTTAGCGATCGAGGAGATCTGCAGTGCCGCTACCTGGTCCAGTGCGCATATGTTCATGTGCCACTGCATCAGAAAATATGAGGACAGATTAACGGAGCTCAATATGTATACCCTACAGCAAAGGAGGGAGAGAGGTGAAATGACCGAAACATTCAAACATCTTAAGGGCATTAACAAGGTGATAGAGTCTTAACATGTTTCAATATAAGAAAAATAGCAGAACAAGAGGACACAGCATGAGATTAGAGGGAGGCCGATTAAGGGGTAATGTGAAGAAGTTTTTTTTCACAGAAAGGGTGGTGGATGCATGGAACGGCCTACCTTAGGAAGTGGTGGATATTAATACAGTGCAGGGCTTCAAACAGGCATGGGATAGGCATAAGGGAGCAATACAGATGAGTATGAATAGATAGGCCATTAACAGAGTACAGGCCTTTGGTACATTCATAAGGTAGAAGAAATGGGCAGACTGGATGGGCCTTGCGGTCCTTATCTGTCGTCAACTTCTGTGTTACTACACTGGCATCAGCTTTGCTCAGTCATCATGATGCTGCATTTGGGGCCTCAGTCCTGCAGTCTCTGTTCATGAAATAGTTGGGTTGCACTCATTGCCCCCTCCTCCCAGGCAACTGCTAGGAGTCTGCTGTAGTGTAGATAATGAGCTGAATCCAGGTTGGTAGCAATAGAGGTTGCTTATCTGTAACCATATTTATACTACTGGAGCTGGAGGATGACACCACGGGTGGTGGGTGGTCAGTTCACATCCACACAACCTCCCCAACAAGTAGTACATGGGTCTCTGCTTTCAGTATGCTATGTATGTCAGCTGGGACAGAGCTGGAGGGTGACACCAGAGGTGGTTGGAGGAGCCAAGCTTATGGACTTCTGGTGACTTGGCTATGCCCAGCATAAGTGCCATACTGTGGATGTCAACTGAATACCAGTAATATAACTATAGTTACAGGCAAGTAGTGCAACCTCTCTATGTGTGTTTCTCTATGTAACGCATGTATTTCACTATATAAAAATCACACACACCTATAATGCTAAGCATCATGTAATATATATATATATATATATATATACACACACACACACACACACGTATATATACATATACGTACACACAAATCACCATGACAGTTTAGGCTAGTTCTGCCTTAAGCAGGAATACATGGTGCCAGAGGGCCTCTCACACAAATCTGCAAAGGCTGAGAACAGAAGACACAGACACGTGTTTCATCCTACTTGGGACTCATCAGTGTGCCTTATTTGTATCTCACCCCAGTGGAAAAATAAAACCGGTCTTATGGATTTAGGTTAGGCAAGGCTAATTTTATTATACGGCACCTAATCCCTGAGGTTCTGGGCGCCTTACAATAAGAGGTATGGTAAATACAACACTACACACAATAAAACTAGAATAAATACCTGCTCTGTCTGCCCCCAAGCAAGCACTAGACAGGCCTCAGATACCCCCTCCCTCTGTCCCTTCTCATGACTTGCCTCAGCAATCAGTTCACGTCATGCTCCTTTGGCACCCACCACCCCACCCACCCCCAACTCCCAGTCCTGTGAGTTCCCTAACAGTCACTACTAATGCAAGCTGCTTGACCATGCCCCCCTCGCACCCACCATTTACTCTAGCATGTTTTCTCCCTCAGCCTCCTTCACCCCCTATTTCTCCCTATACCTTATTGCCCTTCTTCCCCACCCTTCACCTCCACACAGAGTACCTACCTACCTCTCGTATTTTCTTCACCCCACTGCCAGTTATCCCCATCACTCTGAACTACTGACAAGGCACTTTGTGGCTGCTCATCTCCCCACCCTCAGAAAGGGTTTTCTTGTTACTTTAACTTGTATCTGTGTTTTGAGTTATCCTGTAAGTTCTGAATCCAAGCTGTATCATTCATTGTGATGTACCTTTGCTTTCTCCTATTATACTTTGTTTTGCAATCTGTGACATGAAACTTTTGTAGACGAGCTTGTGCTCAAAAGTCTTTTCCAAATCACTAAATAAATACATAAATACGTCTCAGCATGACTAAAAAGTTTAATAAAATTAGTACAGGTTAGTCACCCTCGTCAGGGAGTGCCAAACAAAAAAGATATGCCTTTAGCCCCTTGTTGAACAGCTCGACTGGTGGGGCCTCCTTGCTAACAGATGGCAAAGTGTTCCACAGGGTCGGCCCAGCAACACTGAAAGCACGGCCGCCCGATGTTTTTAGCCTGACCCTGGGACCATAAGGAGGCCCCCAGTCAAGGAGCAGAGGGAACAGGCCGGGGAGACAGGTGTTAGAAGATCAGCCAGATAACCAGGGCCCAGCCTGTATAGGGCCATATAGGTGAGCAAGCCCACTTTAAAGATGATCCTCCACCTGACAGGCAGCCAGTGCAGGGCTAGCAGGACCAGGGTCCCATAACTGGACCTTGCCAGGCCCGTCGGCAACCTAGCCACTGCATTCTGCACCAGCTGCAGTCGGCAGAGGGTCCCTTCAGTGACCCTGAAGTAAAGAGCATTGAAGTAATTCAGCCTAGAAGTCACAACGGCATGTACCAATGACGGTAGGTCTTCGGGTGGAACTAGGGGCTTAATCCTGGCAAGATTCCTCAAGTGGTAAAAACTACTTTTGACCACAGTAAGGGTTATGGTTGGCCCAGAAAAAGAAAGCAAGCTAAAAGGACAAAGAATCTCAGCACAAAAAACACTTAGGCAAGGGTTACCCAAAAAGGGCATTGGCAACAAAGCCAAGTTTAAAAAAAAAAAAAAAAATACAAAATCACACATACCCCCATAATGCAAAGCATCATGGATATATAAATGTCGCCATAAAATTTAGGTCGGTTATTAGAATGCAGGATGCCAGAGGCCTCGGACACAATCCACGTACGACACAGGCACATGTTTTGTGCTGCTCAGGACTATTAGTGTGCCGCATCTGTATCTCACCCCAGAGGAAAAATGAACCAGCCTCTAGGTGGCCTTAAAAAGGAACCTAAGCACAAAAGTGGTAAGGGCTAGTTCGTTTCCCCTGGGTTGAGAAACAGATAAGGCACGCTGATGAGTCCTAAGTAGGAAGAAACATGTCTGTGCCTTCTGTTCTCAGGTTTTGCAGATTGTGTAAGAGGCCATTTGGCACCATGCATTCCTACTGAAGGCAGAACCAGCCTAAATGTTCTAGCCCCAGTAATGCTCAGATATTCCTAGCTTTATGCAGTAAGCCTGAGGGGTTGGACTGCCCAGAGAGATAGAACACATGCAAATGATGGAACACTTTGCACATGTGTATCTTTCAAACACTGCCTCTGCCAACTGTCTGTGTTCTAACCTCGTCAGATTTTTCTCCTCGCCTGAAAAGTCTGGTCACTCAGAGTGCCGTTCGTCCATTTTCTCCTGCATGAAGAAAACTTCAGATTACTGATATAAGTATATTTTGTTTTCATTTACTGCCTCTTCTGATTGTTTATTTAGTTAATCTTAGTTTATGTTTAAAATTTGTTATTTTCCCAGTTCCTCTTGGTTCAGTATAACAGTGGGGGAACCGGGTTAGTTTTAGTTAAAATCGGGGTTCTCTGATTAAAGAACCGCCTTTATTTACTTCAAAAAAGATATGTAAATTGTTATTTTGTAACCGATAACTCTTGGTTACTGAACCGCTAACCCGGTTCCTTTTTCTTTCTCCATCGGTTGGGTTTCTCCTGGTTCCAGAACCGACCACAACCGCTTAAAAAAAAAAAAAGGTTTTTTAGCGGTTGCTGTTTTTTCTTCTGTTTTGACATCATGTTGGAGAAACCTAAAAAAAAGATCGGTGAACCCGGTTTCAAAAACTGTTTGCAGTGTGGAGAAGTGTTTGCAAAGGCAGATATGCACACTTTATATGTGGCTTGTCTGGGTTTTGAGCATTTAAGAGAGTAACGTGAAGTCTGTAAGACATTCCCTGAAAAGACTATTGAAAAACGCCTTGAAAGGCTTAAAAGGAAAACTCCTAGGGGTTCCCTCAGGCTCTGACCAGCCGATACCCCAGGCTACTGTGGTTGAACCCACGTGTACAGTTGTCCCTGCTCCTGAGATTGGTGAAAAGGGCAGAAAAAGAATAAATGAACTGGCTGACTCCCCAGTTCCTTCTAAGAGAACAAAGAAATTAAAAAATACAGAACCCTCGCCGTCCAAACCGGGGACTTTTGTACCTAGTCTGCCTGTGCCTTCGGCCCAGGAAATTGCCCAGGCATTTAAGATAATTCAGGCACTGCAGACTGTAATTCCTCCTCAACAGCCTCCTGTCCCTGCTCAGGGTCCCCAGGCTGGCAACAAGGTTCAGTCCTCTCCTTCTGAAGGAGGAGATTTTGATTATGATGATGATTTTGGTGAGGAGGAGGAAGAGACAATAGAACCAGAAGTGTCCCCTAAACAGGACTTTGATTCCCCTCCAAGAATGTCTTAAGGATTATTCCTCTCACTTTACCTTTGTGAGAAGGATGGCAGATGCACTAGACATCTCCACCACTGAGCAAGTTGAAGACGAGGAGTAGGTAGAATATATGGAAATGATGGGGCTGACGCTCACAAAAACCCTCCTCCTCCTCCCCGTGTATAAATTTTTTAGGAAAGATGCCTTGAAGCTTCTTCAGGCACCAAATTCCATCCATCCTCTTGATAGGAGGGTGGACAAAAAGTACGAGTTGGATAGGGAGGGAGCGGGTTTCCTCTTCTCCCATCCTGACCACCAGGGGGTCATACAGCAAGCTGCCAGTGATAAGTCTAGAGTCCCTCTGTCCTCACACCCTCCGTACAAGGACTGCAGGAAAATCGACAGTATGGCTTAAAAAGGGTACTTCTAGGGACATGGATATGTTGTTCATCCACACTTACTGGCAGGTTCCTTGCCGCTTTAAATCTTGCCGGAAGGTCTTCAAGCTGGCTCCTCCCACCCAGCCTGGTGGTAAAACTCTTGGCTCCACCCCATGACGCCAGATCTTCCTTACCGCTTGGAAGCTCAGGTTCCCTCCTTAGCGCTCTGCGTTTTCGACTGGTTCCTGATTCTTCGGTTCGTCCGAATTTAGTTTTGAGGTTTTCTAAACTTCGGTCTTCTTTTCCCTCACGGCTGCGATGGACAATTCGTTTCCCGGCTCTTGGAGGCGCCCCGGTGGGCAGAATTTATCCAGGACTGATCCGCACTCCTCGTGCGTATACTGCCTCGACTTAGACCACGACCCGCAGGTCTGCGAGTTGTGCCGCACTTTTTCGGCCAACGTCCTGGAGGATCGTGCTGCCCGACTGAGGCTTGGGCGCCCCAAGGATTTTTCCCCGCCGGTAAAATCCAAAGAGACTCGTTGGGCGGTGTCCACGGCGGCTGGCTCGGCTGAGCAGCTCGAGCACTCGATCGCCCTCGAGGAGGAGGCGGCCCAGGCCGCATCTCCCTCCTCCTCGGTCGCGGCATTTATCCCGCTCTCTCTGAGTTCCTCTTATTCGGCTTCGTTCAAGGAGCTTCGCCAGTCCTTTTCCAAGAAGGAGAGGGGCATCGGGATTTCCCTCTTGGCCCAAGATGAGGGTCGAGAGGTGAAGTCCATCGTCGGCGTTTGTGGGGCGGAGGGTCTCGCCCCCCAGACAGCCGACCGTCGACTTCGGTCGGGGTTGCAGCTCAGGCCGCTGGCTTCACGGTGTCCTCGTCAGGCCAGCCTGCCCAGACTCCCGTCGACGTAGTCAAGTTATCTCTCGACCCATCAGCTGAGTGGTCGACTGGTAGAGCGTCAACCGCTCTCCGCCGGTTTCCCCGGTGGAGACCGAGGATCTGCCCACGCCTTTGGGGCGGCAGTCCGCGGTCAAATTGTCCGAGCCGAGGGAAGAACAGGTGTCCCCCGCCCCTCCCCAGGTCCACCCTCGGTTTCACCGAGGGTCTCAGTCTGGGACTTCATCTCAGTCAAGTCGCTCCCGCCGACTTCGGCGGTCTCGGTCTGGGCACCGAATTAAGTGGCGACACCGTTCCTCCTCGTCATCCTCCTCAGATGAGGAGAGGCTTCGATGCAGATTGCGTCGACATTACGAGGAGCTTATGTGGCAGCAGTTGCTGTTGTCCGGGAATCAATCGACTCCAATTCATTCCCCAGCTATCAAGTGGCTACCACCCGAACGGCCGAAGCAACCGCTCGCTGCAGTCAAGATGCCCATTTCTGGGCCGGTTGCTCGGCCAAATCTAGCTGCCCCACCGATTGTGGTGCAACCTCGGCCGGGTCACGGCCTGCTCTGTAGGTCGTCGGTCACCCTCACTCCCGGCAGGTGAAGGGTGGCTCAGGCCTGAGGCAGATCTTTGCAGAATCTTTGGAGTCCGATGCCGACTCCTCCATGTTCCCCAGGCGGGTTGGCCTGGAGTCCTCCCAGGGCCAGTCTCTGGACGATAGCCATTCATCCTTCTTGGGTCTGCTTACGCTCATCTCGGAGTTTACAGGGATGCAGCTTGAGCCCGTATCTAAACGGGCCTATGATCCCCTGATGGAGATTCTAGACCGAGGGGATTCACCCACGGAGGCCTTCCCTGTGGCTGAGGCCATCGTCGGCCCAGCCTTGGAGCTTTGGCAGCGGCCTGCTTCCTGTCCTGCGCCCTCGGCCAGGATGGCCAGGAAGTATGCGGTCCCTACCGGCTCTTTGCCCGGTTTCTCGGAGCACCCCTCTGCTGAGGGGTTAGTCACCGATAATGTCTTCCAGCGTTACGGAAATGCTCGAGACGTGGACAGGCCCCCGACAAGGAGTCAAAAGGCTGGACTATATCGGGGCTTAAGGTATCACGCCGCCCTCCCTGGCCCCTCGGCAGGCCAGCTCGGCCGTGCTGATGACACACTTTTCCCATACCCTCATGGGCTCCCTGGATGAGGTGATCCCTCATCTCCCGGCCGATCTGCAGACCACGGCCTGGCAGGTGCGGGACCAGGGAAGGGCGGTGGCTAAGCAGCAGCTTCAGACTGCTCTGGACATAGGTGATTCCTGTGCCAGGTCAGTAGCGGCCGCGGTGGCCATGCGCCGCAGGGCTTGGCTAAGGATATGCACCTTCTCGGCGGATACCCAGCACAAGTTGGCGGACATCCCCTTCCTGGGGACTCACCTCTTTGTCCCTGGAGTGGAGGGACACCTCCAGTGGATCGAAAAGTCCAACACCATTCTGGACTCTGTCACCTCCGCCCAGAGGGACAAGGGCCGCCGGCAACATCAGCGTAAGTCCTTTCATCCTTCGGCCCCTGCAGCACGACCGGCCCATCAGCACCAGCACAAGGGCCAGCAGGCTTGCGCTTGGCATCCCAAACCCAAGCCAGCGGCTTCCTCTAATGGGAAGCAAGGAGGTAAAGGCCCAGGAGTTCCCTCGGCCGGTCCCTCCTCCAAGCCTGCCCAGTAAGGGGTTGAGGGGCATCGCCCCCAACCTCACCACCCTTCCCTGGGTCCCCTCCCCCCGTGGGGGGACGGCTCCACCACTTTGGGTGTGGGAGGTGGTAGGTAAGGGTCTGCCTCTGGTTTTCGAGCAGGCCCTTCCCTTTTGAGACGTCGCCCCCTGGGGGATCACAGGGTCCAAAGCCTCGCTGTCGGCCCGCTGAGCCGATATTGCCCTGCAAAAAGAGGTGTTTAGGAAGGTGGCAGATCCTCCTCCAGACCCGGGGTTTATGTCCAGGTATTTCCTGGTTCCAAAACGGATGGGGGGCTGGCGCCCCATTCTCGACCTGCACGACTTGAGCAGGTCCCCAGGGTCTCAGACCTTCAGGATGGTCACTCTGGTTCAGATATTCCCATCCCTGGAATTAGGGCGTGTGGTTCTGTTCCCTGGACCTCCAGGACGCGTTCTTCTCGTCCCGATCTGTCCGTTTCATCAGAAATTTCTCCGCTTCAGAGCGGAGGATCTTCAAAGTTCGGGGCCATGCCTTCGGCCTCTCTAGCTCCCAGGGTCTTCACCAGCGCATGGCAGTGGTGCGGCATTCCGCGGCGCCGAAGGGTCTGGGTGTACCCCTACCTGGATCACTGGCTGTTTGCAGCCCCCTCCAGAGCAGAGATGGAGCGGTCCAGAGATCTGGCCCTCCAGGTTTGCTCCCAGATTGGCCTCCTCATCAACGAGGCCGAGCCGGAACTCGTGCCGAAGCAGATGATACCCTTCATCGGGGCAGAGCTCGACTCTCTTCAGAGCCAGAGCTCGGCTCCCGGCGGACAGGGCCGGAAATTTTCCTCCCTGCTCAATCATTCCTGGTTGGGCAATTGCGCCCTGCCCGGGACTCTTGCGTCTCCTGGGCCCCACGGTGGCCTGCACCAGCGTGGTCCATTGGGCCTGTTGGTACATGCGTCCCCTTCATCGGGGACGGGTCAGTCAGTGGTCACAATGCTCGATCCATTGGATCAGTTGGTGACGGTGACCCAGGAAACATGGAACTCTCTCCAGTGGTGTACCGTTCCGGCACATCTGCAGGAGGGTATCCCGTTCGTCCACCACGGGGCAGACTGTTTCTTTATCGACCGACACATCTCTGATGGGTTGGGGTGCCCATCGGGGGAGCACAGAGTGCACGGCCTCTGGTCCCCTCCGGAGTTCCGATGCTGTATCAACCTGCTGGAGCTCCATGTGGTCCGCCTAGCTCTCACCGCCTTCGCTCCGTTTCTACGGGGTCAAGTGGTTCAGGTCCAGACGGACAGTACCACGACCATGTACTACCTAAACCGCCAGGGTGGGACGCACTCCATGCTGTTATGCAAGGAAACTCTTCACATATGGTCCCTCATGCGCAGCCTGGAGGCGGATCTCCTAGCCATTCACGTGGCAGGAGCCTCCAACACCCTGGCCGATGCCCTAAGCCGGATAGGGGCTGCTTCCCACGAGTGGTCTCTCCTGCCGGAGGTAGTACAAGATCCCTTCTCCCATTGGGGCACGCCTCAGGTGGACCTGTTTGCCTCCAGGGAGAATGCGAAGCTGAGACTGTTCCATGCCCACCCCCCTCAGCAGGGCTCGCTGCAGGGGGATGCCTTCTCAAGGCCATGGACCCCGGGCCTCTTCTACGCCTTTCCCCCATTTCCCTTGATCCACAAGGTGCTTCTCCAAGGCGAGGAGGGACAAGGCGCAGGTGATTCTGGTAGCCCCAGACTGGCCCTGCCAGTTCTGGTATCCAGATCTCCTCAGTCTCAGCTCCAGGCTCCCAAGGCGGCTTCCAGCCCGCCCGGATCTGATCTCTGTCATCAGAGGAAGGTATTCCATTCGGACCTTCAATCCCTGCACCTGACGGCCTGGTTCCTGAGCAGCTAGATTCCAGGCCTTGGGTCTTCCGATGAGGTCCTCAACGTTGTCGAGGCGTCCCGTTAGGAGTCGACCATATAATGCTATGCCTTCAAATGGAAGAGATCTTCCATTTGGTGTCAGGGAAAGGACGTGGACCCTTCCTCCTGTTCCTCGGCAAGCATTCGGACTACCTGTGGTCCTTTCTCAGCAAGGAGACTGTCGGCTGACCCTTAAGGTGCACCTGGCAGCCATCTCTGCCCTCCGGGCGCGGACCGGAAAGCAGTCGGTGGCGCAGGAGAAGGTGGTCTGGTGCTTTTCTAAGGCCTTGATCACATTTCCCCTCTGGTGCAAGAACCTCCACCTCCGTGGGATCTACTGCTGGTATTGGCCAAGCTCACGGGCAAGCCATTCGAACCAATGCACAGGTGTGATATCTCCCACCTGTTGTGGAAGACTGTCTTCTTGGTGGCTGCCACGTCAACCAGAAGGACGGAAGAGCTCCAGGCACTTCCTTTGAGTCTCCCTGTCTGGTCTTCCACAGGGACAAGATTGTCCTGCGCCCCACCCGAAGTTCCTTCCGAAGGTGGTATTGGAGTTTCACCTTAACCAGATGTTGACTCTGTCGATGTTCTACCCCAATCACACCTCGGAGGCCGAATATAGGCTCCATATTAGACCCTAGTTGAGCGCTTGCTTTCTTAAGGAGCATACGGCTGAAGTTCGGGGAAAGGTTCGCCAGCTGTTTCTCACCTATGCTGAAGCCGCACCTGGCAGACCTGCAGCCAAGTGGACGATGAGCGGGTGGGTCACCTCCTGCATAGATCTCTGCTATAGGTTGGCGGGCATGGAACCTCCCAGAGGAATAAGAGCTAATTTTACCCGCCATACCGCTGCATCGATGGCTGCTTCCAGGGATGTCCCTATCCAGGATATCTGCAGGGCTGCTACCTGGAAGTCGGCACATACCTTAATTACCCACTACCACATCGACCTTGGGTCACGCCGGGATGCTGGTTTTGGGGCCTCGGTTCTCCAGTCTTTATTCCCTAAGTAGGGGGTGTGCGCCTTACCTCCCTCCTCCCGGAGAACTGCTAGGAGTCTGCCAATAAGTGTGGATGAACAACATATCCATGTCCTAGAAATACAGGTTTACTCACCTGTAACAGGAGTTCTAGGAATGGTATATGTTGTTCATCCCACGACTTATTCGACTCCCGGCTCGACACACAACCTGCTTCCAGCGGCTAGATCTGCGCCATGGGGCGGAGCCGAGTTTTACCACCGGTGGGTGGGAGGAGCCAGCTTGAAGACCTTCCGGCAAGATTTAAAGCGGCAAGGAACCTGCCAATAAGTGTGGATGAACAACATATACCATTCCTAGAACTCCTGTTACAGGTGAGTAACCTGTGTTTATCAGCCTCCCTGGCCATGTGTCAGGCTACTTTCCAAGCCTATGCTGCCCAGTATCAGAAATCACTGTGGTAGTCAGTTTTGGCTATGTCTCAAAAAGCCTTATCGCCCTTGTCAGATGACCTGGCTGAAACTGCCAGGTTTGGGTTAGAGGCGGCTAAGTATCAATTTCAGATGGCTGCTGACAATAATGACACTACAGCCAGGTGGATGGCAAATTCGGTGGCACAGAAGACATTTGCATGGCTCAGAGCCACAAATCTGTCTCGGGATACACAATCCAAGACATTGGATTTTCCTCTAGAGAGGCTCTCTCTTTTTGGGGAGTCCACAGTGGCCTTCAGGAAGATGGTGGATGAGTATAAAGCCACTTATCGAAGCAACTCTGCTAAAGAGAAAGCTTCTCCATACACCAGGCCTTATGGAAGGGGAGGCTGGGACAGGTCTTTTTATACCAGGCCCTTCCTTCAGCCAGTGGCTTTGCCCCAATACCAGCAGTACCCACAGCAAGGATACTCCAGGGATAGGGGCAGAAGGGGTTCCAGACAAGGGTCCCAGGCTCAGTCTCCGCCCCAAACCAAGCAGACCTCCTGAGGTACAGACCGCCTCGTCCTCCCTCCCTGTCGGTGGCAGACTGTCCCACTTCCTCCAGGCTTGGTCGAACACCACCACAGACAAGTGGTTCCTGGAGGTGGTGGGTCAGGGTCTGTCTCTGGGTTTCAAATCCCTTCCTCCCCAAAAGATCAGGGTTTTCAGTTCACCCTGTCTAGCAGAAAAGACACTGCTAGAGTCAGAGGTTCGAAACCTACTACTGAGAAAAGCAGTGGAATGAGTTCCAGCCACCTTGAGAGGAAAAGGTTTTTACTCCAGATACTTCTAACCACAAAGAAAAATGGGGAGTGGCAGCCTATATTGGATCTCAGAGCTCTTAAACAAGCACCTGAAGAAACCAAAGTTCAAAATGATAATTTTGGCCTTGATTTTGCCAACACTCCAAAAGGGAGACTGGTTGGCATCACTGGACTTGAAAGATGCCTATTTTCACATCCCTATAAGGGAGTCTTACAGAAAATATCTCAGATTCAGACTCCCGTCAGGCCATTACCAGTTTTCAACCCTGCCTTTTGGCCTTTCCTCTGCCGCAAGGATGTTCACAAAGTGCCTAGCAGCTGTATGGCACACCTTCAAAGGCAGGGAGTTACTGTTTTTCTGTATCTGGACAACTGGCTGGTAGTAGGGAAATCACCAGAACAGGTCAAGGAAGACTTGAAAGTTACCCAAGATCTCCTGGAATCTCTGGGAGTCTTTAATCAATCACAAAAAGTCAGTCTTCAGTCCTGCACAAGTGTTGCAGTTCATAAGAACAGAGATAAACACCCTGCAGGGCAGAGCTTTCCTACCTCTGGACAGGGTAAAAAGTCTTCAGTCAATAGGAAATTCCTTCAGATTGCACAAGCCAAAAACTGCAAGACAGTTTCTGCAGCTACTGGGCCACATGGCTGCTTCCACAGGCACAGTGCTGGGCTCCAGGTTTCAAATGAGAGACATCCAGTTCCACCTCGGGTCTCACTGGAGTCAAAGAAAGGATTCCTTCTCAAAGCTCATTCTAGTAACAAGTTCCCTGTTACAGGCCCTCTAGTGGTGGAAAGAGGAATTAAATTTAAGGCAGGGAATTCAATTTCAGAAGGAATATCCTTCAGTTGTTCTCACAACAGATGCATCCCTCCTGGGCTGGGGCGCCCATTTAGGGGATCACACAACCCAGGGTACCTGGTCAGCTACAGTGTCCCTTCAGCACATAAACTTGCTGGAACTCAGAGCTGTGCTACTAGCTCTAAAAGCTTTCTCTTCTCTAGTACAGGGCAGGGGGGGTACATGTCAGAACAGACAATACCAGCACAATGTATTACATAAACAAGCAAGGAGGAACCAGGTCAGACATCCTCTGCACAGAAGCCATGAAAATTTGGACTCTGGCTTACTCCTTGGAAGTATCCCTGCAGGCAATTCACTTACCAGGGAAAGACAACACCGGGGCAGATGCCTTGAGTCGAATCAACCAGGCCCATCACGAATGGACCCTGAACAGACAGGTTGTACAGGTTATTTTCAGAAGTTGGAGCACTCTAGAGATAGACTTGTTCACATCCCACCAGAACCACCACCTACCACAGTATTGTTGCAGACCACCAGATCAGGGCAGACTTCCTCTGGATGCTCTGGCTCTAGATTGATCAGGGAGGTTCCTGTATGCCTTCCCTCCTTTTCCTCTGGGTTTCAGTGTACTACTGAAGCTCAGATCCCACTCAGCATCTCTGATCTTGATAGCTCCAGATTGGCCCAGGCAGCCACGGTACTCTCTTCTGCTCTCCGTGTCTGTCACCAAACAAATACACCTCCCTCAGAGGCACAACCTACTGACCTCAAATCGGGGAGCCCTGTTGTACCTGAATCTCAAGTCTCTCAATCTCAAGGCCTGACTCTTGAGGAACTAGAATATGCTAATTTGAACCTCTCTGAAGCTGTATTAAACATATTAAGACGTTACAGGAAACCTTCCACTAAGAAATTCTATTCTAAGTGGAAAAGGTTTTCTATTTGGTGTTCAACTAAAGACTTGGTACCAGCTCAAGCTGGAGTGCCTGTCATTCTGGACTATCTTACTCATTTACATTCCTTGGGTTTGCAACCCAGTTCTTTAAAGGTTCCTCTTGCAGCAGAGTCTGCTTACCTTTCTGCTGGAGCAAAGGTAATACTAGCCTCAGAACCTATTTTTAGAAGGTTCTTTAAAGGCTTGAATCATTTGTATCGCAGTCACAGGGCTCCAGTGCGAGCATGGGATCTCAGTTTTTGCACAACTAAGCTCATGGGCCCTCCCTTTGAACCCATGGCTACAGCCCACTTAAAATATGTCACTTAGAAAACAGTTTTTCTAGTGGCAATGACTTCTGCAAGAAGAATCGGTGAGCTCCAGGCTCTCTGTATCGACCAGGACTATATCTCATTCCATAGGGATAAGTAGTCCTCCGAACAAACAGAAAATTTCTTCCCAAAGTGGTTTCAGATTTTCATCTTAATCAGTCTATTACCCTTCCTGTCTTTTTCACAGACCATAGCAATTCTGGTGAAAGAAGACTGCACAGTCTGGATGTTAAAAGGGCTCTCAGTTACTACATGACAAAGGACCATAGGCAGGACAGAAAACAAGTGTTGATAAACAACATATACCACTCCTAGAACTACTGTTACTGGTGAGTAACCTGTTTTTCCTGACTTATGGGGATGTAGGAAAAGGTCATCCAGCCTCAAAAAGGTCCATCTCTAGATGGATAGTCCAATGTATCCAGTTCTGCTACACAAAAGCTGGTAAGAAGCCCCCAACAGGATTGAGGGCCCATTCCACAAGAGGGACAGCTGCTACCTAAGCAGCTGCCAGAGATGTTCCACTAGTGGACATTTGTAAAGCAGCTACCTGGAAGACAGTACACACCTTTACAAAGCATTACAATCTGGATATTCTGTCTAGGAGTGATGCTAGGTTTGGCACAGCAGTCCTACAAAGTCTGTTTCCAAAGTAAGTTCTGTGCCCACCTCCAATGGTAATTCTGTGTAGTCTGCATAAAGTTTGGAATATGTGAGCATTACTGGGGCTAGAAGAAAACATTACTTACCATAGTAATGTTGTTTCTTCCCAGTGATGCTCAGATATTCATAACCTCCCTCCCTACCTCCCCTTCCAGAACTTCAGCCTCTGCACTCCGCATGCGGGTGCCACTGAATCACAGTATACCCTTGAAGTGCATATCCTCTGCACCTGTCAATGGTTTGGCAAACAGAGCTCATTTGTGATTCTCTTTTTAGGTATTTTTCTGGCATTTTGTTCTAATTTTTTTAAATTATCTTGTTTCTCCAGTTGGAGGGTTGTGTTATAATTGACATTTTTACATTTGTGGGAAAACCCACATTTTACTAATATAAAATCGTAATACTGTGTTATCTTAGGCCTGTCTTTCCAGGCTCCATACAAAATCTGAAGAGGTTAGAACACAGAGAGTTGGTAGAGGCAGTGTTTGAAAGATACTCACGTGCAAAGTGTTCCATCATTTGCATGTGTTCTACCTCTCCAGGCAGTCCATCCTCTCAGGCTTACTGCATAAAGTTATGAATATCTGAGCATCACTGGGAAGAAACAACATTACTATGGTAAGTAATTTTTTTCTTCATGGTGATTTGCATATACATCCCATGATGCTTAGCATTATGTGAGGATGTATGATTTGTTTTATTTCTTCAAACCTGGCTTTGTTGCCAGTGGCCTTTTTGGGTAACCCTCTCCTTGGTGCTGTTATGCTGAAGTTCTTGTCTTTTCGACTGTTTCACAATATAATGCAAGTATGTATTTCAATCTGTTATGTATGATTTACACCGTATCGTGTATGTGGCTCACAGTATAGTTATGCATTTTACTATATCGTGACTATTTCAGCACATCATGTATGCATTTCATTCTGTAGTGTTTTTGTCTGTAACATGGCTAGGAAAAATGCACCATCCTCATTGGGCAAAACAGCTTACTTGACCGTAGATTAATTCTCAGTCCACAGTTGCTTTCCAGAGCGAGCATGTCTGTTGGGGGCATGCTTGTGACAGGGTAGAATAGGACCCTGTCCCAATTGTTTTGGAGAAAGTGTTTAAATGCAAGGATTTGTTCTCTCCTTGTCTATCTCTTCTCTGTACGGTTGTGCAACCATATTTTCCTGTGAGACCTCTGACTTGATCAACCCGACAGTCTTGCAATTCTTTGCCTCTCACTGTCTTTCAGTCCTCTATTGCTGTATGTCTTTTCCTCCCTTGCATATCAGCTAATATAAACAATATGTGCAAATCACTGTATGGAAATGTAACTGATATTGGGAATCCCTATTGTTTAGAAAATGTATAGTGTTGCTGTTGAAATGTATTGTATTTTGAGACGAATGCAGAAAGCTGTTGTAAACTAGAGGTTACCAGAGTTCAAATTTTAGGCCTTTTTTGCAAAAGCTGTTGAAATTGGACCTCAGCTAAAGCACACTGTGTTCTAGCAGCTCCTGCCTGATATTTACAAAAACAGGATGCTTGCTAAGAGTGGGGGTTGAAAGGCCTTATAAAGGAGCTAAGCCGCAACTGCGGAACAAGAAAAGGGACACAGAGACTGAAAGAAAAAACTATTTCATTTCTCCTCTGTACATAGTTATACTGAGCAAGTTTATTTTTTTATGTTACTGCTACTGTAAATAAATATTTTTGGTGAATTCTATAACTGCTCCTGGTTTTCCTATGCTTCCTGACCTGTGCTTCAATGACGGATGGTGTCAGCCTATGTGGCATTTACGCTGTGCATACTCTGTAAGCCAGGAGTTTTGTGCGTGGGTAATGGACCTAGTACCAGGGAAGCACAGAGTAGGTATGGATTCTGCAGCAGCAAGTCCAGGAGTGGTTGCCAGGAGAATGGCAGCCAGACTACCAGAGACAGAAGTCCAGTCTGAGACTGTACAGCCAGCATAAGTTATGGAAAAAAAAAAAAACAGTGACAGAACCTAAAAGCCTGATGGACTTTTTCAAATGGTGGGCTATACAACAGAAAGCGATGGAGAAGCAGAGAGAAAAAGAGAGTCAGCGTTTGGAAGTGCAGAGGAGAGAAGTGATGGAGCAACAGGAGCAGTATATGAGAGAAGAGATACAGCGACAGGAGCAGTGATGGCTGGATGCCTTGCATGCTATCAAAGGCAGAGGCTCTGGCACAGATCCAGACGAGCAGCAAAATGCAAGCAACTTAAAAGCCATTAAACTTACAAAATTGTGTTCCTCAGATGACATTGAGGCATATCTGACAACATTTGAAAGAGTTGCCACAGCCTGCCAATGGCCAAAGCAACAGTGAACAATCAGACTGGTACCTTATCTGACAGGGAAAGCCCAACTTGCCTACAGCAGTATGGACACTGCACAGTCAGAAAACTATGACCTCGTGAAAAGTGAAATCCTGAAACGGTATAACATGTCCAGAGAGACCTACAGGCAGAGATTTCAATCTCTGAGCTACAACTCAGTCGGCAATCCTCGAGAAGCCTTCACCCACCTCAGAGAACTCCTGATAAAATGGATCCAACCAGATAGCAAAACAGTCCCACAGATCATCGACACGTTTGCCATGGAACAATTCATCAACATCTTGCCTACAGATGTGCAGCTGTGGGTAAAGGAACACCGACCAGAGAGTGGGGAAAAGGCTGCTTCTTTGCCCGAGGACTACCAAATGGCCAGACAGATGCCACAGCAGCGAGGTAACAGCCAAGCACTGGTTAGACACTCTCTTTCCCATTTAAACTCCAAGCATGGTAAGAACTCTGGTAGGGGTAACAAATCTGTGCCCAAAGACGTTATCTGTTGTAACTGTAATAGGCCAGGCCATTTTGCAAGAAACTGCCATAGTAAGGAGAGTGACATTGGAGCAGATTTCTTCTTGGCAAATTGGGGCAAGTACTTAACAGTTGTGAAGGTGGAGATAAGACTGTGAAGGGTCTCATTGATTCAGGAAGCAGACAGACCTTAGGGCATGTTGAAGTGCTGGGAAACACTGTGCAAAGGGACCAGGTACTGGTGTCATCTGCATCCATGGGGACACTCGATACTATCCCACCACTCAAGTGACTCTGACCAATTAAGGGTGTGATTATTGGAAATTATTTCCAAGGATTTACTGAGTTGATCAAAGGGGAGTAAATCCTGATGTTTGTTTCAGCAGCAGTGGTGACAAGAGCTCAGGCAAAGAAAATTTTAGACCATGGGGACATTTTTCCTTTCAAAGATTTTGATTCAGACTTGTTTGAGCACAACTCCAAGATCCGGAAATCCAAGAAAGAAAGACAAAGCCTGAAGAAACTGTGGCAGCAAATGACTGATGGACATGAAGGGTTAAAATATGAAAATGCTGAAACTAAATTGATAACTGATTGTGATTTTCTTTCAGAACAAGCTAACAATGTTTTTCTCCAGGGTTATTTTAAGCACCTTGGGGTGAAAGCAAAACAGGGTGGACCAATGTTTCAAAAATGTAATGGGTTACTGTACAGAGTTTGGGTTAAACCTCAGACACAGTAACAGACAGAACTGGTTATACCACCGAAGTATAGAACAGAGTTATTACAGATAGCAAATGATAGTCCTATGGCTGGTCACTCTGGGAGGAATCGCACCCTTGCCAGATTGCTGTATAGATTTTACTGGCCTGGAATTCATGAAGATGTTGCTACTTATTGTAATTCCTGTGCTGAGTATCATAAAGTAGCCCCAGATACTAGAAAAGACAAGGTGCCCTTGGTACCCCTACCCTTGATAGATGTGCCCTTTGTGAGAGTTGCAATGGATGTGGTTGATCCTTTAGACAAAAGTAAAAATGGTAATAGATTTATCCTGGTAGTATGCAACTATGCTACTTCATACTCAGAAGCAGTTACAATACGTACTGTTATAGCCCCAAAAGTTGCAGCAGAGCTTGCCAAAATTTTCAGCAGAATCGGCATACTGAAAGGAATTATTACTGATCAGGGTAGTAATTTTGGTGCTGCATTACTTAAGGAGCTGTACCGACTACTAGGCATCACTGCCATAAGAACTTCCCCTTATCACCCTCAGACAGACGGTCTTGTTGAACATTTTACTCAAACCCTAAAACGCATGTTAAAAAGGTTTGTAAAAGGGGAAGGGAAAGACTGGGACCAATACTTACCTTACCTGCTTTTTGCTTACAGAGAAGTACCACAGGCATCAACAGGGTTTTCACCATTTGAAATGCTATATGGTCGGCAGCCAAGAGGGCCACTGGATGTGATGAAAGAAACATGGCAAGATAACCCCACTCAGAAACAATCTATAACTTCTTATATGTGTGCCCTAAGAAAGAAGCTGGCAAAATATGTTGAAATCCCCCGTAGTAATTAGGAAGAGGCCCAAAACCAGCAGAAGGTATATTATGACCATGGGATAAAAGAAAGTTTTCGAGCCAGGTGAAAAGGTTTTTACTACTGTTACCAACAACAGAAAATAAACTGTTAATGAAGTAGGCAAGGGCCTTATAAGCTCCTTATGCATACTGGCACTGTTAACTATGAGACTGGGACCCCTGACAGGAAAAATCCTTGTAAGATATACCTTGCTAACCTCCTCAAGAAATGGGTTGAAAAAATGCCAAAAACCACTTTGCTAGGTTTACAAGAAACCGATAAGGAAGATATTGATGTAGCTTATGATGGACTGGAACAAACTGTAAATGCTGATGCTGTAAAGGTTAATGTTTCCTTAACCTCAGAACAAACTGCAGACATTCATAATGTGCTAAAGACATTTAACAGTACTTTTACCACAGTACCAGGCCAAGCAAAGGGGGATGAGCACGCAGTAGGGACAAAGAATGCTTATCCTATTAGGCAAAAGACATACATGTTACCAGAGCAGTAGTTAAGGAAATACAAACAATGAAAAACAATGAAAAAATTGGGTATCATAGAGGAGTCGAGGAGTGCTTGGTCATGTCCAATGGTAATTGTAAACAAAAAAGAAGGGGGGTGTTCGAATCTGCCTTGATTTCAGGATCTTAATCAAGTGTCAGAATATGACAGTTACTCTGTGCCCAGAATAGATGATTTGGTGGACAGACTGGGAAGTGCACAGTAGAGGACTGGAGGAGGGCAGATGTGATTCCCCTTCACAAAAGTGGGAGCAAGGCAGAAGCAGGAAACTACAGACCTGTTAGTTTAACCTCAGTGGTAGGGAAAATGATGGAATCACTTCTGAAGGAAAGAATTGTCAAGTATCTAGAGGCCAGAGGGGCACAGAACCCAAGGCAGCATGGATTCACAGTGGGAAGGTCATGCCAGACAAATCTGATAGATTTCTTTGACTGGGTGGAAAGTAGTAGATCAGGGGAGGGGCTGTGGACATGGCCTACCTAGACTTTAGCAAGGCATTTGACACAGTCCCACACAAAGATTAATATACAAGTTAGCCAGCCTGGGAGTGGGTCCCAAGATGACAGCCTGGGTAAAGAATTGGCTGGAGAATAGGACACAGAGAGTAATAGTAAATGGAGTCCACTCTGAAGAAAGGGGGGTTATTAGTGGGGTACCGCAGGGTTCAGTATTAGGACCGGTCCTCTTCAATGTCTTTATAAGCGACATTGCAGAGGGACTGGAAGGAAAAGTATGTCTCTTTGCAGATGACACAAAGATCTGCAACAGAGTTGATGCACAAGGTGGGTGGAAAAGATGAGAAGGGACTTGGCAAGGTTAGAGGAATGGTCAAATGTATGGCAGCTTAGATTCAGTGCTAAGAAGTGTAAGGTAATGCACCTGGGAAACAAAAACCCAGGGGAAGAGTACACAATGGGGGGTGAGATACTAACAACAACAAAAATGGAAAGGGACCTGGGGGTAGTCATATCAGATGACCTAAAGGTGGGCAAGCAATGTGAGAGGGCAGCAAGGAGGGCTGGGGGGATACTGGGATGCATAGGGAGAGGCATCACCAGTAGAAAACAGGAAGTTATTATCCCTCTGTACAGACAGCTGGTGAGACCCCATCTGGAGTACTACGTGCAGTTCTGGAGACCCAATCTCTGCAAAGACATAGACAGGATGGAAGCTGTCCAGAGGAGGGCAACTAAAATGGTGCAGGGTCTGCACCGGAAGACATAAGAAGAGAGACTTAAGGAGCTTAATATGTATAGCCTCAAGGAAAGGAGGGAGAGGGGGGACATGATAGAAACTTTCAAGTACCTCAAGGGAATCAACAAAGTCCAAGAGGGTAGCATCTTTCAAAAAAAGAGGTGTGCAAGAACAAGGGGGCACAATTTGAAGATGGGGGGCGGCTCAGAGGTAATTTAAGGAAGTATTTTTCACAGAGAGGGTTGTGGATGCATGGGCAACCTTCGGAGGAAGGATTGTGAGTCAAAAACAGTGGTGGAATTCAAGCATGCATGGGACAGTCATAAGGCAATTCTAGGGGTTGGGGGTAGGAAGAAGTAGGCTGCTGGTTAACTAGGATCTGCAGCTTATCCATTAGGTAGGGAAATGGGCAGACTGGGTGGGCCAAGCGGTCTTTATCGGCCGTCAGATTCTATCTTTCTATCAGTACCCCCGATCTCACCAAGGGTTACTGGCAAATACCTTTAGCGAAAGAATCCATAGATAAAACTGCATTTGCCACTCCTGTTGGATTCTATCAGTTCACCACCATGCCATTTGGTTTACATGATGTGCCAGCTACATTCCAGCGGTACATGGATGTCATTTTGTCCCGTGTCACTGCTTATTGTGCTGCATACCTGGATGATGTCGTAGTGTATATTCCATACTGGAAAAAACCACCTAGAACACCTAAGAGCAGTTATCCAAGCTATCAAAAATGCAGGTCTGACTATTAATCCTCCCAAACGTGCACTGGGCATGCAGGAAACCAGATATTTGGGCTACCTGTTGGGAAATGGAGAAGTTAAGCTAGAGGTTTCTAAGATAGAAGCTGTAGCTAACAGCCCTCTACCTAAAACAAAGAAACATGTCAGATAATTTTTCAGGGCTAGCTGGTTATTATCAGAGATTTGTTCCCAGCTTTGCTGAATTAGCTACTCCCGTCACTGAACTAACGAAAAAACGGTACCCAAATAATGTGAAATGGACCACATAGTGTGCTGAAGCTTTTCAAGCCGTAAAGGTTGCATTATGTTCAGCACCTGTTTTAAGAAGCCCAGACTTTGCGAAACCATTTTTGCTACAAACAGATGCATCCTAGGTAGGCCTAGATGCAGTCCTAAGTCAAAATGTAGATGGGACAAAACATCCTATTCTGTACATAACTAGGAGATTGCATGACAGAGAGAAAAGGTACTCCACTATTGAAAAGGAATGTTTGGCAGCAAAGTGGGCCATGGAGTCCCTTAAGTTTTATTTACTAGGAACTGACTTTGTGCTTATAACAGATCACAATCCCCTCTGTTGGCTTAACCAAATGAAAGTTAAAAATTCCAGAGTCATAAGGTGGTACCTGGCACATCAGTCATTTAAATTCACGGTGATACACAAATCTGGTAAAGAGAATAGCAATGCTGATTTTCTGTCAAGATATGGATCAGGAATTGAGGATTCTTTTTTTTTTTTTTCCAATTCTTTTTCCCTCCAGTCACGGTCTGGGGGGGCCTCTCGCAGGCATCCTGCCTGTTCCTGCCCTACCTGAAGTCCACCCACCTGTGCCTCTTCTCTCCCTCCTCCTCTGTCCACGATCAGCACCCACGGCTTAACCCCTCTGGAGTGGGGCCGCCCCTCCTCTATGGGTGCACTTACTAGACAGACTCCGACATGGGAGAGGACCTGGGTGGAGGAACCTGGAAGGCCAGGCAGGATGGACTCAGCCTTGGGCATGGGGGTAGGTGCCATCACCTACCCCTTCAGACCGGCGTTTTCCCTGTTCTGGTGATCTCTTCCCCCCTCCCTTGTGTGTGCACTTTCCTGGCGCAAGGCATGCATGGCAACCTCTGCCAGCATCAGGGCACGCTGATGTAGTGCAGCCGAGCATGCTGCAGTGCCCCGGTCTCCACCAGGAGCTGCTGACGCCCGGCAGTCCCGACCTCCCTCTGGGGAGGAAGCGGTCCTTTGGGCGCTCAGTCCTCACCCGCCCTTGTCCCCAGTGGCCCGGGCTCGCTCCTGAACCCGGGTCGCCGGCGTGGCGTCCAGCACCTCAACCCTCAGCGCCACTGGGCTGGCGAATTGAGGGTTCCGAAGGTTGAAAAACAAATGTATGGGTTTGAACTGTACTGTTTGCTGTACTGTTAAAAAAAAAAAAAAAAAAAGATGATGTACATGTGCTTAATGTCTGAAAGCAAATGTTAGTAGAGAATAAAAAGTTTTGGAAACCTGTTTAATTAAACAGATTCCCTCTTAAGGAAGGGGTGTATTTGATAGGGTAGAATAGGACCCTGCCCCAGTTGTTTTGGAGAAAGTGTTTCAATGCAAGGATTTGTTCTTTCCTTTTCCTTTCTCTTCTCTGTTCAGTTGAGCAACCATATTTTCCTGTGAGACCTCAGACTTGATCAACCCGACAATCTCTCAATTCTTTGCCTCTCACTGTCTCTCAGTCCTCTCTTGCTGTCTGTCTTTTCCTCCCGTGCATATCAGCTAATATAAAAAATATGTGCAAATCACTGTATGGAAATGTAACTGATATTGGGAATCCCTATTGTTTAGAAAATATATAGTGTTACCGTTGAAATGTATATATTTGTATTTTGAGATGATTGCAAAAACCTGTTGTAAACTAGAGGTTACCTGAGTTCACATTTTAGGCCTTTTTGCAAAAGCTGTGGAAATTGAACCTCAGCTAAAGCACACTGGGTGGGATATTCAAACTGCGCCATTCATAGGCGCAAGCTTGCGCGTAAATAGTTGCGGCCAGGGGAATTAAGGAGACCAAAGGAGTTGCATTGTTGAGTTAAACTCTTTGAATATCACCCCAGCCAAACCACTGTGCATGGCGCATGTGGAACTTTCACCACCGCAAGTTGACAGAGTGGAGCATTCAACTTGCGGTGGCGCAAGTACCATTGCGCCATACGCAGAATCACGATATTCAAAAGGTGACATGCAAATGGGGCTATAATTCATGCAAGGCGAAGGGGGGGCCATTTGTATGTGATTATGTCCCCATTTGCATGCGATTAGCATGTAGGTGCGCCGATCCCCGAGGACTTGCACCTGGCGCCCTGCCAGGCAGCAGCCGTCGGGGACCGACGCCCCCTGCAGCCCGATCGTGGGCAGCCGACTGTAAATCCACCACCACCACCCCACTGGCCCCAATCGCGGGCATAGTGTACTCCCCACCAGCCCGGTCGCGGGCAGCAATCTCCCTCCCCTCGAGCGTATCCCTGGTGGTCCAGTGGAGCGAAATGCCCGATCGCCGGGCGGTAAGTTTAATAAAACCCACCTCCCAAACACATCTGGACGAAATGCCCGATCGCGGGCAGTAAGTTAATGAAACCACCCCGAACATAGCCCTGGTGGCTGGTGTCCCCGCAGACCCCACCACCCGCTCCCCATCGGCGGCGGTAGGCGGCAGCATCCACCTGCCCGCCGACTGACTGCACCGAGTAGGGCTGCACACCGGTGGTGCAGGCAGAGCCAATGGGCGTGCAGCCCAACCGTCTATGACAATCCAGATGTGTGAATGAATGAATCATTCACAAATCTGAACTGTCATGTCTGGTATGGACTGCGCCTTGGCTCTTTTCTGCACCAGTGGCAGCACCTACCGCGCAGTCAGCGGCGAGTGGCAGCCGGTGGGATACTGCCGAGGAAGCGAGTGGTGAGCTTTATAGTGGGTGAGGGACACCATCACCAGGGTTATGTTCGGGTGGGGTGGTTTTATTAAACTTACCGCCGCGATCGGCATTTCGGGTCCACTGACCACCAGGGATATGCTTGGGAGGGGTGGTTTTATTAAACTTACTGCCCGCGATCAAGCATTTCGTCCACTGGACCACCAGGGATATGTTGGGGGGAGCCACATTGCTGCCCGCGATCGGGCCAGTGGGGGGTGGTGGTGGGGATTTACAGTCGCTGCTCGCGATCGGGCTGCGGGGGGGCACAGGGACTGGGTTGGGGGCCAGCCACAGGTGGCAGCTGCTGTGTTGCGCCCTGCAATACAGCAGCTCACCTGTGGGTGGCCCTCTACTTAAGCCTTTTTGGCTCAAAGTCGCGCAGGCGCAGGTTGGGGTTGCGCCAGACATCTCTGCACAGCCCGGCTGAATATCCGCTGTGCAGTTTATGCATGGTTCCTCCCCTCCAGTTGAGCATGCATTCATTTGCATTGCTGTTGCTCAGCCTGTTTTCAGTGGCGCAACTGCCTCCTGCTGAATATCGCAGAATGGCGCAATTTCGGTCTTGCGCATGCGCAACCCTTTTGAATATCCCACCCACTGTGTTCTAGCAACTCCTGCCTGATATTTACAAAAACAGGATGCTTGCTAAGAGTGGGGGTTGACAGGCCTTATGCAGGAGCTAAGCTGCAACTGCTGAAGAAGAAAAGGGACACACAGACTGAAAAAAAAAAAAAAATTTCTCTTCTGTACATGGTTATACTGAACAAGTTTATTTTTTTGTTGTTACTGCTACTGTAAATAAATATTTTTGGTAAATTCTGCAACTGCTCCTGGTTTTCCTATACTTCCTGACGTGTACCTCTACGACAGTGCTGATGCTGTGCAGCAACATCAGTGCAAAAATTAATCCACAGTTGCCTTCCAGAGTGAGCATGGGGCAGGGCTGTCGGGAGCACCCCGACAATTTGCAGATGACCAACATTCCCTTCTGATAGGCACATCACATCACTTGACATCCTCTCCAGTGTGAGCACAGGATCTCTGAGCACGTTGACATGTTGCAGATGAGCCCAATTCAGCATGGGGGGAGATACTTACTCAATGCATGTACAGGTGAGATTAATGGCATCTGTAGCTTCTCCACACACATTAGAGATGACAGCAGCCCCCCTCGCACAAACAAAAATGCAAAAATTAATCCTCGATTGCCTTCCAGAGTGAGCATAGGGCAGGGCTGTCGGTAGTGCATCGACTATTTGCAGATGACCATCCTCCCTTCTAGTAGGGCACACCACATCACCTGACAGCCTCTCCAGAGTGAGCACAGGATCGCTGAGCACGTTGACATGTTGCAGATGAGCCCAACCTAGCACAGAGGGAGAGACCTACTTGGTGCAGCCACAGGTGAGATTAACGGTGTCCGTAGCTTCTCCTCCACACACTTTCGAGATGACATCCCCCATCCCTTCACAGTAACACCCTATTTTATCTAGCCATGTTACAAAAGGATTAACCCACTCCAGAGTCAAGGGTTTAATCCTTTTGTAACATAGCTAGAATTAATCCACACCTGGTGCCTCCCGCAGCATGGATTAATTCTCTAGTAAACCCATGCTCTGTCGTGGGTTTATCCTTACTTTACTAAAGGTATATATAGCTAGCGGGTATGAATTATGTCCCTAACTACATCCCATAACTGAAGGGTATTTTTAGAGTTTGCTAATTAAACAGTGAAACATATTTCTTACGGAAAATGTTGCATATTCGCAGTAATACAGTACTGAAACCATGACTATAAATTACAAATAGATTGGTTTGGCCAGCTGCCGCAGTTGGATTGAATATACCTGTCTTACTGTTTTCCAGGTTAACAGCAATGAAGGAAGTACTGATGGAGCAGCATCAGAAAGTGATTCATCCTCCAGTCCAAATACAGAAGAAATGCTAAAACTCCTCAACATATTTGAATCTCGTCTGGCTTTCCTTCTCCTCCAGCTTATTAAGTTGACTTCAATCAAAAAGAAAACAAGGTAATGTCCTGGAAGTAGCCAACTTTATTCTCACCCCGGGAATACCTCAATATGCTTGACTAATGCAGTTATGCCAGCTGGGTTCAGCTGCCCTGGAGGTGGAGTTTATGCAGATGATGCCAAGAATTAACTATTTAGGTTACAGTAAGAGAGTGCTGCCTGCAGATGTTGCTGAAGGCTAGTCAGATTCATTTCTTGGCTGTCTGGACAACTCTGCCCTGAAGCTGTCTCTTCAGACCTTCGCTTAAAGTATTTATTTTTACAGTTTGTCATTTTTCTTTGTGCTGTCTTAGAGTGTTTTTTGCTAGTTTTTAGTACCTTTTGTATATTTTCCGCAGATTTTCAGTTCCTAAAATCCGTGGAAAAACCAACGCTTTTTTCTCCGTTTCTGCACTTTTCTGACTAAAAAATATTGAGCCTGAGGTAAAAATTCCACCAATTTATATTTAAAACTTAATTTTTCTGCAGATACCCATTTTTAAAGCGGTTCCATTATTTTTGCCAGTTTTCTTTACCTTACCTAAACAGGGAGCCGTTTTAAGCAGTTCCACAGCACTGAGAACCTTGTTTTTCCCCTTTTTGGGGAACTAGCTTTCTAGGATTGTGGATTTGTTGTTCTATCCACACTTGTTGGCATGTCCTTTCCCCTTTAAGATTCTTGCCGGAAGGTCTAAAAGCTGGCTTCTCCCACCCACCCAGGTGGTATGCTCCTTGGCTCCGCCCCTTGACACCAGATCTTCCTTTCCGCTGGAAGATTCAGGTTCCCTCCTTATTGCTCACGTGTTACTGTAGGCCCTGGCACTTAAATCTATGGATTTACCCAAACTCCAACTCATTAGAGTTTCTGCCAGTCACTTTGCAATCGCGACTAAAATGGAGGACAAGTCCTTGTCTGGTTTTCGCCGCTGCCCACGCGGACAAAAGATGTCTCGCACCAACCCGCATGCCTCATGCGTTTATTGCCTGGGTCTCGCTCATGACACCTAGGCATGCAAAATGTGTTGCACTTTTCATCCAAACGTCTTGGACAATCATCTTGCACAACTGCAGCTGGGCAGACCGGAAAAACGGAATCCGACGGTCAAATCCAAGGAAGCTCATTGGGCGGGCTTCGCGGCTGCGGGGTCTGCCGAGCAGCTCAAACAGATGAAGACCTTCGAAGAGGAGGTGGCTCGGGCAGTGGATCAGTCCTCTTCTATGTCCATGTTTGTCCCACTCAATCTGGGCTTCACCTTCTCAGGCTCCTTTCGGGAGTTGTGCCAGTCCCTCCCTACCAAGGGAGAGGGACCCTCAGGCACGCACATCTCTCGGCCCTATAAAAAGGACAAGGAGCCTAAGGAAACTTTGTCCCACCGATGACACTCCTGAAACCGTGAGAGATCTCTGTCCCGACTTTGGTCGGGGTTGCAGCCTCGGCCACTGGCTTCACAGTACCCCCGTCAGGCCAGCTGGCTAAGACGTGGGATGACAATCCGGTTGCGATTATCCTCGACCCCGTTGACCCATCGTTGCTCGATGAGGTCGACAACTCCTTATTCAGGACCCCGGTTCTGCCTGCCACCGAGGAGACCCAACCCACGGGGAATCCCCCCCCCCCCATGGTCCAGATCCCTGACCAGGAAGAGCCATCAGTCCCCCCGACGGTCCAAGTCGAGGTCTCGGACACCTTCAACCGACAGGCTGAAGAAGGCACATAAGCTCTCGAAGAAGCGGCGCTACCGCCACTCTTATTTGTCCTCCTCGGGTGAGGAGAGGCTTCGACGAAAACTCCGTTGACACTACAAGGATTTAATGTGGCAGCAGCTAATTATGTCTGGCCAGAAGTCTGCTCCAGCTTTTACCCCAGCCATTACTTGGCTGTCGCCCTCTAGGCCGACGTTTACTCCTCAGGAGCTGGTCCACACCGTTTCTTCACCCACGGAGTTGGTCCAAACCATCCCAGCTCGGCCAAATGCAGTCTCTCCACTGATTGCGATGGAGCCACCACCAAAGCAGCCTCCTTCGGGGGCTCCTTCTAAGTCTCGGCCGTCTGCGGCCTACCTCACAGAGCTGTCCCCACCTCACCCTGACCATCCTAGGAGGGTAATAGGTGACTGGTGGTCGCTAACTATCTGGACTCTTCGGAATCCGAAGTCTTCAATCTGCATTCTTGCCTGTTAGACGAGGAATCTGTTGGTAGTCTTTCGATGAAAGAAGGCTCTTCTTCCTTCATTGGTCAATACCAGCAGGAACATCTGCCAGAACTAGACACATAGTGGATTCCCTGCAGGGGGAGGGCCTCAAACAACTGGTACAGCAACCCACAAGAGACAGGGCTATCCTAGATCTAGTACTGACTAACAAGGAAGGGATCACAGATCTCCAGGTAGAAGGTCACCTGGGGGCCAGTGACCATCACATGGTATGGTTCAGTTTGGCTGTTACATCTAAATCATCCCATTCCAAGGCAAAAATATGGGACTTCAGAGGAGCTGCCTTTGATAAGATGGCCAACAGAGTTAAGCTAGCCCTGGCAAAAAGAAACACAGTTGAGGGGGGTACAGGCAAAGTGGGCAAGCATTAAGGATGCAATACTTGAAGCAACATCCCATTGTGTTAGACAGAAAAGGAAGTGCAAAAGAAGGAAACCACTTTGGTTCTCAAATACAGTAGCAGAAAAGGTCACAGCCAAAAGGCTGGCCTTCAGGAAATATAAGGGAACACAGCGGGGATGAAGATAGGGAGGCATACCAAACTGCCCTAAGGGAAGCAGGGAAGGCAGTAAGGCAGGCAAAGTCCCAAACTGAGGAAACACTAGCACGAACAGTAAAAGAAGGTGAAAAGACTTTCTATAGATACATTAGTGAAAGGAGAAATTCCAGAGAGGGTATTGCTAAGCATAATGGAGAAAAGGGAGCATGTGAGGAGGAGGACCCTGTAAAGGCATCTATCCTAAATAGATACTTTTGCTCAGTATTTACTGAAGAGAAGGTAGGGCAGGGCCCACAGCTCAGCATCATGGACACGGGGGAGGGAGATGAGCACTACTCCCTTCACAAAAGAAAGGGTCCTACAAGAGCTTAGCCAAGCTCAGGGTGGATAAGGCAATGGGACCTGATGGCATACATCCCAGGGTACTTAAGAAGCTAAAGGTGGAACTAGCAGAGCCATTAGCAGAACTGTTTAGTGAGTCTCTGAGCACAGGAGAGGTCCCAGAAGACTGGAGAAGGGCTCATGTGGTCCCGCTCCACAAGAGTGGTAGCAGGGAGGCGGGAAACTACAGACCAGTCAGTCTTACCTCAGTAGTGTGCAAGATTATGGAGGCACTCCTTAAGGAAAGGATAGTGCAACACCTGGAATCCATAGGGGCACAGGATCCAAGACAGCATGGGTTTACAAAAAGGAAGGTCCTGTCAAACTAATCTCATAGATTTCTTTGACTGGGTAACCAGAGTGGTGGACCAAGGGGGAGCAGTTGATGTCGCCTACCTTGACTTCAGCAAAGCTTTTGACACTGTTCCACATAGAAGATTAATAAATAAGCTGGGTAGGCTCGGAGTGGGTCAGAAGTTGGTCAACTGGGTGGCAAACTGGTTGACAGGCAGAAAACAGAGAGTGGTGGTAAATGGTATACAGTCAGAAGAGATGCAAGTCACAAGTGGGTACCTCAGGGATCAGTCCTGGGGCAGTCCTCTTCAACATCTTCATTAGTGACCTTGCAGATGGACTAGAGGGTAGGCTTGTCTGTTTGCAGATGACACCAAGATCTGCAACAGAGTAGATGATCCAGATGGGGTGGGCAGAATGAGAAGAAATCTGGATAAACTAGCAAAATGGTCAGAAGAGTGGCAACTGGGATTTAATGCAAAGAAGTGCAAAATCATGCACATAGGGAAGAGAAACCCTGAAGCCACCTATAGGCTGGGAGGGGAGTTGCTAGCAGTCACAAAGGAAGAAAGAGACTTTGGCATCATCATCACTGATAACCTGAAATCATCCAAGCAGACCTCTAAAGCAGTAGGTAAGGCTAGGGGGTGTTAGGGTGTATTAGTAGGGGTATCACAAGTCGTAAGAGGGAGGTAATAATGCCTCTTTACAAGACACTGGTTAGGCCCCATCTGGAGTACTGCGTGCAGTATTGGAGGCCACACCTTCACAAGGACATTAACCAGATTGAGGCAGTCCAGAGAAGGGCAACCTAAATGGTGCAGGGACTGCATCAGAAGACATATGAGGACAGATTAACAGAGCTCAATATGTATACCCTTGAGCAAAGGAGGGAGAGAGGTGATATGATCGAGGCATTCAAGCACCTTAAGGGCATTAACAAGGTGAAAGAGTCTAACATGTTTAAATACAAGAAAAATAGCAGGACAAGAGGACACAGCATGAGATTAGAGGGGGGCCGATTAAGGGGGAATGTGAGGAAAATCTTTTTCACAGAAAGGGTGGTGGATGCATGGAATGGCTTACCACAAGAAGTGGTGGCTATGAATACAGTGCAGGGCTTCAAACAGGCATGGGATAGGCATAAGGGAGCAATACAAATGAGTATGAATAGATAGGCCATTGACAGAGCAAAAGCCGATGTCACATTTATAAGGTAGAAAAACAAATGGGCAGACTGGATGGGCCTTACGGTCCTTATCTGCCGTCAACTTCTATGTTTCTATGCTTCTGTCCTTCGCTTCATCTCCGAATCCATGGGGATGCCCTTAGAACCCATTCAGAAAAAGGCCGAATACCCCTTCACTGATGTCCTCAAATGAGGGGATTCACCGATGGAGGCCTTTCCAGTGGCCGAGGTCATTGTCGGTCCTGCCCCGTGCCTTCAGCCCGAATGGCCTTCAAGTATGCGGTGCCCATTGGGTCCCCCTAACGGGATTTACAGAGCACTCCTTGGCCGAGGTTCTGGTGACTGAGTCTGTGTTCAGGCGCTCAGGTAATTCGGGAGACACCGATAGACCCTCGGACAAAGAGTCCACAAAATTGGACCATTCGGCCCAGAAAGTCTGTACTGCCTCTTTGCTGGGCCTCCATCGGGCAAGCTCAGCCATCGTCATGGCGCACTTCTCTCATGCCCTACTGGGCTCTCTCGATGAGGTTGTGCCTCACCTCCCTGCAGTCCTCCAGACCTCAGTCAAACAGGTCCGTGAGCAGGGTCGGGCGGTTGCAAAACAGCAACTCCAGATGGCCTTGGACCTCGGGGACTCCTGCACCCATTTGGTGGCTGCCGTGGTTGCCATGTGCCACAGGGCTTGGTTGTGGGTCTCCACCTTCATGGGGGACACACAGCACAAGCTGACAGATGTCCCTTTCCTGGGTACCGACCTTTTTGGCCCAGGTGCGGACGGTCACCTCCAACGCATCGAAAAGTCCAATGCCACCTTGGACTCCGTGACCTCTGCTCAGAAGGAATACCAGGGTTCCAAAAAGCAGAAGAAAAAGCCTTTTCAGCATTCTGTCCCTGCGGCCAAGCAGCCCCATATCCAGTTGGGGCAGCATCAGCAGCAGGCTTAACTTTGGCGCCCACGGCCAAAGTACGGACCTCCGGTGGCCCATAAACATGGGGGATGGGGTTCAGGTGGTCCCCAAGCCGGACCCTCCTCCAAGCCTGCCCATTGATGGGATGGGGGTGGCCACTCCCCATACCCATCACACCAGCTCAGGTTCCTCCCATGGGGGGGCCGGCTCCGCCACTTCCTTTTTGCCTGGTCCGCTGTTACAACAAACAGATGGGTTTTAGAAGTGGTAGGCCAGGGACTGCCTCTGGAATTCGAGCAGTACCCACCAAGCCGACTCCGCGCCCCCACGGGTGGAAACAGTGTCCGTACACATTCAGCTCTCCAACACATTGCCCAACTCCTCTGCAAGGAGGTGGTGGCCAGAGTCGTGGACCCCCCTGTTAACCTAGGGTTCATTTCCAAGTACTTCCTGATCCCAAAACGGATGGGGGCTGGTGCCCCATTCTAGATCTGCACAACCTGAACCAATTTCTCAGGTCCCACACATTCAGGATGGTAACTCTGTCACAGATCATATCATCTCTCAAGAAAAGATGTGGTTTTGCTCTCTGGATCTCCAGTATGCATTCTTTCAAGTCCCAATCCGTCCGTCTCACCAGAAGTTTCTTCGCTTTCGGGCGGAGGAGCCCTCTTTGAGTTCTAGGCCTTGCCGTTCGGCCTGTCATCGGCCCCCAGGGTCTTCACCAAATGCATTGCAGTGCTTGCGGCCCATCTTTGGCATCGAGGGTTCAGGGTGTACCCCTGTCTCGACTGGCTCATAGCAGATTCCTCCAGACAGGAGGTGGAGAGGTCCAGGGACCTGGCCCTCCAGACCTGCATTGATCTTGGTCTCCTGGTCAACGAGACTGAGTCGGAACTCATATCTTCGCAGGTGATCTGCTTCATAGAGGCAGAACTCGACTCTTGCTGAGCCAGAGCCAAGCTCTGAATGGACAGGGCGGAGGTTCTCTCCTCCTTTGCCCAATCATTTCTGGTTGGGCACTTGTGCCCTGCCAGGACTTCCTGCAACTTTGGGGTACATGGCAGCCTGTACCACCATGGTCCGATGGGCCTCGTGGCATATGCGCCCCTTCAGTGGGAGCTAGCCAACGAGTGGAATCAGCACCATGGTCATTTCGATCAGCTGGTCATGGTGACCTAAAAGATGTGGGATGCTCTCCAGTGGTGGACCATCCTAGCACATTTGCAGGAAGGGAATCCTGTTTGTCCGTCCCGAGCCAACGGTCGTCTTCACAACTGATGCCTCTCTCACAGGTTGGGGTGCCCATATGGTGAATCACAGAGTCCACAGGCTCTGGAATCCTGATGTCATATCAACCTGCTGGAGCTCAGAGCAGTCCGACTGGCAATGTCAGCAATCGCTCCACTCCTTTGTGGTGCAAGTCCCAGATGGACAATACCACGACCATGTACTATCTCAACAAGCAGAGCAGCATACACCCCCCAGCCTCTGTGCAGGGAAGTGCTCTGCATCTGGACCCTCTTGTGCCGACTGGAGGCAGATCTCTTAGTCATCCATGTGGCAGGGGCCTTGAACCAACTGGCAGACGCTGTCAGCCATGTGATCGAGACGTCCCACAAGTGGTCTCTCCATCCAGAGGTAGTACACAATCTGTTCTCCCACTGGAGCAAACCTCAAGTGGATCTGTTCACCTCCAGGGAGAATGCAAAGCTGAAGCTGTTTTATGCCCACCCCCCTCAGCAGTGCTCACTGCAGTGGGATGCCTTCTCGAGGCTGTGAACCCTAGGCCTCTTCTTTGCCTTCCCTCCACTTCCTTTTGTTCAAAAGGTGATCCTCAAGGTCCAGAAGGACAAGGCACAGGTGATCCTGGTAGCCCCAGACTGGCCTCGCCAGTTCTGGTATCCAGAACTCCTCAGCCTCAGTTCCAGGCCTCCGAGGCACCTTCCAATACGCCCGGACCTGATATTGGTCAGGGGAAGGTAGTCCATCCGGACCTTCAGTCCCTGCACCTGACAGCCTGGTTCCTGAGCGGCTAGAGTTCCAGGCTTCGGGTCTCTCTGGGGATGTACTCACAGTTAGGGAAGCATCCAGAAAGGAGTTAACCAGGAGGTGCTATGCCTTTAAATGGAAAAGGTTTTCCATTTGGTGTCAGGGCAAGGGCTTGGACCCTTTGTCCTGTCCGATGGCTAGTATCCTCGACTATCTTTGGTCTCTGTCTAAAGGGGGTCTTCAGGCTACGACCCTTAAGGTGCACCTGGCAGCCATCTCTGCTTACCGGGTGCAGGCCAGTCAGCAAATGGTGGCATAGGAGAAGGTGGTCTGGTGCTTCTTTAAAGGCCTTGACCATATTTCCCCTCCAGTGCATGATCCACCACCACCGTGGGATCTATTGCTGGTACTGGCAAAGCTCATGGGCAAGCCATTCAAACTGCTGCACAGGTGTGAGATGTCACATCTGTCGTGGAAGACTGCCTTCTTGGTGGCTGTCACATCAGCCAGGACTGAGGAGCTACAGGCGCTCTCTGTCGAGTCTCTTTACCTGGTCTTCTACAGGGACACGGTTGTCCTGCGCCTCCACCCGAAATTCCTTCCGAAGATGGTGTCAGAGTTTCACCTTAACCGGGTGTTGACTCTGCTGGTGTACTACAGCAATTACGCCTCGAAGGCCGAGTACAGGCTCCATACTTTGGACCTGAGACGAGCACTCTCTTATTATAAGGAGCGGACAGCTGAAGTTCGAGGAGAGGTTCGCCAGCTGTTTGTCACCTATGCTAAAGCCGCACCTGGCAGACCTGCAGCCAAGTGGATGATTGACAGATGGATTACATCATGCATTGATCTCTGCTATAGGTTGGCAGACAAGGAGCCTCCCATGGGGATAAGAGCTCACTCCACCCGCCATACTGCTGCGTCGATGGCTGCTTCCAGGGACATCCCTATCCAGGAAATCTGCAGGGATGCTACTTGGAAGTCAGCAGCAAACACCTTCATCAGCCACTACCACATCAACCTAGAGTCACGCTGGAATTGCTGGTTTTGGGGCCTCAGTTCTCCAATCTCTGATCCCCAAATAAGTATTGAGGGGGGTGAGCCTTGCCTCCCTCCTCTCGGAGAACTGCTAGGAGTCTGCCAACAAGTGTGGATAGAACAACATATCCACAATCCTAGAAAAACAGGTTACTCACCTGTAACAGTAGATCTTTCACGGAGTGGTCTCTTGCGGCAGGTAATACACCTGGGTCATTGTCAGAGGTCGCTGTGGTGCACGGCAGCTCTTCTAACAGTCTTTTTCTAGGTGCTGCCCACACGTGACATCAACTTCCTGTTTCCTATATAAGTGTGGGCAGTCCGTGATATCCGGCTTGCACACAGCAGCTAGAGCAACTTTGGACAGCAGTCATCGATGAAAATTTGAGCAACCAAGCGAATGTCCAAAGAATCTTAAAGCAAGACAGCGCAGTTTCATTCCTGTCATTGCGATAGGAAAATCTACCGCCTCGACAACCACATTACTTGTGTAAGGTGTCTGGGACCCACATTCCACACCAGTTCCTGCAGTCATTGTCAGGATTTAAACCAGGCAACTCAGTCGACAGTTGCTTGAAATCAAACATTTAATGGAGCAGAAATTGTCTCTCCAAACAACATTTAATGTCTCTATGGAGAATCGCTCCCAAGAGTCCCACCCCCCACCCCTCCCCGGATTCTCATTGATGGCACAAGAAGGAGAAGCCTCACACTCCGTACCTAGGCGCTGTTGACTCGCCATTGTCACAGGTGCCCCACCATTGATGGCACGTTCTCAGCCTACCTGTTCCCCGATGAGAGGTTTTAGTCTCTCGACAGCGCTTTCTAGCACATTGACAGCAGTTTACAATGAGCCCTTTATGTGTTCTGTCCATGCTTCATCGATGAAGGTTCCTCTCCCCTGTCAATGGGACCGTCATTTTCACAGCATGGCACTTTTTCCCCAGTGGCTCCGTCGACGACGGGCCACATTCCACAGGGAAAACCTACTGCTTTTGCTATGCTTACTGCCCCTCCACCCTCACAAGTGGGTATCTATAGGGGCCAATTAGATAGGGATCAGGACCCTGGTCTTTATCACCCAGGGGCTAGACCTGCTCAGGCTATGTGTCCAGTCCCGTCCATCCTCCCTTTGATTTCCCAGAAGCCCCCCTCCCTACCCCTCCTCCTACTCAAAAAGAACTGGATGTTTCTTCAGTAGTATAGCACGTCTTGCATGCCATGTGGCATGCTTAGCCCTCTGATCCAGGAGAGCTGAGCCATCCATCCCGTTCACCTACACCTCCGCCTAAACAGTTTCACGGTGACAGGAACTCTCTCCCACCCTGGTCACCCTCCCCCTTATATGGAGGACTACTTGTCAGACGAGCCTGACTTCCCAACAGATTTTACTGGAGACCTAGAGGATGAGGAATTCCAGGAGCTGGATTTCCATCATCACACTCCTTTATCGGACCTCTCCTCATTAGAAGAGGACTTGCCACGCGGGCCCGGTAGCACTGAGGCGCTGGATGCCTTACCTCACGGCACGCCAGTGACTCGGGTTCGGGAACGAGCACGGGCCATCGAAGGTCAGCAGGGAAGGGGGATTGAGCTGGATGGAGCTGCTGACAGGCAAGCTCTCCTCTCTAGGGAGGTGCAAGGGGCTTCCTCCTGCTGATGGCTGCCACGTGGTGGAGGCTGGGGGCAGCATGGGCCAGGAGGAGCTAGGCCTGGGGTGGGAGGAAAGGGGCCAATACCGGGGCCGTGGGACTAATGCGTGCCTCCACACACGCGTACCCACTCCTGGGGGCCCCTGGGGTAAAAACGGAGGAAAATGCAGGCTCCACGGCCAGCTGGTAAGGTAAGCCCCGGTAATTCCAGGTGATGGGGCTGGGGGGGTCTGTGAGATGGGGGCTGTCTGGGCAGGTGACAAAAAAATTTTAAATGATAAAAAAAAAAAGGACTTTTCCAGTCATACGGCTGCCTCTCTTCTAGATGACCCTTCTTTCCATGAAATGATGGTCCAAATTCAAAAAGTCATGGGATTCTCCACTACCAAACATGACAAACAACTTAAGGATATGGCAGACTACTTGAAGTTACCTGAAGAGCCAGTGTTAGTGGTACCCCCAGTAATCCAGACCTACTAAAATGCTATGCTTGCAGCCTGACACCAACCTTCTTCCGTCACGGCTGTTCCCCGTAAGGCAGATCACATACTGTATATCAGGCTCCTCTGGATCACCCTTTTCTATCCACTGTTCTTGATACTGGATGCAGTGGTGATTGCTGCCGCTCATGATCACACTAAATGACCAAAGCACATGAGTTCCTTACCTCCTGATAAAGAATCTGCAGAATAGATTATCTGGGAAAAAGGTATTTCAGTCCAGTACCATGAATCTTGGAGTCCTAAATTATATGGGACACATGATCAAATACCAGCGTACATTCTGATCATCTGCCATTGAATTAGTCAGTAAACTCCCTCCCTCACAAGGAAGGGAACAGTTACTGACTACAGTAACCACTGGCAACTCCATTTCCCGTCACCTACTCAGGTCGGCCTGTGATGCAGTTGATACCTCGGCCTGTGTCAGCAACAGGCATTACCTTGCATCACCATGCTTGGCTTACCTCCGTCACAATTACGTACAGCAGAGAGTAGTTAACACCCCTTTAATGGGTCCAAACCATTCGGCCAGGTACCCAAACATTGATTGATGATCTCCAGGCTTCAGGCAGAACTCTACGCACAGTCCAGGGCATGTACCGTACGTCACATCCATCATACCGTTCCCAATACTCTTTTTATACCAAAAGAGGTGGAAAATACAGAGGCTCTAATAGAGGTGGTTTCAGAGGTTGTTCTCAACCTACCAGAACCAACGCCTCTGCCGCCAAGGGCTCCCACCCACATCACATCCTCCAGGTGGGGCGGGTCACCCACCTCCCATTGACCTGCTGGGGTCCTGTCCACGCTTCCTCAACCAGGCCTTGGAAGCTGTGGGCGATCGTTTTGCCCTCCATTTGGAGGCCTGGAAAACTATCACATTGGACGGGTGGGTACTCCAGATAATTCAGATGGTCACATTCTGGAATTCCTGTCCAGACCTCCCTTTCATCCACCCCGCCCAGTCCATTACCCACCCAACCATATTCCCATTCTCCAGGAGGAATTGCAGGCTCTTCTAACCAAGAAGGTTGTTTACCCATTAACCCCTACAAAACACCAGAAGGGATTCTACTCTCACTTCTTCCTGGTTCCTAAGCGAACTGGAGATCTCAGACCAGTACTGGACCTCAGACAACTGAATCTGTACATTCAGTACTAAAGGTTCTGCATGATCACCCTAAACTCTATCATGCCAATACTAAAGCAGTGGTATTGGCTGTGTGCCTGGATATGAAGGATGCCTACCTTCATATCCCTATCCATCCTGCCCAACACAGGTTCCTTCATTTTCGCCTGTTGGGTCAACACTACCAATGTCAGGCACTCCTGTTTGGCCTTTCCTCGGTCCCACAAGTATTCACCAAATGCCTAGCGGTAGTGGCAGCAGCACTACGAAGAGACGGGCACTTTGTCTTCCCATACTTGGACGATTGGCTCATAAAAGCAGAGTCCAAAACAGCCCTGCTCTCATCCCTAGCAGCAACCTTAACTCTGTTCCAAGCTCTAGGGATTACTGTCAATTGGCCGAAGTCCAATCCGACCCCTACACAGTCGCTCCAATATATAGGAGCGGTCCTTGACACTGTTTGCGCCATGGCTTACCTCCCGGCCGACAGACAAGACAAGCTTCTATCTCTGCCGTTGCAGATACAAGCCCAGAAAGTTGTCACAGCCAGATGCATGCTGTGTCTCCTAGGTCACATGGCTGCTACCATCCCTACGGTAGCTCTCGCCCATCTTCGGATGAGACCAGTCCAGTGGGTTCTTCAGAACCAGTGGTCTCAAGGGACAGGAAATTTCGAAGAAAAAAATCAAAGTCACTCCCTCATTGCGGTCTGCCCTGGTATGGTGGACACTCCGAGCCAACCTATGTCAAGGCATGCCCTTCCAGTGCCCCCCCCCGCCCCTGCAGACATTGACTATGGATACATCCCTGGAAGGATAGGGTGCGCACCTGGGTCCTTATAGGACCCAAGGCAAGTGGACACTTCTATTCCTCATCCCCCACATCAGTCTCCTGGAACTGAAGGCAGTTCACTTAGCCCTCCAGGCTTTTTAACCTCACCTGTCTCTGGGACGATTGCTGATTCAGTCAGACAACACCGCAGTAGTATTTTACCTCAACAGACAAGGAGGTGTGAAATCCCATACTATATGCAGGGAGACAATTGCAGTTTGGCAGGAAGCCATTCGGCAAAACCTCACACAAATAGCCGTCCATCTACCAGGACGTTACAACCTTCTGGCTGACTTTCTCAGTCGTCTGCATACAAATGGACACTTCATTAGGAAGTGCTCCAGAAAATCTCATCAGTGGGGAACCCCGCAATTGGACCTGTTTGCCTCCCCGATCAACCACCGTCTCCCCAGATACTATTCCATTATCCCAAGCAAAAAGGGACGGTCTATAGATGCCCTGTCTCAGACGTGGACAGGATTTTTCTTATATGCTCCCCCCCCCCATCCTGATTCTGCAACGGACTGTACAGAAACTACAACTCAAACCTGCCACCATGATTCTCATAGCCCCTCTGTGGCCTCAACCGGTGTGGTTTCCCCTACTTCAGCAGTTCTCAGTAGAGGAACCCGTTCCATTGCCAGTCAGACCAGATCTCTTGACTCAGAATCAAGGGACCTTTCTACATCACAACCTGAAGGTGCTACACCTTCATGTTTGGCTCCTGAGGACAATTCCATATCACGTCTACAAGTGTCCTCTTCTGTTACCAATATATTGCTAGCATCACGTAAACCAGCAACCAGGGAAACATATAATGCCAAGTGGAAACGTTTTTCCATATGGGCTGCTTGCTGATCACTGGATCCCTACTCCTGTCCATTGACAAAAGTCTTGGATTACCTAGCCTTGATCGCCGAGACAGGATTAAGCTATTCCTCCATCAAAGTCCATTTGGCCTCCATTTCGGCCTTCCATGAACCTCTAGATGGTAGATTACCGTATCAACATCATCTAGCCAGAATGTTTCTAAGAGGAATGTTGCATATTAAGCCACCTATCAGAAGACCCACTCCTCTGTGGGATCTCAATTTCCTAATAGAGAAATTAACTCTTGAGCCCTTTGAACCGGTGGCCACTTAGGACCTCCGTTTTCTTTCATGGAAAACACTATTCTTAGTGGCTGTCACTTCAGCTTGATGTATTTCTGAGCGCCATGCCCTCACATGTAGAGAACTGTACTTAATTTTTCACAGAGACAGGGTGGCACTTCTTACCAACCCTTCCTTCCTACCTAAGTTAGTGTCTGAGCACACCTTAAACCAGTCCTTGGAGTTACCAGTATATTATCCTGAACACTCCAGTCAAGGTGAACACCTCTTACATACCTTAGATGTCCATCGCATGTTATGATACAACACTAAACAAACTAAAACTATTAGAAAAACTTCTTAACTTTTTGTCACCCTTCGCCTCAGGCAGGGAAGGTCTCCCAGTCACTGAATGGAGGCTCTCCAATTGGCTAGCACATTGCATAACATTTTGTTATTCAAAATACAACAAACCGTTTCCTGGACCTGTCCTAGCCCATTCTACTAGACCCATGGCCACTACTGCGGCCTGCTTTAAAGGGGCGTCTGTCACGGATATCTGCTATGCAGCTATCTGGTCCACAGTTCACACTTTCACAAAGCATTATAACTTGGATATTGTTTCACACCGTAGGGACGGCCTTTGGCCGAGCTGTCCTACAAGGCCTCCTGTCATAATCATCACCCTTTCTGGGTTTACTGTTTGGGATTCATCCCAAGTGTATTACCTGCTGCAAGAGACCACTCTGTAGAAGGTAGTACAGTTAACGTAAAATCTTACCTTAACAGTAGATCTTTGAGGAGTGTCTCTTGCAGCAGGTACAATCCCACCCTCTGTGCCTGTCCTTCTCTAAGAGAACAAATTCTGGTCCAGTGACTTATAGGTTGGGATACCTACGGTACTTCTGCTTCCTCTCGGTCCTTGCTTAGCGAGCTGAATCTGGTGGGGGGAACTGAGGATACCAGAGTCTGCCCACACTTATATAGGAAACAGGAAGCACATGTCATGTGTGGGGGGCCCCTGGAAAAAGACTGCTAGAAGAGCTGCCGTGCGCCACAGTGACCTCTGGCGATGACCCAAGTGTATTACCTGCTGCAAGAGACAATCCTCAAAGATCTATTGTTATGGTAAGATTTTATGTAACTGTACTTTCTAGGAGTGGTATATGTTGCTCATCCACACGGACCCACCCGACCTCCCTGTCTTCAGTGCACAACCTAAGCTTCCAGCGGGCAAGATCTGGCATCAAGGGGTGGAGCTGAGGCGTATACCACCCGGATGAGTGGAAGGAGCCAGTTTTTAGACCTTCCAGCAAGAATCTTCAAGGGAAAGGATATGCCAACAAGTGTTGATGAACAACATATACCACTCCTAGAACTACTGTTAGAGATGAGTAACCTGTTTTTTTCTGGGTCCCTGACAAATTGGCAGGTCAGGAAAACCCAGTTTACATACCAGTCCTTTTTTGTTCAAATTACACAAAAGCCTTTTAAGTTGTGGACTAGGCAGACTGCCACAACTCTTTATTTACACTTTGGGCCAGTCACTGTTTTTCTGTTTGTGAGTTTACTTTCACTTTTCTCCCAGCATTCAGTAATTGACCTTTTTTCGGAAATTGTCTTATCAGTCTGCCTCTCCTCCTATAAAAAATACAGAAGAGGGGTCCACCTCTCATTATAAGAATAAAGATGGGTCCTGTGAGGACCCCATTGAAAATAAGTCTGGTAAAAATAATGACCAAGCCAAACAAAAGACATTCTTAGCAGATATCTGATTCAATGCCTGCTAAAAAGAAACAAAAAGAAAAACATATCACTGCCCTTCCCGCTAAAAAGCAAAGGTAAGCACCAGTGTTACAACGAGATATTCCCTCTACAGATGAAATGCCAAAGGCTTGGCAGCTATATAAAACTTTCAGGCTGTGGGCTCTTTTGTGGGGCCCTCAGCAGGTCCCTCCACTCCTGTTGCCTCTGACCCTGGTCTTGGCCAGAGCATTTTCTATGAGGGGGATGATGATGTGGAGGGTGAATTAGTCGTCTGAAACTCCTGACCAAGAATATGTCTCTTCTCTCTCATGGCCAGCAGGATTTTCTCTCTCATTTTACCTTTGTCCAACATATGGTGGACACCCTTGGCCTTTCTATTCAAGAGTCCACTGAGGAGGATGAGGAGGCAGACTTTTTGGATATGATTGGTCTCCCTTCTCCTAAAAAGTTACTCCTTCCAGTTCACAAGTCCATTCGCAGGGCTACTTTCAAAGAGCTCCAAAATCTCACCTCCATACCAGGGGTGGATAGAATGATAGAGAAAAAGTACCAGCTAGATAAATTTAATGTTGAGTATCTTTACATGCATCCAGACCATGAAGGAGTAGTGCAAGCTGCAGAAACATAGAATATGATGGCAGATAAGGACCGTTTGGCCCACCTAGTCTACACATTTCCCTACCTAATGGATAAGCTGCAGATCCTAGTTAACCAACAGCCTGCTTCCTCCTACCCTCCCACTAGAATTGCCTTATGTCTGTCCCATGCATTCTTGAATTCCTCCACTGTTTGTGACTCCACGACCTCCTCAGGAAGGCTGTTCCATGCATCCACAACCCTCTCTGTGAAAAAACACTTCCTCACAATACCTTCAATAATACTGTGAAAAGAACTAGATGGTTTACACAAAGAATAATATCTAGTTGGAATATGCTCCCACAAACTATTGTTGAGAGTGATACAACCGATACCTTTAAGGAAAAAAAATGATATTTTTATGGGTAATATTAAATATGAATTCTACCCATAGGTTGGGTGGCAAGTTCTTCAAGGGCAGTTGCCTGTTTGAACTTGTAAACCACACTATGAAACTATGTACCTCTGAGCCATCCCCCTTCTATCTTCAAATTGTGCCCTTGTTCTTGCACATCTCTTTTTCTGAAAGAAGCTACCCTTTGGACTTTGTTGATTCCCTGGAGGTACTTGAAAGGTTATATCATGTCCCCCACCCCCTTTCCTCGGGGTATGCATATTAAGCTCCTTTAGTCTCTCTTCAGATATGTCTTCTGGTGCAGACCCTGCACCATTTTGGCTGCTTCCTCTGGACAGCCTCCACCCTGTCTGTGTCTTTTCGGAGATGGGGGTCTCCAGAACTGCACGCAGTACTCCAGATGGGGTCTCACCAAGTGTCTGTACAGAGGGATAACAACTTCTTGTTTTCTACTGGTGATGCCTTTCCCTGTGCATCCCAGTATCCCCCCAGCCCTCCTTACTGTCTTCTCACATTGCTTGCCCACCTTTAGGTCATCTGATATAACTTTCAATTTTTGTTGTTGCCAGTATCTCACCCCCACCCCCATTGTGTTCTCTTCCCTTGGGTTTTTGTTTCCCGGGTGCATTACTTTGCACTTCTTTGCGTTGAACCTAAGCTGCCATACATTTCACCTTTCCTCCAACCTTGCCAAGTCCCTTCTCATCGTTTCCACCCCACCTTGTGTATCAACCCTGTTGCAGATCTTTGTGTCTGCAAAGAAACATACTTTTCCTTCCAGTCCCTCTGCAATGTCACTTATAAAGACATTAAAAAGGACCGGACCCAGTACTGAGCCCTGCGGTACCCCACTAGTAACCCCACTTTTTTCACTGTGGACTCCATTTACTGTTAACCTCTGCGTCCTGCTGTCCAGACAATGTTTTACCCAGGCTACCACCCTGGGACCCACTCCCAGGCTGGCTAATTAGTTTATTAATATTTTGTGTGGGACTATGTCAGATGCCTTGCTAAAGTTTAGGTAGGCCATGTCCACTTCATTTCCCTAGTCTACTACTTTGGTCACCCAGTCAAAGAAATCGATTAGATTCATCTGACATGACCTTCCCGCTGTGAATCCATGCTGCCTTGGGTCCTGTGCCCCACTGCCCTCTAGGTACTCAACAGTTCTTTCCTTTAGAAGTGATTCCATTATTTTCCATACCACTGAGGTCAAACTGGCAGGTCTGTAGTTTCCTGCCTCTGTCTTGCTCCCACTTTTGTGAAGGGGAATCCCATCCGCCCTCCTCGGGTACCACACCATCCTCTCATGATTTGTTAAAAAGGGTAGTGAATGGTGTTACTAGTTCTCTTAGAATTCTGGGGTGAATCTCGTCAGGTCCCATTGCTTTGTCCACCTTCAGTTTTAAGAGTTCTTTCAGAACCCTTTCTTCTGTGAAAGACCTGCTGTCGGCCCCCCTATCCAGAGTGCTTCTATTGACTGGATTAGGTACCTCCCCCTCCTCTTCCTTTGTGAATATTGAGCAGAATTATTCGTTCAGTATCCCTGCTTTTTCACTCTCCCTCTCTGCCCACCCACTCTCCTCTTTATTCAGCCTCTGTATCCCTCCCTTTGTCTTTCTTTGCTTCCTAATGTACCTATAAAAGATTTTATTTCCCTTCTTAACCGAGTTGGCTATCTTTTCCTTGGTTTGGGCCTTTGCTATTCTGACTGCCTTCCCCGCTTCCTTCTGCTTTAACTGGTACAGTTCTCTGTCCTGCTTCTTCTGTGTTTCAAATACTTCCTGAATGCTGTCTTTCTCCCTAACCTTCCACACCACTCTTTTGAGAACCATGGTGTTTTTTTTTTTCGTTTTTATTTGTTTATTTGCTTCACACAAAGGCTTGTTGCCTCTGTGATGGCAGTTTTGATGTTTCCTCATTGTTGCTCCACCCCTGCTTCTGGCCTGTGTGCTAGTGCTTTTCTGAGGCACTCTCCCATTTTGACAAAATCAGCCCCTTGTGATAAAGCAAAGGTGGCTCTTTCTTCCCAACCTCCAGAAAAAAAAGATTCCAAAAGACTGGATACTATGGGTAAGAAATTTGACACCACAGTCTCCTTGCTGCTGCTTCTCTGTACTTGCAGGGCATACGCAGCTTAGTACCAAAAGGCTCTGTGATCTGCTGTCCTGGCAGTTAGCCAGCAAGACCAGCTAAAGTGGCTCAAGACTTGGTAGAAACTGTTAAAACAGCCCTAGGAGCCACAAAGTATCAGTTTCATATGGCTGTGAATGCTTATAACACAGCATCTAGAGCCATGGCTCGTGTCATCTTCCTCAGATGATTTGCCTGTTTGAGGACTTCCAGTCTCTCCCAGAACACCCAGACTAAGGCCATTGACTTCCCTCGTGACAATAATTCTCTGTTTGGAGATAAAACAGCGGCATATATGAAAAAGGTTGAGGAGTACAAAACTGCCTATCAGAGAAATGCGGCTAAAGAGAAACCTTCTACCTCCTACAAGCCCCAAAGCAGACGGGGTAGAGGTAGGAGGAGTTACTATCCCAGGGCCTTCTACCCTATGCCCATGCCCTTGGATTGCTCTCAGATGACAATGTTCTTTAGCGGAAGAGGTAAAAGGGCTCAGAAACATGCTGATCCTACCTCTTCTACAAAAACCCAGACTAAACAAAATCTCTGACTTGAAGGCCCAGGTTGCCTCCCACCTCCCAATGGGAGGAAGGCCGGCCCACTGCCTCCACCAGTGGCACCTCATCACCACAGACAAGTAGGTGCTGGAGGTGGTGGGTCGAGGACTAGCCCTGCAGTTCAAAGAATTTCCCTCTCAGCAGGGTCACAAGATCTTAAAACCCCTAACCCCTACAGAAAGATTTCTGCTGGAGTTAGAGTTAAACTCTTATGCAATAGGCGTAGATATAAATCCTATGTGATAAATCTGAGCTACTATGTGATAAATGTGAAATTTTACATTTATACATATAGTAGATGCAACATCACAGATTTATACACATAAGTAGATATGTCACAATCACTCTCGAACTCATTTAGAATGTCCAGGCTCAGTACCAGTACTAGCTATATTCAAATGCAAATAACTTTAAAATGAAAAAAGCATAGTACTGTGAGCACAAAAGTTGTTCAGCACAAAATTACCTACAAAATGAGGGGTGTTTCATTTATAGATACCTTATAGATTTTTTATAATTATCAAAAAAGAGCAGAAAATGCAATTTTTCGTTCTTTTTTGACAAACATGCAAAAAAAGATAATCAAAAGCAAATGTCGCTGTACTGACAGAAAGCATCCCTATTGCATAAATGAAATATACAATGGTGAGCTGTCAGATAAATGATTTATCTACACTTGTGCTGTTTGACCTCGGACATCTCACTCGTGGCTTATGCCACTCGTGAGGTTACCTGAGGTCAAATAGCACCCTGCAAGCTTAGTTCCCTTAATCCGAGATGGCCCTACCTATTCCCTACCATTTACTTATTCTGGCCTCCCTCTTGGTTGCCTACTCATTCACCCCAATTTCTACCCTATTCCTTTAATACCTCCTTATTTATTATCATTTATGTTTGAGCTCTTACTTAGCGGAGACTATCTGGGATTGTTGTCTCTTCTCATTCCAGTAAAGCTTATCATTCTGTACCTTTGCATGTTTACTATGTTGACCAGTATGTATAGGCCCATATTGACCGGCACCTTCACAATGTTTTTTGTACCGCCGTCCACCGTAACTGTAATTTTATGAAGTGTACTGTATTGTATTAATGCCCAGGACCACTTTGAAAATGAGCTTTCTCAATGGTGTTTATGCCTGGTTAAATAAAGTTGATTGATTGATTGATCTGATAGCTCACCATTGTATATCCCTTATTTCTGTCTGCAAGTGCAGTGGAAAGAGTTCCCTTCCCCAAATGGGGAAAAGGCCTCTGTTCCAGGTACTTTCTCACCCAGAAGAAAAATGAGGACTGGGGACCCCTTCTAGATCTCAGGTATCTGAACAAACACCTGTTCAACCCAAATTCAAGATTGTCACCCTGTTGGTAGTGATTCCCTCCTTGCAGCAGGGAGACTGGGTAGCCTCCCTAGACCTCAGGGATGCCTATTTCCATATTCCAGTCAGGCCTTCCCACAGAAAATATCTCTGATTCAGACTGCCCTTTGGCCATTACCGGTTTGCAGCTCTGCCATTCGGCCTTTCCTCAGCTTCCAGAGTTTTCACAAAGTGCCTGGCAATAGTGGTAGCCCATCTCGGAAGACAGATGGTGTCTGTCTTTCCTTACCTAAACAACTGACTGATAGTGGACAAGTCTTCCCAAAAGGTCAGAGACTCCCTCAGCCTCACACAGCGCTCCCTGGAGTCATTGTACTCTCTGATCAACACAGCAAAGTTCCATTTTGAGCCAGTTCTGCTACTGGAGTTCATTGGAGCAGAGCTTGACATCCAGCAAGGAAAGGCCCTGCTCCCATTAGACAGGGCACAAAGCCTTCAAGACCTGGCAAACTCCTTTGTCTTGGGACAGCCAAGGCCAGCCAGACATTTCTTCAGGCTTCTGGGCCACATGACCTGTGCTGCAGCCATTGTTCCAGGCACCAGGTTTCAGATGAGGGACATTCAGTACCACCTGATGGCTGACTGGTCCCAGAAAAGAGACTCTGTCAAAGCTCATTCCAATCACAAGGACCCTTCTGCAAGCTCTGGACTGCTGGAAGGACAAGGACAATCTCAGGGAAGGGATTCCCTTCCAGCAAAGGGAGCCCTCCAGGTTGCTCACCACGGATACTTCCCTTTTAGGGTGTGGTGCACACCTGGCAGACCAGTCCATAAGCAGAGTGTGGTCCCCAAGGGAGTCCAGGTGCCTCATAAATCTCCTCAAACTCAGAGCTCCGTACCTGGCTAGCAAAGCCTCCCCCCCAGCTAAAGGGCAAATCTGTCCAAATCAGGACTGACATCACCACTGCTGTGTTTTACACCAACAGGCAGGGAGGCACAAGTTCCACAAAGCTCTGCATAGGCCATGAAGATCTGGTCTCTGGCTTACTCCTTGGACATACAGTTCTCTGCCATTCATCTCCCAGGCAATAACAGTGTGCTGGCAGACGCTGTGAGTCACATCAGTCAGGGCTACCATGAGTGGACCCTCAACAGACAAGTACTTGCCACAGTCTTCAGGAGGTGGGGTACCCCAGAGATGGATCTCTTCGTCTCCAGTCTCAGTCACCAGATTGCACTGTACTGTTGCAGGCCTCCAGCTATTGGCACAGTGCAAGTGGATGCCTTGGCTCTAGATTGGATGGTAAGGTTCCTGTGTGCCTTCCCTCTATTCCCCTTAATCCTCAGGGTCCTGCTAAAACTCAGGAGTCAGCCAGCCACCATGATTCTGGCGGCTCCAGACTGGGTAAGACCGCCCTGGTACTCACTGCTTCTTGCCAAATGGCCCATTCGCCTGCCCTCGACCCACAGTCTCCTAACCCTGCCTCAGACGGGGTTAGCATATCCCAACATATAGTCTTTTTGTCTCAAAGCTTGGCATTTGAGGAGCTAGAGTTCCCAGACTCTCAGTATTCAGAGCAGGTCCTAAGAATCCTTCAGCTGGACAAGAAGCCAAGCACTAAAAAGACTTATGCTTCCAAGTGGAAGAGATTTTCTTTCTGGTGCAGAGACAGCCAAATTGACCCACTGCAAGCTAGTCTGTTTTCTTTGCTGGATTATTTGGTGCATTTGCAAGTATCAGGCCTCAGAGACTTGTCTCTGAAGGTTCACCTAGCAGCCATTTCGGCCTACATTTCTGCTGGCAAGGAGAAATCCATAATTTCTCACTCCATTTTCAAGAAATTCTTTAAAGGCCTGCTGCACCTCCAACACCTACTTGGGGAACCTGTCACTCCCTGGGACCTGAACCTGTGCATAGCCAAACACATGGAGCCCCCATTCAAGCCTATGGCCAGTGGTCCAGTTAAGGGGTGTAACGAAGTATTTGACACCCAGTTTTGCCCTTTTTACACCCTGTGTAGAGTCATGGGTAGTATCGTCCCTACCAGGTGTTTCCACGGACCTGGCATACCGAAATACTACCAGCTTGGAAAACGAAGAAATTTTTACTTCCTGGCCTAAAAAGTTATCTGGAGCACTGCCTATGGCTCCTGCAGATTTAAAATATATCACCTGGAAAACTGTTTGCCTAGTGGCTGCCACTTCAGCCAGAAGGATTTCAGAGCTGCAAGCTCTTTGCACTGAGCCAAACTACATTATCTTCCACAAAGATAAAGTAGTCCTCAGGACAAATAGGAAGTTCCTTCCCAAGGTGGTGTCTGAATTTCACCTGAATCAATCCATAACACACCCTGTCTTTTTCACAGATAAATCCACTCCTGGTGAGCGTAGGCTCCACAGTTTGGATGTCAAAAGGGCATAGACCTACCACCTGGAGCACACCAAGCAGTTCAGGGCCTCTCATACTCTAGCTGTTTCTCACCTGTGGTGAGGTAGACAAGGGCAGGCCAGCCACCACGAGAACCATTTCTCAGTGAATAGTCTCTTGCATCCAGTTCTGTTATAGTAAGGTTGTCAAACAGTCACCTCAGGGCCCACTTTACTAGAGGCACTGAAGTCTCAGTGGCAGCCGCAAGGGACATTCCCTTGCTTGATATCTGCAAAGCAGATACTTGGAAGACTGTACACACCTTCACAAAACACTGCTGCTTGGATGTACAGTCCAGATCAGATGCCAGATCTGGCACTGCAGTCCTGCATAACCTGTTTCCAAAGTAGGTTCTGTTTCCTCCTCCCAACTGCACTGCCTTGTAATCTGCATTAGTCAAGCATACTGAGAGATTCCTGGGGTGAGAAGAAAAAATGACGTACCATAGTAGTATTGTTTCTTCCAGGGGATCTCTCAGTATGCTTGACCTCCCTCCCATCCTCCCCTCACATAACCTGGCTGAGATTAGTTCTGCAGTCCATGCCTTGGGCCAGATTTCTTGCTGTTGGGATTTATCTTGTGGAATGCTCCACTTTTTTACCATGTTGTATGTATTTCGCCTGTTGGTGAGTTCTTTTACTTTTTCTTTTTTCTTACTACTAGTTTGGTTCAGGGATTTGGGGCCTTTTGCACCTTTAGCTCCGAAGTGAATCAGACTAGCCTTCAGCAGCATCTGCAGGCAGCACTTTCTTACTGTAACCTGATTGACTAATTCTTGACATCATTAACATACACTACACGTCTGTCTGGGGCAGCTGAACTCAGCTGGCATAATTGAATTAGTCAAGCGTACTGAGAGATCCCCTGGAAGAAACAGTATTACTACGGTAAGTGGGACAGGAAATGTGTGCTAACTGGCAGCTGTTTGTAAAGTTCTTATTCTCAGAAATGATATGCAGTCCCCTAAATTATCCATATTTAACTGTACCTGAAAAAATAGTGATATATAAAATTGTAGTTTGTATTGTTATGTTTTTATGGGCAGCATTGTTACAGTTCACTTCATGGAATTACTTATGTGGTGTTTTTACTATGTCACGATTTGTGTACAGAATGCTAATTATGAGCACAAACCATGACATAGTTAAAACTCCAAATTATTGGTTCCATGAAGAGAACTGTAACAGAATGCTGCCCATAAAAACAAGACAATGCAAAATACAGCTTTTTATATCGCTTTTTAGTCAGGTACCGTTAAATATGGATAATTTGGGTGACTGCATATCATTTCTGAGAATAAGAACTTTAAAAACAGCTGCCAGTTAGAAATTATTTCCTGTGCTCTGAATTATGTCCAGGGACTGCAATAAGTATTTTACAGTATCCATGCATACACGCATCAGAAGAATTATTGGTGTTGGATTGACATTCCATTTTTCCACAGTGCTATAAAACTAAAATGATAGATAGGGGTGTGTGTATTACAAGGGTGCAATACTATTGAGAGGTTCCTTTGTCCCAAGAACTTCTCAGTTGTATTACGCCCAAGAAATACCCCCCCCCCCAAAAAAAAAAATCTGTTATTTTTTTGTAATATATGAATCCAAGGAGTTGAAAGTATTCTTGAAAATGGAAAAAGTATTGTAAATGTGTGTTCTACTGGAGCTTTTTTTTTTTTGCCCTGGTTGCTGTGGACGCTGCAATGTCCCAATGCATTTGTAGTTGCAGACGTGCATTTCTGTTGGTTGTGATGTTTTTTTTTGTTTTTTTAATTATCTGTGGAAAATGGCGACATGTCTGAGAGACAGTGAGGGTCCGGGTTGTCTGGTGGGTGGGGGCTGGAGTGAAGAGAAGATGATGGTTACTGCTTCGTGGCTCCAGGTGACAGACTAGGGAGAGCATTTGGTTGCTTGTATTGAGAACCGTCTCATTATTTTCTTTATTTTTGACAAGCAGCGAGTCAGCTTTTACTGTATATGATGGTCACAGAGAAAGTTGGTCTCCCGCCTGTATCAAGACAGGTCGCTGGGCTATGCTTTTCATTTCTGTGGTAATACTACCATTAAAAGCTCCAAAGAATAGTAGTATGGGATCTAAACAATAGTATTACAGTGCAGAATCTATGGTATTATCACTTTTCTACAGTGGTATTACCAGGATTTGTGTATGTTTTAATGTAGTATTATTAATTAGTATGAATCCATGTATGACTTTTTTTTTTTTTTAGTTAGTACTTTTTATCTTATGGCTTTCGGTCTGCCTCTTCACGTCCCGGCATCTGCCCCTTTCCGGCCACCATCCGGCTGTGTCCCGGCCCCATTGAAGCCCCCACCACCATCTACCCCCACGGCGGAGCGGCAGGGAGTCCCCCCCTTCCCCACCGACACAGGATCCAGTATCTGGGAGGTGGTGCCCCCAAGGCCAGCCAGCTCCTCAGACAGCCAACAAGCCGCCACGACCGAGCGCCACACTTTCCCTTTTCTCCGATGTGGGCTGGGGCGTTCAGTGATGCCAGTGGAAGGGGGCGCGCACACGTTCCTTCCCGGCATCATGCCCCAAGCTCACCCCTGTCTTACAGTGCCAGCACACCGCCATCTGGTCTCCACCAGAGGTCACTGGAGTGCCGACGACTGGGACCCCCCCCCGGAGAGGGACAGCAGTCTACGGATGCTCATTCCCTTTCCTTCCCTGCCAACCCGAGTCTGTTCCTGAACCCGGGTCACCAGCGTGGAGCGAGGTGTGGCGTCCAGTGCCTCAACCCTCAGCGCCACCGGGCTGGCTGAATCCATGTATTACAATATGATCTTTCCTTTAAGAGGACATTACCTACAGTGCTAGTGCTCAGATCTGCATTGAACAGCCTGGTAATCATTTTAAAGCTGGTAACTGAAGCGGTTTGTTTAATGACCTTGCTTACTTTCCCAACTTTATTTAAAAAGAATAATAATTTTTATGTAGTTTAACTTATCTGTTAGGTTTGTTCGTACTGGAGGTAGATTTGGGTTAGTTATCAACTCTTTGAATGTGGGTTTTTCAGTGTAAACTTAGGGCTTAAATGAAAAGTGGTAACAGGAAACCTCTTCCCATAAAGGCTAACCCCCACACCAATCATCTTTTTCCCCCAGAATATAAAATTGTTCTTGTACCTAATAGCTTCATATTTCAGCTTCAACTGGACTGTATACGTATCTGTCTATATTCTATATACTGTATGTATTTGCAGTTGGTCAGCAGAGCATGAGTAACTGGTAGAGCAGATCTGTTTACTTTGATATGGCGGTGTTCAGCCTGGGTTTGTTTCCATGTACGGACCATCAAACGAAGTTGAAATACAGGGCTAATTTATATGAGGTAAAATTTCTGAAGGCTACACAAGGGTTCGCTCTTCGGGGGTGGGATGGTGTTCTTGTTATCAGCAGTTTTTATTTATTTGCATATTTAAAAAAGTGATCTATTATTGACCTTTATACTTTACAGTACATTGTGCCAGTGAAACATAGAAACAGACTTTGACAGCAGATAAGGACCGCTTGGGCCACCGAGTCTGTCCATTTCCCTACCTACTGGATAAGCTGCAGATCCTAGTTAACCAACAGCCTATTTCTTCCTACCCCCCACAAGAATTGCCTTATGTCTGCCCCATGCATTCTTGAATTCTCCCACAGTTTTAGACCCTACAGCCTCCTCAGGAAGGCGGTTCCATGCGTCCACCACCCTCTCTGTGAAAAAATACTTCCTCACATTGCCGAGCCATCCCCCTCTATCTTCAAATTGTGTCCCCTTGATCTTCTGTTGTCAATCTTCACCATTCATTACTGCTTGGGTGTAAGTCGGAGGCGCGCACCATGCGGGGAGTTTCTCCCCACCCTGAGAGGAGTCTGCGCTGGCGGTACCACCCCCGAGAGTGATGCATCGCGTGATGCGGTCAACAGGCGCCGCAGACTCCTCCTCCATCCCAGTTCTGTTTCTCCCGCCGTCGAGGTTGCACCTGCTGCACAAGTTTAGAAATTCTTAGTACGCCACTAGGCCTCATTCGACGTCATTTTTTTGTCGACGGCTCCTCATCCTGGTTTTCTCCCGATGCCAGTAAGTTCGTTCCATTTAGTTGCTTAACAGCACTAGGAGCTTTTTCTGTGTTATATTTTATTTCGCATCATGTCAGATTCGGGAGCTAAGCGAAAGTCTAAAGCGGGCCGCGCCCCATGCGTCAGTGCTCCTGTGGCCGGCATTTTTCCGTTGTGGACCGGCATGATGTCTGCCTTAACTAACCATGATATGGATAGATGCGATGCCTGTTTCTCGATGGACCGCCGTGTTCTCGAAGTCCGCGTGTTCAAAATCGACAAGGACCCACCGACTTTTGGAGGACGGCGTCATTCTCGGGCCTCCCAGGCCAGATCTTTAGACCCTTCCTCCAGGTCCCCTTCCAGGCCTATACAGTCTGGAGAGGAGGAGGCTTCCTCATCTTCTAGTCTTGCCAAGGAGGAGGCCTCTTTCACGGTGTGGGGAACGCCGGTCCCTCCCGGGCCGCTGTGGGACAACGCCGGCAGTCACCCTTCGAGGTGCAGGCTCCCCAGTGTCGTGACCTGCGGTTGCCGGGCCCAGCGTGGGTGAACTCTCGACGCCACTTTCCGGCACCGGTGATGGGGCGGCAGCGCCATTTTTGTTCTCGGTGCCGTGGGCCTGGTCAACTCTGCTGGCAGCACCATGTCGGGTACCAGTGCCGGGGGCTCGGCTGGAGCCACGGCCGAGCCGGGGCTGGGTTTCGGTGTTGTCTGTGGTGCGCCGATGCCAAACAGCACCATGAGTGGCACCGGGCGCCGTTTCTCAGGAGACTCCTGGGGTGGCCAGTATCGAAGTCCTTCTAGTCGGCTCTTCCTCGGAAGCAGACGACTCTGACGCGGACCCGTCCTGGCTCCCCAGTTCCTCGGGATCGGAGTCTTCTGTGGGACACAGTGTCAGGCAGCCCAGCGCACACATTCCTCAGCCTCCACAGCAGTCTTCTTCTGAGGACTCCCAGGCTGGGAGCGCCTGGGGTCCTGGGGTGGCGTGGAATTGGGGCGCCTGTTCTCCCAGAGGACTGTGGCAGCTGCTGTCTCTGGTGCTGCTGCGCTCTCAGGGTGGACTAGGGGCTCTGTCTTCGAGGGCTCCCGAGAGACCCCGGATGGACGGGCTCTGCGCTAGCATCGAGGAGGAGGCGCCTCTGAGTCCAAGGTTGAGGGGCCGGGTGAGGCAGCGAGTTCCGCCTACCCCTCGGGTGTAGGTAGGAGCCATAGCGCCTCCCACCTGTCCCTCTTAGGCTCGAGAGACCCTCCGATGCGCTGCTGTGGGCTGCCCTTCTGGTTCCATGCAGCCCCAGGTACGTCACAGGGGAGGATCCCCTTCCAGGCTCTTCCAAGGTTCGCATCCCCAGGGTTCCGTTCTGTGACCTGGTTTGTTATCCGGGACCCCGCCAGCTTGGGCTCCGTTCCCCAGATTCCAGAGTCTTAGCAGAGGACAGTTGCCTCTTCATAGGTGCCCTACTCCCACTCCTCTGCAGCCACCCCCCCCCCCGGGCCATGTCGGTCCTACGGGTCCGTTATCCTGGGAGACGTTCAGAGGCACTGCGGCGGCCTTCCCCTCATATGTTAGGTATATGCATGAGCGGGTGTTTTGCCTATCCCCACCACCGCAGGAGTCCTCTGGACATTCGAGTTCTCCATCCTCCTCGTCTCCCTCCTCGGAGGGAGAGGAACCCTCTGCTCACCTCTCTTCCGATGCTGATTTCACTGAATATCAGCGTTTTCTTTCCAGGATGGTTGGGGACCTCCGTATCTCCTATGTTAGGCGAGACAGTATTGAGCGGTAGACTCGTGAATTCCTGAGTGAATTCAGTGCACAGCATCTGGTGGTGCCATCCTGGCCTATTCCTTTCCAGGAGGCGTCTATCCGTTCCTGGCAGTCTCCAGCCAACCCTATCCCAGCCCCGGCAAACTGCAGGAGGAGGTATTGTGCCCCATCCGAGTCCCTGGCTTTTCTTCCCAACCCTCCTTCGGGATTGGTGTCCCTAGAGACTCCCTCCAGGCGCCGCCACCTGGCGCACAACCGACTGCCAGACTCAGATTCTCTACAATTTGACCAGTTGGGCCGAAGAGTGTTCTCTTCCTCTCGTGTGATGCTGTGTATCGTATCACATCAGGCACACCATGCTGCCTACAACAGGCATCTATGGTCAATGCTATCTCAGCTTCTAGCATCAATGCCTGACACTGAGCAGTCCAGACAGGCCATTGCCCTCTCTGCTATAGGCCTGGAGCTGGCGAGGCACCAGGCAAGGGCATCTTATGACACCAATGAGGTGGCTTCCAGGCTTGCAGGGACAGCAATCTGCATTAGGCAGACGGCATGGCTTCATCTATCAAGATTGTCACCCCTGGCCCGGTGTAGGGTGATTCACTCCGCCTTCCGGGGGACCCGTCTCTTTTCCAGCAGGGCTAGGAGGCTTCTGCAGGGGCTTCTTCCGTCTCCGAGGGACACCTCCTAGCTCTCCTCGGCCTTAGGTTTCTCGCCTAATTAGCCCAGGGTCGCTCCCTTCTGTTTTTCACCAGCAGGAGGCTGAGGGTCTTGTGCCCTCAGGGTTTCTCTTGTCCCCCTTCGGGGGAGCTTGGTACTCACCGAAGCAATAATGAATGGTGAAGATTGACAGGGGAAGATATGAAAATTACGTACCTACTGTAATTCTTGATCTTCTCTTGTATCTTCACCATTCACTACTGATACCCACCCACCTTCCCCTCAAGGGCCTCCTACTTCGGTGTCTCCCCCTCCCTGCTCGTTCCCCTCTCTTCTTCTTTGGCCTTCAAAGCAAAAAAAAATGTTTTTCTTCTTTCCGTTCCTCTCCGAACTGATGCATTTTTCTTGAGAAAAGAAGGGGAACGAGTAAGGTTTATTTCTGTCCTGAGGGAACTCTTTCTGATTGCCCTAGGGGTGACCTTTTGGCTCATTCTTAGCCATGTTGTTCAATTCACAGTTAAAGAAACTGTTACTAAATGGCTCGGTTTCCTTTTTTCCAAGTCCCCTCTGACATGTCTCAACATTCTGTTGGTGTCAGCCCCTACTGGGTAATACACTCCAGTTTCCTTAAGTTGGTAATCTTTCCTTCCCTTCAGGAAATCTGACTGTGTTCCCATTCTCTCTTTTTGCATAAAAATAATGCCTTTTAGGGCTTCAGGTTACCACACACACACACACACACATATATCTGTGTAGCACTTAACAAAATGCCACTGGGCTTTCTTCTCCTCCTAGTTGGGTGCTCTCCTTTTTGGAACAGATCCCTGCCTTGGCAGTCTGTGAACTCTCAGCTAGAGTTTAAAGGGGTTGGGGATGGCGGGAGGTGTGGAGAATCTGCCTTTTGTGTCCAAGCTGTGCGAGCAGTACAGTTGAACCTCCTCTTCAGTTTTATCAAGTGAGATCCTTGCCCCCTTGTTTTTGGTTCCGAGCTTATAAGTCTTAAACCAATTTCTCAATGGGCAGAGTTTTTCTTCCCTCCCATCACACCCATTTCCCTTTCTTCTCTTCTTCTTCTCCTCTCTCTCCTTTATCTATTCCTGTCTCGGAGCCGCCGCAGGAGTGAGGCCCTGCGGTCCCTTAGGGTAGGCAATCCTTTTTCTGTCCTCTACCGACTTATTCCTTTTTCCGTTTATATCCTTTCCTTTTTCTGTCCCTTGGGTCTCTTGCTTCGCTGTCTTTTTCTTGCCCTTATTTCGCCTCGCCGGCTAACAGAACTGAGATGGAGGGAGTCTGCGCCGCCCCTCACAAATCACACGATGTGTCACTCTCGAGGCGGCCGACTCTCCGGGGAAGAAAAACTAAAACTCCGTGGTGCGCCTCCGGCCCTACACCCAAGCAGTAATGAATGGTGAAGATACAAGAGAAGATCAAGAATTATGGTAGGTATGTAATTTTCACTTCTTGCACATCCCTTTTTCTGAAAGATAATACCCTCTTGGACTTTATTGATTCCATTGAGGTACTTGAACGTTTCAATCATGTCCCCCCTCTCCCTCCTTTCCTCAAGGGTATACATATTAAGCACCTTTAGTCTCTCCTCGTATGGCTTCTCTTGTAGACCCTACACCATTTTAGTTGCCCTCCTCTGGACTGCCTCCCTCCTGTCTATGTCCTTGTGAAGATGGGGTCTCTAGAATTGGACGCAGTACTCCAGATGGGGTCTCACCAACTGTCTGTACAGAGGGATAACAACTTACTGTTTTCGGTCGGTGATGCCTCTCCCTATACATCCCAGTATCCTCTCAGCCCTCCCTACTGCCATCTCACATTTGCTTGCTAACCTTAAGGTCATCTGATAGATTATCCCCGGTCGCCATTTTGTTGTTGTTACATTACTCCGCGCCCCCACCCCCATTATGTACTCTTCCTGGGTTTTGTTTTCCAGTTGCATTATTTTGCACTTCTTTGCATTGAATCCAAGCTGCCATACTTCTGACCATTCCTCCAACCTTGCCAAGTCCCTTCTCATCCTTTCCACCCCTCCTTGTGTATCAACCCTGTTGTAGATCTTTGTGTCATCTGCAAAGATGCATACTTTTCCTTCCAGTCCCTCTGCAGTGTCACTTATAAAGGCATTAAAAGGACTAGACCCAGTACTGAACCCTGCAGTACCTCACTAGTAACCTCCCTTTCTTCAGAGTGGACTCCATTTACTATTACCTTCTGTGTCCTGTTGTCCAGCCAATGTTTTACCCAGGCTACCACCCTGGGACCCACTCCCAGGCTGGCTAATTTGTTTATTAATCTTTTGTGTGGGACTGTGTCAAATGCCTTGCTAAAGTCTAAGTAGGCCATGTCCACAGCCTCTCCCTAGTCTACTACTTTGGTCACCCAGTCAAAGAAATCGATTAGATTTGTCTGACATGACCTTCCTGCTTTGAATCCATGCTGCCTTGGGTCCTGTGCCCCACTGGCCTCTGTATTCAACAATTCTTTCCTTCAGAAGTGATTACATCATTTTCCCTACCACTGAGGTCATACTGACAGGTCTGTAGTTTCCTGCCTCTGTATTGCTCCCACTTTTGTGACGGGGAATCCCATCCGCCCTCCTCCAGTCCTCAGGTACCACACCATCCTCCCATGATTTGTTAAAAAGGATGGTCAGTGATGCCACTAGTTCTTCCCTTAATTCTTTTAGAATTCTGGGGTGAATCCCGTCAGGCCCCATTGCTTTGTCCACCTTCAGTTTTAGGAGTTCTTTCAGAACCCTTTCTTCTGTGAAAGAACTGGGATCGACCCCCCCCTATCCAGAGAGCTTCTATTGACTGGATTAGGTACTTCCCCCACCTCCTCTTTTGTGAATACTGAGCAGAAGTATTCGTTCAGTATCCCTGCTTTTTCACGGTCCCCCTCTGCCCACCCACCGTCCATTGTGATTAAATATTCAGATTTGTCTGTCATTTACTACTGTTTAACAAATATCAGTCCCATTTATTTCTTGTTTCAAAATCTATTAGGAAAGTAGGCTAGGTTGGATTCTTGATTAATCTTAATGGTCATGCTACCAGCAGTCTCTGACACAGCTAGGATTTCCAGGCTGTTTAATGCACTGTCTGTTGTTTTGTTTTAACTTTACCTTGAAAAACCAGAACCAGTTTTAACAACTTGTAGTTATTTTTGAAAACAAATTACTAAATAGCCCATGATTGACTATCGAAAATTTAAATAACTGATTTTATGTAATTGACTAAATAAAGGAATTTAATCAGTCACTACATACTTGTCTACTTTCACAGTTTATAGTACAGTGGAGCCCACTTATAAGAATATCTGACATAAGAACATCAATCAATTCTTTTAGTAAAAAGGCGCCTTTCTAGAACCAAGGTGCCTCTACAATAAAATCAAACACATTAATAAATAAGATAAAATTAAACTAATAAATACAGTAGCAGCTTTAAAAATCGGAAAATGCCAGGCTAAAAAGATACATTTTCAGGGCAACTTTAAAACTTTGGCCTGCCAGGCAATCTCGTACCCGTCGAGGTTGAGAATTCCACAGGGTTGGGGCCATAAAACAAAATGACCTTGCTCCAGATGTTTGTAAATGAACCCTGGGAATCTCTAGCAATCCCTTGTCGGTGGATCAGAGAGAGCGGAGGGGACAGTAGGGATGAAAGAGATCTCGCAGGTAACTGGGTCCCTGATCGTGTAGGGCTTTGTAGGTTAGCAAAGCAACCTTGAAGTGATCCGCCATTGTATGGCAGCTAAGTGAGTCTCATGGAGCACAGAGAGTGCGTATGATCAGTCCAGAGGTACCAGTCAAAGCCTGGCTGCCGCATTCTGCACCAGCTGCAAGTGGCAGATATCAAGTCCCGGTAGCCCAAGGTGAAGGACATTGCAGTAGTCAAGGCGGGGGGTAACAAAGGCGTGGATCAAAGTTGGAAGATCATCAGGAGGAACCAGATGCTTTACCTGGGTGATATTCCTCAGATGGTGAAAAAAGGTTTTGACAGCCGTCAACACCTGCATCTATTTATGAGAACATTTTTTGGATGCCCTGATTTTTGCCCATTATTTTCAATGGCAGTAAAGCCCATTTATATGAATAATGAGCCCGTTTATAAGAACATTTTTTTCCAGAGGCATTGGTACAGTGCCTTCAGAAAGTATTCACCCCCCTTTGGATTTTGTCACATTTTGTGATGTTGCAAACTCAAATTAAAATACATTTATATGGGATTTTTTTTGTCACGTATCTACACAAATTATAATGTCAAAGTGGAATGAAACTTCTGGAATTTTTTGTACATGTAATTTAAAATAAAAACCTGAAATGTCTTGATTTGATAAGTATTCACCCCCTTTGCTATGACACTCCAAACTGAGCTCAGGTACATCCAATTTCCTTGTGAGATCACTCTAAAAGTTGAATGGAATCCACCTGTGGTCAGTTCAAATGGTTGACATGATTTCAGAGGAAATACACCTGTCTTGGGAGCTTAAGCAGCAGGCAGGGAGGAAAGAGAGCTGGAGTTATAATCTGTTTTAACTGAAATATTTGAATAGTTTGTAAGTGAAATTAGTTTTATGTGGTAAAAATTATTACCTTGAATTAGAATTGTTACATTGTAATTTGGTGGCTTGGGGATAGTTGTCTAGCAGGGATATTTAGAGGGAAATTTAAAAGTGTTGTTTGCCTGGTGTTTGGTAAGAGCCCTCCCACCCACCCAGTTTTGTATGCCTTCTTAAATACTGAAAAGCCACTGGGGTTGGGATTGAAGGGCTGAGTGTTTCTGTTTGGGACTGAAATTTGAAGCAACAGGAGCTGAGGGCCTGTGACATCTTATGGTACTTGATGTCTGCTTACATATACTGTTAGTGGGACCTAACACTCACTGGACTGTATGTGTTTGTGAGACTTGGGAACGATTTTGTGGGGCTGAAATTGGGTTTGTAAATAACTACAGTCAGTATAGAGAGAAACTGCACTTCAGGGTAAAGGGACTGAGAAGAGGGGTGCTATTATAAACAGAGGGGATAATCAGGGTGGCATATTCCACCATGGCAGGCATCTTCGGAAGGGCTGTAGGCTGCACAGGCTGTGGGATGGCAAAATTCTAAATTGGGCCTGAGAGAGGAGGCTGCCCACCTGTAGACAGCTATCTTGTATCAGGAGTGAGGTATATTGGTTAAGGAGTAAGCTGTGGGAGCCTCGGGGGTGTCCAAGGATAAGGGGTGGATATGGGCAGCAGAAGGGTAGGCTGAGGGAGGCTGGGGCAACGCCTGAAATTACAGGACGTTATGTTACAGCAAGCAGGAGGGGGGATATTAGGGACGGAGGACCTTAGATAGGAAGTTGATGCTAAGGGGAAAGCGAGTGAACATTCTGAATACAAAGAGACTGGAAAAGAGTCAGGAAGGGCTGTTGTAGCGGAAGCCTAAAACAGCAGACTGTGGGAAGGAGCTCCTAAGGTGAAGAAAAAGAGAGGAAGAAGAGGGTCAGTTTAGAGATGCAGTCAGGGGAAACTCGGGTTACTTGATGGAGGCTGACATAGACTGTCACAATAAATTTGAGCTACTAAGCAACCTAGAGGGGGAGGAAGGGGTTGGTGGAAATGAGGAAACTTATACAGAGGCCGGGGGGAGGGAGTTGGATACCCATAGGGCATCACAGACCAGCTATGGAAAGGATAGACATAGTCCCAGAGGGAGAAGGGGAAACATATATGTTAAGCAAATGGGGGAGATGCAACATATTCCAGACATGAGGGAGGAGAGCATGATTGGAGAGAAACTGGGAGACAAGGAGGTGGGAGAGAAGCCCCCCTTCAGCTGGGAGGTCAGTACCAAGGATGGGGCCCTAGCTAAAGGGGACCCACAGAGAGCCTCTGGAAGCAGGGGTACTATTACAAGGGGGGAGGATGGTGGTGGGGGAAGGGAACCATCAGGCCAGGATAAATGGTTCAGATATGAGAGGGTTAAAGGGGACACCTATTCAGAGGGGGTTTGAGTTAAGGGAAAACAGCAAGGAAGGCAGAATGGGAGGGTGACAAGGGGTCTCTAATAAGGCAGGAAGACTCCCATGAAATTCAGATCATGAATAAAGGGGGAAAGGGGCTGAGAGGGCATAGGAGGTAACCATAAGGATGATGGAGGTGTTAAGGTTCTGTTACTGGGAGACTCGATGATTAGGGGTATCCATTGAGGGACAGGGGGTGGATGCCATAGCCAGGTGAAGGTAGTGAGTATCTCTGGGCTGACAGTGCACAGAGCAAAGTTCATGGTGTAGAAATGGTTAGGATTGTGGAGGAAACCGATTTCCTGTGCATTTGGGAACTAATGATCTAGATGGAAATAGCATTTTGAAATCCAAGCAAGGTTCCAAGAACTTGCCAGAGTCTGTCGGATAATGGATGCAACTTTTCCTTTTCAGAGATATTGCCAGTACCAAAGGCCCTCAGTGGAAAAAAAAGAATCTTACAGAGGTTAATGACTGGCTCAGGAAGTGGGTGAAGAGAATGGGTTGGGGTGTTAGGAACTGAAATGGAGTTTGGAGGATATGGACTATATGCCAAGGACAGGTTTCATCTTGCCCCATTAGGGAAGGAAGTCCTTAAACAGGGGATGGCTGACTACATACAAGAAAGGTGGGGTTTAAACTTGTAAGGGGGGAAGGATGAGGGAGGGCTGACCAGAAGCCCTCTCCTCCAGATGGAGGTAGCCAGCAAGCCCAAGAGGGGAGGGGGAAACAGACTGGAGGTGTAGGTTTCAGGAGGAGCAGGGGAGGATGGAAGTATAAGGAATCTGGGTGGGGTTCGAAAAGAGGATCAGGGAAAAGGGGTGGGGTTGGTGTTGGTAATGCCAGGAGCTTGAAACAAGTTGCCAGAGTTCCAGGCCATGCTGTTCGAGGGGGGGTGGATGTGGTGGCGGTCACGGAGACGTAACAACAAAACCATGACTGGGACCTAAATGTACAGGGTACACTATGCTTAGGAAGGATAGAAAGGAGGTCAGAGGGGTGGAGTGGCTATGTTCATTAGAGATGATCTAGAAATTACTATGGTAGAAGAGGCAGAGGGAAACGTGGAGGCCTTATGGGTCACCCACGATCCCAGCAGGAGATAAGGTCAAGCTGGGAGTAGCATATAGGCCCCCGGGATGAGTGATGTTCTAGAGGATGGTTTGCTGGACAACATCATTGCCCAGTGTGGTCCAAAAGGGGAAGGTGGTGTTGATGGGGACCTTATGCCAGGTACAAACTGGGGAACCATGTCCTCTAGGGTGGCCAAGGAGCAGAGGCTGCTAGATGGCTTCCAGGATGTGTTCCACACAGCATGTGATGGAGCCCACAAGGGAGGGGCATGTCCTGGATGTGGTTCTGGCAGATGGGGATCTGGTAAGGGACATAGTTGTCAGGACCCCTGACTGGGAGTGACCACAATACTGTCTGGTTTCAAATAAGCATGGGGGAGGGGGTGAGATCTAGGACACTGGCAGTGGACTTCAGGGGGCAGACTTTATGGGCATGGGAAATATTCTCAAGGATCACTTGAAGGATTACCTCAACGACAAGTGTGGAAAGGAGATGGGAGGTCATAAACGGGACTTCATGAGGCAGTCAGGATCTGCGCTAAGTTGAAACGCAAGGGAGCAAGGTCATGTAAACCATGCTGGTGGTCCAGTGAGGTACAGGTAGCAGTCAGAGAAAAGAAGGCGGCCTACAAAAAATATAAAACAACAAGAGGGGATAGGGATAAGGAAATGTACCAGCTTGCATCTAGAAAAGTCACCCGTATGGTGAGGGGAGCAAAGTCCAGTAAAGAGCAGCGGCTGGCACAGGGGATACAGGGAGGGGAAAAGGGGTTCTTCCGGTACATTGGGGAGCGGAGAAAAACTAAGGGCCATCTCAGCAGATTGAGATCAGAAGGAGGGTGGGTGGAAGAGGCGAGGGACCAGGCAGAGGTATTTAACGAGTACTTTGCCTCTGTGTTCGCTAGGGAGGGGGATGGGATATCTACAAAGCAAGGCATGAAGGGGATAGAAGCGGCAGGGAGTGGGATCAGGGGAGCAACAGAAATGGAGCAAGAGGGAGGGAAAGGTACCCCAGGTGTCACATCTGGATAAGGATAAAAAGACCAGTAAGGGGAAGGGGACGGATGATGCTATCTCCACCAAAAGGGTGTGGTTAGCCCTCAAGGCCCTAAAGAAAAACAAATCTCCAGGGCCGGATGGCATTCATCCCAGAGTACTATGGGAATTGGCGGACATACTGGCTGCACCCCTGGCGGAGCTTTTCAGCAGGTCACTTGAGACAGGGAGGGTACCTAGTGATTGGCGAGAGGCACATGTGGTACCAATCCATAAAGGGGGGTCAAGGGAAGTACCAGGTAACTATAGACCCATCAGTTTGACCTCGGTGGTGGAAAATTAATGGAGAGTATACTAAAGGAACGATTGGGTGTACTGGAGGAGGTGGGAGGTCTGATAGTCGGCAACATGGGTTTGTGCCAGGTAGATCATGTCAAACCAACCTTGTGGAGTTCTATGAATGGTAACATCAGAACTGGACAGGGTAAGCCTGTGGATGTATTATTCTTGGACTTCAGCAAGGCTTGACTCTGTCCCCACAATGGTCTGGTGGAGAAACTGATGGGGTTAGGAGTAGGCCCTTTGATGGTCAGGATGGATTGAAAACTGGCTAGCTGGACGACTCAGAGAGTAGTGGTCTGTGGGGAGCTCTCAAACCCTAGAGAGGTTGGTAGTGGGTACCACAGGGTCGGTCCTGGGTCCGATCCTGTTTAATGCATACATATCGGACATCAGGAGGGTTAGGGTGTGAAATGAGTCTCTTCGCGGATGACTCCAAGATGGGAGCAGTAGTTGAGGGAGAAGAGGGGAGGGTGGCCCCGCAAGGGGACCTGGACACCCTGGAAAGCTGGGCTCACATATGGAAATTAAATTTCAATATCACCAAGTGCAAGGTGTTGCATCTTGGTCGGGGAAACCCTAAACACAGGTACACCCTGGGAGGGGAGGCGCTGGAGGCCTCAATAGGGGAAAAAGACCTAGGGGTCATGGTGGATGCATGTATGAATAACTCTGAGCAGTGCAGGAGTGCAGCTAGCAAGGCAAACAGGATGTTGGGATGCATTGTAAGGGGATCACCTCTAGGAGCAAGGAAGTGATTCTGCCTCTGTACAATGGACTGGTTAGACCACACCTTGAGTACTGTGTACAGTACTGGAGACCACATTTGAAGAGGGACATACAGCTCCTGGAGAGGGTACAGAGGAGGCAACAAAGATGATACGAGGGCTAGGATTTGACTTATGAGGACAGACTTGAGGAGCTCTGCCTGTTTTCATTGGAGGAGAGGAGACAGGGGACATGATTGAGGTCTTCAAGTACCTCAAGGGAATAAATAGGGTAAACATGGAGGGATCTTTAGGCTAAAGCAGGGAGGTATCACCAGAGGGCATGGTTTGGAGTTGGAAGGTGAAGGGTGAGGGGGAAAGAGGAGGAGGTTTTTCACCGAGAGGGTGGTGGACCCTTGGAATGCACTGCCTGGTGAGCTGGTTCAGAGATCCACAGTGGAGGGCTTCAAGAGAGGGTGGGACAGACACAGAAAGTGGATGTATCAGATGATGGCCTGTCCCGAGGGGGTGGGGATGGATGATAGAGGTTTCTAGAGAACAAGTGATGGGAGGGTCTCGGCACCCAATTAACGATCTAGGTTCGAGCAGACTCGATAGACCGTAAGGCCTAATCTGCTGGCAAATAGTATGTTAGTATGTTAGTATATAAGGTCCCACTCTTGACAGTGCATGTCAGAGCAGAAACTCTACCATGAAGACCAAGGAGCTGTCCGTAGAACTCCGTGATAGAATTGTGAGGAGGCATAGATCTGGGGAGGGGTATAAAGACATTTCTAGGGTGTTGAAAGTTCCCAGGAGCACAGTCAAGTCCATCATTAGGAAATGGAAAGATTACAGAACCACCCAGACTCTTCCTAGAGGTGGCCGTGCTCCCAAACTGAGCAACCAGGCAAGAAGGACCTTGGTCAGGGAAGTGACCAAGAACCCAATGACCACCCTGGCAGAACTACAGAGTTCCATGGCTGAGATGGGAGAACCTGTCCAGAGGACAGCAATCTCTGCAGCACTTCACAGATGTAGCCTCTGTGGGAGAGTGGCTAGACGGAAGCCACTCCTGAGAAAAGTCCACATAGTAGCATGCCTGGAGTTTGCAAGAAGGCACGTGGCAGACTCCGAGACCATGTGACAAAAGATTCTCAGGTCTGATGAAACAAAAATTGAACTCTTCGGCCTGAATGCAAAGCGCTATGCCTGGCACAAACCGAACACAGCTCATCACCCGTGTAACACCATCCCTACCATGAAGCATGGTGGTGGCAGCATCATGTTATGGGGATGCTTTTCAGCTGCAGGGACTGGGGCACTTGTCAGGATAGAGGGAACAATGAATGGAGCCAAATACAGGCACATCCTTGAGGAGAACCTGCATCAGTCTGCAATAGACCTTGGACTGGGGCGAAGATTTACGTTCCAACAGGACAACGATCCCAAGCATACAGCCAAAGCAACACTGGAGTGGCTTCAGAACAAGAAGGTGAATGTCCTTGAGTGGCCCAGCCAAAGCCCAGACTTGAATCCCATTGAGAATATGTGGAAAGACTTGAAGATTGCGGTTCACAGATGCTCCCCATCCAACTTGACAGAGCTTGAGCAAATCTGCAAGGAAGAATGGGCGAAAATCCCCAAATCCAGATGTGCAAAGCTGATACAGACATACCCAAGAAGACTCAAAGCTGTAATTGCTGCCAAAGGTGCTTCTACAAAGTATTGACTGGGGAGGTGAATCACGAAGTAAACAAGATATTTCAGTTTTAATGTTTCATAAATTTTCGTTACACAATAAAAATATTTTTGCCCCTTCAAATTGTTGAGTATGCTGTGTGAATCAAGGGGGAAAACAAATCATTTCAATGCATTAAAAATTCTGGTAGTAGCACAACAAAATGTGACAAGATCCAAGGGGGACGAATACTTTCTGAAGGCACTCTAGATGATCATTATCATCTCTGGGTGTGCTAAACCTAGGCTGAATCATTATCTAGTCTGCTCATGAACAGTCACTTAAGTAGTAAATGGATGTGTGAAAGATGCCCCATGAAGGAGACAGCACATATTCCTTCATAGTTGGATGAGTCACTGAATGGATTTTATAACATTACACTAATTGTTTGAGCAAGCTCTCTTTTAAAAACCTATGTTATACTACTTTTAATCATGAGTTATCTAAAAACTAGTTTGAGCCCAGTTTCATCATGTTAACTGTAGATTTTACATGGATTTTTACTGTTTTCAGTGAAGCTCTCTTATAAGAACATCCCAGTTATAAGAACATTTTTGCTTGGCATTTAGGGTGTGCTTATAACAGGGCTCCACTGTATTACACAACTGTTTTTTTAGAGCTTGACTAGTTCTATTCTCATTTTGGCATTAAAACTGCAAAATTCTTTAATGATTTGTTTGGTGAACGTAACGACTGCTGGTCTGTCCATATTTATGAATTTTTGAAGTTTGCACAGGTAATTTAAACATGGTAGATAAACTGCTGATGCGGCCTCTCATAATGTAGAAATGTGAAAGCTGACTGCAGTAATATTGAGAGATCTTGGCCCTTAAGCATACTAAGTGTCCACAAGATGGCAGTCAAGTTAAAATGGATAGTAAACGTGAAAAATACAACTCCACGTGAATAAGCCTGCAATGGAAATGAAGTTTGGGGTGTTTTCATGCAGAGCAGGAAAATCATTCTGAGGTTACATAGCAGATAGCTTCATTTTTATAAGTGCACTTTTACCAACTTATAAGGCCACACACTTTATTGTATTATTGTTGAAAGTGTGGTTGCAATAAAAGTTATAAAAAGCGCACTGACAATGAGCATTATAAAAATGAAACTGCCTTCTATGTACGGTATGTATCACAGTAGTGCTTTTCATAATTTTTTTTTACTGTACTTTTGTACATCCCAGCCTGATGGTCATCAGCCTTTCTCTCCCTCCCAGCCCTGTCTCCCGCTGTCCCCAGGACTTACCTCCGACACATTAGTACCCCACAGATTACCCCCCAAGAGGAGCCTTCTGGGTTTCCCAAGACCAGTCAGAGTTACAGCTGGATTGTGGTCGGGAGCCCGGTGAGCAGTGTGGAGCCTGGGGTGGGACGAAGGCTTCACTCTGCTGCAGGTCCGGGAGGTATTGATGGCTTTGATCCCCTCTCATGGGTGCTTTGTGGGCCAGGACCCAGTGGACATCTGCACGCAAGCAGACATCCGGGCCAGGAAGCGGCCACCCTCCCTTCACAGCTTCGCTGCACTGCCTCATATCCCTTTCTTCGCAGCTCCGCTGCACTGCCTCCTGTGGTCACCCAGGTGGCAGAAGTGTAGTACAGCAGTCATCCCATCCACCCTAGAAGAGGAGAGCATCCTATGGGACACTGTACCCCTCACCCCCCAGCCAGCCCCTGACAACCCGGGCTCATCCCTGAACCCAGGTCACTGAGTGGTAGCTCTACCGCTATGTCGACAAGCCGGCTGTGCTTTTCAGAATCTCCACCTCTCTTGCGTGAGGCAAAGCACCCCAAACTTGATTTCCGTGTTTGATCTGGTAAATGGATACCATTATGAAGTAACTGGGCTGGCATTATAGCCTAGAGGATAGAGTAATGAGCTGTGAATGAGCTTGGTACATCCAATAAACCTGGGTTTGATTCCCACAACCTTCACTTGCATACTGTATGACTGAGCAAGTCACTTTATCTCCTCAGTGCTCCCAAGTCGCCCCTGAAAACAGGCACTTGTGCACGGTGGGCCTTTACTGGTTACCAAGGAATAAAAAAATAATTTTAAAAAATTGTGTATCTGCCATTCTCAGATATTGTACTTTTGCTCTGAACTTTTGGGGCCACCATCTCGACTTTCCATGAACCTCTAGATGACAGGTTACTGTACCAACATCACCTAGCTAAGATGTTTTTGAAAGGAATGTTACGTATTGAACCACCTATTTGAAGACCCACTCCTCCGTGGGATCTCAATTTTATGATTGAAAAATTGACCCTTGAACCTTTTGAGCCAGCAGCCACTTGTGACCTTCATTTTCTTTCATGGAAAACCCTATTTCTGGTGGCTGTCACTTCCGCTTGACGTATTTCTGAGCTTCACGTGCTCATGTGTAAGGAACCTTACTTGATTTTCCACAAAGACAGGGTGGTCCTTCCGTACCAACCCTTCCTTCCTTCGTAAAGTAGTCTCCGAACATACTTTAAATCAGTCCTTGGAGCTTCAAACAACATGAAGTCTTGCTGTATTCTGACAGTAGCAGTGAGTCCCAACCTTCGAACTGCCTCGGCGATGAAAGAGTTAACTTTCCATGCCAGGCATGGAACGCTGAGCTCGAGCTCGGTTGAGACTCTGTCTGTTGCTGTTTAAACTCAAACCGTCAGATTCTTTACTCCGCCTCACTGAACAGTCGCTCCGGAGATTTCTCCTTCCACTCGGTTCAGTTTGTCGGTTAAAGTACCGCTTTTCTCGGTTTTCGACCGAATTTAAACCGTAACCTGTCAGTTCAGTCTCTGTCTGTGGTATTTGTGAGTACTAGATAGGTTATATTTTATTCTATTCTGTGTGGAACTTGTAAACGGTTCATCGGTTCGGTTTGAACCGATCAAGTTGTTACAAAATCTTAATTTGTACTTTTAGAGTGTGGTTACCGGTTCTTATCGGTTCCAAAAAAACGATTTATTACGCTTTTTTCCATTTATCATGTGACACGGTCAGGAACCGAGCAGAGGGCTCGCCTGGCGGATTGCCATTAAAAGGGTAAGTTTGCTTTAGACTGGCACAATGTCTGAGAAACCCAAAGAAAAACCGGACCACTGGGTTTCAACACTGTAGTGTGTGTGGGGAAGTCTTGCTAAGGCTGACCCCACACCACCTGTGTTTATTGTCTGGGGTTTGACCACCTCAGTGCAGACTGCCAGATTGTAAAAATTTCCTGCAGCTACCCTGGAAAAGAGAGTTGGTAGGCTCAGGGAAAGGGAGGCCAAAAAGTCCGCTGATCCGGATGGCCAGCCCGGTTCGGCTCAAACCGAACCAGAAGGAGTGCCCTCTGACCAGGGCGAGACTTCTTAGGGCAAAAGGAGAGCCGATTCTGAGGAGTCGGTTCCGGCTAAGAGAACTAGAAAAGAAAAATCAGCTGGTGTGGAGCCAAAACTTTCCTCTCCAACCACTGAAGAAATAGCCAAAGCAATCAAAATTGTGCAGTCGCTTTCCCGTTCCGACCGAACCGGCACCATCAAGCAGGCGCTCGGTTCGGCCGGTTCCACCGGTTCAAGAGTATGATTTAGAGGAATTTTATGAACCGGAGGAGGAAGAGGAGTATGAGGAAAGTGAGTGTGGTTTTGAAAGTCTGGATGTGCCTATTGACCCGGACATCTCCCCAGACAGACCTTCAGGAGTGTCTCCTCCTAGGCTTTCTGAGTCCCCCTCCCATTTCATGTTTTATAAAAAAGTGGCTGAAACCCTCCAGCTTCCTATGGAAGAAGCTGTGGATGACCAGGAGGAGCCTGACTATGTAGAAATGATGGATATCCCAGAGTCTAGGAGGCTGTCTATTCCCTTACACAAATCTTTTGGGAAACCGACATTTAAGATTTTAAAGACTCCTAACACTATACCTCCTGTGGATAAAAGAATGGACAAGAGGTATACATTGTCAGGCTCAGATACGGAGTTCCTTACACAACAATGTAGCCATGTTGGGGTAGTGCAGGCTGCAGCCTGTGATAAGGCAAATATTCCCTTGGCTTCACACACCCCTGACAAGGACTCCAGGAGGATTGATGCCATGGCAAAGAAACAGTACATGGCAGCATCCTTGGGACTCAGACAGGCCAATTATATGGCCTATACTGCTAGGTATCAGAAATCCAGATGGGACACTGTTATGGCTTTAGCAAAACAGGTCCCCGGCCAGCTTGCCAAGGAGCTGGAGCAGGTGGCTGCTGATGGTATTGAGGCATCCAAGGTGCAATTCCATGCTGCAGTGGACTCCAATGATATGTTATCTAGAGTCATGGCTACATCTGTGGCACTAAGAATGGCTTGGCTCAGATGTACTTGCCTGTCTGCAGGATACCCAGACTAAGGCCATGGATTTTCCTGTTGTGGGTAATTCTCTGTTTGGGGAGCAGACAGAGAATTACATGAAGAAAATGGACGAATATAGGACCACCTATAGGAGTGCACAGGCCAAGGAAAGGCAGGCCACTCCTCAAAGGCAGTATCCCAGGGGCAGGGGCAGGCCTTTCCATAGGCCTTTCTACCAAGCCCAGGCCTCCTCTTCTGCTTATGCCCAGAGGGGCTTCTTTAGAGGGCGAGGCAGACGGGGTACAAGCAGGCCTGCTTCCACCCCTCAGCCCAAAGTTCCTGCCAAACAGGCACCCTGATGGGGTTGCCAGGGCCGATTCTCAACTACCTTTAGGGGGCAGGCTGGCTTAGTTTGTCCAGGACTGGGAGTCTCTGACATCAGACAAATGGGTCCTGGAAGTAGTAAGCCAGGGACTGTTCTCAGCTTCAAAAAGTTTCCAAAGATGAGAACCAGATCCTTTCCACCTTCAAATCCCTCAGAGACACCTGCCCTAGAGGCAGAGGCCTCTTCCCTCCTAGCTCTCAGAGCTGTGGAAAGGGTTCCACCCCTACACCAGGGCAAAGGGTTGTAATCCAGGTACTACCTTACCCCAAAAAAGACAGGAGAATGGCAGCCCATCCTGGATCTCAGATACTTAAACAAGCACCTTTTAAAACCAACATTCAAAATGGTGACTCTAGGAATTATTCTACCCCTCTAAGGCCAGGGGACTGGCTAGTGTCCCTGGACCTCAAGGATGCCTACTTCCATATTCTCATCAGAAGCTCCCATCGAAAGTACCTCAGGTTCGAGCTGCCCTCAGGCCATTACCAGTTCAGAGCAATGCCCTTTGGTCTGACCTCTGCTCCAAGGGTATTCACAAAATGCCTCGCAGTGGTAGTTGCTTCTCTAAGAAGGCAAGGGATTGCCATCTTCCCTTACCTGGACGACTGGCTCATAGTAGGCCAGTCCCCAGACCAAGTCAAGTTACACTTACAGATAACTCAGCAACTGCTCACCTCCTTGGGTTTCCTTCGGAATCTTTCAAAGTCAGTTCTAGAGCCTGTCCAGCTCCTCACCTTCATAGGCGCAGAGCTAGACACAGAAAAGGCCAGAGCTTTCCTTCCCCTGGACAGAGCAACGACCCTTGTCTCTCTGCCCTCCTCATTCACCCTGCAGGTGTCTCGACCAGCAAGGCATTTTCTACAGCTCCTGGGGCACATGGCTGCTTCCACAGCAGTAGTGCAGGGAGCAAGATTTCAGATGAGGGACATTCAGTTCCATTTGAGAGCCTTCTGGTCTCAAAGGAAGGACCCTCTGACCAAATTGATCCCAGTAACTTGAACCCTGATCCAGGCCCTACAGTGGTGGCAGGATCAGAACAATCTGAGACAAGGGGTTCCGTTTGTCACTCAGTCTCATTCTTTAATCCTTACTACAGATGCCTCCCTCTTGGGGTGGGGGGGCTCACATGGGCGACCTGACCACCCAGGGGTTGTGGTCCCCTCAGGAATCTCTGCTTCACATCAATCAGTTGGAACTCAGAGCAGTATTTCTAGCACTTCAAGCTTTTTCCAAATCTGTTCTGAACAAAGTTATCCAGGTCAGAACAGACAACACCACCACAATGTGGTACATCAACAAGCAAGGAGTCACTCAGCCTACGGCCCTGTGCACAGAAGCAATGAAGTTGTGGTCTCTGGCTTACTGCCTGAACACCTCCCTCATGGCAGTTCGCCTCCCAGGCAAGGACAATGTCCTGGCAGATGCTCTCATCAGAATATCCCAGGGCCATCACGAATGGTCACTGGATCCCCTGGTCTTGGAGGTGATATTTTCCAGATGGGGCACCCCGCAGATAGATCTTTTTGCAGCCCCAGACAATCACCGACTTCCCCTTTTTTGCTGCAGGCCCCCAGTGTTGGGCTCAGTCCCCCTGGATGCCTTAGTTCTCAGTTGGGAAGGGAAGTTCCTGTATGCTTCCCCCCTTCCCTCTCCATTCAGGGACCCTGCCCCTGCTTGGGACCTTAATGTTTGCATTGCTCAGCTTATGCAACCCCCTTTTGAGCCTTTGTCTTCAGCAGAGCTTAAGTACTTGACTTGGAAAACTGTGTTTCTGGTAGCTATCACTTCTGCCAGACGCATAAGTGAATTGCAAGCTTTGTCAGTGGAGCCTGATTTTATCTTCTTTCATAGAGATAAGGTGGTCCTCAGGACTAACAGGAAGTTCTTGCCTAAGGTGGTTTCAGATTTCCACCTTAATCAATCTGTGTCTCTTCCTGTGTACTTCACTGACCATTCCTCCTCTGGCGAGAGGAGGCTGTACAGTTTAGATGTGAAAAGAGCCCTAAGCTACTACATAGAGCGTACCAAGGGTCACAGGTTTGACTCCCTCCAACTGTTCCTCACTTATGGTGAGGTTGGTAATGGGAAACCTGCCACTAAAAGATCCATTGCCAGGTGGATTGTCTCTTGTATCCAATTTTGTTATGAAAAACTGGGTAAGGTTCCACCCTCAGGCCTGAGGGCTCACTCTAGCAGAGGTACAGCTGCTTCCCTGGCTGCTGCCAGGGACATCCCTATTCTAGAGAGATGTCAAGCAGCTACCTGGAAAACAGTTCACACTTTTACCAAGCATTACTCCCTGGATATCCAGGCTAGGAATGATGCTCGGTTTGGCACAGCTGTGCTTCAGAGCCTATTCCCTAAGTAGGTTCTGTCCCTCCTCCGTGGAGGTACTGCTTTGTAGTCTGCTACTGTCAGAATACAGCAAGACTTCATGTTTGAAGAAAAAATTACTCACCTTAGTAATGTTGTTTCTTCTAATGGAGTCTTACTGTATCTGACCTCCCCGCCTGCCCCTCTCAGAACCTTTGTTTTTGGGATGTGGGTGGGCAGTGCAATGTTGGCACTCGATAGGTGCCCACCTTGTTGTTTTCACCCCCTTTTTCTTGGGGTGAGTGGGTGTTGTTTTTCTTTTTTTTTTTGGGTCTCCTGACTTGAGTCTTTGTTTTGGGACCAAAAAAATATGTTTTATGTTTAGTAGCCAGTTGGCTAGTGTAGGTTTACAGCTTCCACACAGGACCTTAGTGAGTTTAGCTCGTAAAGATCTGACGGTTTGAGTTCAAACAGCAACAGACAGAGTCTCAACCGAGCTCGAGCTCAGTGTTCCATGGAGAGTTAACTCTTTCATTTCCGGGGCAGTTCGAAGGTTGGGACTCACTGCTACTGTCAGAATACAGCAAGACTCCATTAGAAGAAACAACATTACTAAGGTGGGTAATTTTTTCTTCCGGTCTACTATCTTGACTACTCCAATCAGGGTGAACATCTCCCAGATATTTTAGATATCCATTGTATGCTACACTACTATACTAATTGGACACAGTTGATTAGAAAGACGTCTCAACTGTACGTCTCTTTTACCCCAGGTCACGACTGCCTCCTGGTTGCTAAACATACTATTTCATCCTGGTTGGCAAATTGTGTTACATTTTGTTACAAACAATACAATCAGCCTTTTCCTGGACCTGTCCAAGCCCACTCCACTAGAGCTGTGGCCACTACTGCGGCTTGCTTTGAAGGAGCCTCCATTTCAGATATCTACAGTGCTGCTACCTGGTCCATGAATCATACATTCACAAGGCAGTACAATCTGGATATTGCCTCACGGCATAGTGCGGCCTTCGGCTGTGTAGTCCTACAAGGTCTTCTATCACAACTGTCCTCCCAGGTGGACATTACTGCTTGGGATTCATCCCAAAAGTATTACCTACTGCAAGAGACCACTCCATGGAAGATACAGTTACGTAAAAACTTACCGTAACAGTAAATCTTTGAGGAGTGTCTCTTGTAGTAGGTTTGTTCCCCCCCGTCCCCCTCCTTCTCTAAGAGAGCAAATTCTGGTTCAGTGACTATCGGTTGGGACTCCTTTGGTTCCCAGCTTCCCCTTGGTCCTCGTTTTGCGAGCTGAATCCAGCGGGGGAACTGAGGGACTGCCCACACGTGTATAAGAAATGTGAAGCTCATGTTGTATGGGTGGTCCCTGGAAAAGATTGCTAGAAGAGCTGCCGTGCGCTACAGCGACCTCTGCTGGATACCCAAAAGTATTACCTACTGTAAGAGATGCTCCTCGAAGATCTACTATTACAGTAAGTTTTTACGTAACTGTACTTTCTAGGAGTGGTATACGTTCATCCACACGGACCCACCCGACCTCTCCTGGCTTCGGCACATAACACTGCTTCCAGCGGGCAAGATCTGGCATCATAGGGTGAAGCTGAGGTTATACCACCGGGTGGGTGGGTGGGAGGAGCCAGCTTGAAGACTTTCTGGCAACATTTAAAGGGGAAAGGACATTGCCAAAACGTGTGGATGAACAACATATACCACTCCTAGAACTACTGTTACATGCAGATGAGTAACCTGTGTTTCCTAAACATCCTCCTTCCCAGGTGGTTACCCATGCGGTCCAGCAGATCTCTCTATAGAGGCCCTGATGTCTATACCCAGGGCTCTAGACCACTTGCTCTACCCCACCCTGCTCCTTCAATAATTCCCTTGACCTCCCAAAAGCAACCCCTCCATGCTTCAATGACATTGTCTGTCGACGTGCCCCCCGTCGTTCAAACGGTGTTACAGGTTATGCAGGGTAACCAACCAGCACCTGCCAGAAAAAGGTCTCTGGCATCTCACTCTCTCACCCCCCCTCCTAAGTGTTTTCATGAGGACAGGGACCCTTCTCCGAGAACGTCCCCCCAGTCCTTGGAGGAGGATTACTATCCTGATTATGAGGAAGAGCTACAAGATTAGTTTGATCCAGAGTATGGTTCTCGTCCTCCTTCAGCGGCCTCAATCATGTCCTCTCTGGATGAGGATGCTGCCCGACAAACAGCAGCTTCTCTTCCGGATGACTCTTAATCCCATCTCCCTTCAGATTCTCTACAGCAGTCCTTCAGTGAGGCAGATGCTTGGTTTAAGGAGCACAGACTTATCATTAATCTTAAAAAAACCAAAGCTATGCTTTTTGCCCACCCCCAAAACAAAGCTAGCAACCACCCACTCCATATTCTTCCTAGTACCAAACAACCTCTGGAACAAGTCTGCTCCTACAAATACCTCGGGATTACCTTCGACTCAGCCCTCACATTCCACAACCACATTGATGCCCTTGCATCCACCACCAACATACGGCTTGGCATCCTCTTCCGCCATCAAAACTGCCTCCCCCCCCAAATGCTGTCCGGCTCGCAATTACATCCTCAGTACTGTCCCTTGTAGACTATGGCTTACCAGTCTATGGTGCTGCCGACACGACTGCCCTCAAAAAAATTCACATAACTCTAAATAAGGCTTGCAGACTGATTACTGGTGCCCCCAGGCTCACACACACCTGTCAACTGTATAACGATGCTAAACTCCTGACCCTAGATGAATGACTTCGCTATCATACCTGCCTCCTCGCTAAAAAAACCCTACTCGGGCTCTCCCCACCAGGGGTGACTGCATCCATCCACCGGGTCCCACCTACAATTGCTACACGGTCCTCCAACAAGACCGTCTTACTGGTCCCCAGATCAAGAACCACTCATGGTCAGAGGTCCTTCTGCTACAGAGCCCCATTCTGGTTTAACTCTCTCCCTGCCACCATCTCCAATGCCACCACAATCTCCAAATTCAAAACCACCCTTCGAAGCCAACTCCTCAACAATCGTAGCTGCTCCTGTCTCTGAATGAGGCCCTACCTCGACCTCTCCACTAGTGACAATGCCCGCCAGGCTGCTCCCCACCTAGCCCACCCATCCGCCCTTTCCCAGCACACCATACCTAAGTATACCTGGCCTGAGCCTGCTGTCTTATGGTAAGGCCTGTTGATTGCTCAATATATGAAACCAATTGTGTAAGACCTGTTTCAATTACCTGTACCCTGTAACTCAAATGTATGTTGTTTGACCACAGTGTGACGTGGCGCCTTTAACAAACGCCTACTTGTAGAAAACCTGTACTATGTAAGCTAAAATGCTATGTATGTCCTCAATGTGATGAGGTACCTTTGGAAACGAGCCCCTGGCTCAAAGGTTGAAAACTGATTCTCACAAATAAAATAAATAAAAATAAAATTCCATGACATTATGGCCCAGATTCAAAAGGCCATGGGATTTGCGACTACCAAACAGGATAAGCAAAGAAGGGACATGGCAGACCACCTGGAGCTCCCAGAGGAGCCAGTGGTTGTTGTCCCACCCTTCATCCAGAGGTACTGTAATGTTGTTCTGGCAGCCTGGCATCAACCCTCTGCCATACCGGTGATACCTAGGAAGGCTGACCGATTGTACCAATTCCCGGTTGACCACCCTTTCTTTTCGGTGGCGCTTGAGGTGGATTCGGTGATCATTAATGCCTCTCGTGATTGGACCAGGCATCCCAGACATATGAGCTCCTTACTTCCTGATAAAGAATCCAGACGCTTGGACTACATAGGGAAAAAGTCTACCAAGCAGGTACCATGAAAGTACAGTTACGCAAGAACTTACCGTAACAGTAGATCTTTGAGAAGAACTCTTCAGCAGGTAATAACCATTAGGACTATGCCGCCAGGCACTGGGACCCCACGGAAAAATTCTAGCCAGCAGTCCAAGACGGGACCACCCCCAACGTCGGCTCCACCCCTAACATCATCCTCAGTATAAAGGAGGCGGTCCCCCGGCACCACCTCAGTTCGTCCCCCAGAGGCCCGGCTAGCATGAAGGATAGGACAAACCAAGGAGGCTTTGTCATCCCGACAGGGATATACATGAAGAAGTACTGGGGAAGAAGGGAGGGAAAGCATACCTGCTGCAAGAGCTCTTCTCGAAGATCTACTGTTATGGTGAGTTCTTACATAACTGTACTATCTCACTTCAAGATAGAGCTCTTGCAGCAGGTAATAACTGTTGGGACTGAGTTCCAGGCAGTACCAGGATAATACCAGGTTAAACGGGCAGTGAATATAAAAATGCCCTGGGCCTCTATGAGAGCAATCCTTGGAGGACTGCCAGGCTGAAGCCTGCCCTCCTTCTGGAAGCAGTGTCCAAACTGTAATGCCGAACAAAGGTGTGTACCGAACTCCAGGTGGCTGCAGTACGGAAATCTGCTGCTGACACATTTTTTAGAGATGCAAAAGAGGTCGCTATCCCTCTGGTCAAATGTCCTTTGACTGGCCCCGGGAGGGACTTGCCATACTTTTCATGGCAGAACACACTGCAGTTGATTAGCCACTTGGACATGGTCTGTTTAGTAACTGGTGCCCCTAACATCCGTTGGGCAAAAGATGCAAACAATTGATCTGACTTCCTTACGAACCTTGTATGGTCAACATAATATCCAAGGATTATATGTACAGCCAGAGAATGTAACAGTGCCTCCCCTTTGTTAGCGTATTCAGGGTAGTAAACCGACAGGTTAATGTCTTGATTCAGAGTAAACTCTGACACCACCTTTGGGAGAAACTTAGGGTTTTTGCGAAGGGTCACCTTGTCTGTGTGAAAAAACAAATATGGCTCCTTACACATGAGAGCTTGTAGCTCAGATATCCTTCGGGCCGAGGTAATAGCAACTAAAAATAAAGCTTTCCTAGAGAGAAAGCGAAACCCGCAACTTGTGACTGGCTTAAAGGGAAGGGGCAAAGTTAACTTGTTGAGCATAAACAGCAGATCACATGGGGGAACAGGGTTCCAAATGGGAGGCTTGATGTGCAGGATACCTCGCAAGAAAGAACATGACAGATCCAGCTGTACCAAGGTCTTGTCATCCACCACTACATGATAGGCTAAGATAGCCGAGAGATGTACCTTTATGGATGAGTAGCTGAGACTGGAATCAGACAGGGATAAGAGATACTCCAGGACCCAGTTCACTTCGCATGAGAACGGGTCTAGGCCATTGGCAGCAGCCCATAAGCTGAATCGCTTCCATTTCATGGCATATGTGGCCCTAGTGGATGGTTTTCTTGCGTCCACTATCACCTCAGTCACCCTCTTGGTCACCCCATACCTGCTCTTGTCTAAGTCTGCAGGAGCCATGCATGGAGATGCAGAGACTTGAGGCTGAGGTAAATCAGAGAGCCCTGCTCGTGGGATAATAACCGAGAGGACAGAGAAAGTGGAACTGGGGGTTCTATCATCAGCTGCCGCAGAAGCGGGAATCAAATGTCTGGCCCAGAATAGTACTGCTAGAATCATGGCTGCTGGTTCTGACTGTAGCTTGAGAAGGACTCGCTGCAGAAGGGGAAGGACAGGAAGGCATAGAGAAACCTTCCGGTCCAAGATAGGGACAACGCATCTCGCCAAAAAACACCATGCCATTGCTCTAGTTAGCAGAAATTGGGCAGTTTTGGCATTGAGTGGGGACGCAAAGAGGTCTAACTCTGGAGGCCCCCCATCTTTCGAATAGGTCAGCTACTACCTCTTGAAGTAGTTCCCATTCGTGAGCTTGGAATTGCGAGCGACTGAGGCAGTCTGCTAAGGTGTTTTGAAGATCTGGGACATGTGCTGCAGACAGTTCCAGACTGTGATCTACTGCCCAGTACCAGACCCTCATGGCTTCTCTGCATAGGGGTTATGAATGTGTGCCTCTCTTCTTGAGATAGAAAACCACGGGCATGTTGTCTGTACTAGAACTGGGCCTGGACGGAGGTTGTTCTGGAATGCCTGTAAGGCATACAATACAGCCCTCATCTCCAGAACGTTTATATGCAAAGAGCATTCTGTCTGAGTCCAAGACCCCCTGGTCTGATTGTTCCTGAAATGGGCACCCCATCCCGTGACAGACGCATCCGTGGTGATAACTTGTTGAGGGGAGGGGTTCTTGAAGGGAGTTCCTGTCACCAAGCAGGAGGGATTCAGCCACCATAGCAGGGTTTGGTGTACTGCCTTGGAGATTCTGACTTTCTGGTTGAGATTGTCGCTTCTCTGGTCCCACTGCACCCTGAGGTTCCATTGCAGAATTTTCATGTGCAGGCGAGCGGGAGGCACGGTCACTATGGCAGTGGCCATATGACCCATGAGTTGTAGTGCCATTTTGGCCGGAGTCAGCCAGTGCCTGAAGGCAGTTTGTCCTGTCTGAAGGGAGCAAGGCTCTCCCCTGAACCGTATCCAAGATGGCTCCTATGAATTGGAGCCTCTGGGATGGCCAAGAGGCTGACTTTGGAAGATTTAGAGTTATCTCAAGGTCCTGGAACATCTTGAAGGTGCACTCCAGGGTGAGACATAGCTGTTTTCTGGATGGGGCAGCTAACAGCTAGTCGTCAAGGTAGGGATATATGTAATGACCCTGCCTCCTGAGAGCTGCAGCTACTACTGCCAGGCACTTGGTGAATACCCTGGGTGCTAAAGATAGGCGAAAAGGCAGGGCCCTGAACTGGTAGTGCGCTCCTTCAGATGTGAACTGGAGACCCTTCCTGTGGGCCGGCAGGATCTTTATGTCCATATACACATCCTGCATGTCCAGGGAGCAGAGCCAGTCTCCTTGGCGCAGCATGGGTGGCATCCCCTGGAGTGTCACCATCCTGAACCTTCTGTACTATATAAAGATGTTCAGTTGACTGAGGTCCAAGATGGGACGAAGGTCCCCTGTCTTCTTCGGAACTAAGAAGAAGTAAAAGTAGTAGCCCTTGCCCCTCTGGGATACCGGTACTACTTGAATTGCTCACTTTAATAAGAGGGCCTGTATCTCCACCCGAATGAGGCTTGCATGGGATAGATAGTTGGATACATGGGCTGGTGGGTTGTTCGGGGGTAGTTGGGGAAAACTCCAGGGGGTAGCCCCTGTCTGAGCTGCAGCACCCATTGATCTGTTGTGATGTTCTCCCAACCTGCGTGGTAAAGGTAGACTTGCCCCCCAACTGCCTCCCCTATCGACTGTGCTGGAGGGGGGCGCACAAGAAGTCAGGCAGAAGCTGAGGGGTTGGGGAGAGGAGCTCTGGACTGCTTAGCTGTTCGTGGTCCCCTAGTTCTTGATTCCTGAGAGGGTGCTTTTCTCTTGAACCCTCCTCGTTGTTGCTGTCCTTGGTGCCTCTGAAAGGGCTGGCGCCTAGGGGTATACATAAAAGCATAGAAACATAGAAGTTGACGGCAGATAAGGACCGCAAGGCCCATCCAGTCTGCCTATTTTTTTCTACCTTATGAATGTGCCATAGGCCTGTTCTCTTGTCAATGGCCTATCTATTCATACTCGTCTTTATTGCTCCCTTATGCCTATCCCATGCCTGTTTGAAGCCCTGCACTGTATTCATATCCACCACTCCCTGAGGTAGGCCGTTCCATGCATCCACCACCCTTTCTGTGGAAAATAACTTCCTCACATTCCCCCTTAATCGGCCTCCCTCTAATCTCATGATGTGTCCTCTTGTCCTGCTATTTTTCTTATACTGAAACATGTTAGACTCTTTCACCTTGTTAATGCCCTTAAGATGTTTGAATGTTTTGATCATATCACCTCTCTTCCCTCCTTTGCTCTAGGGTATACATATTGAGCTCCATTAATCTGTCCGCATATGTTTTCTGATGCAGTCCCTGCACCATTTTGGTTGCCCTTCTCTGGACTGCCTCCATTTTGTTAATGTCCTTGTGCAGGTGCGCCTTCCAGTACTGCATGCAGTACAGATGAGGCCTAACCAGTGTTTTGTAAAGAGGGATTATTACCTCCCTTTTCTGACTTGTGATACCCCTACTAATACACCCCAATATCCCTCTATTACCTACTGCTTTAGTGGTCTGCTTGGATGATTTCAGGTCATCTATGATGATGATGCCTAAGTCTCTTTCTTCCCTTGTGATTGCCAGCAACTCCCCTCCTAACCTATAGGTGGCTTCAGGGTTCCTCTTCCCTATGTGCATGATCTTGCACTTCTTTGCGTTAAAACCCATTTGCCAGTCTTCCAAATATTTTGCCAGTTTATCCAGATCTCTTCCCATTCTGCTCACCCCATCTACTCTGTTGCAGATCTTGTTGTCATCTGCAAACCGACCAACCTTACCCTTCAGTCCATCTACAATGTCACTGATGAAGATATTGAAGAGGACAGGCCCCAGGACTGATCCTTGAGGTACCCCACTTGTGACTTGAATCTCTTCTGACTCTATACTGTTTACCACCACTCTGTTTTCTTCCCGCCAACCAGTTTGCCACCCAGTTGACCAACTTCTGACCCAGCCCCAGCCTACCCAGCTTATTAATCAGTCTTCTATGTGGAACAGTATCGAAGGCTTTGCTGTGAAGTCAAGGTAGGCGACATCAACTGCTCCCCCTTGGTCCACCACTCTGGTTACCCAGTCAAAGAAATCTATGAGATTAGTTTGACAGGACCTTCCTGTTGTAAACCCTTGCTGTCTTGGATCCTGTGCTCCTATGGATTCCAGGTGTTGCACTATCCTTTCCTTAAGGACTGCCTCCATAATCTTGCCCACTGCTGAGGTAAGATTGACTGGTCTGTAGTTCTTGTAGGACCCTTTCTTTTGTGAAGGGACTAGTGCACACCTCTCTCCCCCACTGTGTCCATGGTGCTGAGCTGTGGGCCCTGTCCTACCTTTTCCTCAGTAAATACTGAGCAGAAGTATCTATTTAGAACAGATGCTTTTCCTTGGCCCTCCTCCTCACGCGTCTTCTTATCCCCTTTGATCTTAGCAATACCCCCTCTGGACTTTCTCCTTTCACTAATGTATCTATAGAAAGTCTTGTCACCTTTTACTGTCCATGCTAGTGTTTCCTCGGTTTGTGCCTTTGCATGCCTTACTGCCTTCCCTACGTACCTTAGTGAAGTTTGGTATGCCTCCCTGTCTTCATCCCGTTGCGTTTCCTTATACGGTTCTGACTTGTACATCTTGCGTACTGCAGAGACAGCCTTCCCCGAATCCTGTAGGCCAGTGATGACTTTCTCAGCCTCTTGGCCAAAGAGCACAGGGCCCTGGAGCAGCATCCAAGATAGTGTCCTGCAGGTCCTGTCGGAACCCAGACGGTCGAAGCCACGAGTGCTGTCTGAGGCAGACTCCTGAGGCTAAGGCTGCGGCTCTGGCTGCTGTATCTGCTGCATCATGTGACCATCTGAGGACGCTTGCCCATATCTGCCCTGAATTGCTAGACTGCCAGAAACTCACACTTAATGTCAGAATCTGGCTGTGTCTTAGCTAGGTCCATAGCCTTCTGCCACAAGCACTTCTGGTACATGATGATATGTGCTAAGAAATTTAGAGACCTGATAGTACAGATGGAGGAGGTATACACCTTTCTCCCAAACTAGTCAGTCTTTTTTTGATTCATTATCTGGTGTCTGGGAGCTGGTATGCTTAGGCTGTTGTGACCTGCCATGCACTGCTGTAAGGACTATGGAGTCCATTTTGGGTTGTTCACCAAGGTGGGGCTAATTTCTGGGAGTTCTGTATAGGCGATCTGCCTTTTTGGGCACCGCAGAAGTAGTGGAAGGATGCTTCTATGCCATCTTTGTTATGTCCTGAAAGGGCTCCACCATCGGGGAAATGACTTGTGGTTTTGGGTCAGTGGCTCCCAAGCATCTCCTTTCCAGATCTAATTCCTCTGTTTCCCACTGATTAAGGAATTGGATATGCCTTATAACCTCAAGGAAGGTGGGATCATCAGGTGGAGACCTGGGTGAATCCTTCCTCGGTTCCAGTGAAGGCAGAGGGAGGTCATCCTCAGAAGAGTTGTAAGGTGAGGAGGAACCTCTGTAGTCACCTGACAGCTTGGAGTGATGGTCGATGGACCTACTCAGACGGGAGCAACGTCCGCTTGACTGGCTCCACCCTCAGGAGCGACAGTCGCTAGACCTATTCCGCTTGCGGGAGGAAGACCTTGAGAACGGGTGACATCCAGTCTCCAGCATCTGTCAGAGCCCTGATCCGAACCACCTGGAGTCGGGCAGTCTGGCAGCGGGGGTGGCGACAGAAACCCGTGGGGAGGCGTAGGCTGGCTGCGAAATGGTCGTCATCGCCCCTGTGAGTTCTGGTTTGGGCAGTAGGTCACCCTTGATGGTGTTCCATCAACTGAAAAAGGTGCTCCTACTTCCGTCAGGGCTATCATCGAGCCTGACAGTAGATCTGACATCTGGTTAGTTGATCTTGAAAGGGTTGGTGCCAGGCCTGGCATCTGCAGGCTTGTAACGCCTGACCATAAACAGGCAAGTCACCTATTGTCTGGTCCTTCATCTGAGTGTCAAGCCCTGTGGTCGTAGGCTTAGTGGGGCCGGACATCAGATCAGTGGTTGTCCGGTCCTCTGGCATAGTCCCATGCTGCTCTAGCGGGGCTGACAGCAGCTTGGGGACTGACATCTGGTCTGACTCCAGAGTGACGAAGACAGATGACGCCAGAGGCTGTCATTGGTCTGTCGGAACTGCTGATGACAGTTTCGGCACAGAGGGTGCTTCCTTGGTTTGCTTCCGGCTGAGGCACCTGCTGACAAACCAAAGGAGGAGGCCTTACCAACAGCGAGGCCTGAACGGACGCCTGTCGAAGTAGAAGTAACCGAGGCCAAGTCCTTGGCCCTAGACCCTAGCGAATGGTTGTGGGGTCTGATGGCTAGAGAAAGTGAAGAGAGCCTGTGAAGGCCCTTGCCCCGACCCTTCACCCAACGACTGGGTAGAGGCGGAGGGTTTGGTGGTCGAAAGCCCTGGGAGCACTAGCAACCCTGGGCGGGGGTAGTCTACAGCCTCCAACTGGAGGCCTTGGAATCCTTGTGCTGGGAATGGGACCGCGAGTCTGACCTGGACCTGTCCTCGTCTGTCCTATGATGCTTCCCCGACTGCTTCTTCTTCCTGGGGGAGGTGTCGTGAGCAGAGGACGAAGAAGAGCTTTGCCCAGAGCGAAACCTTTGCATTGCAGCTACTTGTTGTTCCAGCTGGTGCACCTTGAGTGTCTTCAGGCAGCGAATGCTGATGCAGTGTGAGCAGTCGTCCAACTTGTGCTCCGGTCCCAGGCACAGGAAGCAAGTCGAATGGCCTTCATTGGCCAGAATTTATTTGCCGCATACACACTTTGTCTTACGCCGCAGAGTAGAGGTGGATGACTCAGCAGACATAAAGAGCCAATTGATTAACTCGAAGAGTTGAACTGCGCGGAGCGTCGAGAAAAAATGGTGGTCGGCGGTAGCAGGAGGCATCTGTGGAGCCAAAATGCAGGGTCGACGGTGAAAAGAGAACTGGGGTGGTGCTGGGGGACCGCCTCCTTCATACTGAGGATGACGTCAGGGGCGGAGCCAGTGTTGGGGACTGTCCCCCGTCTTGGACTGCTAGCTAGAAATTTTCCATGGAATCCTAGTGCCTTGCCGCATAGTCCTAAGTGGTACCTGCTGCAAGAGCTCTATCTCGAAGTGAGATCTTAAGAATTCTTAACTATATAGGTCACATGGTCAGATACCAGCACACCCTTTGGTCTTCTGCCATGGATTTGGTCAACTAGCTACCTCCTTCCCAAGAAAAGGAATAGCTTTTGGCCACCATCTCTACCGCAGTTCCATCTCCCGACATCTGTTATGTTCCGGCTAGGATGCCGTGGACACCTCAGCCAGGACTTCGGCCATGGGGATAACCCTCAGTTGACACACCTGGCTTAGGATTTCGGGATTCACTCCAGATGTACAGCATAAAATCCTAAATGTCCTTTTTAATGGCACCAAACTCTTTTGCTCAGAAACCCAGACCCTGCTGGACAACCTCTAAGCCTCAGGTAGAACACTACAGACTGTCCATGGCATGTACCATTCTTCAAACTAGTCAGGACAGTACTGTTCTCAGTCATCCTTTTAATTTCGATGCTCAGGTAAACAAAGGGGCGGCTACAAACAATCTGCACGTGGAAGACAATAGTCTCAACCCATATCCAGAACCGCTACCCCCACCTCAAAAGGCTACCGGCCCAACCCTCCTGGAGGGTCCATTCAGCCCCCTACTTTGTGACTTGACAGCTCTCTGCCCCAGCTTCCTCTTGCCGGCCTCGGAAGCTGTGGCCGGTCACTTTGCCCACCACCTAGAGGCCTAGCGCAACATCACTACAGATTAATGGGTTCTTCAAATAATCCAGATGGAGCACACTCTAGAATTTACATCCACACCGCCCCCTCACCCCCACCCCAGTTCAGTCTCATATCCAGAAGAACATCTACCCATTCTCAGGGAAGAATTAAATGCTCTGATTTAAAAACAAGCTGTTATACCTGTTCCCCTATCAGAACAATACAAGGAGTTTTACTCCCATTTTTTTTTTGTACTCAAGCATACAGGGGACTTGCATCTCATTCTGGACTTGAGACATCTAAATCTATTCATTCTGTACAAGAGGTTCCAGATGGTCACACTTGCCTCCATCCTTCCTATCCTGAAATGAGTGGACTGGCTCTGCACCCTGGACATGAAAGACGCTTACTTGCTTATCCCTGTTTATCCTGGTCACCACCGGTTCCTCCAATTTCACCTATTAGGTTAACATTACCAGTTCGGGTTCTCCCTTTTGGGCTAGCCTCCACCCCAAGAGTCTTTACCAAATACCTAGCATGGTGGAGCCGCACTACAATGGGAGGGGCACTTTGTCTTCCCATACCTAGACAACTGGCTTATCAAAGCACCCTCCAAAGATGCCCTCCTGTCATCCCTGCAGGCCACCCTTTGGTTATTCCAATCTCTAGGGATAACCGTAAACTGGCCAAAATCCAATCTGTTTCCTACCCAGAGGCTCTAATACATAGGAGCTCTATTGGACATAGGCCTAGGCAAGCCTTCCTTCTGGACGACAGACAAACAAGATTTCTGTCCCTCTCCTGTCAGATTCAGGAGGCACGACAGCTATCTGGAGGCCTCCAGTCATGGCTGGGGAGCCCATCTCGGCCCCTACCGAACCCCAGGTCAGTGGGACCCTATTACGGCCTCTCTCCATATCAGTCTTCTGGAGATGAGGGCTGTTCGGCTTGCTCTTCGGGCCTTTCGCCCTTACCTCATGCCAGGCCCTCTCCTGGTCCAGACAAACAACACCTCGTTGGTATAATACCTCAGCAAACAAGGGAGGGACCAGATCCCTAAGTCTGTGCAAGGAAACCACTCAAGTATGGCACACAGCCCTACAACTGAATCTCACATTGACAGCCGTTCACTTACCAGGCCGTCACAGCACTTTAGCAGACTCCTTCAGTCACCACTCTTGGAATCACAAGTAGACTCTGCCTTACGATGTCCTGCGTACCATCTTTCAGGCTTGGGGTACCCAGACACTGGATCTCTTTGCCTCCCCGTAGAACCATCGCCTCCCCGTATACTATTCCATTATCCCGAACAAAAAGGGATGGTCTACAGATGCCCTGTCCCAAAACTGGACAGGACTTTTCTTATATCCCCCCACCCCAGTACCCCTCATTCAAAGAACCTTGCTGAAACTACAGCTGGAACCAGCCACAGTGATCTTCATTGCCCCAATCTGGCCTCATCAAATTTGGTTTCTCCTACTACAACAACTGACAGTGGCCGACCTACTTCCACTACTCCTCCAACCGGACCTGCTGACCCAGCACCAGGGGACCCCGCTCAGCTCCAATCTGAGATCCCTACACCTTCACGCCTGGCTCCTAAGAATGCTTTTATAACTCGTTTCAGTGTTTCGTCCTCTGTGGCAGATATACTGCTGGCATCCTGCAAACCGTCCACCAGGAAGAACTATAACTCCAAATGGACATTATTTGCCCTCAGGGCAAACTCTAAAGTCCTTGGACCCTTTCTCGTGGCCTTTAACAGACATCCTTGATTACCTGTCCTCTTTGGCGTGAGCTACTCCTCTATTAAAGTCCACCTTGCTTCTATATCTACCTTCCATGAACCTTTGGAAGGTAAACCTCTCTCTCAACTCCATCTGGTGAAGATGTTTTTAAGGGGAATGTTACATCTCAAACCCCCTATCAGGAGACCCGTTCCTCCATGGAACCTGAACTTTATACTAGAGAAGTTGACCCTCAGTCCCTTTGAGCCAGAAGCTTCCTGTGACCTCCGTTTCCTAGTTTGGAAGACACTCTTTTTAGTGGCCGTTACTTCGTTTCGATGTATTTCGGAGCTGCAAGTGCTAGTGTGTAGAGAACCATACTTGGTGTTCCACGAGGACAGGGTCTCCCTATGCACCAGCCCATCCTCCTTGCCCAGGGTAGTCTGAGTATTCTCTAAACCAGTCCATCGAATTGCCAGTCTTCTTTCCGGAGTACAATCCAGGAGAATCCCTGCTACACACCCTGGATGTTCACCGTATTTCCCGATATTACATGTCACAAACCAACTCTTCGAGACTGACATCCCAACTTTTTGTGTCCTTTGCCCGCTCCAGAGAGGGCTTCCCTGTTAGTAAACAGGCCCTCTTTAACTGGCTAGCAACCTGTATAACATTCTGCTATAACAAATACAATAAACTTCTACCTGGAGCTGTCCACGTTCATTCCACCAGGGCTATGGTCGCTACATCAGCTTGCTTTAAGGGGGTATCATCGACATCTGCAGTGCCACTATGTAGTCTACAATACATACCTTTACGAAGCACTGTAACCTGGATGTTGCCTCTAGACGCCGGGCTGCTTTCAGCCATGCTGTCTTGCAGCGTTTCCTGTCCTAAGGCTTCCACCCATCACTTCTTTACTGCCTGGGAATCATACCAAGAGTATTACCCGCTGCAAAAAATGCCCTCAAAGAAGATAGTACAGTTGCTTACTTAGCGTAACAGTAGATCTTCGAGAAGATCTCTTACAGCAAGTACGATCCCTCCCTCCACCCCCCTCCTTCTCTAGAAGAACAACCTTATTTAAAAAAAAAAACAAACAAACGAGGGTACCTAGTTGCACCTCAGTTTCCCTTGGTCCTCGCTCCATGAGCTGAAGCCAACGGGGAACTGAGGATATCTGGGGCCGCCCACAGCTTTATAGTCTCTCAGTTGATCAGTTGATGAGGTCACTTGTGTGGGCGGCCCCTAGGCAAACACTGCTGATGAGAAGCCACTGTGCACAGGAGCACCCTCTGGCAAGGACCTAAGAGTATTACCTGCTGCAAGAGATCTTCTCGAAGATCTACTGTTACAGTAAGTACACAACTGTACTTTCTTGCCTACTGTGTCTTGAACTTTCCCCACAGCGACCCTTCTTACAGATTTTCAAAGGTCCCACGAAATATTTGAGGAGTCCACAGTGGCAGAATACTTTATTTGTGTAGAAATGGTGGATAGGAAAGTCAATTTAAAAAGCTGGTGGTAAAAAAAAAAAAAGTGCATTTTTAGACTACCTTCTGCTCTGATCTCGAGTCTTAAACAAAGTGCAGGACATCTTGATGCCCTTACTTTGCAAGTAAGAGAAACTCTATAGTGTACATAGTTTTTTTGTTGTTGTTGTATGGAAAAGACTCTTAAAGGGATAAAATTGTCTCAGAGTGCCAGTGTCCCTCCGGCTTAATAGTGTGAAAGTGAAATCCAGAAATCTTTTTTTTTCTTTTTTTGAGTACCAAGTAGTGCCTTTGAAATTTGATATAGTTTTAATTTTTATTCTTATGATCCTGTTTTACAACATCACAGTAAACTCAATTTTCATGCTCCATATTTGGCAGTTCTTTTCAAATAGGAATGGAATAGCGCCAACCATTATTAAAAAAAAGGCTGTTAATTATATGTTCAATACTGCTTCTGTATTTTACTCCACAGAATGTCAAACCTGGTTGGAAAACAATTCAAGTTGTTGAAATACAAGAAAATAATGGAACGTTTAAAGGATCTGTTCAGCCTTCTAGTCTGTTATTATTTTAAAAGTACTACAGTCCTACTTTACCCATTACATGTTCTGAGCCTGAAATCCCAGTTGGGACCAGCAGGAGGCTCACTGCAGTCCCCAGGGTATGTGTAATGCCATAAAATGGCGATGCCCATCTCCTGGCACTGTCATCACTCCCCACAGGCCTGATGAAGGACTCTCTTTCTCCTTACTGACTGACGTGCTGGATGTGTTCCCTGTCACTTGAGAAGGCCCCACTGTAGAGGTAATGACCAGTAGTGAGAAAGCGGAGACTCCAGTGGATCAAGTCCTGTAAAAAAGGTACAAAAACAATACGACAGTCTTCTTGTTTTAAAGGTTCATTTTGATAAATATTTTGAATGGTTATGAAAATTGTCAAGGGGCATAGCCCTGGAATTGGAATTGTGTAGATTTAAAAAGCTTGAAGTGACTTTACAAGGGAAGGGATAGGAATTAATCTGTTGGATTACATGTTTTCTAATAGCTAACTTTTCTTTTTTGTTTCCCCTGCAGTGGAAGCCATGATGAGGACACTGTGTTGAAAACTTACAAGCAAGTCTACTCCACTCAGTTACGTGCCACAGCCGACAAAAATACAACAGTGACGCAAAGAGTAGACATGATCATAGATATACTAAATCAGCTTGCTCCCAAATAGGTACCCAGTGACACTGGAGCTCAGGAAAAATCTACTGCTAATAATGTTGCCAGGCTGTGAATATTTGTTGGAAGTTGGGTTTACCCATGTTAATGTACTAGGATCATACAATTACTTCGCATTTTGATGATTTTAACATCTTACTGTAAATGCCGCTATCCAGTTCCTAGTGAAAAGCTGTCTGCTTCACAGATTATATACAGTTATGCAGTTAGCCTGTTGTCAGTCTTTGAGAGCCGGTATACTGAATTAGCTTGGCATCTGAACCATTCTCTCTCCTGTCACTGTATATGGTCCTACCAAGAGGAGGGTTGAAGCGTATCGGCAGGGTAATGTGGGGAATATTGTGTTGTGTAGCTACCCGTGCTGTACCTGGCATGTGGGATAACATAGAGCTTTATTCACTGGTGCTGTTCTATCGGCAGGGTAATGTGGGGAAGATTGCGTTGTGTAGCTGCTCATGCTGTACCTGGCATGTGGGATAACACAGGGCTTTATTCACTGGTGCTATCTGACTCCTTTCATGAGCAGTAAATTTCACTCCAAAAATTAAAAATAAATTCCCCTGTGGCATAAGGTAGTCAATAATTTGAAAAGTTTGTCTTTGAAAGTATAACTTGGCCTAAAGTCAGATGATTAACATTGCCAGTAATACTGTTTAGGTCATGTGAAAAGGTGCATAGCGCAGCTACTGTAATTGTTCACCTTGTTCAGTTTTTAGTGTTGCAGAACTGTCAATTGGAGATTGTGTCCGACTACCATATTTTCATTAGCTTTTTTGTATGCATTATATATTGTGCACAAAGCTTCATTGGTTGTATTATTGGGCATTAAAAACAGCTCTGTAATCCAGGGAAAGCAAGTTTCTCACTAGGCTGGGTTAGAATAGAAAAAGAGTTCACGGAAAATCATTCTCCACAAGACTGATGATGCATCAGTAATCTCTACAAATGTTGGGATCTACTTGAACAATATTTATACATTGGAGCAAATGGAAGCAAGTGGTACCATTGTCCTGCTTGCATAACTCTCCAGTTGCGCTGGCATTAGGCAGCAGTGATTCGTATGGTTGCTGGGCCCACTGTAGTGAAGCATTTTTCATTTTAGATACACTGTATGGAACCAAAAATGAGTATGTGATTCAGAGAGGTTTTCCTCTCCCTCACTCAGGAGGGAACTAGATTCTGACTACCTAGATTGTTCACAAGCCACACTTAGGCAGTCTTGCAGTGAGCACACTCAGTCTTCAAGCATGACTCCCCCTCTAACCATGTGGCGCTCTGGCCCCGCCCCTTTTGCACTCCGATCTTTTCTGGAAGGAACAGTTCTACTCCTTCCCAGCTCTTGACAGCGAATTAGTATTCTGCTAGTTTTCAGACTTTTTAGTGATTTTTTGCAAAATGTTGTACTGCAGAGCACACAAGTTCTGGTCACTGTGCGAGTCTCGGTTCAACATTAACCTGCCGCAACTCTGCATACTTCACTTAGCATGGATGCAGTTTGTACCACTGGTTTGAGGTTGAGTGGTTCGGCTCACGTGGACAACATGCCCACCATGTTCTACCTGAACAAATAGAGTGGCACATGCTCCTTTCCCATGTGTCAGGAGGTGCTGCAGACATGGTGTCTGGTTTGTTCCCTGCACGTGGACTTCTTGTCAGTCCACATCATGAGATCGAGCAAGTAGCTGGCAAACACTCAGTCATGAGGAAGAAACATCCCTTTAATGGTTTCTGTACCTGGAGCTGGTGTTCCAGGTGTTCCCAATATGGAGAACGCCGTCTGTGCTTCCTGGGGAAACAGAGACTATTCTGTGCTTGTTCCCCTCAGCAGAGCACTCTCCTTAGGGGCGTGTTCTCTCTATCCTGGGCTCCGGACCTCCTGTATGCAGCCAGTGCTGCAGTCCCTGCACCTGACTGTGTGGTTCTCAAAGTGGCCATAGTTCTGTGCCCTTGCACTTTCTGAAAATGTTTTGTGGGTGTTGGCATCGTCTCCGAAGGGTCATCTCTCAAGATGTACTCTTGTAAGTGAAAAAGGTTCTCATATTGGTGCAAGGAGTGTGTATTGCATATACTCGACTATCTCTGGTCCCTGTCCAGTACGTGGTTGGGAGCCATGTCCCTTAAGATGTGCCTGACTGCCATTTAGGCATACAATGCCATGGCAGGGAAGCTAATGGTGGCGCAAGACAGAGTGATTGGCCGTTTCTTTAAAGGGCTGGACCACCTGCCACCTCTGATGCACGAACCACCTCCACCATGGGACATATCTTGGGATGTTATGGTTGATGGGTAAATCATTCAAGCCTGTGGACTAATGGGATCCCTTACATCTGTTGTGGAAGACCGACTTCTTGGTGGCCATCACCTCAAGCAGATAGGTGAGTGAGCTGCAGGCATTATCTGTGGAATCTCCATATCTAGTTTTCCAGAAGGACAAGGCTGTCCTATATCCCCATTCAAAATTCCTGCCCAAGGAAGTCTCCGCATTTAGCCTAAATCAGGCACTCATTCTACCTACTTTCTTTCTAAAGCTGCATGCTTCGGAGGTCAAATGAACACCACACATGTTAGATGTTCACAGGGCTCTGCTCTTGTACCAGGAGTGTTTGTCGGAATTTCATGGTGAGGCTTTCCAGCTGTTTGTCACATACGCTGCAGCTGACCTAGGCAGACCGGGAGCCAAACAGATTGTTTTATGGATAAACTCCTGCATTGCTGTGTGTTACAGTTCTACAGCTTGGCTGGGGAGGAGCCTCCTGTGTGGTTGAAGACTCAATCCAGCAGACATACTGCGGCCTCTGGATGGGACAGCCACAAGGGGCAGATGAATGGCATGGGGATGAGGAGTGGATGGGCATAAATCCTTAGAGAACATGCATCATCACATGAGGCAGACTAGCAGATTTTTCTGTTTCTGCTGCCAGGCATAATTACATTTCTGAAATATGTAGGGCTGCTACCTGGTTGAATGCACACACATTCATCTGCCATTACGGCATCGACTTGTTCAGTCACTGTTATACTGCTTTTGGGTCCTTAGTCCTCCAGTCTCTTTTTCACCTTGTTTTAGGTGTGCACTTGCCCCTCCTGACTGCTAGGAGTCTACAAAATTATGGATAGTGAACTGAATCTAGGTAGCTAAAAATTACAGTACCTTACCTGTAACCATTGATCTTCATTGAGGACATTTCCTGCATTGGGCCATATCTTTGGAATTGTAAGCCGTCAGTGTCAGGACCTCTCGGAAACTTCTGATAGCCCAGGGACACCCACAGTGATGTGCAGAGTTAACCACCCATAAAAAAGGTGGGGAGCCCCAACACCTCTTCAGTTCTTTCTCCCACCATCGATCATCCTCATCAGACCTGCTGAGAAATGTTGAAATAGCCATTGCTGTTTTTTTTTTTTTGTGTGTATATTTATCGTCATCTCTGTGTGCCACCAAAAAACAAAGAACGTTTGAACTTCTTTGTGGATATCTCTTTCCTCAGGCCACACCTATGGAATTTATAGCCATCAGGCATTAGGACCACACAGAAAACTGAAAGCAGCCTGCCAGGGGCCGTCCACGATGATGTCCGACATCTGCTAGTACATAAGCATGGGCAGCTCTGTCCCTCCTCAGGTCTTTTCCCACCATAATCAGTGCTTGTCAGACCACTGTGGAATGTTACTGCTTATACCACCGTTTGTATAGTAAAAATGTTGGTGCCTTAACTTTGCTAAGTCCATGGGAACGATACTGACTCCCTTTAGTGCAGTTGTAGAGACGGGATTCCTTCCAGTGACTCCCCGCCATCTGTGCCTATTGTCTTAGCCCAGGCTACGCTAGGGAAGCTTGCAGTCTTCACCGGTTGCTTCACCCTGTGCTCGGGCGACATGTCCTGAAGGGGCATGCTCTCGAATGGCAGGTCCCCAGAGCGAGAACAGGAGCTCCACATGTAAAAGGGGTAGCAGAGTTGCTGGGCCCGTCTCTTCATCCACGGTCCATCCAGCCCAGGGACAAAGCTTAAGTACGTGGGAGTTTACTGCGATATGCACTGGAACTACCTAGAGGAAATGACCTCCGGGATGTGTTTCAAGTCAACCAGTTATTCTGTGGGTCTGACCTCCTCTTCAGCATTGCCTGCCTCGGCAGCCCCCTGACCATCAATAAGACACCAAGGTGGGGGTTTTGGGGAAGTGCATACCAGACCTACCAAGGCTAGTATGTTGTGTCGATGGTGGCGCCTGTGCCTCCCCCGTCGACCTCTCTTATGGCTGACATTTGACCGTCAGCAGTGGCACCTTTGCCTACCCCTTTGACTACTGTTTCTTGATTCATCAGTGTTGAAGGTGGCATTTCTACCTTCCCTGTCGACTACTCCTATCTGGCCCCTTAACTAGACAGTTGTCTTATCTGTTCTCATACCTGTCACGCTTGTTTACCTCACCTTACAGCACCAAGGCCCCCTCCCACATCGATGCCACAGGATCTGACCCTGTCATGCTAATCCCTGATAAATTATGTTGACTTATGTGGGGCTTCCTGCCTCTCTCATGCATGATGAGTAGAAGCACACTGAGGGTTCTGTAGAGTGCCTTTATGACCAGGGCACTACTTATACAGTGTTGCTGTGCAATGAGAACTCTGTGCTACGTACCTCATGGTGCCATTCATAGAGGTCCATATCTTCCTCTCCATGTCATAGCAGTTTGCAAGCTACCTTGGACTTTTAGTTGGGAATCAGGAATCTTAATTTTCCTTGAGTTGCTGGTCTTCTGCTCTTGTGGTGTTGCCTCTACTGCCTGCCTAGAGGATGCCACATGTACTGTTGGGTGTGAAACGCACACCGTTTAGCAGTCCCTAGGTTGGCTGACGAAGTGTACTTGCCTCCTATTGGGGAAACCTTTTTCTCTGCCACACAGCCTGATGCAGATTAGGTTGGGATTACTGCTGCCCATGACTGGTCTAAGGCACATAACCACCTGTGCTCTCTCCCTCTTGGCGGAGAGTCCAGGAAGTTGACTGTGCTGGGAAAGAACCTATGCCTCAGTCTCTCTGAGGAAGGGCTAACTAGCTGTATAGGCCTTCCCCAAGAGTAGTCTTACACAAGTGCCTATCACAGCCCTCTTCGCAGGGACTGCTATGGGTGAGCGCCTGTTTTGCACTACTTAATGCTGCCACAAATGCCTCTGTTATGGTTGCAGCCTCAGGCACTTGTCTTAGGCAGTATGCCTGGCTTAAGGTGGCAGGCTTTCATAAGGATGTACAACAAGCCATTTTGTCTGCACCATTCAGAATTGTTGGTCCTGATGTCTATGACACTTTGTCTGCCCCTCAGGCCTCTGGTAGGCATCAGATGTCTGCGCACTCTGTGGGTAGGAACAGGGATCCTGTTCGCCCACCTGGTGTCAGACAACGAATGATTCTCCCACCAGACAGCAGGGCAAGGGCAAGTGAGCAGGAGCTTTGCTAGTTCCCAGTACTCTCTTTAAGGGCTCATCAGGCACCCCTAGGTATACCCCACCCCTCCCCTTTTCCCTCCAGGGGTGGTTGTAGGGAGGTACCTTCCCTCCACTTACACCAGTGGATGGGGGTGTCTCCTGATGTGTGGTTTCTAGAACCACCCTGCATTCCAGGCGAGACATTTCAAATAGTCACCCTGGCAGGCCTTCTCCCGCTGCTGCAAGCAAGGGATTGGATGTGCTCTTTGAGCATGAAGGGTGCTTATCTCCATATCAGAATTCTGAAGCCTCCCAGAAAATATTTGAGGCTCCTGTTCTGTGGACAGCTTTTTCAATTTAATGTTGCCTTTTAGCTTATTCTCTGTGCCCAGAGTTTTGAACAAACACTTGGCAGTGGTCGCAACTGCCCTGTGCAGGGAAGGCCTTTTATGTGTTCCCTTACCTGTACGACTGGCTTCTAAAAGCCCACTCCAAGGAGCAGCTCTTATCCACCCTAGCATGCACAATATGTCTGGTGCTCTAGGGATTACGGTCCACATCAAAGTCTGTCTTGAAACCATTGCCAGAGTTTACACTATATTGGGGGTAATCTTTGAGACCGCTTTAGGCTTCGTCTTCCTTCCCCAGGATAGTGTCAAATGCCTGATTGCGCAGGCTCAGATGGTCCACAACTATAGGTATGTCACAGCCAGGACATCCTGAGGCTTCTTGGCCTAATGGTAGAGGCTGTTGTCTCAGTATCCCTGGCTGAGTTACACATAAGGTTCCCTCAATGGACCCTAAGAGTTCAGCAGGATCAGTGTACAGGTGACCTGGAACAGAAGGTTTTAGTCAACTCTCCTGTTCGTGCTGCTCCAGTGACAGAGGGCACCCAGCAGCCTCCTAAAGGGGGGGTTTCTTTCCCAATCCTTTCCCCTCACCAGATCCCCACTACAGATGTCTTGGAAAATGAGGTGGGGGGGGCACACCTGGGGCCCCATTAGACTTGGGATACATGGAGTGTAGTGGAGTGTGCCCTTAACATAATTGATCTTGTTCTGTATGGCCTAAAGGCCTTCCAGGCTTACCAGTCCCTGGGTCCTCTGTTAATATGGATGGACAACATTCGTGTGATGCTTTACATCAACAAGCATGGGGTACCTCCTTCCTACCTCCTGTACAGGGAAGCAGTGAGGGTCTGGTATTGGGCTGTAGAACACCGTCTAGACCTGTCAGTGACCAAACCTTCTTAAGTGGACAGGCTAGGCAGGTCAGAGTCTGAAATGCATGAATGGGATTTGTTGACCCACGGTGGTAGAAGACCTGTTCGACAGATGGGGTTGGCCAGAGATGTCCCTTTTTGCTTCTCCACACAATGCAAGACTACTGCTTTTCTGCTTGCACACTTCAAGGCCTGGAGTTTTCTGGCTACACGCAATGGACCCCCTGTTCTCTGTAGGGCAGTGCTTTGCTCTGTGGGCCTCTTCTCAACACCTGCATTCATTACCTGTCCAGTAACTCAGGTTCTGATGCCCCTGTTGTCCTTGGCCTGCAATACTCTTCTATCAAAGTGCATTTACAGATGCACTTTCAGTTTTCCATGTGCCTGTTGAGGGTCTAGGGTTGCTCAGCTGCTGGTGGCCATACATTCTTAAGAGGCATTCTGCAGTTGAAACCTTTCTTCCATAATCCTGTCCCACCTTGGGACCTGGATTTTGTGTTGGGAAAGCTTACTTTGGCTCCTTTTGAGCCAGCCGTGGCTTGTGGCTTATGCTGCCTTTCTTAGCGTTATTTTTAGTTGCTATTACCTCTACTTAAACAACAGAAAGGAGCCGCTCAGCTACTGTGACTGTGCCATACTAAACAATATAATCAAAAACAAATCGTACAGCACCACATTGCAGTGTTAAAAAAAAAAAAAAAATTTAATAGCTACAATAGTCACAATAAATACCTGGCTGAGATGTACAGGACATAAAAGTGCAAATAACAATCCGGCTGGTGTGACCCGACCTAGTTTCACCTGAAAGGCTTTCTCAAGGGACCATGTGATTTGTTTTCTATTACTTCTGCTTGAAGAATATTAGGGCTTCTGGCTCCAATGTGTGAGCCTCCTTATTTGATATTTCATAAAGACAGAGTGTCTTTATGAACTAATCCTAAATTCTTGCCAAAGGCGGTGTCTGAGTTCACTTAAAATCAAACCATCCACCGGCCTATTTATTTTTTCAGCCGGCCTGTTTATTTTTCCCCGAGCATGCCAATCCAGGGTAGGGTATTGCTTCATACTTTAGATGTACATAGTATACTCCAGTACTATACATACTGTATGAAGGACTGCAGGAAGTCCTTGCAGCCTATCGTTTTATTTGACCCTGGGAAAAAGAGCATGTCCAAATGGCTGGCCACCTGTATTACTTAAGTAATAAGGCATTGCCAGGGGTTATATTAATGGTCTGTTAATCACTCTCTAGGGGTATAATGTGGCACGAGGCATAGCTGAGTGCCACATGCACCTAGAGGGTGATTAACTGACCATTAACATAACCCCTGGCAATGCCTTATTGCTATTATAATAAAAATGTTTTTTTAAATAGTGTTAAACCTTGTTCAGCATATTATTATGGTCCACGTGGGTGTTAATAAAAGATTAACATACGGCTGTTAGAATGTTTACAGCCAATCAGAAAGCTCAGTTTCTCAGACCCTTTTTATAATTTCTGTTACAGAAGTACAGGAAGGAACTTCGTGGAGTCCGTGGTCATTCCACCACAGGCATGGCCACCTCTGTTGCATGTTTCAAAAATGCAACAGCTACAGAGATTGGTGTAGCTGCTACCTGGAGTATTGTTCTCCCCTTCACTAGACACTACAGTCTACACATTGCCTCCCGAAAAAGGGTTAGCTTTGACCTAGCCGTGCTTCAAAGCCTTCTTTCTTAGGCCTTTAAGCTTCAGCCACCCAGACTGTTTATGGTCAGTACTGCTTGGTACTTGTTCCTTAGCTGTGGTCTGATGAAAGAAATATCCTTGAAGAAGATCAGTTACATACTTACCATAACAGTAGATCTTTGAGAGAATCTCTTTCATCAGGCCATACCATCCCACCCTCCATCCCTCTCTGGATTCTGTAACTCTGGTGAGTGCATTCTCTTCCTCTAGGAGGTCTGTCTGCCTCGCTTGGTCTGTGGAACACTAGTTTCCCCGCCAAGTCCTCCAAGCATGATTGCCGGTGGGGAACTGAGAAGGGACGGGCCGTCCATGCTTATGTACTAGCAGATGTGTGACGTCATCATAGGTAGCCTAGCGGACTGCTTGCCAAGAAGTTTCCGTGTGGTCCTAGTGCCAGATGACTAAAAGTTCCATAGATGTGGCCTGATGAAAAAGATTCTCTCAAAGATCTACTGTTATGGTAAGTACGTAACTGCTCTTTCCTGTGGCTACTAAATCTACAAGGACGGAGTGTGTGTGTGTGTGTGTGTGTGTGTGTGTGTGTGTGTGTGTGTGTGTGTGTTGTTTGGGCCCATCTCACAACATGAGGGCCTGCGAGATCTGCCAGAGTTTCCACCAGGCTGTAAGGCGATGCCAGTGGAAGGCCCTAGAAACCTTCCTCACCCAAAAAGTGTTGAAAGCCATGAAAAAGGCTACAGGTTCTACCCTGCTTCTCCATTGTCACGGACTGGTAAGGCCACCTCTTGTTGCGACTGTAAACACATGCACAAAGACAAATCCACTTTGCCGGCAAGGTCAAGATCACCATTGAAATCAGGTAAGCCCTCATCTGCATCCATTACAGCAGCAGTGACTACACCACCACCACCTGTCGATGAATCTGTCAGGGCTTGGCTTAGGCACTGCTGTACCTACTCTGGACAGTATATTGCTGCCGTCATTGGTCTCTGAGCCTTTGCAGGTAGTCCTGGTCCCTTTTCAGGGCACCATCGATACCCAAGCTATGCTGCTGCTGTTTTCAGATATGCAATGTCTCTCTCTCTATGATTGCCACCACCCAGTAGTTCTGCTGTCGACAAGGCTGCCTAAACCAGGACCTTCGTCGACCGATTCCTTCTTAGCTGCCACCTGTGTTGCCAGCTCCTTCTGTGGCTCCCATTGTAGCTACTGTTTGGAATAACCCCCCCCCCCCCTCCAGTTCACGAAATCGCCAATCTTCCATTATTCAGACACGCTATAAAGTAATTAATTTGTTATGCATGTAATTGTTTATAATTTCAGGTGTGAATAACAATGTAAGTTAAGTCTGTTGTCTTTATTATTTTTTCTTTTTAGCTATGTTTATTGTCTTAACGTAATTGCTTGTAGTTTTCAGTGTCTCCCCATTTATGTCCAGTGTTTCCATGTTATTTATTGTAACTATTTGCAGTTTTGTACAACTTTAGTACAGGGCTGTCTTGTAAACTGGATCTTTGATCCAAACGACATGTTGACTCCTGTATAAAAATAAAGTTTTTACCTACCTACCATTGTCATTCCTGAGGATGACAACTAGGTGGAATATAATCCTGACCTCTTGGACATTGAGGGGTATTTAGAGGAGGAATACAAGGGTGAGGAGCCATTTGAAGAAGGAAAGTTGCCTTCTAGTTCCACCCTGTATCCTGCAGTGAGGACTCTATGGTTCACACACCCAGGTCTCCACCTGAAAATACATCCTTTTAGGCTGTGCTTCAGCAAGTGCAGTCTGCAATGGGTTTTGATGTTGTGGAGGAAGATTTCACTAAAGGGAATCCCATGGAATATTTGGAGGTTAATTCCACACCTTCAGTTATTATTCCTCTTCAATATTCTGCATTAGAGGATGCTACCCTTGCTGCCTGGCATAGGCCCAGTACCCTGCCTGCATTTCCAAGGAAGGCTGATAAACAGTGTCCTGCTACGTCTATTAAGCCTTTTATGCTGCACAGCCTGAAACTGAATGTAGTCATCATAGCTGCTCATGATCACTCTAGGGCCCCTAGATACATGAGTACTTTACCTCCGGACAAAGCCTGTAGGAGGCTGGATGTAATGGGCAAACGCAGATCTTACTTTGAGAGGGCTCTTGCAGTAGGTAATTACATATAGGACTGAAGCCGGCAGGTGTCGGTACCCCATGGAAACATTTCTAGCTAGCGGTCTCTGGCGGGGGACCGCCCCCACGTCAGGTGACCGACGTCAGTATAAAGGGGTGGTCCCCCACGCCCGCCTTCCAGTTCTTTCCTGCCATTAGCTTGTGAAAGCGCCTCACAGTTAAGTTCACCTGTTCGTCAGTCTGTCAGTAATTTTACCGTCATTTTTTTCTTCGATTTCTTCAAATTTCTACTAAATTCACATCAGTCATGATGGCGGTGTATGTCGTCCCCTACACCCTCCAAGCACTAGAATAAGTGCGACTCATGCGGGGCCCAACTCCCGCACAAGAACGGTCACTCCCAGTGCCTCTTCTGTCTGGGCCTGGATCATCCTGTGGAGAAGTGCCAGCATTGCATGAAATTCAACTCCGCCACCCGTAGAAGGAGACAGCAGTCCCTGGAGGCCCATATCCTCAAAAAGAAAATGACCTCCATGGAAAAAGAGCTGAAGAAGCTTCGTCAGGCCTCCACTTCGCTCGAGGGACACCATAAAAAGAAGAACAAGGAGAAGCACGGGGACCAGGACTCCTCTTCCTCGGTCACTGTGACTTTGGCTGGGGTCGCCGTGCTCAAGACTCCTCGACGGCCGTCTTGGAGGCTTCCAAGCCGGCATCGACCCACCCATCTGGCTCGCACTCGGGCCCTTAGGGTGCCTCCGGGTCAAATAAGGCTCCCACTCCTGGCAAGGCCACTGGCGTGCAGCCTTCTAGTTCGAGTGAAACATAGAAACATAGACTTTGACGGCAGAAAAGGACCACTTGGCCCACCCAGTCTGCTCATTTCCCTACCTACTGAATAAGCTGCAGATTCTAGTTAACCAACAACCAACAGTGGCTCCGGTAAGCCAGATGTCTGCTTCTCTGATGTCCGCCCGGAGCAGGCCGCTAAGTCACTTGACTGTTCAGGTAGTGAATGGTCACTACTCTGCCCAACCAGGCCGTTCCTCCTTCGTGGCCTGCCTCTGGCTTTGGGTCCACTAAACCAGACGATGGCTCCTCTGCCATTCACCTGGACCGCGCCGGTAAGGCGACCGTCGACCCTTCCGGTGGCCGCACGGCGCCGGAGCCAGTGCCGGACCCTGGCATCCAATCCACCATCCCTGGCTCCCCGCAGCCTTCGCTGTCCTCCAGGGATCCAGTGTCTCCCCGGTCTGACCCCGGGGATTTTCATCCACCCTCCCCGGGGGATGCTGAGGACATGGGCACGCTCCCATCTGGTCTTCCTTCCGCTGGGCTAGACGACCTGACATTGGTTCCTCGGACGCTGACGCCGGTTTTGCCAACGGCGGGCAACATCCCTTCTCCGGATGCCTTCCCTATGCCGGGCCACCTGTTCCAGGTCTGCCCGCTGGGACCTTCTGCTCCAGCAGCCCCCCTCCTCCCCCGGTTCCCAGGTATCCAATGCCATCATACCCGGGTCCACTGTATCTAATGCCCCAGTACCCAGTGCCGGTGTACCCGCCATCAGGGTACGGATATGTGCCCTACAGATACCCCCAGTATCCGTATCCCCCTCCTCCTCCTCCACCGCCCCCTCAGCCGCTGGTGGATTTGAAGGAGACTGTGGCTTCCTGGTGGGCTGAGGCCAAGGCTCAGCTCACCAGGGATGTGGAGAGCCGTCTTCCGAGACCGGTGCCCGTTCCAGACCCCCTACGTTGGAGACTAGAGACTCCCTCCCTACTCCGGATACCAGAGGTGAGCCCTCCAGTTCCAGAGCGGGGCTGGATACGCTTCCCCGAGGGCTTCCCAAGGGGTCTGTTCCTCCCCTGCGTCAGGAGGTGGAGTCTTCCTCTTCTTCATCCTCCTCAGAGCTCTCGGATGACTCCGATGGGCGCTCCGATTTGGACAACGAGCCGCGCTTTCCGGATAAACCCAGGCCGAGGACGCTTCCAAAGACTACTCCGGAGGATCCTTCCTTTACAGAGTTGCGCAAAATCCAGGCCATCCATCAGTGGCACTCTTTGGAGCCAGATCCACAGAGGCAGAAGCTAGCTGCCCATTTGGATCTGCCCGAGGTCGCTCCTACCTTGGTTCCACCCTGGATCAAGCCTCACACGGACCTTGTTTCCACTATCTGGAAACAATCCTCTGCCATAGCCCCCCTTCTGAGGAAGGCGGACAGGCTATATCAGGCTCCGGAGGGTGTTGAGTTTCTTACCTCTCACCCCAAGGCTGACTCGGTCGTAATCAGCGCCGCGCACGGCTGGACAGCCAGTCCAAAGCCTTTGAGCTCGTCACCCCCGATAAGGAATCCCGCCTTCTGGACCAGTATGGGAAGAAGGTCTTCGCTTCTTCCACTCTGGGTATTAGGGCCTTGAACTACGTCGCCCACATGGGGGATTACCAGAAGGCTGTCCTTAGCGAGGTGGAAGCTAAACTGAACTCCCTTCCTGGGTCACAGGCCAAACAGGAAGTGGCAGACCTGGTTCGATCTGCTCGTTCGGCCAGTAGGCACATGTTCGCACGTCATACGATGCAGTGGACGCTGCTGGTAGGAGCTTAGCATTCGCCGTAGGTTTACGGCGACATGCCTGGCTCAGAGTGTCGGGTTTGGTCCCTGAAGTGCAGTCTGCCATCCAGGACACGCCCTTCAGGGGTTCGGTGCTGTTCAGTGGTGAGGTCAAGGATATCATCACCTGACTGCGAGAGAGGGGCACTGCTTTCAAGGAAGTCGACGACTTGTACAGAGCCCCTCAACCGCAGCGCTGTCCCTTTCACAAGCGGGCATGGGACAAGGCGAAACCACAAGGGAAGCTGGCCAATACACGCCAGGCCTCTCAGGCTGCGAAGCCCGCACCCCGCCCAAATGAGCAGCGGGAGCTCCAGGCGCGGCGCTGCCTCACACCACCTGACTCCTTTCCTCTCCCACAGCCTCTGGGTCTTCCAGAGGAACTGATAGGGGGGAGGTTCTCCCTGCATCTGCCGGGTTGGGAGAGGATTATGTCAGACATTTGGGTGCTCCAGCTGATAGCTGAAGGGTACTCAATAGAGTTTCTTCAGAAACCTCCCAGAAAACCCCTTCCAAGGGCATCTTACTCCCTGGAATACCACCTTCTGGTTCAGGAAGAAATCTCCGCCCTTCCTCGGAAGGCGCCGATAGAGCCCGTCCCCCTCCATCTCAGGGGGACGAGTTACTATTCCCATTTCTTCCTGGTTCCGAAGAAATCAGGCGACGCAAGGCCAATCTTGGACCTCAGCTCCCTGAACCTATTCATTGAGTATAAGAGGTTCCAAATGCTCTCTCTGCAAAGCCTTCTGCCCCTTCTTCGGCCGGGACAGTGGCTGTGCACCCTGGACATGCAGGATGCCTACCTGCATATCCCTATCCGCCCGTCCCACCGCAAATACCTTCGATTTTCTTTTCAGGGGGACCACTTCCAGTTCAGGGCCCTCCCATTTGGTCTCTCTCCGGCCCCCCAAGTATTTACCAAATGCCTTTCTGTGGTGGCGGCCCACCTGCATATCCAGGGGGTTCAGGTTTTCCCTTAACCTGGATGATTGGCTCCTGGCGGCCCCGTCCAGGGAGGATCTCCTGCACTCCCTTTCCCTTACCTTGCAGGTTTTCACCAGCTTGGGTATTACCATCAACCAGGCCAAGTCCCATTTGATCCCATCTCAGACTCCAGTTTAAAGGGGCAACACTGGATATGACTTCCGGTATGGCCTTCCTGCCTTTGGACAGGGTGGCCACCCTTCAGGCTCAGGCCAGCCTTTTGTCCAGCCGCAGGCGGGTCATTGCCAGGTCAATCCTTCGCCTCCTTGGGCTCATGGAGGCTGCCATTCCGATGGTGCCTCGCGCTCGGCTCCACATGAGAATCTCTCAGTGGATGCTTTGGTCTCAGTGGGATCAATTGGTGGACGACTTGGATCGTGAGATCCCGGTCTCCTCTCCGATGTTTTGGGACTTGCAATGGTGGATGGTTCAGGAGAACCTTTGCTGGGGAGTTCCCTTCTGTCTTTCTCCCCCCTCCCAAATCCTGATGACAGACTCCTCGGGCGAGGGTTGGGGAGCCCACCTGGGATCTCAACGGACCCAGGGCTCTTGTTCCAGGCTTGAGCAGACTCTTCGCATCAATGTACTCGAGCTGAGGGCCATCCTGTACGCCTTACAAGCTCTGCTTCTGTATCTGCTTCCCGGTCATCTGGCCATTCAGACTGACAGTATGTGTTTAGTATGGTACATCAACAAACAGGGAGGAACCCGTTCCTACCCTCTTTGCAGGGAAGCAATGCGGGTTTGGGATTGGGCGATACTTCACAACCTTCACCTCACAGCGGTTCATGTTCCAGGAGTCCAGAACAGTTTGGCAGACCACCTCAGCCGGTCATCCACCCAAGCGTACCAATGGGAACTGGATCAGGGGGTAGTAGACGATGTCTTCCTACGCTGGGGAACCCCTCAGGTAGACCTGTTTGCCTCTTCTCTCAACGCAAAACTTCCCGTCTTCTGCTCGCTCGCTCCAGGGCGCAGAGTTTTTTTGAGAGACGCTCTGTCTCTAAACTGGAAGGGCAGATTTGTCTATGCATTCCCCCGATGCCGTTGATCCTGAGGGTCCTACACAAACTCTGTTCAGAAGGAGCTCGCAAGATCCTCCTCGCTCCATTCTGGCCCAGGCAAGTTTGGTTCTCTCTTCTGCAACAGTACTCAGAGAAGCCTCCTCCTCCTCCTCTTCTTCCTCTGTCGCAACGTTTGTTGACCCAGGATCAGGGGACCTTGATTCATGCAGAACTCGAATCCCTTCAGCTGCATGCGTGGCTCCTGCAGACGTGATTCAAACCCGGTTTGGGATTTCGTCGCAGGTGGCGGAGATTCTAGTGGAGGCCAGAAAGCCCTCCACTCGTTCCACTTACGCCATGAAATGGAAAAGGTTCTCTATTTGAGCCTCTTCTAGAGCTTTCGAGCAATTCTCATGCTCTGTCGGAAGGCTCCTGGATTACATGCGTCACCTCTTCGATCTGGGTCTCAGTCACTCCTCCTTGAAGGTTCACATGGCAGCCATTTCCACTTACCATTTTCCTTTTGGGGATGGGTCTTTTGCGCAGCTGGAAGTCGCTAAGACCTTCCTTAGAGGGGTTCTCCACTTGAGACCCCCCATTTGCACACCTGCCCCTCCTTGGGACTTGAACTTAATTCTTGAGAAGCTTACCCTGCCTCCTTTGGAGCTGGCAGCATCAGCAGACCTTAAGTTGCTTTCCTGGAAGGCTCTCTTCCTGGTGGCCATTACCTCCGCTCGACGAATTTCCGAACTTCAGGCCTTAATGTGCAAAATTCTGTACTGATTTTCCACAAGGGACGTGTGGCTCTGCGTACCAACCCTAAGTTTCTCCCTAAGGTGGTAGCGGAATCTACACTGAATCAGTCCATGGAACTGCCTGTGTTTTTTACGCAACATTCCAGTCAAGGGGAGTACCTCTTACATACGCTGGATGTTCACCGGATTCTGAGATGCTACACCAACAGGACAAAAGATCTCAGAAAGACCGATCAACTGTGCAAAAGAGAAGGCAGTGCTGTCTCCAAACAATGCCTTTCGAAATGGTTGGCTCATTGTATCACATTCTCTTATGACAAGTTTCACAAGACCTTGCCTGGTCAAGTCAGAGGTCGCTCTACTAGGGATGTAGCTGCCTCTGCTGCTTGTTTCAAGAATGTGTCAGTGGCTGACATTTGTGCAGCCGCAACTTGGACTTCTGTCCATACCTTTACAAAACATTACAGTTTGGACATTGCCTCTCATCATAGAGCTGGCTTCGGGTTGGCTGTTCAGCAAGGTCTTTTTTCCTAAGACCTTCACAGCCGGAGGATCTGTGTATGAGTAGTTTCCTTCTCCCGTGAGCTTCTCTTTGTTCCAGACTGCTTGGGACCCCGGTCCTATATGTAATTACCTACTGCAAGAGCCCTCTCGAAGTAAGATAGTACAGTTACGTAAGAACTTACCATAACAGTAGATCTTCGAGAAAGGCTCTTAAAGTAGGTAATACCTTCCCACCCTCCATCCCCCTTAGCTTTTTCAGCTCCTTTTCCAGGATGGGAAATATCCGCTTCTTTCTTCTCTCTCCTCTCGGCCTTTGGCGGGAAAGAACTGGAAGGCGGGCGTGGGGGACCACCCCTTTATACTGACGTCGATGACGGTCACCTGACGTGGGGGCGGTCCCCCGCCAGAGACTGCTAGCTAGAAATTTTTCCGTGGGGTCCTGACACTTGCCGGCTTCAGTGCTATATGTGATTACCTACTGCAGGAGCCTCTCTTGAAGATATATGCTGTTACGGTAAGTTCTTACATAACTGTACTTTATGCCTCTGCATCCTTAGGCCTGCAAATTGCTAATTACATCGCTTATATAATAAAATAGCCTAGCCTATGAAAATCTGCACATCATGCACTACAGACTTTACCTGATGGTTCTGCCAAGACTGACCTGCTTACCACGTCAGTTGGTTCTGAAGTTGGCAAACATTTGATACAGTACATTCAGCATATGATGTGTTGGATGCTTCTGCCAGGGTTGCGGCCTCTGGTATCTGCAGAGTGGCTGGTTTTGCTACTGACACTTTCCATTTCCAAAGTGGACAGATCTACATCCTGTACTGGACCTTAAAGACCTCAGTCTGTACATCGAATACAAAAAGTTTAGAATGGTGTCTCAAGGCCTGATTCCCTTCTTGCAAACAGGACTGGCTCTGTTCACTAAGCAAGAAGGATGCATATCTTCTTATCAAGATCAGACAGTGCCACAGACAATACCTCTACTTTATGCTGGAGGGCAGACACCATTGGTTCTGAGTGTTTCATTTTGGCTTATTCTTGGTACCACTGGTATTTACTAAATGATTAGCGGGGTTGCAGCATCCCTTCACAGGGAAGGGCTTTATGACTTCCCTTATCTGGACAATTGGCTTCTGAAGGACAGTTTCAGGGATGCTTTTCTTCACACCCTTTCCTGAGCAATACATGTGTCTGAAGCATTAGGGATAACAGTGAATGGAACAAAGTCAGTGCTGACCCCGTGCCAATGCATGCTGTACATTGGGGTGGTTCTGGACACACAAAAGGGGCGTGCCTTCCTGCCACAGGACAATGCAGACACCATTATTGCTCAGGTGCAGTTGATGCACGGGAGCCACTACATTTCTGCCAGTACAGTGTTTTGTCTCTGGGGCCTGATGTTTGCTGCCATAGTAACAGTGCTGTTTCATCAGCTCAGTATGCAGATACCACAGTGGACACTCTGGGTGCAATGGGATCAACTGACAGATGAGTTGGAACAAATGATTCTGGTCATGTCATCACTTTGTGAACCACTACTATGGTGGATGGACCACAGCAACTTACTCAAGACGTTCTATTCCTTGTACCAGTTCCTGTATAGATGCTCACCATGGATGCCTTGGGCTCCAGTTGCGGTGCTTATCTCTGCTCATTCCAGACACAAGGGTCCTTTAACAGAGTGGAGGTTGAACTACACATGTATGTCTTGGAAATGAGAGCTGTCATATACAGCCTACAGGCATTTCAGAACCATCTCTGCCACAGTCCTATGTTAATGTAGATAGACAATGTCAGTGTCTTGGACTACACAAACAAGGAAGCAGTCACTCCTGTCCTCTGTGCAGGGAAGCAGTGAAAGTGTGGTGCTGGGCAGTGTCTCTCAAACCTCTGCTGTCAGCCGTCTTTCTCCCGGATCTCCAGATGTCTTGGCAGACAAGCTAAGCAGGTCTCAGTCCCTGATTCATGAATGGGAACTGCTGATCCCCATGGTAAATGACCCCCTCTGAAGATGGGGTTATCCAGAGTTGGACCTTTTGTGTCGTCTTTTGTCGTTCCCCCACACCTTTAACAAATCAAAACAGATATGTTTTCCTCGCTCCTCCAGGGCCTGGAGTGTTTGGTGAACACATTGTTGCACTCCTGGAAAGAGAAATTCTGTATATTCCCCAATTCTTCTCATACAGCAGGTTCTGCTCAGGCTAAGAGCAGAGAGTACCACTCTCATTCTCGTAGCTCCTCTGTGGCCTAGCCAGATATAGTTTCCACTCCTACAGGATCTGGCAATAGAGCATCCATTTCCTTGAGCCCTCTTTCGGGGTCTGCTGTCACAGGTTCTGGGATCTGTGGTCCATCCTGGTCTAAAGTCCATACATCTGCATGCATGGCTCCTGAAAATCTAGCCATTGCTCATGTTGGAGTCTCACCTAAGGTTGTTCATGTCTTGCTTGCAGCTTGAATGCCTTCTACCAGACATACGTTTTCCTTGAAATGGAAGCGTTTCACTTTGTGATCTGCTTCTCAGAATATGGACCCTTTTACATGTCATATGAGTTCTGTTTTGGAATATTTGCTTTTATTGCCGGATTCAGGTCTGCAGTATTCCTCTGTTAAGATGCATTTGGCTACCATTTCAGCATTTCATACCCCTGTTGATGGCCATACGGTGGCACAAGTAGAAGTGTCCTGTACTTTTCTGTGAAGTATCCTTCATGTGAACCCTCCTAAATCCGTAAACCAGTCCTGCCTTGGGACTTGAATTTCATACTTGAAAAACTGACCATGGCTCCTTTTGAGCCTGCTGCAGCTTATGACATAAGTTTCCTTTCATGGAAAATGTTATTTTTACTTGCCATAACTTCAGCTCATAGAACTTCCAAGCTTCAGGCTCTGATGACTGAGACTCTCCCCCCCCCCACAGTCTCTCTTCACATACCAATCCTAGGTTCTTCCTGAAGGTGATATTGGAATTTACAGTGAACCAAATGATCCACCTTCCTGTTTATTACCTGAGCATGCCAATAAGGGTGAGGCATTGCTCCATACTCTTGTTGTACATAGAACACTGTGGTACTGTTACTCGTACTCAGAGCTACAGAAAGACTTCTCAGCTTTTTTGTTTCTTTTGCCCTTTGGAAAACGGGGCACCCCTGTATCCAAACAGTGCCTGTCCAAATAACTGTATAGTTTTCTGTTGTAGGATGTACAGTAAGGAACTTCCTGGTGGTGTTTGTGGTCACTTCACAAGGGGTATGGCCACTTGTTTCACTTGTTTCCAAATGTTTTAGTTGCTGGCATATGTGCTGCAGCCACGTGGAGCACTGTACATCCTTTCACTGAGTACTACAGTCTGGACATCGTCTCTTGCGCGGATGTGCTGGTTTTGGTCTTGCTGTACTACAAGCCTTCTGTCCTGATTATATGTCAGACTGTGCCATCCTCCCTGGGTGCTTTATACTGCTTGGGAATCATTCCTGCAGTGTGGCCCAGTGGCTGCGCTATCCTCGATGGAAGATAGAAGTTATGTAAGAAATTACCTTAACAGTAAATCTTCAAGAGAATCTCCTCCATTGGGTCATGGTGTACCCTCCCTCCTTCCCCCTTTTTCTGAGGGATAAACCAGATACTGTGCCTATGGCCTTATTCCATGCATTCCATTTCCAGTTCCATGCCCCTACTGGTTTACCTGGTACTGGTTTTGGTCTCCTGGTTCCTCATGGTAAGAGGTCCTCTGAGGCTCATCTCCAGCAGGGAACTGAGGAGTGTTGGGGTCACCCACATTATATAGGCAGGGATGCTGCATGTCATTGTAGATGTACTCTGGCCAGCAAAAGTTTCCAAGTGTCCTGATGCTGACGGCTTACAGTTCCAAATGTATGGCCCAATGGAGGAGATTTATCTTGCGGAGCTACTGTTATGGCAAGTTCTTACATAACTGTTCTTTGTACTACTGGTATTCAGTTCACATCCACCCAACCTCCCTTGGCAAAGCTTACTTTGGCTTCCTGTTCGAACTTGTAGATCTGAGTGCAAAGGGGCGGAGCCAGAGGACCACATAATGTTGTAGGGTGCTTAGACAAATCGAGCTTAAAGAGTCTTTCAGTGACTGAGCATGCACAGTGGAAGGCTACCAGCATGTGGATGTGAACCGAGTACTGGCAGTAGAATTATGGGTAAAAGTAGCCTCTGTTTTCTCCTGTTTATCCAGCAGTGTTGCAGCAGCCCTGTAGAATCTGCATATAAGAAAGGCATCTGAATTTAGGCATGACATCCCTTTAGCTTTGACGTGGAAGAGGAGAGCCATCAGACTTTATTGTTTGAAGAGATATGTTATTTATTGAAGGAAATTACTTGTACAGAGAGGGAAGTAAACTGTATGGGCAACCTCCTTGTTGAATTTTTTTTTTTTTTTTTTTACAAATTGTTAGAGTTGAGAAATTAAGTTCTTTCCAGGTGCCGATTCCTTCAAAAAAAATTGGAATTTGGCAGCACTGTCCATTTTATATCTTATAAATCTGTAGATACAAAGTGGGAAGCTGTACTCAGAAAATCAGTGCCTTGACCGTTTGTTCTGCAGTATGCAGTGCTTACTTTTGTTACAAATGTAAGAACCTAATTGCAGTTTTCTATTAAAAGTACAGTTCGAGAAGGTGTTAAGGTCCATACCTTGATAAATGCTGTGTTTCGAATATGTTTTTATGTAAAGTATACACTGTAAAAAATGTATGTATGTATATATGAGCTTGTATTGTTTTCTAAACAAAACCAATAAAAAGGAAGCTTCAGATTTAATCTTAAAAACAAAACCTGGAAAAATCGGGGGTTTTTTTGTCGAACTACAATTTATAACAGCTTGTTCTGCTTTTAGAGAAGAATTATGAAATAATGCAAAATGTTGTTTTGTAAAACACAGCTCATAGATAATTTATTGATTTGATGTTTATATTAAAAATGTTGCTTCTGTTTGTCAGAGAACCCTTAAGCGTGTTTGTTCTTTTACAGTGACGTACTATACACTATATGCATTTGACTTGATTATAAGTGCAAGGTACTCTCTCCCAAGTCAACTCCTTGTGCAAATCATGCAACCTTTAGGTGGACTGTTAACTACACTAGCAAATAAAAAGGTTTGCAGATTTGTTAGCTAGAAACAGCTGTTTGACTACATTTTGGGCTGTATGTGTGCCAGGTCCATTATTAAAATATATGGGGAAATTGTGTGCAGTGTGTAGCAGGATACAGCCTTTATGGTTACCTTTGCAGCACTGCCTGAGGAACTAACCCACTTTATGCAGTTTTGAAAGGTATTGTAATTAAGGCCTTGTTCAGACTAGGGTATTTAAAGCGGTTTAAGCAGCTTAAACCGTTTTAAAAGTGCCCTAGCATGGTTTGCATTCGCACTTAACATGCATTGTAATCCGTTTTTTAAAACCGTATTTAAACCCTGATAAGATCTAGGCTTATACATGGTTTTAAAAACATTTCAGATGTTAACTCAGATTTACCTCTAGTGCGGACAGTCGAGCACGGTTCCCTGTCATGAAGCTGGATGTCCCAACATGTGAATCGATTGCCAAGTAATTCAGTGCAGAGGCAGTAATGCGGATGCTGTAAACCGTTTTTTTTAATAACTATTTACAACACACTGGCAGCAGTGCGGACGCTAGAACACACAGACGCGACAGCGCAGTAATTAATCCATTTAAAAAAAAACTGTTTCCATTACTGTGCTGTAGTGTGAACACAGCCTAAGTCTCTGTTCGACAAATAAAATGTATTACCAAAATCATTTTAGCATCAGGGGAAAAAAAAATCGGATACTAATGAACAAATGCAGTATAATTGTCAACAGTTGCTTTTGTTGTTATGAATGCAAGCCTAACATCAATATTCCACAGATGGAACACATCACATGGTTAGACCAGTGCAGACAGTTCAACACTAATGAGTGCTATACTGATTAAAATATCTTAAATAAAGTCGTCATTCACATAAGGGTTTTAAAGTAATTTTTCCCTTACTGTAACAATTTGATGTATTTTAAAATACAAACAAATTGGACAACACATATCCATTTTAACAAAAACAAAATGTAACATAGACCTCAGTTGCCTTCTTTCTGCGTTCATTTGCAAGTTTCTGAACTTCTGCAGTTCTGCATGCTGTTCAGGTATTTTTGAAGATTTCTTCTACATAGAACCCCACTGTTTGGATGTGATCCATCTGCACCAGAACCCTGTGGAAATATTAGAACTGTTGGCAGCACATAGAAGCATGGACAGTATTGGCAGAAAAAAAAAAATTAGTGGTGCATCCAGTCTCCCCAAGTTCCCCTTCTAACCCCAGGGACCTATTGTCCATTCAGGATCCTAGCCTTCTCCTTTAGTGCACAAGGTCATGGGTTGGCTGCATGTCATAGGCTTGCAGCCAACATGTGACCTTGTGCACAGTGGTACCATTTACATGACATGGGCATGCCAAACCACATATGTTCCTGTTTGCCTACTGTCAAGGAAACATCCGACTCTGGGAACTTCATAAAATTCTTCAACAGTCATCATTTTTGACTTTGTGATTAGTATATTTTTATTTTTATATTTTTGGGGGGTGGCTCAGTTTGATTTAAAGAACCAGTAGACCCAAAGATAGCAGAGTTTTATTTTTGAAGTATATTTCTTTTTCCTTTTGCTCATCAGAAAGTTTTCTGTGCGGTAGTATTACGATGGATGTGTGGAATAGCACTCTGCTTGGCAGCTGACTTACCTAGTTCTGTTCCTTCCACTACATCATCAGCACTATCACCTCCTGACATTGACATCTGACTGACCTGGCAGAACTTCTTCGGTGGTATCTCAGTCATCAGGTCACACCGTAGGAACTTCACTATCAGTGAAGTAGCATCCACATGGAAGATTTTCCAGCAGTACCACTGGGGACACCTGCGCCGTCACCTGCCGACATCACCAACCCAATAAAGGCATGAACGGCCCTGCTTCCTCCTCAGTTCTTTCCCACAGTTGACTCTTTTCGCGTGGGTCTCCACAGAAGCTCCATTGCAGTTCATGCTACTTTTGCCTATTATTTTTTTCTTGTACCTTAGCTTTCTGAATCTCTTTTAAACAAGAGATTCCTTTACCTCGTTCATGTCACTAGGTACTCCTTCCACTTCTCTCTTCCATCACTGCCACAGTGGAAAGAAGATTGCTTCTTCAGATGACCATAACCTCTGCTTCTGAGGTCTTGGGCCTGACCATGATATCTCTGACTGTGAGCTCTGCCAGAAATTTAACCTCACAACCCTTAGGTGACACAAAAAGGGTTTAAAGAAATTCCTCATGGAGTAACAGATAGCCATTCTAGGCATGGGTTCTCCAGGTCCCGCCTTCACAGTCACCAGAGGGTTCACCAAGCTCTCAGGCCTTGAAGGCCCAAGACAAGTCCTCATGGAAAACTCACAAAAAGGATCATTAATGGGACCACTTCCCACGGCGGTACTCCCGATTCCCAACAGCTGCTGCTTCCTCCTTTTCCTGGGGCACTCTGTTGGCTTGCGGCTGCTCAGACACCTTCTGCTGTCCAGGCCCTGCTTGTCCCAGGCCCATACTGACAACACTTACTCCTCATTTCAGGAGTGTTGGCCATCTAATCTCTGGGTCGCCAGCCCCCGCTGGTCAACCCTCTGGTAATCGATGCCAGCCCCTCCATTATGGACTGATACTTCTACAGGCTCTCAGACTTCAGGGCCCTTGGGCTTCTCAAAGACCCGATAGGTGGCTTGTTGCGCCCTGTGCCTGCGACCCCTCCATCAATGCATCCTTCTCCTGCCAACTACCTTAACACTTTTGACCCAGATCACTATGGCCCTGGTGCACCAGTTAGGCTCATACAGGCCTGAGTCCCTGGCGCCATCAACAACACCTCTTCAGCCTTCTCAGGCTGTGTCCTGTAGGGCCCTGTCGGTACCTCATTCGTCAGACCTCAAGTTAGAGCAGGTTGACATTGAAGAGTACCACCGTGACCTCATCTTCTCTGAGGAGGAGGAGGAGGAGGAACCTCTTTCTCAGACAGGTCCACTGCTTCTTCAGTCAATGAGGACTCTGTTAAACATACTCCTAGGTCCCCTCCTGAGGACCCTACCTTTTTTAATGTCATGAAGCAGCTGTCCACAGCTATGGGCTTCCACACTGCGGAAGAGGTTGCCACCAGAAGACAACTGGTGGACTTCTTAGAGATTCCAGAATCTCCCCCTAAGGGTATTCCTCCTATTCTTCCAGCTCTGAGGAGTGCCACTACTGTGGCTTGGTACCATCCAGATATGGTGCCTGCCACCATCCAGATATGGTGCCTGCCATGCCCTGCAGGGCATACAAGTTCTACCATGCCCCTCAGGGCCTGCCTTAATATGCTGCCCAACTTGAGACCAATTCATTGATTATCAAGGCAGCCTATGACAGGTTCAAAGTGCCCATGCGCCTTAGCTTTCTCCCCCCAGGTGGGGAATCCAGAAGGATTAGCCTTCGGGATAAGAAGGTTTCTAGGGATGTGGATATGTTGTTCTTATCTACACTTGTTGGCACGTCCCTTTCCCCTTTAAATCTTGCCAGAAGGCCTAGAGGTTGGCTCCTCCCACCCACCCGGGGTGGTATAACCCTTTGCTTCGCCCCATGATGCTAGATCTGCCTTTCCGCTGAAGATTCAGGTTGCCTCCTCTTGCGATTGCTTTTTGTAGGCCCTGGCTTCTAACCCTTTGGTTATTCTGAAAATTAGGCTCATTCGAGCTAGCGACTGTGCTCTTTGTTATTCAGTCATGGAAGATAAATCTTCCCCCAGATTTCGCTGATGCCCGAGCGGCCCAAAACTGTTGCGCACCGATCCACATACTGCTTGCGTCTACTGTGTCTTGTGTCGGCCATGACACCCAGACTTACGAGATGTGTCTCTCATTCCACCTAAACATCCTCAACGATCATCTTGCAAGTCTTAAGTTGGGCCAGCCCGAGAAACAGAATCTGGTGAAATCCTAAAGAGGTCTCGGTGGTCAGTCTCCGCGGGCTGCGTGGGTCCTCGCCTGCCAGCTAGAACAGATACAGCCTTCAAGAAGCGGCGTGGCTGCAGAATCCACTTCTAGGTTGATTTTTGTTTCCCTCAACCTGCGCTCCACATTTTCAAGTTCCTTCTCAGAGCTATGTCAATCCCTCCCCACTAAAGGCACGGGACCTGTGGGCTCACATTCCTCTCAGTCCCATAAAAGGGAAAAGGATCCGAAATTTTCTTCATCTTGGCAAAGACACTCTTGGGATCGTGAGCGATCTCAGTCCCAGGAGCCGGCAGTATCGGCTTCAGTCGAAATTGCTTCCTCGGCTGCTGGCTTCTCGGCCCTACCGTCTGGCCAGTCGACTGGGGTCTTGATCGACGAGGTTGAGATTGTTCTCGATTCCATCGACCCGTTGTCACCCGACGAGGCCGACGACTCTTTGACAAGGACTCCAGTCCTGCCTTTTCCTGATGAGGAGACCCGGTCAGCTGGGAATCCCATCGAGGAACCAGTCCCTGATCCGGGTAAATCACCGGTTCCCTCGGTGTCTCCCGAGTGACTGAATCGGCCAGTCTGATCGAGGTTGACATCTAGGACCCCCTCAAATGACAGGCTGAGGAAGGCGCATAAGCACTCTAAAAAGAGGCAACGCCATCGGTCATCCTCGTCCTCAGATGAGGGGAGGCTTCAGCGGAAACTCCGTCGACGCTATGAGGATTTGATGTGGCAGCAGCCGATTCTGTCCAGACAGAAGCCGCCCACTGTTTCTACTCCAGCCATTACTTGGCTTCTGCCTCCTAGGCTGAAGTCCCCACCCACGGAACTGGCCAGACCAGCTCCAGTTCAGCCAGAATCAGTCTCTCCGTCGATTGTAGTGGAGCTGCCACCTAAACAGCCTTTGGGAGGGGATCCTGTGAAGGATTCTCGGATGGTTCTTGGACTCCCACATAGGTTGCCTGTCACCCTTACACCTTATCACCCCAGGCGTGTTGAAGGGGACCTTGGTGGCCAACTGATCTATCTGGATTCTTCAGATAAGGAAGACACTGACTTACACTCTCGCCCATGGGACGATGACTCTATCAATAATCTGTCGACAGAGGAGGGTCATTAGTCTTTTCAAGGGATTCTCCGCCTTATCTCTGAATCGACGGGAATGCCATGGAGCCTGTCCAGAAAAGGGCAGAGTACATTTTTGCAGATATTCCTAAAAGAGGGGATACACCCACGGAAGCCTTTCCTGTGGCCGAAGCCATTGTTGGCCCGGCCTTGGAGCTCTGGCAGCATCCCACCTCCTGCCCAGCGTCATCTGCCCGGATGGCCCGCAAGTATGTGGTGCCCATTGGGTCCCTCTCGGGGTTCACTGAACACACCTCAGACGCACAGGCTGCTCTGCTGACACAGATAGACCTCCTGACAAGGAGTCCAAAAAACTGGACCATACGGCCAGGAAGGTCTGTGCAGCCTCCTCTTTAGGCCTTCGTCAGGCGAGATTGGCCATCATCATGGCACACTTCTCTCATGCCCTGTTGGGCTCCTTAGATGAAGTTCTCCCACACCTCCCCATGGACCTTCAGACTACGGTCAAGCGGGGCTGGGGCTGTGCTGTTGCCAAGCAGCTGCCTCAGACAGCTTTGGACCTTGGGGACTTTTGCGCCTGTTCGGTGGCAGCCATGGTTGCCTCACGCCGCAGGGCTTGGCTGAGGCTTTCCATCTTTACGGCGGACACCCAGCACAAACTCGCTGATGTTCCTTTCCTGGGTACCAATCTTTTCGGCACAGGTGTGGATGGTCACCTTCAGCGAATCGAGCAGTCCAGTGCCACCTTGGACTCAGCCACTTCTGCTGAAAGCACCCCTGGCTCCAAGAAGCAGCAGAAAAAGAAAAAGCCTTTTTGGCACCCTGCTCCTGCGGCACAGCAGCCAACCTTTCATGGTGGGCAGCAACAGCAGGCACAGGCTTTGTGCCCTTGGTGGCCCACAGACAGGGAGGTCAGGGTTCAGGCCCTAGACCCTCTTCCTCCAAGCCTGCCCAGTGACAGTATAGGGGTTGCCACCCTTATCTCTTGTCACGTCAGCTCTGGGTCCTTCCGTGGGGGTCAGCTCCGCCACTTTCTTTCCACCTAGTCCACTGTTACCACAGACAGGTGGGTCTTAGAAGTGGTCAGCCAGGGTCTGCGTCTGGAATTCGAGTAGTTCCCTGCCAGCTAAGCCCGTGCCCCATAGGAGGAGAGAGAGAATCGGCCCACACTCAGTCAGCTCTGAGAGACGACATAGCCCAGCTCCTCCTCAAGGAGGCAGTAGTTTGAGTGGCAGATCCTCCGGTCAACCTAGAGTTCATTTCTAGGTACTTCCTGGTCCCGAAGCGGATGGGGGGGCTGTCGCCCCATTCTAGATCTGCACAACCTGAATCTGTATCTCAGATCAAGCACCTTCAGGATGGTAACTCTGTCCCAGATCATACCATCCCTGAAGCAAAACATGTTGTTCTGCTCACTGGATCTCTAGGACACATTCTTTCACATCCCAATCCGTCTGTCACACCAGCAGTTCCTCCGCTTCAGAGCAGAGGGAACCCTATATGAGTTCCGAGCCATGCCATTCGGCCTGTCATCAGCCCCAATGGTCTTCACCAAATGCATTGCAGTGGTGGCAGCCCACCTCCGGCATCGAGAGGTCAGAACGTACCCCTGCCTTGACGATTGGCTCTTGGCAGGTTCCACCCAGCAAGGGGTGGAGAGGTCCAGGGACCTGGCCCTCCAGACCATGCTCTCAATTTGGCCTCCAGATCAACGAGGCCAAGTCTGAGCTCGTGCCTTCTTAGGTGATTTGCTTCATAGGGGCAGAGCTCAACTCTTGACGAGCCAGAACTCGGCTCATGGCGGACAGGGCAGAGGTTCTCTCCTCCTTTGCTCAGTCATTTCTAGTTGGGCACTTGCGCCCTGCCCGGGACTTTCTGCGCCTTCTGGGCTACATGGCGGCCTGCACCACCGTGGTCCATTGGGTCCAGTGGCATATGTGCCCCCTTCAATGGGAGCTGATCATCCAGTGGACTCAGCACCTAGGTCATTTCGACCAGCTGATCACTGTGACTTAGAAGATGTGGGACGCTCTCCAGTGGTGGACCGTCCTAGGCCAGTTGCAGCAAGGGATCCAGTTTGTCTGCCCTGAGCCAATGGTCGTCCTCACGACCGATGCCTTTCTCACAGGCTGGAGAGCCCACATGGGGAATAACAGGGCCCATGGGTTCTGGACCCCTGAGGAATCCAGATACCATATCAACCTGTTGGAGTTCAGAGCGGTCAGACTGATGTTGTCAGCATTCGCTCAGCAGCTTTGGGGTCAAGTGGTTCAAGTCCAGATGGACAATACCACAACTATGTACTACTTCAACAAGCAGGGCGGCAGACACTCCCAGCTGTTGAGCAGGGAAGCACTCCACATCTGGACACTCGTGAGCCGACTGGAGGTGGATCTCCTAGCCATCCATGTGGCAGGAGCCTCTTATCATCTGACGGATGCTCTCAGCAGCATAGGCGAGACATCCCACAAGTGGTCTCACCATCCAGAGGTAGCTTACAGCCTGTTCTCCTACTGGGGCAAACTGATGGTGGACCTGTTTGCCTCCAGGGAAAACACCAAGCTGAGGCTGTTTCATGTCCACCACCCTCAGTGGAAATCACTGCAGGGGGCTGCCTTCTCAAGGCCATGGACCCCAAACCTCTTCTACGCCTTCCCTCCATTTCTCTTGATCCACAGGGTGCTTCTCAAGGTGAGGAGGGACAAGGCACAGGTGACCCAGGTTAGCCCTGCCAGGTCTGGTATCCAGATTTCCTCAGCCTCAGCAACAAGCTACCGAGGCATCTTCCTGCACACCCAGACCTGATAATCTGTTGATCACAGAAAGGTATTCCACCCAGATCTTCAATCCCTGCACCTGACAGCCTGGTACCTGAGTGGCTAGAGTTCCAGGTTTTGGGTCTCTCTGAGGATGTGCTCACAATAGTGGAAGCATCCAGGAAGGAGTCAACCAGAAAATACTACGCCTTCAAATGGGAAAGATTTTCCATTTGGTGCCAGGGCAAGGGCCTGGACCCTCTGTCCTGCGACGAGCATTTTAGACTGCCTTTGGTCTCTCTCCAAAGGGGGTCTTAGGTCTTCGACCCTTAAGGTGCACCTAGCAGCCATCTCTGCTTTCCAGGCACAGGCGGGTCAGCAGATGGCACAAGAGAAGGTGGTATGGCGCTTTTTTAAAGGCCTTGATCTCATATCCCCTCCGGTGCGTGAACCTCCAACTCTGTGGGATTTACAGCTGGTTTTGGCAAAACTCATGGGCAAGCCATTCGAACCAGTGCATAAGTGTGAGTTGTCACACTTCTCATGGAAGATGGCCTTCCTGGTGGCTATCACGTCCGCTAGAAGGACTGGGGAGCTCCAGGCACTCTCAGTGGAGTCTCCTAATCTGGTCTTCCACAGGGACAAGGTTGTCCTGTGCCCCCGTCCAAAGGTGGTGTCAGAGTTTCACCTTAATCAGGTGTTGACTCTGCCTGCGTTCTACCCAAAATACACCTCAGATGCAGAGTACAGGCTCCACACCCTGGACCTGAGACGTGCTCTCTCCTATTATAAGGAGAGGATGGCAAACGTTTGGGGAGAGATTCCCCAGCTGTTTGTCACCTACACTGAAGCCGCACCTGGCAGGTCTGCAGCAAAGCGGACGATCGCAAGATGGATTACATCTTGCATTGACCTCTGCTAAAGGTTGGCGGGTAGGGAGCCTCCCATAGGGCTAAGGGCTCATTCCACCCGCCATACTGCTGTGTTGGTGGCTGCTTCCAGGGACATCTCTATCCAGCAAATATGCAGGGCTGCTACCTGGAAGACAGCAAACACCTTCATCTCCCATTACCACATTGACCTTGAGTCACGCTGGGATTCTGGTTTGGGGGCCTCAGTTCTCCAGTCTCTGTTCCTTAAGTAGGGGGTGTGCACCTTGCTTCCCTCCTCCCGGAGAACTGCTAGGAGTCTGCCAAGTGTGTATAAGAACAACATCTCCACATCCCTAGAAAAACAGGTAACTCACCTGTAACAGTAGATCTTCTATGGACCAATCTGTTGCAGCAAGTCATTACTTATGGGAGTATCCACCAGGTGGCGCTGTCACACTGCAGCTTCTTCCAGCAGTCTTCCGTGGGGGCCGCCCACACAACATCACTTCCTGTGGATGTGTATAAGAGTGGGAGGCCCCCAGTACCCTCTGTTCATTTACCTGCTGCCTTCAGTTCATACACTCTGCTCTCCTGACCTCCTGGGTTGCAGTCTTCGACTCGAACTTGAACCGATTTTCTACCTTTGGGTCCGGGACCTGGGACTTGCTCTCAGCACCCCCAGATTTCCATTGCAGGTCTGTGACCCACTCACAGTACCCCTGCTGCTCCCAGACTCTGGCTCTCTTGGTGAGTCTGGGACTTCTTTAGGGCCTAGCCCGACTTTGTCTTCTACAGCAGGCCCGGTGTTCCATTAGAGCTCCCGGTACACCTGCTGCTCCTTGGCCCAGGCACTCTTGCTGGGTCTGGGGATTCACTAGGGCTGCTATTAACAGCCCAGCCCGATTTTGCTTCTCTCTGCCAGACCTGTGGAACACTCCCAGGCCCTGGCTCTTCTTCCAGGACCTGGGCCCATGCACCACTCGCTGCACCCCAGGCTTCTGCCTCTGGTCATGGGTATGTGTACTACTCCCAGACCCTGGCTCTTCTACTTTCACTAGGCCGGGCCTGTGCTCCTCACAGTGCCCCCGGTCCTCCTTGCTCACAGCACCCCTGCTGCTCCCTGGCCAAGGCTTTTTTGCTGGGCCTTGGGACTTGCTCATGACTGATCATCCAGCCAGGCTGGAATGAACCTCGGGGAGGGCCACCTTAAAGGCTTCCTGGTCCAAGGCACTCGTTCCAGGCATAGGAGGGAGCGGGATTCACAAACCTCATACTCCCTCCACCTTATTCCATTGACGGTGGCTCCTCATTGTCAGGGCTGCTCTCCCCATCGACTGAGCTTGCTGGGCTTGTCATATCTTTGACGGGCCTCATCCCATCGACGGAACTTGTTTCTGAATGTCTCCTATCAATGGACTGTGTTGCCCCATCAACAGAACGTTCCTCATTGACGGGGATGCTTCCCTCGTTGATGACACGTGTTCTTTGCTCTCCCTTGTCGATGGGAGCTGTTTTCCCATCGATGGGACATGATTCTGCTGTCCTCTCATCGATGGGGAACTCCTCGACGGGGAGGCCTCTCCCATTGACGGAACAGCGTGTTTTGCATGCCTCGTTGATGGGACGGCTTTCACCATCACCAGAGAGGTTTGTTTCTGGTCTCTCGTTGACTGGGCTTATTCCATCATCAACTGAGGAGCCTCACCTCCTTCCCTCCTAGACAGGGATGCTTCCCTTGGTGATGAGGGCCTCCCACCCTGGGACACCCCCTGCTTGGGGCTTTGCTCCCGTGCCCCCCAACTTGTCCCGGCACCTTGTTTTGGCATCCTCGGGGGTCTCCCTGTTGCCTGTTTTGCACCCTTTGGACGAGACTTTGCCCAGGGCCTTCGTCCCTGCTGAGGGGACCCAACCCGGAGTCCCTTACCCCTTTGCCAGTCCCGGACCACAGGGGTCGGAGTGCCTTTCCCTGCTATTTGGGGTCAGTAGTTCCCAGGCCGGCTTGCCCTCCTCCTAGCACTGCCCTTGGGCACCCTCCGTTTATGGACCTCCCTCCGTCACGAATGTCGGGCATCACCTGCATTGTGCTGGAGGTCCTACGGTCCATGGGCCTAGGGTCTGACCTCGTCCCCTTCTCAGATCCTTGCTGGCTGCCAAGGATATTAGTAAGCACCTCCTCGGGGCCTCGTACAACATTTCTGATACGGGTGCCAGGGCTGAATTTGCCTCAAAGGCACGCCTGGCTGAGGGTCTTGGGCTTTGCAGCGGATATCCAACAGAGAAAGTGCTGAATGTCCCCTTCAGTGGCTAAAAGTTATTTGGGCCAGATGTTCAGGACATCTTTAATAATTTACAGGCATCTGGTAGAGCTGTTAATTCTGTCCATTTGCTTTACCGTACGCAGCCTAGGAGCAGACAGCACCCATCCTTTGCAAGGTGTCCCACAAGTCTGGAGCAGGCTCCCTTCCCCAGGGCAAGAGAGAAGCCTCCTCTGTCTTGCCTGCCCCCTCTTCCTCAGGCCCTGCTGCGAAGCATCCCCGGGGTGATGGATCAGACCCATCTCTGCTTGACTCCTTGTCAGATCCCCTCTTCTGGTCCCTGACCATGAGGTGGTGGTCGGAGGTCAGTTCTCCCTCCATCTCAACCAGTGGAGAACCATAATTTTAGATGGCTGGATTCTTCAGATTATAGAATGGGGTCATACTCAGGAGCTTGTAGAACAGCCCCCAGAGACTGCTTTGGTACCCTCCACCTATTCTCCAGCCCATGTAATGTTTCTTGGAGAAGAGGTACAGTTCCTGCTGTTGAAAAAGGCCATTAAGCCAGTACCCAGGCGGCAGAAAACAAGGGATTCTACTCCAGGTTCTTCCTGGTCACCAAAAGAATGGAAGATCTGAGGCCTACTCTAGATCACAAGGACCTCGGTCTTTATATCCAGTGCAAGAAATTCTGCATGGTCACTCTGCCAGGCTTGCTGCCTCTACTCAAGCAGGACAATTGGCTGTGCTCCCTAGAAATGCAGTACACTTACCTGCATATCTAGGTTTGTCCTCTGCACAGGGGGTTTCTCTGGTTTCTTTTTCAGGGCAAACATTACCAATTCAGGGTATTGCCCATTGGCTTATCCTCTGTATCATGGGTCTTCACAAAATGCTTAGCAGCACTAGCTGTTGCCCTCCGGAGAGGAGGCCTGTATATCTTCCCCTGCTTGGATGGACTGGCTTATCAAAACTTTGTCCAGAGATCAGCTGCCCTGGACCCTGGAGAGGACCCTCCAGCTGTTTCAGTCACTGGGTATCACTGTCAGTCTGCCCAAGTCTGTATTGATTCCATCACAAAGGCTGCAGCATATAGGGGAGGTCCTGGACTTCCTGCCCCAAAACAGGGCGGAGTGCCTCATTTCCCAGGCTCAGGAAGTCACCCTGAGCCATTCTGTTCCCACTAGGGTACTTGAGGCTGTTAGGCTACTGCCATCCCTGCACATGTGGGTGCAGTGGGACCAACGCACAGACAACTTGTAGCCGTGAGTGCTGGTCTCCTCTTCAGTCTGCAAGGTGCTCCAGTGGTGGATGGACCTCCAGAACCTGTTACGAAGGATCCCATTCCTTATCTCCTCTCCCCAGCAGATTCTCACTATGGATGCCTCCGGTTCAGGCTGGGGTGTGCAGCCAGGTCTTTTCCAGACTCATCAGACATGGTCCCAGATCGAGATATCTCAGCATATCAACATCCTGGAGATGTTGGAGGTCCAGTATGTTATGCAGGCTTTTCAAAACCATCTCCTTCCAGGTCAATTGTTGGTCCAGTCAGACAAATCCCAGTGTTGTCTATTACATCAACAAGCAGGAGAGAACGTATTTGTGCCCTCTGTGTAGGGAGGCTATGAGAGTCTGGTACTGGGTGCTGGACCATGGTCTGGTCCTCTCAGTAGTCCATATTCCAAGCATGCTGAACTCCCTGGTGGACAGCCTCAGCTAGACTCAGTCCAGAATGTATGAATGGGAATGTCTTTCATCCGTCACCGAAGATCTGTTAGACAAATGGGGTCATCCATAGTTGGACAGTACAGTTATGTAAGAACTTACGTTAACAGTAGATCTTCGAGAGGAGCTCGTGCTGCAGGCTATACCATTAGGACTAAGCCACCAAGTGCCAGGACCCCACAGAAAACTAGCTAGCAGTGTACAGCATGGGGCTGCCTCTTGACATCAGCCCACCCCCGACATCAGCAAGTGAAATAAAATGGGCAGTCCCCCAGCCCCACCTCACTTCTCTCACCGGAGACCTGGACTACACAGAGATGGGAGAACCGTGGAGGTTCTAACAGCCCAGAGGTAAGGAGAGGAAAAGGGGAAGGAGGGAGGGAAAGCAGCACCTGCTGCAAGAGCTCCTATCGAAGATCTACAGTTACGGTAAGTTCTTAAGAACTGGACTATCTTTCTTAGAGTGGGAGCTCTTGCAGCAGGCTATACCATTAAGACTGAGTCTGAAGCAGTCAAAAAGGGTAAACTCAGGACAGACAGGTGGTGGTGAAGGAAACCAACAGAAGGTCTCACGAGAGCAGGCCCTGGAGGACAGCTAGGCCGAAGCTAGATCTCTGCCTAAAGGTGATGTCTAAACTGTAATGCTTGACAAAAGTATGGACACAACTCCAAGTAACAGCAGCACAGATGTCCACTGCTGACACATTCCTGAGAGATGCGAAAGAGGCAGCAACACCCCTGGTAGAGTGACCTTTAACCGAACCCGGTAAAGGCTTTTCGTACTCTTCGAACCACGCCGGTAACCCAGGTTTGGGAACGGACTTGGGGTGCCAGGGGCTGGCAGGGGAAGGAGAGGATTGAGCATCTGGAGAACTGCTTTCCTCTCCTGGAGTTGGTTCGAGTGGGTAGCCTCATTCTGTTGCGGCCCCAGTGGAGACTGGGGACACCACAAGGGCGGCGCAGAGAGGGTGAACAAGAAGAGCGTGAAACTGCACACATGCCATCCAGATGACACCAGCCCCGCCTCCCAGCCGAGATGCCTCCAGGTTGCATTTCCACTCCCTGAAATGAAGTAGGAGAGTGCTACTGCACTCTGGTCTCCCCTCTGAAGCCCCTGTGGATGAGAGCCCCAGCAAAGGGATACAGCTGGGACAGCGAGGAGATGGAGCTGCTGGTTGGTTGGGGCAATAGTAGGACTTGCCGCCTCGAGGGGCGACATGGCATAATGTGTGTTAAAAGGTAATGCAAAAAAAAATCATACTGTAACAATATACAATACAGTTAACTAACCACTTGAATAACGTCTAATCTTACTTTAAGTGGGAGCTCTTACAGAAGGCTATTACCATTAGGACTAATGCCGCAGGTCTTTGGACCCACTGGAAAACTCTTAGACAGCAGGGCCCGCCCCACGACGGCGTCGCCCTGATGGTCACAGTACGAAAGGGGGCAGTCCCTGGCGCTCTACCTCAGTTCTTTTCCTGCCACAGACCGGCTCTCAACGGGAAGCCTTAGTTTCGTTTCGGCAGTTCTAGCGAAGTTTGTTTCCCTATTTCAACCGTCTGCTGTCAGTTCCTTACCGTCGCGTGCCTTCTCCATCCTCGGTCTCGTCCTCCGGGCCTAAGAAGACCAAGTATTCCTGTGGCCACCAGATGCCATCGAAAGACTGCCACAAGGCCTGCATCTTCTGCCTGAGACCAGGCTACAATTCTGAAGCCTGTAAAATCTGCAAGGGCTTTACCAGCAGGACTAGGATCTGGTGCCTGAAGGCCCTTAAAGCCCACATTCTGGAAAACAGGTCCAAGTCATGCAGAGCTCTCCCAGGGAGAAACCTAAGCATCGGGACAAATCCCACCACAAGTTCCATGAGAAGGACCGTGGTCGATCCCACCCGCATTCCAGATCGCATTGTCCGCACAAGAAGGCCTCTTCATCTGGCTTGGGTGGCTCCGACTGTTCATGCCATTCTAAGCATTCTGAATACAGAACAAAGTCCTCAACTTCCACCAAGACACTGACGCCGGCCCCGGTGGGGGTGGCTTCGGACAAGACTCCCAGAAAGGCGAAGATCACGCCGCTGCGTCTTCCTTCGGCCTTGGGGAATTTTTCCAAGGCCTCTTCTTAGGCGCAAGCCTCTGCCCCGCCGAAAAGGCCCCAATTTTGACTCTAGGGATTCGGGTAAGCCACTGCCAAAGGAGCGGGATCCCCCGGCCAAGACCCCTTCGGGTCCTGCCCTTCTAAGTCTGCCAAACCAGATCCGGTCACAGCCACGGTGCCAGCCCTGGATTCTAGTGCCGGCTAACCTTCGGAAAAGACCCCACCAGCTAAAGTACAGTCACTGGTTCGCAGATCCTCGACCCCAGAGGGCACTTCTTCAGATGCTTCCTCCAAGGCCCTTCCGGATCTTCTGGCTTTGCCTATCCCCCTGACTGGGACTGCAGCTTCTGTCTTCAACAAAGAAGAATTGACAGAACTCGTTTCTTTCTGGTGGAGCCAAGTTCAAAAGGACGTTGCTTCCCCGAAACCAGACCCGACACCGCTTCCTGACTGGCCAGACACCGAGGACCTTCATCCAACACCACTGTCTAAACCCTCTCCAGGTGAGCAGCGTGGACTTTCCATGTCCCGCTGCCCCTCAGTGGTCAGGTCATGGACCAGGGACCATTGATGGCACTGTTCCAGGTCCACTATCCATTGCTGGTCTCAGCCCAAGAGCAAGTCCGGGCAGCCGTCACAGGTCTCTCAGCCGCCGTGGGCACTTGCTCAGCCATTGCTGGTCTACTGACAGGTGCCGTCACAGGTCTCTCAGCCACCGCGGGCACTTGCTCAGCCATTGCTGGTCTACTGACAGGTGCCGGTCACTGCTCTGTCATCGGTCCTATAGCTGACATTGGTCAATCAGTGGCCAGTGCTCTAGGGGATGAAGCCCATCCAGGCATCGGTCGGCTTCTCCTCATCCTAGCAGGAGACGGTCTTCCTCTTCCTCCTCTTCTTCGGACCAGTCCCTCTTTCTGAGCTGGGGGCTCTCCTCATGGTAAAGAGACACCCCACTCACCTCCTGACGATTCAGCTTTTATTGATGTCATGTGGCATATCTAGACCTCCAACAGATGGGAGACTGAGGACGTGGATCCGGAACACCGGAGACTTGCAAAGTACCTGAAGCAAAAGGAGCCTAAACCACTGGTAGTGCCTCCTTTAGTGGATACCTTCCAGGACCTTACCAGGATTACCTGGAAGCATCCAGTCACAATCCCGGCAGTTCGGAAAAAATCAGATAGGCTGTACAGAGCGCCGAGCCCTTTCTGGCGGAACACCCGCAGGCTGTCTCCATGGTCATAGCAGCTGCTCATGACAAATCTAATTAGCCGAAACAGCTTCCTTCTCAGCCTCCCAATCAGGAGTCCAGATATTTGGACCAGGTGGACAAGAAGGTGTATTCTGCATCCACCTGCTCTATAAGGTCCCTGAACTTCCTAACGCATATGATCCAGTACCAGAATGCATTATGGGAGAAGGGCCAAGAATTAGCCAGCACCTTGCCAGACTCCGCTCAGAAGACTGAGCTAATGGAAATCTTAAAATTGGGTTCGGACGTAGGCACTCATGTACTGCATGCCTTGTATGACACTGCAGACACGGCACCAAGGGTGACTGCTTCCGGCGACTGCCTGGTTATGAGTCTCTGGATTCACCCAGGATCTGCAGACCAGAATCGAGGATCTTCCATTCCAAGGTTCCATTTTGTTCGGGGGGGGGGACTGAGAAGTTGATTTCTCGCCTCCAGGAATCTGGGAAATCGATTTGGTCCATCCGACAGCTCTACAAGGGGAACCAAAAGCGTTTCCTCAAACTGCCATTTCTGAAGTCCTCAGGACAAAATATCTGTGGCAACCAGTTCCCACAGAGAGGAGGTTTCAAAAGGAAGGCCGCAACAAGCAGGCCGGGGGTGCTCCCTTTCGAGGCCCAAAGTCCTCCCAGCCCTGCTTACTCCCGGATCTTCCCAATGACTCCCTGCCAAATGCCCTCCTCTAGAGGGGGCACATGGGGAGGAAGTAGGGGGTCACTTCTCCCTTCACTTGGAAGGATGGAACAAAGTTACCTCAGACCTTTGGGTCTTAGACATTATAAGGAGGAGACATACGCTGAAGTTCACACAAATCCCCCCCGGAGATGCCACCAAAGTCCTCACGTTATCCTCCACACATCGGACTCATAGAGGGAGAGATTCAGGCCCTCTTGCAGATAAGGGCATTAGAGCCGATTCCTCGGGGGCCACAGGGAAGAGGGTATTATTCTCACTTCTTGCTTGTCCCAAAGAAGAGACATAATCTTTGGCCCATCCTGAACCTTAGCTCTCTAAACAACTATATAGTATACAAAAGGTTCAGGATGGAGACCCTTCCAGGCCTCATTCCTCTGCTGTACCAAGGGTACTGGCTCTGCTCTCTGGACATGCAAGATGCATACATTCATATAGGGGTCTTTCCTCCCCACCGGAAGTTTTTCAGATGCCACTTCCAGAGGATGCAATATCAGTTCTGGGTCCTACCATTTGGTCTCTTCTTCGCTTCTCGAGTCTTCACCAAGTGCCTAGCAGTGGTAGCTGCTGCTCTAAGGTGGGAGGGTCATTATGTCTTCCCTTACCTGGATGACTGGCTTCTGGCAGCCTCGTCAAGGGCGCGCCTCCTACACACTCTCAGAGACACCTGTAAGTTATTCTCAGAGCTGGGGATCACCCTGAGTCTTCCCAGATCATCCCCAGAGACCAGCCAACAACTCTGTTTTGTAGGAGCAGTCCTGGACATGGTCCAGAGCATGACTTTCCTCCTGCAAGAAAGGGGAGATCACCTGCGAGAGGTAGCCCTCACGGTTCTTATGACCCCCCCCAGGTCCAAGCCAGGACCTTCCTTTGGGCTTCTGGAGCACATGGCGGTGGCCATTCCTGTAACCTCTTTGGCTCACCTCCACATGAGAGTCCCTCAGTGGATGCTTAGTGTGCAATGGGTTCAGAACTCCGATGGTCTAAACCAGCTGGTCCGGATCTCGGACCCGGTCAAGAGGACTGTTGTCTGGTGGCTAAACCCCTCCAACTTGGAAAAAGGGGTCTCCTTCCAGCAGGAGTCACTGAGCCGGACCTTAACCACGGATGCCTCTGAACCCATTTGGGGAGCGCACCTGGGAGGCAGCCAGATACAGGGCGTGTGGTCTCCAGAAGAGTGCAATCTCCACATCAACATCCTAGAAATGCAAGCATTACACAACGCCTTACAGGCCTTTCAAGAGGTCCTAATGCCAGGCTCTCTTCTCGCTGAGTCAGACAACACAGACGTTGTCTTCTATATCAACAAGTGGGGGAACACATTCATACCCCCTATGCAGGGAGGTGATGACAGTTTCGTATTGGGCCCTGAAACATCACTTCAGTCTGTCCACAGTACATGTTCCAGGCATCCAAAATGCCTTGGCAGACAGCCTAAGTCGGTCTTGGTCCAAGGTGCACAAGTGGGAGCTACTCCAGTCAGTAGCTGACCTGCCCTTCTACACATGGGGTCTTCCAGAGCTGGACCTCTTTGCGTCCCTACGCAATGCCAAACTGCCAAGTTTTTTGCTCACGAGAGCATGCGCCTGGTGCTTTCTGGCCAGACGTGTTATCCCTTTGTTGGACAGGGAGATTATTCTATGCCTTTCCTCCCTTCCCTCTAATCCAGAGGGTCCTCTTGAAACTACAGGCCAAGGGGACTCGAATGATTCTGGTCACCCCACTATGGCCACGGCAGATTTGGTTCCCACTACTTCAGCTGCTGACGCTGGAACCCCAGATTCCACTGCCATGATGCTCGCAGTTACTGTCTCAAGACCAGGGCAAGCTGGTACATCCAGATCTCAGGTCCCTCACCTTCATGCATGGCTCCTGCAGACATAGTTAAGACACGGTATAGGATCTCCCAAGATGTGGCGGACATTTTTGTTTTGGCGAGAAAGCCCTCTACTAGGTCTACTTACGCTATGAAGTGGAAGCGTTTCTGCCTTTGGGCTTCTCCCCGTTACCTATCCAGTGAACTCAGCCTTACAGTATCTTCTCTCCTTGTTGCATCAAGGCTTGAGCTACTCCTCCATCAAGGTGTTTATGTCTGCAATATCTGCCTATCAGGCGCTGGTGGAGGGCAGAACTTTCGCCCAACTGGACGTGTCCTGTACCTTTCTCCAGGGCATCCTACATATAAAGTCTCCCATTAGAAATCCAGTACCCCCCTGGAATCCCCTTTTTGTGTTGGAGAAGCTTGCCTTCCCTCCTTTTGAACCTGCAGCAGACTGCAAGCTGTGTTATCTTTCCTGGAAGGTATCTTTTTTGGTTGCTGTTACTTCAGCTCAAAAGTTTCTGAGCTTCAGGCCCTGATGTGTAAGTAGCCTTATTTGATTTTTCACAGAGAAAGGATTTCCCTTAGAACAAACCATAAGATCTTACTTCGAGAGGGTTCCTGCAGTAGGTCTTCACGTATAGGACTGCGCCCCTGGCATCAGATCTGAATGGCAAACTTGTAGCTAGCTTAGTATTCGATGATTTACTATCTTTTTTCCTTTATATTCTTTAAAAAAGTACCACGCTGTGTATGTCTTCTCATCCCAGGAAGAAGTGCTCCAAGTGCAGTGCGCAAATCCCGCATGGGGACAACCACTCACGGTGCCTCCTCTGCCTGGGTCCTAAGCACAACTCGGCTGAGTGTGCTATTTGCCAGGGGTTCAGCCATCCCACATGCACCTGTCGCAAGAGGACCCTCAAGGCCCACCTTCTTTCCCAGAGACCAGCCTCCATGGAAAAGGAGCTGTGAGAAAGGTTGTTGTCGCCAGCCCCTGAAAAAAGGAAGAAGGATGAAGAGAGCTGCCTGGAGCGGAGCTCATCTCGGGAAAACCAGTCAGCCATCCAATGACGACCAGGATGGACCCTCTACTTCCATGAGTACTACACCTGCTGGGCCATCATCTGCTCCGGGTGGGCCGAACGCCCTTCTCTCCCTGCCAAGGTGAGCGGGCAACCAGGAGTCACCTCCTTAGAGGTCTCAGGTCTCCTTTCCAGAGAACCTCTGATAAGTCGCCCTCTGGCTCCGCTGCCAGGCGCCCGGTCCAGGCCAATCAGTCTGACTGCGGCCCTACCACGGTTAGCCCGACCGTGCCTAGTAAGTCGGTCCACGGATCCTCCATCGCCTGCGTAGTTGAATCTGCTTTCCTGTTGGGCTTTCTTGTGGACCCTGACCCCAGAATGAGTCTGCTCATGGGAGAACCTTCATCCTTGCCGGTCTCTACTACCAGGGATTCGCCGCCAGCACCTGACTTTTCTGTTATGTGAGATACTTTTTCTGACCTGTCATTGGGGTCCCTACTGGAACTTCCTCCTTCTTCAGGCTCCATTCTGCTACACCCTCCTCCCTTGGGCCCTTCGCCTGCCCCGTTGCTGCTGCCTAGCGGCCCTTCAGCACGCCCCCCTGGCTGGCCCATCAGCTCCCCCATGGGTCCTGCGGGTGGTTTTCCATGGCCAGACCCTCACCACACCCACCCCCAGGAGGCCTGCCACTGGACAATATCATTCTAACACCTGGCTGTGTTCCGCCGACACTGGGGTAACCTCCGATACCGGGCTACCCGACACCAGGTTATCCATCGCCGGGTTTCCAGACAACAGGACACCCTGCACCAGATTTTCAAGTGCTGGGCTTGTACCAGTACCCTTATTGGCACCAACAACCCAGTTACCCCTCTTTTCCAGGATACCCGGGGTACCAGCCTTCGCCACCACCTCCACCTCTGCTGCCGAACCGTGAGTCCATCGTGGCATGGTGGAAAGATCCTTGGACACAACTCCTGTCAGACCTTATGCAACCTCAGCCAGTAGGGGGCATCCCCCTCCCAAGGGCACCCCCTCCTAGTCTGGCACACTCTGGCTAAGCCTCTACCACTCTTCACCACAGGGAAACCATTGCTGACCCCTCCCTGCCTAGCAGGCCGGAGTCTTCAGAATCAGATGAAGAGTCGGACATTAACCTGTCCAAACCCCACTCACCAGTCGAACCTCTACCAAAGGAGTTTCCTAAATCGCTCCCCATGGACCCTTCCTTTGCAGAGCTTTTGAGGATCATCCAGAAGGCTTGTGACTGGCTGTTCAAGGAACTGGACCCCCAGCGCAAAACACTAGCCAAGCATCTGAACTGTACTAGTGTGGATCCCCTCACCATTCCCCCCTGGATGGGACCACACGAAGATCTCGCGTCCACCATGTGGCAATAGCCCTCATACATCCTGGCTGTTTCCCATAAAGTGGATGGGACCTATTACCCCCTGGAATGGGCCTCTTACCTTACGCACAAGCGAAAGCCAACTCCTTGGTCATCACCACAGCCCATGACAGATCAGCACAACCAAAACATCTGAGTACTTCTCCCCCGGACAAGGACTCCAAGCAGCTGGATCAGTACAGAAGAAAAATGTGTGCCTCATCCACCTGCACCATCAGGTTGTTAAACTATGTTTCCCACATGGTGGCCTTCCAGAAGTCCTTGCTGTCGGAACTGGTGAAGGATCTCCAAGAGATCCCTGACGAGCAACTTGTGGCTAAACTCCTGGAGAAAGTGTAGATGAATAAATCATCCTGTCGTCACACTCTCCGAGCCACATACGATTCCATAGAGTCCATGGCTCGGGCTGCGGCCTTGGGAATCTGCCTCAGACGCCTAGCCTGGCTGCGTCTGATAGGTTTGGCACAGGATGTGCAATCGTCCCTCGTGGACATACCTTTTAGGGGTCTGGTTCTGTTCGTCGGCGATGCCAAGGATATAACTGGGCTGCAGGAGAGCAGTAGGTCCCTCCGAGACATATGCTGTATGTACCGTACTGGCCAGAAGACACGGCAGCAGCCTTTTCACCACCAATGGAAGTGGAATAAGAACCAGGGCAAGCGCCAAAACAAGTGACATGCCACCGGTTCAGGAGCACAAACTCCTCAGGCTAAGTTTGCCAAGGCCACCTCCGGGGGAAAGGCTTCCCTCTGCGTCCTGACTCATTCCCTCTCCTCCAAGTCCCTCTGTCTCCCACGGAGGAGCCAGTAAGGGGGAGGTTCGGCTTCCACCTGGAAGGGTGGAAGGCAGTTACCGCAGACATATGGGTCTTACAACTCATACAAAGAGGTCACTCGATAGAGTTCCTGGAGAAACCTCCTTCAAACCCTCCAGGAAGCTCTCTCTACCCATCAGGACAGATTCCTCTTATCAAACAAGAAATCCAGGCTCTGCTGCAGACAGCAGCCATAGAGCCCATCCCTCCAGATAAAACAGGAAGGAGATTCTACTCCCACTTCTTCCTAGTTCCAAAAAAGATGGGGGATCTAAGACCTATCCTAGATCTCAGCATGCTCAATCTCTTCGTGGAATACGAGACTCTGCATACTGACTCTCTAGGGACTGTTGCTCCTGCTCCTTCTAAATACATGGCTGTGCTGCCTGGATATGCAGGATGCCTACCTACATATCCCCATCCTTCCGGCCCACGACCGCTTCCTCAGGTTCTGCTTCCTGGAGGACCACTTTCAGTTCAGAGCCCTACCCTTTGGTCTGTATTCAGCACCTCGGGTTTTCACCAAGTGCTTAGTGGTGGTAGCGGCATTCCTTCTCTGCAAGGACATTTACGTGTTCCCATACCTGGATGACTGGCTCTTTTCAGCCCCTTCGTCGGACAGCCTGAAGGAGTCCCTCTCCTTCACCCTGGACCTGTTTTCCAGCCTGGGTATTTTGATCAGCCTACCCAAATCCCAGCTAGTACCCTTCCAGCACCTCCAATTCATTGGATCAGTGCTGGACATGGTCCAGAGCAAGACCTTTCTCCCCCTCGACCGAGTAAAGACACTTGTCTCTCAGGTCACATCAGTGGCATCCTCTTGGTGGACCGCGGCTCGGTCAGTCCTTTGCCTGTTGGGCCTCATGGTGGCTGCCATACCCACAGTCCCCCTGGCCAGGCTGCATATAAGGGTAACCCAATGGTCTCTCCGAGTCCAGTGGGATCAATGCTCAGATGACATGGACCAAAAGGTCATGCTCTCCAGCAGTCTTCAGAAGGATCTCCTCTGGTGGAAGGTGTGACGTAGACAGCCAGCTCTGAGTGCTCGAGTGCTGTATTAATTTTTATTACATGTAAAATATGTGAAGGGAAGGTCAGTTCAAGGAAAAGGCTGTCTTACTGGAACTGACGCATCAAGACCCCCCAGGGATAAGTTCAAAGGACAGGAGGTATTTTAAACTGCAGAGATCTGGGGTGCAATTACCTTGTCAATTTACTTTCATCCCAGGAAATAAGATTAGTCATTCATAATGCCCCAGGGAGATCCTTTGACTTGCATGGTTACCAGGAAGGACTTGTGGAGAGGGGCATCGGAAAGAGGCCAGAATGGACACTGAAGAGGTTTGATATCTGAACCAGGGAGGACCCAAACCCAGACGTATTTGGAAGGTCCAAAATGCATTTCCTGGGGAACCCTTGAATTACATCAGAAAGACCTGAGGTGTAGATTCCAAGGTCCAGATGGGATTAAAGAGGCCAATACACTTTTCCTTCGAATACAGTGACTTAGATCAAAGAAACTTTTGAGATGTATGTGTAGCAGAGCACAAACCAGTTCTGACCAGTTAACCTGTGGAGAGGAAAGTAAGTGAGGTCATCTCATATGTTTTTTTTAAATATTTGGAGACCCTGTATTGTAAAATATAGAGTTTGATGCACCAAGGTGAAGTTAGTGACCTCATGAGAAGGCTGGCTCAGAAGTGTGTTTGAGTGCTGAAAGAACCTGACAGAGAGACACAAGACAATATTTTTCCGACTGAGAGAAGAGAAAGACCCTCAAAGCACTGAAAGAAAGTAAGCATTAGATTATACCAGTCTGAAGTTATAAATTGTAGGAACTGTACTTTTTTACCTGTTTGTTTTAAGGCTGTATGTGTTGAGATATATATTTGTTCTGTTTTTATATTTTTAAAGTAAAGATATTTTTTTACAAATGAATGCATGGAGTGCCTTTCACATTTCTTCTTATTTTAAGTGGAGCTTTTAAAGGTTATAAGTACAGTGTGTATGGGCTTATTGTATACCAAACGGGGAAATGGATAGAGTTGTCTAAAGTCTTGCATAGTGTTCTAAGGGTTCATTTGAAAGACCTGGTTGGCTGCTCGTAGGCAAAGATATCTGGCCTCACGAAGACAGAATTATCTGAGCTTGATAATTGGGTACGCTAACAAGAGGTTATTAGTTTGAATCCCTTCAGAGCTTGAGACTAAGGTGACTTGAACCCACAAAACAGACAAGAGGGTTACCTTGTCTGTTCACTGTACACAAATCATATGCTCAGACGTTGGCACTTTGGGAGTAGAGGGCTGACCGGCTGAGCGAGTTTGTGACAGATTGGTTGGCAGCCGTGGCATAAAAGTTTGGTGGTATAAGCTTCATTGTTCAGTGTGTTAGCTTGAAACCATTTAGCTCACTTGGAAAAAAGAAAGGCAGTGTTTTATTTCAAAACGAAACATAACTATATCCCTTGACTTACAGTTAAGTTCCCACCCTTTTTTTTTTCTGAAGTGCCAGTCAGTAGTATTAGTAGTAAGAGAAGAAGAAAATGTCTTCTGACTGCAGCAAGCACACTGTAGATTTTTTAAAGCAGTTGTGCGGGGACAGGGGAGTCCCATTGGGGGTGAAAGCCAGTGAGCAGAACCTCATAGAGGCCCTGATGGTAGCAAATACCCAGAGCAGCAAATCACCAACCATGACTGAAAGGGACCAGACCTCGAGTGTGGCAGAACTAGTGGCCAGTGAGGGGTCCCCGAGCCGATGAGGCAGACAGCAGGCCACTGTCAGTGAAGGGCCACAGCTGCAGGGACAAGTCACCAGTATCCTGAATCTGGAAGTTCTCAGGTTGCAACTTGAGTTGCGCAGGATGGAGCTCGAGTCCCAGGAGAGGAGAGAAAGGGAACAGAGGGAGGCAGACCATGAGGAACATGAGCGCCAGCGAGAGTTAGAGGAGGAGAGGGACCGAGAACGCAGAGCTGCAGAGGAGAGGAGAGAGGAGCGCCAGTGGCAACACGAGCTGGAGAAGCTACGACTCCAACCAGCGGCACCAGGGCAGGTAAGTGGCTTTGGTTTAACTGGGACTGCAGGACTGGGTTACAAATTGAACTCTAAATTATTAGCTGAGTTTAAGGGTGGGGAGGATATAGGCGCCTTTTTAAATTCGTTTGAAAAGTTTGTATTCAGGCTAAAAATTCCTAGAGAGTCCTGGAGCTTCCAGCTATCCCCACTACTTACTGGAAAAGCTCAGGATGCATTGGGTCACATGGACAATAAAGACAGTGATGATTACAACAAGTTAAAAGCAGCACTACTAAAAAAGTTTGAATTAACTGCTGAATCATACAGAGCTAAATTCCGTAAGCTCAGGAGAAGCCCTGATATGAGCTATGAGGAGCTAGCCACAAAACATTTTTTAAAACATTGGTGGGAAGGAATTGAGGCAAACACTGCTGATAAAATTGAAAATGTGATTCTATTAGAACAGTTTTATTGGGCATGCCCAACAGAGTTAAAAACCTGGTAGAAGACCAAGATCCAAAAACAGTGCAAGAGGCTCCTGAAATCTCGGACCACTATGCCAAGAGCAGACCTGCTCTGAGAGTGAATGGGGCGAGTGTGGCAGCACAGAAAGGGAAAAGCGTGCCTTCAGGGCAGCTAAAACCCCTCATTGCCTCCACCGAAACCAGTTAGCCCCAGGTTTCAAAGAAAAGATTTCTCTGAAGTAAGAAATGTTTGTTGGTTATGTAAAGAAACTGGGCACATTGCCAGACAGTGTCCAAGAAGGGCAAGCAATAATACGCAAAGTAGTACCAGAAAGGAAATGGGTTGTTCGTGTGTCCCTGGAAGCATGCCAGTGAACATGAGGGAACACATGCACCCAGTCATGGTAAATGGCATACAGACGCAGGAGTTAAGGGACACAGGGGCATCCCTGACGTTGGTAAAAGGGGATCTGGTACAGCCTGGTCAGCTTATACCCAATAAATATGTGACTGTACATGACTTTGTGGGTGTAGAGAAGACATTGCCATTGGCCAGTGTTCCCCTGGATTAGAGTGAAACAGGGGGGAACTGTGCAACAGGTGGCTGTAGCTAACACGTTAGCAGTGGATGTGATCCTGGGTAACAATCTCCAGCAGGGGGTGGTATGTGCAGTTACCCCTAGCCAAGCAGCCAGGGAAAATTGTAGTTCCCTGAGCCCCCCAGAAGCCATTGGTGAAGATACTGAGAAGCTGGTTCCCCAGCCTGTGTCTCCAGAGGGGGAGACTGATAAAAAGAGGGTAGAAATGTCCCCAGTAGCAAATAACCACATACAGAGGGTTACTCCAAAGAGGGAGGGGTGACCCCTTGTCAGAGGGTAGGGATTGACAGTGATTCTAACGGCCCTGATGCTAGTGCTAGAGACCCTAGTTTAGCGACTGAAGAGGACTTGTCCCATGCCATGGGAAGGTGTGAGGGGTTTGCAGCTGCTCAGAGAAGTTACTCTAGTTTAGAGAAGCTAAGAGCTTGGGCAGACTCGGACGGTGCACAGGGAGGTGACGGAAGACATGGGGTTTATTGGGAAAATGGACATGTATACACAGGCAGTACAGACGGAGCGATGCTAGGCAGGCAGCTTGTCATTCCTCAGGGATATCGTGAGCAGTTACTCAAGGTTGCCCATGATCTTCCCTTGTCTGGTCATCTGGGAATCGCACGAACTACGCAGTGGTTAACCCAGAATTTCTACTGGCCTAACTTCACCCAGCAGGTGAAGGAGTATTGCAGGTCTAGTCATCGGTGCCAAGAAATAGGGAAGGCGGGCCAGAAAACCCAAGCCACCCTGATTCCATTGCCCATAGTGGAGGAGCCATTCCAGAGGCTGGGAATGGATATTGTAGGGCCTTTAAGTACCCCCAGCTCCTCAGGAAAAAGGTTAATCCTGACTGTGGTGGATTATGCCACCCAGTACCCAGAGGCAGTCACCCTTTCCTCACTGAGGACAGACAAAGTGACAGATGCCTTGCTTGGGATTTTCTCACATGTTGGGTTTCGGCAGGAGGTAATCATTGATCGAGGGGGTTCCTTTATGTCAGACCTAATGAAATGTCTATGGAAGAAGTGTGGGGTGGTGCAGAGATGCACGACACCATATCATCCACAAGCCAATGTGCTTGTGGAACGCTTCAGTGGTATCCTAAAGTCAATGTTCTGGGCGTTTGCTGAACAGCATGGGAGGGACTGTGAGAAATCCCTTCCCCACCTGTTGTTCACATACAGGGAGGTGCCCCACGAGTCTACAGGATTTTCCCCCTTCGTACTTTTGTATGGACGCCGGGTACCTGGGCCCCTAGACTTGATCCGGGAGGACTGGGAAGGCAAGCATGCCACCCAGGGAACTCCCATTGTGTATTACGTCCTAAGGTTTAGGGAAAGGCTGAAGGAGCTTATGGGAATAGCCCAGAGCAACCTGGCAGTTGCCCAACAGAAACAAAAAGTATGGTACAACCGCAGAGCCAGAGCGCGCTAGTACATGGTGGGTCAGGAAAGACAAGCTGCAAGCTGAGTGGGCAGGACTGTACAAAGTGGTTAGGAAGGTAAATGACGTAAACTACATTGTGGAGTTACCTGACCGTAGACAGAAAGGATGTACCATGTCAACATGATGAAGCCATATGCAAATATGCAAATAGGGCTGACATGGTGTTCGCAGTGTGTAGTCATGGGGAGGGGACGGGCGAAGGAGTCCCCCTTCTGGACTTGCTGGAAGAGAGTAAGCGGGAGTCGTCTGTAGAAGCAGTAAAATTGTCTCCTCAGCTGACCCCAGGCCAGATCCAGAAAGTGAGGGAGGTTTTAGTCAACTTTTCCCCCTTGTTTAGCGCCAAGCCTGGACTAACCCCCTTAGCAACACATGATGTGGAGACAAGAACACAGATGCCCATATGGCAGATAGCATATCGGGTGTCGGAGGCTGTCCAAAAGGACATTAGGAGGGAAGTGGAGGAGATGCTGGATTTAGAGGAAATCCAGAGATCCCACAGTCCCTGGGCCTCACCTGTAGTCCTTGTACCCAAGCCAGATGGCTCGACTTTTTTCTATGTAGACTGTCATGGACTGAATGCAGTCACAAAATCAGACGCCCACCTGATGCCCTGGATGGACGAACTCCTGGACAAGTTGGGGGGTGACCTATCTTACGACCATTAACCTGACAAAGGGGTATTGCCAGGTAGAATTGATGGACAGAGCTAGGGAGAGGTTGGCCTTCATCACTCCGATAGGCCTATTTGAATTCAAAGTAATGCCTTTCGGAATGAAGAACGCCCTGGCCACTTTCCAAAGGTTGATGAACCAGGTGTTAAATGGTGCTAAGGATTACGTGGTGGCGTACCTGGATGACATTGCCATCTTCAATATCAGCTGGGAGGAACACCTGTCACACCTTAGGAAAGTGCTGGGCAGAATACAGAGGGCCAGGCTCACTGTCAAAGCCGAGAAGTGCCAGGTGGCCATGGGAGAAGTGGCATACCTCGGGCATGTGGTAGGCCAGGGACAGCTCTATCCTAACCAGATAAAAATAGAAGTAATACAGGCGTGGTCCAGACCAGAAACCCAGAAGCAGGTCAGGAGTTTTCTTGGGACAGCAGGGTGTTACAGAAAGTTAGTTACCTAAGTACAGTGCACTGGCTGCTCCCCTATCTGACGTGACAAAGAAAAAAATGCCAAAGAAAATTACCTGGGGTCCAGCCTGTGAGGAAGCCTTTACCAAACTGAAGGAGGCACTGTGTAGTGCTCCTGTTTTGACAAGTCGGACTATAGGAAAACTTCTGTAGTTCAGACGGACACCTCAGACAGCTGTATCGGGGCATTGCTAAGCCAGACATCCATCGAAGGGAGGGACCACCCGATAGCCTACCTGAGCTGAAAGCTGCTCCCCAGGGAACAAGCATACTCCATGGTGGAAAAGGAGTGTCTTGTCCTAGTGTGGGCCCTAAAGAAATTGGAGCCATACTTGTATGGGCAGCCTTTTGTGGTGCAGACTGACCACAATCCCCTGGTTTGGTTGTCACAGATGGGGAAAAACAATGGCAGACTGCTCAGATGGAGTCTTGCTTTACAATGGTATGATTTGAAAATCGGACATAGGGCCGGAGGCAAGAATAAGAACTCAAATGGACTGTCTAGGGTCTATGAGGAGTGAACTGATTTGGGAAGCTCATCCCATGTAGGGGATGGATCCCCCAAATTCAGTCTAGGTGGGGAGGAGTGTGACGTAGACAGCCAGCTCTGAGTGCTTGAGTGCTGTATTCATTTTTGTTATTACATATAAAATAAGTGAAGGGAAGGTCAGTTAAAGGAAAAGGCTGTCTTACTGGAACTGACATATCAAGACCCCCCAGTGATAAGTTCAAAGGACAGGAGGTATTTTAAACTGCAGAGATCTGGGTGCAATTACCTTGTCAATTTGCTTTCATCCCAGGAAATAAGATCAGTCATTCATAATGCCCTTAGGGAGATCCTTTTACTTGCATGGTTACCAGGAAGGACTTGTGGGGAGGGGCGTCGGAGAGAGGCCAGGATGGACATTGAAGAGGTTTGATATCTGAGCCAGGGAGGACCCAGATGGATTTGGAAGGTCCAAAATACACTTCCCGGGGGACCCTTGAATTACATCAGAAAGACCTGAGGTGTAGATTCCAAGGTCCAGACGGGATTAAACAGGCCAATACACTTTTGCTTTGAATACAGTGACTTAGATCAAAGAAACTTTTGGTGAGATGTATGTGTAGCGGAGCACAAACCAGTTAACCTGTGGAGAGGAAAGTCAGTGAGGTCATCTCATATGTTTTTTTAAATATTTTATTTGGAGACCCTGTACTGTAAAATATAGAGTTTGATACACCAAGGTGGAGTTAGTGACCTCATGAGAAGGCCGGCTCAGAAGAGTGTTTAAGTGCTGAAAAGACCTGACAGAGACACAAGACAATATTTTTCTGACTGAGAGAAGAGAGAGACCCTCAAAGCACTGAAAGAAAGTAAGAATTAGATTATACCAGTCTGAAGTTATAAATTGTAGGAACTGTACTTTTTTACCTGTTTGTTTTAAGGCTGTATGTGTTGAGATATATATTTGTTCTGTAATTATTGTTCTGTTTTGATATTTTTAAAGTAAAGATATTTTTTTACGAATGAAACTGCATGGAGTGCCTTCGACATTTCTTTTTATTTTAAGTGGAGCTTTTAAAGGTTATAAGTACAGTGTGTATGTGCTTATTGTATACCAAACTGGAAAATGGATAGAGTTCTCTAAAGTCTTGCATAGAGTTCTAAGGATTCATTTGAAAGACCTGGTTGGGTACTCGTAGGCAAAGATATCTGGCCCCCTGAAGACAGAATTATCTGAGCCTGATAATTGGGTACGCTAACAAGAAGTTATCGGTTTGAATCCCTTCAGAGCTTGACTAAGGTGACTTGAACCCACAAAACAGACAAGACGGTTACCTTGTCTGTTCACTGAACACAAATCATACGATAAGAGGTTGGCATTTTGGGAGTAGAGGGCTGACCGGCTGAACGAGTTTGTGACAGAAGGATCCCACCAATTTGTTGGGGGAGGGCTTCCTTCCACCCTCCTGTTTCTTCTCAAACCCTTACTTCAAATGCCTCAAACACAGGTTGAGGAGCTCATTTAAGGGAACACAGAACACTGGGTCCCTGGTCCCCTATGGAGGAGAATCTTCACATCAACATCCTGGAGATGAGTGCAGTTCTTTATGCTCTCCAGGCACTCCAGTCACCACTTTTCCTGGGAACACTTCTGATTCAGATAAACAATATGGCCACTGTCTGGTATCTGAACAAACAGGGAGGCACCCGATCGTACCCCTTTGCAGGGAAGTGATGAGGGTGTAGTATTGGGCAATTCAGCACAGCCCATACTTGACAGCAGTCCACGCACCAGGGGTTCACAACATCCTGACGGACAGTCTCAGCTGATCAGTCACCAGGGCTCATGAGTGGGAACTAAAGCAGGCAGTAGTAGAAGATCTGTTTCTTCAGTGGGGTCGGCCAGACCTAGATCTGTTAGTTTCCCCATCCAATGCAAAACTAACCAGCTTTTCCTTGCTTGTTCCCAGGCATTATGCTTTTTGGTGAGATGCAGTGTCTCTATCCTAGACAGGGAGATTTCTGTACACTTTCCCTTCCTTTCCTCTAATTCAGAAGGTTCTACTGAAGCTCCAGGCGGAGGGGGCTCTCATGATTCTCATTGGCCCTCTGTGGCCTCGGCAGGTATGGTTCCCGTTGTTGCAACAACTGACTCTGGAACCTCCAGTCCCTCTGCCTCTCTCTCACACAACCTTCTGTCCCAGGAGCAGGGCACCCTGGTACATCCGAGCCTCAAGTCTCTCCATCTTCATGTGTGACACCTGCGGACATAGCGATCTCTGCTACAGAGTTTCTACTTGGGTAGCTCAGGTCTTGTTGGAAGCTAGGAAGCTCTCCACTAGATCCACCTGTGCCATGAAATGGAAGAGATTTTCTATTTGGGCCACAGCAAGGCAGTTGGACCCATTTTCTTGCTCAGCCTCCCAGGTGTTAGAGTACCTCTTACATCTATCAGAGTTGGGCCTCAGTTATTCTTCACTGAAGGTCCATTTCTCTGCGGTGTTGGTCTACCACCTTCCGGTGGGTGGCAAAACCCTAACTCAGCTAGAGGTTTCTAAGACTTTTTTGAAGGGGATCCATCACATAAAACCTCCAGTCCGGAATCCCGTTCCTCCCTGGGATCTCAATTTTATGTTGAAAAAGCTTACTTTGACCCCTTTTGAACCAGCAGCAAGCTATAATATACGTCTTGTAGTGTGGAAAGTGCTCTTTTTAGTTGCTATCACTTTAGCTCAAAGGGTTTCAGAGCTTCAGGCTTTAGTTTGTAGAGAGCCTTATTTAATTTTCCACAGGGATCGAGTGGTCTTGTGGACTAATCCTTCATTTCTTCCGAAGGTGTTTTCAGAGATGACGCTAAATCAGAGTGTCGAATTGCCAATGAGCACTCCAGCGGGGGTTGGGGTATATCTCCTGCACACTCTAGATGTGCACAGGATTTTGAGATATTATACCTCTTGGACTAAAGAGGTTCATAAGTCAAACCAGCCTTTTGTTGCCTTTGCCTGCCAGTGTCAGGGCAAGGTGATCATGAAACAGACTCTATCTAGGTGGCTGGCTAACTGTATTCATTACACTTACCAGAAGTACGAAAAACCCCTTCTGAGGGTGGTCAAAGATCACTCCACCAGTAGTGTGACCACTTCTACCGCCTTTTTCAGGAATGTATCCATTGCCGATATCTGTGCAGCGGCCACTTGATCTTCCATCCACACCTTCACTAAACATTGCAGTCTGGACATTGCCTCTAGGCATCGAACTGGCTTCAGCCTTACAGTTTTACAAGGTCTTCTATCTTGAATAGACCCATGGTTAGCAGAATCTTCCTCCTCCCGAAACCTCATCTCTGACTCCTCCTTTTGAGTTAGACTGCTTGTTATTTAGTCCTGTATGTGAAGACCTACTGCACAAACCCTCTTGAAGTAAGATATAGCAGTTACGTAAGAATTTACCGTAACAGTAGATCTTCGAGAGAGGTTTCTGCCATAGGTCTACTTTCCCTCCCACCTTTCCCACAGCTCCTGTTGTTTTTTCCTTATTTCCTGTCCAAATCTCTGGCTTTGCCAGGGCACAGGGTACCAGGAGTTGTCACTCCCCTTTTCTACTCCCTTTATTTAGGTCTCTGGTGGAAAAGAACCGGAAGGCGGGCGCAGGACTGCCCCTTTTATAGTCACGGTGACGTCATGTCACTTGACGATGGGGGGTGGTCCCCACTGATGATCGCTAGCTACAAGTTTGCCATTCGGACCTGATGCCATGAGGTGCAGTCCTATATGTGAAGACCTACTTCAGGAACCTCTCTCGAAGATCTGCTGTTACAGTTAGTTCTTACATAACTGCTGTTTTCTTCCCAAAGTGGTTTCTGATTTAACCCTCAACCAGTCAGTTGACCTTCCAGTTTATTACTCTACCCCTTCCAACAGAAGGGAAGCCCTCCTACACACCTTGGATGTCCACAGGGCGCTGAGGTATTATCTGAAGCATACGGCTTCGCATCGCAAATCGGAGCAACTGTTTGTGGCCTTTGCGCCTCAACTCTTGGGCAAGGCGGTGTCTAAACAGACTATATTAAGGTGGTTAGTCCACTGTATAGTCTATTGTTACAATAAGCACAACAAACCACTCCCAGGTTCAGTCTGAGGTCATTCTACCCGAGGAGTGGCTACCTCCTTTGCTTCCCTTGAAAAATGTCTCCATAAGAGACATTTGTGCAGCAGCTACTTGGAGTTCAGTGCACACATTTGTCAGGCACTACAGCCTGGACATAGCTTCCAGGCGTCAGGCTGGGTTCGGCCTAGCGGTCCTCCAAGGATTGCTGTCCTGACTAGCTTACCTTCTTGCCTATGCAGGCCATGATGTATGAGTCATCCTCCTCCTGGGTTGTATCACCTCCTTCGTGTGGGACTACTTGGGATTCAGTCCTAATGGTAATAGCCTGCTGCTAGAGCTCCCACTCAAAGTAAGATTGTACAGTTACATAAGAACTTACTGTAACAGATCTTCAAGAGGAGCTCTTGGAGCAGGCGTTGCTTTCCCCACCCTCCTTCCTCCTGGAGAGTTCAGCATAGCACAGGCATGCTTCGCCTGGTTCTCCTGTTGAGACCTGTTCACGAGTCTTCAGCTGATGAACCAAGGTGGAGCCAGGGACCACCCCCTTTTGTACCATTACTGATGGGGTGGAGCCAGCCTCGGGGGGTGGGCCCTGCTGGGTACTGCTGGCTAAGAGTTTTCCAGTGGGGCCTAAGGCCTGCAGCATTGGTCCTAATGGTAATAGCTTGCTGCAAGAGCTCTTCTCGAAGACCTACTGTTACAGTAAGTTCTTATGTAACTGTACTTTTGGAAACTGGAGTCCCTTCAGTTCTTGGGGCAAAAGAAACAATTTGTCAGCCTTTCAGACAGGATAAGTGTGGGCCAAATAAAAACAAAGCACTCTAAGAATGTCCAGAGTGTGAAGCAGAGCCTCCCCTCGATTACAGTGCTCTGGATAACAGACAGGCAAGTAGATGTCCTGATTAAGGGTAAATTTGGACACTACTTTCAGCAGAACTGTAGGATTAGTCCATAAAGACACCCGGTCCTTGTGGAAAACTAAATAAGGCTGTTTGCACATCAGAGCCTGAAGCTCAAAAATCTTTTGAGCAGAAGTAATGGCAACCGAAAGTAATGCTTTCCACAACAGAAAGCACAGTTCGCAACTTGCAGCCAGTTCGGAGGGAGGCAAGTTTGAGTTTTTCCAACAAAAACAGAATATCTCATGGAGGGGTAGGATCCCATATGGGAGGTTTCAAATGCAAAATCCCCCACAGAAAGGTACAGGACAGATCCAATTGGGCAAGGGTCTTGCCTCTCCATAGGTGCATGATAGGCCGAAATGGCAGAAAGATGCATCTTGATGGAGGAGTAAGTAATTCCGGAGTCTGACAGAGAGAGGAGCTTCCCTAGAATGGAGTTCACTGGGCAAGTGAGGGGAACTAGGTTCTAGGCAGAGGTCCACATGCAGAACCGTTTCCACTTCATGGCGTATGTGGCTCTGATGGAAGGCTTCCTAGCAGCCACTAAGATGTCGGCCACCCTAGGGGAAACCCCAAACTGGGCCTTAGCTAAGTCTGTAGGAGCCATGCATGCAGATGCAGTAATCTGAGGTCCAGTTGCACCAGGGTGCCTTGTTCCTGGGAGAGCAAGTGCGAGGTCAGGGTACAGAAAAAACAGAGGCTCCACTGCTGATTGTTGGAGCAGAGGGAACCAATCTGTCGAGGCCAGAAGGGAGTAATCAGGATCATGACTGCCCCCTGTGATTGTAGCTTGAGCAGGAGACTCTGCAACAGTGGAAAGCAAGGGAAGGCATACAGAAACCTCCCTGTCCAAGAGAGGGACAATGCATCTGCCATAAAACACCAGGCCCTGGATCGAGCAAACAGAAACTGGGCAGTTTGACATTGAGCAGTCTAACTCAGGACACCCCACCTTTCAAAGAGATTCTCTGTTACAGACTGTAGGAGTTCCCATTCGTGGGCTCTGAACCGAGACCTACTTAGGCTGTTGGCCAAGGTGTTTTGGACACCCGGAACATGAACTGCAGTGAGTTCCAGACTGAGTTCTACTGCCCAGAACCAGACTTTCATGGCTTCCCACCAGAGGGGGTAGGAGTGGGTCCCTCATTGCCTATTGATGTAGAAGACCACTGATATATTGTCTGTCTAGATCAACAGAGAATCCAGGGAGAGATCTGGTTGGAACGCCTGCAGAGCATAGGAGATCACCCTCATCTACAAGATGTTTATGTGGAGATTCTGTTACATAGGGAGACCAGGTCCCCTGAGTTTGGCAGGCTCCAAAATGAGCTCCCAACCCCTGGTCGGAAGCATCTGTCATCAGGATCTGCTGAGGGGTGTCTCTCTGGAAAGGAGACCCCTTTTCCTAGTTGGAACGGTTCAGCTACCACTCCAGGGTCTGACTCACTGCCCTGGAAACCTTCACAGACTGTTTCAGGTCATCTGTGAGCTGGTACCATTGAACTCTGAGAGTCCACTGGGGTACTCTCATGTGAAGCTGTGCCAAGGGGAGCTGTCACAGTGGCAGCTGCTGTGTGACCAAGAAACTGGAGGAATGTTCTGGATGGCATCAGGCGTGATGAGGAAATCCTCGAAGCTTGCACCTGAAGGCGATCTGCCCTGTCGGAGGGAAGGAAAGCTTTTCCTTGGGTGGTGGCCAAGACTGTAGCCTTTGGCTTGGCCATGGGGAAGATTCTGGGAGGTTCAGAGTAACCCCCAGGTCTCTGAACAATGTAAAGGTGTCTTCCAGGGTTGTCAGCAGCTATTCCATTGTGGGAACTGTTAGCCAGTTGTCTAGGTAAGGGAAGACGTAATGACCCCTTCTCCTGAAGTCCGCCGCCACCACTGCCAGGCACTTGGTGAAGACACGGGGAGCTGAGGACAGGCCAAAGGGCAGGGCTAAGAAATGATAGTGACTTCCTTTGAAGGAGAAGCATAATTCTGTGGGATGGCAGGACCTTGATATGAAGGTACTCACCCTGCTTATCCAGAGTGCAAAGCCAATCCTCTTGATGGAGCATGGGGAACAGGCCCGGAAGAGTCACAATCCTGAATCTCTTGTACTCTACATAGTTGTTCAGGTGGCTGAGATCAAGTATGGGGTGAAGATCTGTAGTCTTGAGGACCAAGAAAAAATGGGAGTAATAGCCCTTCCCCCTTTGGTTTGGGGGAACGGGCTCTATAGCCCATTTAAACAGAAGCACCTGAATCTCTGCTTGGATCAGGGCAGTGTGAAACAGGGAGTAATGGGAGGGAACAGGAGGGTTGTCCGGAGGCAGTTCCAAAATCTATAACTTGTAGGACCCATAGAAACATAGACTTTGTTGGTAGATAAGGACCACTTGGCCCACCCAGTCTGCCCATTTCTTTACCTATTGGATAAGCTGCAAATTCTGGTTAAACAACAGCCTACTTCCTCCTACCCCCCATTAGAATTGCCTTATGTCTGTCCCATGCATTCTTGAATTCCCCCACTGTTTTTGACCCCATGACCTCCTCAGAAAGGCTGTTCCATGCACCCACCACCCTCTCCATGAAAAATACTTCCTCACTTTGCCCCTGAGCCGTCTTCCACTGATCTGCTGTGATCTTGGTCCAACCGTCGAGGTAGAGAGAGAACTGTCCCCCCCAGGAGCTCCAGAGGAGGGGGGTGGGCAAAGAGTCAGGAGGAAGCACTTGGGGTGGGCAAGGTGGCCCGGGAGGCCTTGGCAGTTCTTTGGCCCAAAGACCCTGAGGGTTGGGTGGAGGCCTTGCATTTAAAGGTCCCTCTGGGCTACTGGCCCTTGGACTGTTAGCCCACTGGACGACGAAAAGGCTGGTGCCTGGAGGGAGGCTGTTCCAGTTTGTACATCATGTAGACCAACTGGACAGCCTTTCCAGAATCTTGGAGGCCCGTAATCTTTTCAGTATCCTCCCTGGAAAGGGGCATCTAAAATGGCCTCTTGAAGTTTCTGGCGAAAGCCTGAGACTCTTAAGTCAGGTGTACCTGCAAAGACAAATGCCAGTGGCAGCCACCCTGGCAGAAGTGTCTGTGGAATCATAGGAAGAGTGAATAATGTGCTTACCTGCATCCACACCTGACTGGAGGACATCCAACAACTCAGACTTCTGAGAGGAGTCTGGTTAAGCCTTTACCGATTGCAGAGTCTTTTTCCACAAGGAATTCTGGTATTGGACCGTATGTGCCAGAAAGTTAAGGGAGCGCACAGGTGGAAGAAGAATAGACCTTGCCGCCGAATACTCCAACCTGTTAGACTCCTTGTCTGGAGGCTGATCTAAGGTGTCTAGGCTGTTTGGTCCTACCATGAGCCGCAGTCAACACTACAGAATCAATCTTAGGTTGCTCCTCCAAGTAAGGCTCATTCCTGGGAGTCCTGTAGAGTCTGTGAGCTTTCTTGGGGACCGCTGAAGCAGATGGGTATCTCCAGGTGAACTTAGTAATGTCCTGGAAAGGGTCCATCAATGGGGGCACCACCAGGGGCTTAGGATCATTCATCCTGAGGAACCTAGCAAGTCAGCATCTCTCTGGGTCCAGGTCCTCCGTGTCCCATCCGTGGAGGAACTGGATGTGTCACATTACATCCATAAATGTGGGATCATCCGGGGGAGACCTCTCAGAACCTTTGTGGGTTTCCAAAGGAAGAGGAGTGGAGAAATCCCCTTTTGATGACCTGGATGAGGAGGAAGAGTTCCAGCTGGAATCCTCTGATGAGGGGGAGTGAGTATAGGAATGCCAGGGCCGGCATCTTTGGAAGCAATGCCGGCACCTGGAAGAGGACCTGAAATAAGAATGGCACCGTCTATGCTGATTGTGGACCCCCTCACCTGAGTGATCAGGAGGAGGGATGGTCTTTTTCGGTGGCAGCGAGGGTTTACTGGGTGGAGGAGGAGTAGGCTGCTTAGGAGGGACTGAAGGTTGAACCCCAGAAGGAGCAGGTTCTGGGGTCGGGAGGGGCAGGTGAACCCCTAGGCAGAAGGTACCCTTTTATAGTGTTCCACCAGGAGTTAAATAGGGCCCCGACACCTGTGAGCGAGACAAGGAGGGCACCAGGGGCCCTGAGCACTGGGGGGGGTGTTAGAGGGCCCTGATGTTGGAACCACTGGAGCAGGCAACCCTGTCAGGCCCAGAGGCACAGGGCTAGCTGGCTGCAGCCCTGTGGGCATTGGTTTATCCAGTGTCAGATTATCCGGCGTCGGGTTAGGGGGCACCAGGTTAGGGGGTGTGGGGTCGGAAGGCACCAGGCGAGCTGGCATCCGGTCCTTGGTCATCGACTCAGGGGAGGCCGGAGGAGCCGGCAATGTCTGAGGGTCAAGTGAAGAAAGAGAGGGTGTCACCCGGTTCAGATCTGGAGAAGCCTGTGGTCGAAGGGGCCGGTGTCTGCCAGCAGTGGTCAGGGGTACCGGCCAGCACCAGTTGAGAGGGTGCCTGCTGATGGCTCCTGGTGTCGCCTAGTGTCACTGGATCCTGAAGCCCGATCCGACAATGTGGACGGACGCTCCAGCTGGGTGAACAATGGGCTCTGATCCCCCATCTGAAGAAGCACCAACTGATTTGCCTGGCTTAGGCCCGGAGAAGTGCGTGTAAGGTCTAAGACTCAGGGGAGCGAGGGCCGATGAAAGGCACATGCCCCGAAGACCCCCCCTTCGAATGCCATGACTAAGGCAGGAGCTTCACCAGTAGGAACACAGAAGGAATGAGGGTTGCCCGGGGGGGGGGGATGGCAGAGTCCGACTTCCCGAATGACAAGGAGGAGGATGAAACTTGTGCGGGGACCTGGACCAGGAGCACGATCAGGGCCCATCCTTATCCTTGTCCTGGTTTTCTTCTCCTTGTGGGCTGAAGAAGAGGGAGAGGTCCCCAGAACCGAGGAAGAAGAGCTGCTCTGTCGCAAAAGGGTCTTCTGCATGGCGGCCTACTGCTTTTCTAGCAAGTAATTCTTCAAGATCTTCAGGCAGTGGATCTTCTAGTGCTATGATTAAAGCTTAAGCAATGCGGGCAGGCCTCAGAATTGTGGTCAGGGCCCAAGCAGATAAGGCAGGCCGAATGGCCGTGCTTCGATGGTATTTGCTTGCTGCAGGCACACTTGGATGTGGGGACCCAGGTGCTCAGAGCCGCATACCACTCTGTGGATTCTTTGGCCAGAGCTGCAGCCTCAGGCGTGTGTCTCCGGAGACACTCTTGGCTCCGTGTCTCCAGTTTTACCCAGGACGTCTAGAAGAACATCCTAGATTTCCCTTACAACGGGGAAGTCCTTTTTGATGAAGCCTCCGAGAAGGTGATCACCAAACTTCAGGACGCAGGGAAGGCAGTTAGATCTTTCCAAGCCATGTACAGATCCCGACCTAGTTCCTTTCACAGGAACCAGAGTTGCTTTTGTGGCCGGACGCCAAGGCAACAACCACGTTCCGGCCAACAGCAGAGGGGCTCCTTTACCCAAAAAGCCCAGGCCAAGTCATCCCCAGGCAGAGGCCAACGAGTCGCAAAATCGGCCCAGCCTGCGGGATCTAACGCTGCCACAGCATGACTCCTTCCCGGCCCCCGCACCTCCTCAGGATCAATGGGAAATGAAGGTTGGGGGTCACATCGCACGTCACCTGCTAGGGTGGCAGTCGATCACCACCGACAGGTGGGTGCTGCAACTGGTTGAAAAAGGCCACTATATAGAATTTGTAGGCAGCCCACCTACAAGACCTCCCCTGCTTTCCCACTACTCGTGTCAGCACGCCCTGCTCATACAGCAGGAGGTGCTCACGCTTCTGGACAAGGAAGCCTTAGAGCACATTCCAGAGAACCAGAGAGGGCTAGGGTATTATTCTCACTTCTTCCTGGTTCCAAAGAAAACAGGGGACCTCCATCCAATTCTAGACCTCAGTGACCTCAATCTGTCAGTCATTTACAAACGCTTCCGCATGGTGACCCTTCCGGGCCTAATTCCCATGCTGAAGCGGGACGCTTTTCTGGTGTCTTTGGATATGCAGGGCACCTACCTGTACATTCCCATTGCTCAAGCACACAGGAGGTTTCTGCGCTTCGAGTTTCAGAGCCGCCATTATCAGTTCCAAGTGCTTCCTTTCAGGCTGTCATTGGCACCTCGCATTTTTACGAAGTGCATGGCGGTCCTTGAGCGCCTCTGAGGAGACAAGGCCATCACGTGTTCCCATGCCTGGATGACTGGCTTCTCATGGCTCCTCCAAGGAGGCAATGATGATGGCTATTCACCGCACTCCAGTCCCTTTTTCAATCACTGGGTATCCTCATCAATTACGAGAAGTCTCTCCTGATGCTGTCCCAGAAACTGCAGTTCATAGGAGCAGTTCTGGACACCATCAGAAGGAAAGCCTTTCTTCCCTCAGACAGAGCGGAACACATCAGATCCCTCATCAGGGACCTGTCGGTGAGGAAGACCATCCCGGCAAGACTGGTCCTTCGCCTGCTTGGACATATAGCTGTGGCCATTGCAACAGTCCTGATGGCACGGCTCTACATGCAGATAACCCAGTGGATGCTAAGGGTGCAATGGGACCAAATCCTAGAATCCTAAAAGAGCTAAGGGAGGACCTAGTGACACCACTAACCACACTTTTTAACAAATCATGGGAAGATGGGATGGTACCTGAGGACTGGAGGAGGGCAGATGTGATTTCCCTTCACAAAAGTGGGAGCAAGGCAGAAGCAGGAAACTACAGACCTGTTAGTTTGACCTAAGTGGTGGGGAAAATGATGGAATCACTTCTGAAAGAAAGAATTGTTGAGTACCTAGAGGCCAGCGGGGCACAGGACCCAAGGCAGCATGGATTCACAGCAGGAAGGTCATGTCAGATGAATCTAATTGATTTCTTTGACTGGGTGACCAAAGTAATAGATCAGGGAGGGGCTGTGGATATGACCTACCTAGACTTTAGCAAGGCATTTGACACAATCCCGCACAAAAGATTAATAATCAAGTTAGCCAGCCTGGGAGTGGGTCCCAGGGTGGTAGCCTGGGTAGCAAACTGGCTGCACAACAGGACACAGAAGGTAATAGTGAATGGAACACATTCTGAAGAAATGGGGGTTACCAGTGGAGTACCTCAGGGCTCAGTACTTGGTCCAGTCCTCGTTAATGTCATTATAGGTGACATTGCAGAAGGTCTGGAAGGAAAGGTATGCCTCTTTGCGGATGACACAAAGATCTGTAATACAGTTGATGGGGGGGAAAGGATGAGAAGGGACCTGGCAAGGTTGGAGGAATGGTCAGACATATGGCAACTTAGATTCAATGCAAATAAGTGCAAAGTAATGCACCTGGGAAATAAAAATCCAGGAGAAGAGTACACAATAGCAGGGGAGGTACTAACGACAACAATAATGGAAAGGGATCTGGGTGTAGTCATGTCAGATGACCTAAAGGTGGGTATGCAATGTGAGAAGTCAGTAAGGAGAGCCAGGGGGATACTGGGATGCATAGGAAGGGGCATCACAAGTAGAAAAAGGGAAGTGGTTATCCCTCTGTACTAGAATCTGCAGCTTATCCAATAGGTAGGGAAATGGGCAGACTGGGTGGGCCAAGTGGTCCTTATCTGCTGTCAAAGTCTATGTTTCTAAGACCATCTGCAGCAGCCAATTCGAATCACGAATGCCGCGATTAGGGATTGGCAGTGGTGGCTAGATCCGGAGAATCTCTCTGTGGGGGTTCCCTTCACAGCGCCGTCTCTGACTGTGACTCTCTCCACAGATGCCTCAGGTCTCAGGTGGGGAGCACACCTAGACGGTGTATGGTCTCGGGGCATATGGACAGCCCAGGAATCTCATCTCCACATCAACATTTTGGAGATGAGAGCAGTACTTTACGCTCTGCAGGCCTTCCAGTCGGAGATTCCACTGGGTACTCTCCTGTTACAAACAGACACTACCGCGGTGATGTATTACCTCAACAAACAAGGAGGCACTCACTCCTACCCGCTTTGCAGGGAGGCCATGAGAGTGTGGGAGTGGGTAGTGCAACACGGCGCAAACCTATTTGCAGTTCACGTCCCTGGAGTAGACAACACCATTGCAGACAGTCTGAGTCGCTCTCAGGCCAGAGTCCACTAGTGGGAACTTCTACAGGAGGTGGCAGAGGTTCTGTTTCACAGATGGGGCACTCCAGAGTTAGACCTTTTCGCATCCCCATCCAACGCAAAACTGCCCAGTTTTTGCTCGCTAGATCCAGGGCCTGGTGTTTTCTGGCGAGACGCGTTGTATCTCTCCTGGGCGGGCAGATTCCTCTATGCCTTCCCTCCTTTCCCGTTGATCCAGAGAGTTCACTTAAAACTTCGCAGGGAGCAGGTGATGCTCATTTTGATGGTGCCTTTCTGACCCAGACAAATTTGGTTCCCTCTTCTGCATCAGCTATCCCGGGAACCTCCACTTCCTTTGCCAATCAGCTCCCATCTGCTGTCTCAGGAGGAGGGTTCATTAGTCCATCCAGACTTGCGTTCATTGAACCTGCACGCTTGGCTCCTAGAGACATAGCCATGTTGCGATACGGGGTCTCACAAGAAGTGGCAGATGTACTCTCTGCCGCCAGAAAACCAGCAACCCATGCAACGTACGCCATGAAATGGCGCAGATTTTGCTTGTGGGCTCAAGCGCACGGTTTCTTACCATTAGAATGCCCCAAAAAGCTGGTTCTGGATTACCTGCTTTCCCTTTTTCATTCTGGACTGGCTTACTCCTCAATCAAGGTGCACCTTTGTTCAATTTCTGCTTAGCATGCCCCCATAGGCCATCGGATGGTGGCCCAATTGGACACTACTTGTGCCTTTTTAAGGGGGTGTCCTCCACCTTAGGTCGCCCATCAAGGATCCGATTCCTCCTTGAGACTTGCCCTTCATCCTGTAACAGCTTATGCTGCCACCTTTTGAACCAGCCGCAGATAGCGAGCTACGTTTTCTGTTGTGGAAAACGTTATTTTTAGTTGTGGTTACTTCAGCAAGAAGGATCTTCGAATTGCATGCACTAATGTGCAAAGAGCCTTATTTAGTTTTTCATCAGGGCAGGGTATCCCTGAGGACAAAGCCAAAGTTTCTGCCTAAGGTGGTTTCAGCCCTCACCCTTAATCAGGATATCGACTTACCAGTGTATTTCCCAAGGTACACCAACCGAGGAAAAGCCCTTCTGCACACCCTTGACATGCATCGGTGCTTCAGATATTATCTGACCAGAACCAAACAGTTTCAAAAGACTGATCAACTGTTTGTCTCCTTCGCTGTTAGAATGAAAGGAGCTCCTGTCTCTGAACAGTCTCTCTCGAGGTGGCTCATCCAGTGCATCACTTTCTGTTATGATAAGTGCAATAAACCCTTACCAGGCGCGGTTAAGGGTCATTCCACGAGAGGGGTGGCCACTTCCTTTGCGGCGTTAAGGAACGTCTCCACCTCAGCTATTTGTGCTGCAGCCACTTGGAGCTCTGTGCATACCTTTATCAGGCATTACAGCCTGGACATTGCTTCGAGGTGAAGAGCAGGGTTCGGCCTAGCCGTCCTTCAGGGACTTCTCTCCTAGGCTCGAGTTGCATTGAGACTTCTACCTTTCCTCCTCCCTGTGGTTAAGATTGCCACTATTGCTTGGAAATCAGTCCTAATGGTGTAACCTGCTGCAAGAGCTGTATCTCGAAGTAAGATAGTACAGAACATAAGAACTTACCGTAACAGTAGATCTTCGAGAACAGCTCTTCAGCAGGTACCTTCCCGCCCACTATCCCCCTTCTTGTGGAGGTAGGTCATAGCCAAACATCCATCTTACAAGATGGGACGTTCTGTTTTTAGTCTTGGCCATCTGGTGGCAGATCCTTGGTCTCCTCTTCTGATGTCATCCAACGGCCGGGAGTCTCCGGTGGGAGAACTGAGGATTGTGGGGGGACCACCTCCTTATGTACTACACCTGATGTCAGGGGTGGGACCGACATCAGAGGCGGTCCCCGCTGAAGACTGCTTCAGTCCTAATGGTGTAACCTGCTGCAAAAGCTGTTCTCAAAGATCTACTGTTATGGTAAGTTCTTATGCAACTGTACTTTACCTGAGCCCCAGAGTTGAAGGTAAGTGCTTTGATGTCTACACCCTTGATACTGACCTTATATAGATGCTCTGGACACATCATAAAGAAGGCCTTCTTCCCAGAGAATTGGGTGGCAGCGTTGATAGCTCAGGTGCAGTTGATAAGCAGGAGTTAGCCATTATCAGCAAGAACAAAGCTGTGGCCACAAGTATTGATGGTGGTGCCTTTCGCCAGATTCTGCATGAAGTTCCCTCAGTGGATGCTACAAAACCAGTAAACCCAGCTCACCAAATAGATCACCAGATCAGAGTATGCACATAAGCTGTTCTCTGGGGCAGGGCAAGTTGGGCCTTTCACGTTGCCTCCCACAGTGTTAGATTTGTTAAACCTTGGTTAGGGAGCACACTACAAATCTCTCCAGACCCAAAGCATGTGTTTGAAGTTGGAATAAGCCCTGCACATCAGCATATTGGAAACTAGGGCATTACAGACTGAGGGTCATCTAATAGCACCTTTTAGGTCAGTCCTTGCTGATTTGAATGTATGACGTGGGGTCGACCAGACAAGAACCTTCTTGAATCCTCACACATCATAAAACTGGGTAGCAAACTGGTTGACGGGCAGAAAACAGAGAGTGGTGGTAAATGATATATAGTCAGAAGAGATGCAAGTCACAAGTGGGATACCTCAGGGATCAGTCCTGGGGCCAGTCCTCTTAAATATCTTCATTAGTGACATTGCAGATGGACTAGAGGGTAAGGCTTGTCTGTTTGCAGATGACACCAAGATCTGCAACAGAGTAGATGATCCAGATGGGGTGGGCAGAATGAGAAGAGATCTGGATAAATTAGCAAAATGGTCAGAAGAGTGGCAACTGGGATTTAATGCAAAGAAGTGCAAGATCATGCACATAGGGAGAGAAACACGAAGCCACCTATAGGCTGGAGAGGAGTTGCTGGCAGTCACAAAGGAAGAAAGAGAGACTTGGGCATCATCATCACGATGACCTGAAATCATCCAAGCAGACCTCTGAATCAGTAGGTAAGGCTAGGGGGGTGTTAGGGTGTATTAGCAGGGGTATCGCAAGTCGTAAGAGAGAGGTAATAATCCCTCTTTACAAGACACTGGTTAAGCCCCATCTGGAGTACAGCGTGCAGTACTGGAGGCCACACCTTCACAAGGACATTGACCAACTTGAGGCAGTCTAGAGAAGGGCAACTGAAATGGTGCAGGGACTGCATGAAGACCTATGAGGATAGATTAACAGAGCTCAATATGTATACCCTTGAGCAAAGGAGGGAGAGAGGTGATATGATCGAGGTATTCAAACACCTTAAGGGCATTAACAAGGTGAAAGAGTCTAACATGTTTAAATATAAGAAAAATAGCAGGACAACAGGACACAGCATGAGATTAGAGGGAGGCTGATTAAGGGGAAATGTAAGGAAATTCTTTTTCACAGAAAGGGTGGTGGATGCATGGAACAGCCTACCTCAGGAAGTGGTGGCTATGAATACAGTGCAGGGCTTCAAACAGGCATGGGATTGGCATAAAGGAGCAATACAGATGAGTATGAATAGATAGACCACTGACAGAGCAAAGGCCGATGGCACATTGATAAGGTAGAAAAAGAAATGGACAGACTGGATGGGCCTTTCGATCCTTATCTGCCATCAACTTCTATATTTCTATGTTTTTGCTTGCATGCCCCGTGGTCCGGAGTTTTTTTGGCAAGACACATTGTCCTTTTCCTGTAATGGACTGTTTCTTGTCACCTTCCCTCCATTAAACTCCCTCCTTAAACTTTGTGGCAAGTAAGTGACCATGATTCTCATCCAGATAGATCTGATTTCCTTTGTGAGATTTGGTCATTGAAATTCTGCTTCAGTAGCCTGTTGACTTCACATTAGTGCTTCTTTCCATTTCTCTGTACATCTTTTTTTTCCTGCTTGCTCCTATACTGCCTTGGACACAAACTCTTTCATAATTTCCAAAAGGCACACCCATGCTGCCTGCTGGACTCGCCCTGTGCTGTTGTACCTTTCATTCAGGCCTCCGATACTTCCATCATCAGGCAGCTCCAACCTCTCCCAGTCGGGGAGCCCTTTTGCTGCCTCCAAGAAAGAAGGACGTTGATCTGCCTGTGATGGCTGGAGGTAGAAGGGTCAGCCCACTTTAGGGGCCTGGTAGTGTAGGAGGGTCTGTAAGTGAGGTCATCACCTTGGTTGCCAATCACAACCCTTGTTCGTGTGAAGGGCCCCACCCACCACTTGCATGCATAGTACCATGTGTGTATGGTCACCAGTGCTGCCAAGAGCACATCTGCAAAGCCACCACCACTGTCCATTATTGAAGCAGAGTATAGCCACCCACCTTGTGGGAGGGAATCATCCAGTGGACACTAAATCTTTCCCTATGGCCTTCGCTCCTGACATCCAGGGCTTGGGGCACAAACCCTGGTTCGTAGTGTGCCAGAGCAATGCCTCAGTGTCACAGAGTTGGCTAGTTGCAACTGTGATGACTTCTTTCCTCTTTTTTTCGACTGAGTGCTTTTGATGTCATGAGCGCAGACTTTGGAAAGGACTACGGGACAACCCCAAAATCTTATGACATACTTTCACATATTAAATGAGTGCCCCCACAAACCTTGTGCTCATTCCTGTGTTTACAGCAAGTTCTGCACCACACCGCAGCTCTGCCTTGGGTTCCCACTCTTTCTGCACCACATCCAGTGGCTACACAAGGCTGCATCAATGACAGGTGGAAGGTCCTCCTCTTCCTCTCACTGTTGTGATCCACCTCCTCTAGTGGCTAAGGGGCGAGCAGCAGCCACGGGCTCTGCCTCTGAGGTTCGATGGGCGGAGCAGGATGTTGCTAATCAGTGGGAGGGAGGGAGGGAAAGGTGGCAGAAGGAGGAACAGGAACAATCTAGGTGGGGAAAAATAAGGGGAGATTGGGGGAGAGAGATGGAGAAAAGGAAGTAAAGCAGCAGCCAGCCAGCCAGCAGGACTATTTCTTGAGGGGGAGTGGAAGTGGCATAAATTTTATTAAGGCAGCCAGGGCAAGCAGTTCAGGCACATCATGGGAGAGATACCACAGACAGTGCAGTGACATGTCACACTCTACAAGGAAGAACAAGGCCAGCCCGCACTCTGCCACTGTCTACTCGTTCCATCCTAATATTCGCATCATGTCATGGGGGATCATGTGCACACACAGTCTCTGCATTTGTGACTTCAGTAAGAGCAGGCTAATTGGAACATGGACTGGCGATTAATTTATAGTCCCTGCTCCTGATAGGTAATCTGGTGTTTTTAGTAAAAGGATCAGTAACAGTTTGTGAAGGAAGGGAGCTACCTGGTGAAAGCACAGAATTATTGAACGTCGAGGATATCATTAGGCCACACCTTTGGAAATATACCCCCATCAGCATTAAGGATACACAGAAACCTTTGCAAGTCAGGGGCAGCCACAACGACATCATGTGCCAGTGTCTAAATAAGTGTGGGCGGCCTCATCTCTCCTCATTTCTTTTCCCACCATTGATCACACTCATCGGACCTGCACGGAAACATGACCACTAGCCACTGTTTATTATTTTTCAAACATTAATCACTAATTTTGTGATTTTTGGCACTCTTTTGTGCCACTGAAAGAACCATTGAAGTTATTCCAGTATTGTGAGTGCGGAGAAAAAATTTACAAGGATGACACACACGGGGTGTGTGCTGCTTAGGTCTCTCTCACAACATTAGAGCTTGTGAGATTTGTAGGGGCTTCAACTACGCTACCAGAGGACATTGGAAAAGAGCTCTGGAAAAGTTCCAGTGCAGAGCCTTTCTTCCTCCAGACAGGGTGGAGACCCTTCTCTGTCAGGCCTCCAAAGTGGCTTCTCTCAGGATCATCCCGGCTCGGGAGGTCCTGCACCTTCTGGGTCTGATGGCAGCCTCCATCATGACCGTTCCCCTGGCAAGGCTTCGCATGAGGGTCACTCAGTGGTCCTTGCAGGTGCAGTGGGACCAGCTCCTGGACGACCTGGACCATTCAGTACTGGTCTCCTCAGCAGTTCAGAAAGAATTGCATTGGTGGATGGATTCTTGCAATCTTTCCTTGGGGCTTCCCTTCCAGAGCCCAGCACCCTTAGCTTCCCTCACCATGGATGCCTCGAATATGGGTTGGGGAGCACCAAGCCAAGGGACTGTGGTCCAGCTTGGAGATTTTTTTGCATATCAATGTTCTGGAGATTAGGGCGGTCCTGTACGCTCTATAGGCCTTTCAGTCCCTCTTTCCCAAGGGATCACTGCTAATCCAAACAGACTACATGTGGGTGGTTTGGTATATAAACAAACAAGGGAGAACCCGGTCGTACCTCCTCTGCCAGGAGGTGACACAGGTGTGGAACTGGGCAGTCCAGCACCATCTGGTCCTTGTGGCCGTACGTGTTCCAGGTGTTTTAAAAAGTATCAGCAGGTCTCAGACCCTAGCTCACAAGTGGGAACTGCATCAGGAAGTGGCAGAATTCATCTTCTGACTTTGGGGGCATCCAGAAAGCGACCTCTTCGCCTCCGACTCCAACACAAAACTTGCCAGCTTTTGCTCACTTGTTCCAGGGCACGGTGCTTTCTGGAATGATGCATTGTCTTTCTCTCTTGGACAGGGATATTTTTGTACGCCTTCCCTCCATTTCCCATTGTGCAGATGGTCCTTCTCAAGCTTCAGGTGGAGAGGGCAAAGATGATCCTCATCGTTCCTCTCTGGCCGAGATAAATCTGGTTCCCGCTGCTACAACAGCTCTCAAGGGAGCCACCGGTTCCACTTCCAGTGACTCCCGACCTAGGATGAAGGTTGATTGTTACATCCAGGGCTCAGGACCCTGCATCTTCATGCGTGGCTCCTGCAGACATAGCAATCTCTTGCTTTGGGGTCTCCTCCCGAGTTGCTCAAGTCCTCATTGAGGCAGAAAACCCTCTACTCAATCCACTTATGCCATGAAGTGAAAATGGTTTTCCATCTGGGCAACCGCTAAGGGTTGGAACCCCTTCTCTTGCTCTGCCCCGCAAGTCATGGAATACCTCCTTCACTTGCTAGACTCCGGTCTTTCATACTGTTCTTTGAAGGTCCTTATTTCAGCTATCTCGGCATACCATGAGCTAGTGGATTGTAAACCCGTGGCTCAGTTGGAGGTCTCAAAAACCTTTCTGAAAGGGCTTCTCCATCTGAAACCCCCATCCGCAGCCCAACTCCTCCTTAGGACTTGAACTTCGTCTTGGAAAAGCTCACCCTTCCTCCTTTTGAGCCCACTATGAGCTGTGATTTGCGCTTCCTTTCCTGGAAGGCGCTTTTTCTTGTGACTATCACATCAGCCCGAAGGTTTTCGGAGCTTCACGCTCTAGTCTGCAAGGAGCCCTATCTGATTTTCCATAGGGACCGGGCGGTCCTCAGAACGCATCTGAAGTTTCTTCCCAAGGTGGTGTCAGAAGCCATGCTGAATCAATCAGTAGAGCTTCCTGTGTATTACCCTTCCCCCTCTAACAGAGGTGAGGCACTCCTTCATATGATGGATGTTCATCAGATTCTCCGGTGTTACACTCACCGGACCAAAGAATTCCGTACCTGTGACCAGCTGTTCGTTTCTTTTGCACCTAGATCAAAGGGCAAACCGGTTTCTAAGCAGGGCCTGTCCAAATGGTTAGGCAACTGCATTAGGTTCTGTTACCAGAAGTACGAAAAGCCTCTGCCGGGTCCCGTTAGAGGTCATTCTACTAGGGGCATGGCTGCCTCTGTGGCCTTCTTACATAACATTTCCGTGCCCGACATTTGTGCCGCTGCTACTTGGAGTTCTGTCCTTACCTTTACCAAACATTACAGTCTGGACATCGCTTCTAGGCAGAGGGATGGCTTCAGCCTAGCCATCTTGCAGGGCCTTCTGTCCTAGGCTGGGTCTATTTTGGATCCCAGTTTTTTCTGTTATGGTTAGTTCTCCTCTTCCCTAGTTTCTCTCTGTCTCTCCTTGGAGGGACTACTTGGGACTCTGTTCCCTATGAGATGACCTACTGAAAGAACCCTCTCGAAGTAAGATAGTAGTTACATAGGAATTTACCATAACAGTATATCTTCGAGAGAGGTTCCTTCAGTAGGTCGTATTTTTCCCCTCCCTCCTTCCTCTCATTTTGTGTTTTACAGGGACTCCAAATCCTGTTCGCTCCTGCTGTCAGGCCTCTTCCTGGCTCCAGCGGGAGAACTGGAGGGCGGGCGTGGGGACCACCCACTATATACTGTCACGCTGACGTCAGTCACATGATGTTGGGTGGGTGGTCCCCTGTCAGGTATTACTAGAAAAGTCTGCCGTGTGGCCCGACGCCAGGTGGCGCCAGTCCTATATGTGATGAACTACTGAAGGAACCTCTCTCGAAGATCTACTGTTATGGTAAGTTCCTATGTAATGGTACTTTCCATGCCATGGAGATTCTCTACAAGTTCCAGGACAACCCCTTCAGCCTATCCTGAGATCCCAGGGTCTTCACCAAGTGCATTGCAATGGTGGCAGCCTACTGGAGGTGCCAAGGGGTTTGGGTGTGCCCCTACCTGGATGACTGGCTTATAGTGGGTCCCTCCAGGGAGGAGATGGAGTGGTCCAGGGATGTGGCCCTCCAGACCTGCTTGATCCCTGGTCTCCTGGTCAACAAGGCCAAGTTGGAGCTTGTACCTTCGCAGGTGATACACTTCATCGGGGCAGAGCCAGCTCTCAGCTTCCAGTGGACCGGGTGGAGGCTCTCTTCTCCTTTGCCCTGTCATTTTGGGTTGAGCAGTTGCGCCCTGCTTGGGACTTCCTGGCCTCCTGGGATACATGGCAGCATGCACGAGTGTGGTCCATTGGGCCTGCTGGAGAATGCGTCCTCTGCAATGGGAGCTTCCCTGCCAGTACTTTCAATGCTAGGTCCACTTCGACCAGCTGGTCACTGTGACCCAGCTGATGTGGGATGCCCTCCAGTGGTGGTTAGTCCCAGAACATCTGCTGGAAGGGATCCCATTTGTCTGCCCAGAGCCAATGGTCATCATCACAACTGATGCCTTCCTGATGGGCTGGGGTGCCCACCTGGGGGACCACAGAGTCCATGGACTCTGGACCCCCGAGGAGTCCCGATGCCATATCAATCTGCTGGAGCTTTAGGCAGTTCAGCTGGCACTGACAGGCTTAGCTCCATGTATTCAGGGTCAAGTTGTCCAGGTCCAGATGTACACCTCCACAATCATGTACTACCTCAACAAACAGGGTGGGATGCATTCCCTTCCTCTGTGCAAGGAAGCTCTCTGCATCTGGACCCTCGTGTTCAGCCTAGACACCAATATCCTAGCCATCCATGTGGCTGGAATTTCCAGCCAGCTGGTGGATGCCCTCAGCCATGTGGGTGAGACGCCTCATGATTGGTCTCTTCATCAGGAGGTAGTACACAGCCTGTTCTCCTGATGGAGCACACCTCTGGTAGATCTGTTTGCTTCCAGGAAGAACACAAAGCTGAGTCTGTATTGTTCCCGCCTCCCTCAGCAGGGAACTCTGCAAAGGGATACCTTCTTGAGGCCCTGAACTCTGGGACTCCTTTATGCCTTCCCTCCATTTCCTCTGATCTACAAAGTGCTGATCAAACCCAGGAGGGACAACGCATGGATGATCCTTGTGGCTCCAGACTGCCCCCTCCAGTTCTAGTACCTCGATGATCTCAACCTCAGCAGCAGGCTCCCATGGCATCTTCCTCTCTGCCCGGACTTGCTGTCTTGCAATCAGAGGAAGGTACTCCATCTGGACCTTCAATCCCTGCACCTGACAGTCTGGTTCCTGAGCAACTAGAGTTCCAGGCTTTGGGTCTCTCCAAAGATATCCTCACTGTGGTTGTGGCTTCTCTGAAGAAGTCAACCCAAAAATGCTATGTCTTCGAATAGAAAATGTTCTCCATTTGGTGCCATGGCAAGGGGCTTGACCCTTTATCTTGTCCAGTGGCTAGCATTCTTGACTACCTTTGGTACCCGTCCCAAATGGGCCTTTGGTCAACGACCCTTAATGTGCACTTGGCAGCCATCTTGGCATACCAGGCATGGTCTGGTATGTCATCAGTGGTGCAGGAGAAGGTGGTCTGGTGCTTTTTCAAAGGCCTTCACCACAATTCCCCTCTGGTGCCTGAACCACCACCACCACCTTGGAACTTGTTGCTGGTGTTGGCTTAGCTCATGGGCAAGCCATTCTAACCAATGCACAGTTGTGAAATATCTCACCTGTCATGGAAGACCGCCTTCTTGGTGGCTATTAAGTCAGCTAGAAGGATCAGTAAGTTCCAGGTGCTCTTGGTGGAGTCTCCTTACCTGGTCTTCCACAAGGACAAGATTGTCCTTCGCCCCAACATGAAGTTCCTCCCAAAGGTTGTGTCTGAATTTCATCTTAACCAGATGATTAATCTTCCGGTGTATTTCACCAACCACACCTTGGCGGCCAAGCACAGGCTCCATACTCTGGACCTGAGGTGAGCGCTTGCCTACTATAAGGAGCGCACAGCTGGATTTTTGTGAGAGGTTCACCATCTGTCACCTACGCTGAAGCCGCACCTGGCAGACCAGCAGCTAAGTGAGCAATTGGCAGGTGGATTGTATCCTGCATCAACCTCTGCTATAGATTGACAGGTAGGGAGCCTCCCGTAGGGCTAAGGGCTCATTCCACCTGTCATAACGCTGCCTCAGTGACTGCTTCCAGGGATGTCCCTATGCAGGAAATTTGCAGGGCTGCTACCTGGAAGTCAGCACACTCCTTCATTTCCCACTAGCACATCGACCTTGAGTCACACCGGGATTATGGTTTGGGGGCCTTAGTTCTCCAATCTGTTTCCTAAGTAGGGGATGTGTGTCTTACCCGCTCCTCCCAGGAGAACTGCTAGAAGTCTACCAGAAGTGTGGATTTGTACATCATATCCATGTCCCAAGAAAAAACAATTACTCACCTGTAACAGTAGCTCTTCCATGGAGTGGTCACTTACAATAGGTAATACATTTGGGTTACCAGCAGAGGCCACCATGGTGAACGGCAGATCTTCTAGCAGTCTTTTACCAGGGGCCGCCCACACATGACATCATCTTCTTGTTTCCTATATAAGTGTGGGCATTCCCTGGTATCCTCAGTTCCTTTTTTTGCCATCTTCAGCTCACATGCAGCAGCTAGAACAACTTCTGAAAGCAGCAGTCATCAACGAGAAACAACATAGAAGATTCTACAAACAAGGGGGCTCACCCAACAAGAGCTCCCCATCTACTGATCTACATTTTTGGACAAAGATAGAGCAGGAGTACCCCTCCTCTCCCCCTATGTTTCTCTTGCTCATTGGCCACCAAACCGTTGACGATGCATCTGTAACTTCATTGACTGCACATAAGCGTCAACATCCTCATCGACGGCTACTGCCGTCGAAGATGCATCTATATTTTCATTGACGGCCATACCTGTCAATGTGCTCATCGATGGCTACCTCCGTCGATGATCCAGCTATACTTTCATTGACGGCCATACTTGTGAATATCCTCATCAATGGCTACCACCATCGATGATGCATCTCTATTATGATTAACGGCCACCACCGTCAATGAATCATCTATATTCTCGTCGACAGCCATACCCATCGATGATGCATCCATATTTTCATTGACTGACATCCCTGTCAACTATGCATCCCTATTTTTCATTGACGGTGCATCATTATTCTGCCTACTTATTGACGGGACTTTTTTTCACTCCCTCATCAACAATGCTTCCAGCACTATAAAAAGGTAATACATAAATAACTCTTTCTGGGTTCCATTAGAGTTACAGAGCAAGGAAGATCCTCCTCAGCCTTTTTACTTCACACCTCATCGACGGCCACCACTCCAGGTGTCCTTCCATCGACAGCACGCCCTCATATTCTTTCTTAGTAAATGGAGCTTCATAAAAAAACTAACGGCTTATGCCATGTTTCTACCTCTCCACCCTCTTAGGTGGACAATCACAGGGGTCAGGCGGACAGAGATCAGAACCCAGACTTTACCACCCAGGGGCAAGACCTTCTCAGGCTACATGTCCTCTCCCCTCCATCACCCCCCTTGTGTCTCAAACACTCTAACCCCCCTTCTCAGAAGGAACTGGATGTCTCCACTGTATTACGGCATGTCTTGCATGCCATATGGCACTCCCAGCCCTCCTTTTTTTTTTTGACTTTATCTCTTTTGGCCCCCTTCTCTGCTCTCGGAGCCCACTCCTTCCTTCCTCTCAACTCCATTCCACTGCCGGTGGGATCTTCCCCTAGAGTGCCTCCTCCCTCCTGCACAGTGGGGTCTGTCCCTCTTCTCGGTGGTCCAGATGGTCCGAGAGGCTATCATCTTGGGCTGCCGAGAGGGGTTTTCTCGTTTTCTTCCCTGGTTTCCCTCACCCTCTGAGACGTCCTGCGCTGGAGCGTCGTCCCGAGTGGCGGTGTGCTGGCGCACACAAGCCCTCGCATGAGCAGCCGCGTCCCCTCCCGGCTCCAACAAGCGGGCCGCCTTCGCTCCCTCCTGGTCAGTGCTTCCACTGGCTGTGAGGGTGATGTGTAAACGGCGGGCCAGCGTTCATGGTTCCCACCCTGGGGGAGGCATCCGTTGGGACACTCGATCCTCCCTCCCCTGCCGACCCGCGGCGATCCCATTCCCGAACCGGGGTGGCGGCGCTGGTATGGCGTCCAGCCTCGCCCTCAGTGCCACCGGACCGGGCACTCCCAGCCCTCCTGTCAGGGGCAGGGGCAGCCTCCATGATCTCCTACTCTTCTAAGACTTTCATGATAACCAGGATCCATTCCCACCATGGTCACTTCCTGCTTATATGGAAGACTATTTTTCAGATGAACAAGTGCTCCCGGTTGACTTCACTGGTGACCTTGAACACGAAGATTCCAGGAACTGAAATTTCTTCCTCAGTCTCCCTTTTTCGGAAATCTCTTCTTTGGATGAGGGCCTGCCTAGAATCCACAGCACCCCCTCCTGATGACCCTTCATTCCATGAAATGATGATGCAAATACAGAAAGTCATGGGATTCTCTACCACAAAAACATGACAAAATAAGGATATGACAGAATACCTTGATCTGCCAGAGGAGCCCATTTTGGTGATTTCCCCACTAATTCAAACTTACCAGAATACCATGCTGGCTGCTTGACATCAGCCTCCAGCTATCTCAGCTTTTCTCCGTAATGTGGATCGTGTTTATCAATCTCCTTTAGTTCATCCCTTCCTTCAAGCTATCCTAGAAGTGGTCTTGGTTCTGCCACTCATATTCACATGTGCTCCTTACCACCTGACAATGAATCCGAAAGACTTGCCTTTCTGGAGAAACAGGTGTTTTTCTCCTGTACCATGAATATCAGAATTCTAAATTATATGAGTCATATGATTAAATGCCAACATACTCTTGGGTCATCTGCTATTGAGACTATCAATCACCTCCCTCCTTCACCAGAACGGGAGCAATTATCGGCTACTATGTCAACTAGCAATGCTATTTCCCATCACCTACCCAGGTCGGGATATGATGCCATAGATACCTCAGCCCGACTGACAGCTATTGGCATTTATTTGCGACACCACACCTGGCTCCACTTTTCAGGCTTTACACCTGCTGTGCCACATAAAGTAGCTAATGCCCCTTTTAATGGGTCCAAGTTATTTCAGGCCAGGTACTCAAACTTTACTGAATGATTTACAGGCATCAGACAAAACTCTACTTATGGTTCATGGCATGTACCATACTCCACATACAACCTACCACAGGGTTTTAAATAATTGATTAGCAGTTTTTTCCTTGGGACAATACTAACTGTACAGAAAGTATTTATATAGGTTTTCTAGAAGTGTTATGTTTGTTAAACACATGAGGCAGGTGCTATGCATTTTCACAATGTTTTAACACTTTTATGAGCAAAATGCTAATCAATTTTTAGAGTTAAATTAAACCCTGTACCATACTCGACCCTCTTCCTACTCTGAAAGAGGTTGACAATACAGAGATACCAATACAGGTGGCTATAGAGGTCATACTCAACCCACAAGAGGCAACACCTCCACTGCCCATGGCTCCCCCCTCCCCCCTCCCAGAAGGGCTGGGCGGCCCAATACTCAGTGACCCACTAAGGTTTTTTCCCCACCCCTCCTTGACACAGGCCTCAGAGGCTGTGGGCGGTCATTTTGCCCTCCATTTAGAGGCTGGGCTAATGATCACTTCAGATGAATGGGTACTCCAGATTATACAGAGGGGCCATACTCTGGAATTTATCTCCAGCCCCCCCCATCCTCCCCGACATATTTATTATCCATCAGATCATTTACCTATCCTTCAAGAGGACTTGAGGGCTCTACTGGTGACACAGGCCATTTCTCCAGTACCCCCTCCTCACAACATCAAAAGGGATTCCACTCCCACTTCTTTCAGGTACCCAAATGAACTGGAGACCTTGGTCCAATACTGGACCTCAGAAAACTGAACCTTTACATCCAGTACAAACAGTTTTGCATGATAACCTTGACTTACTGAAACAGTGAGATGGGCTTTGTGCCCCAGATATGAAGGATGCCTGTGACAGGGTGGAATATGACCCTGTCCCATGTGTTATGGAGAAAGTGTTTAAATGCAAGGATCTTTCCTCTTCTGTCTCTTCTTGGACCAGTTGCGCAACCAGATTTTCCTGTGAGACTCCGGACTTGATCAACCCGACAGGCTTGCAGTTCTTTGTCTCTCACTGTCTCTCAGTTTTCTCTTGCTGTCTGTTTTTCTCCCTTGCATATCTAGATCTGTTGATATAAAAATATATGCCAATCTTTGTATGGAAATGTAACTGATATTGGGATCCCTTGTGTTTGGAAAATATAGAGCATTACTGTTGAAATGTATATAATTATAATTTGAAATGACTGCAAAAAGCTGTTGGAAGCTAGAGGTTACCAGAGTTCAGTTTTTAAGCCTTTTGCAAAAGCTGTGCAAAAGGGGGCCTCAACTCAAGAAGCACACTGTGTTTTAGCAGCTCCTGCCTGATATTTGCAAAAAAAGGATGCTTGCTAAGGATGGGGGTTGAAAGGACTTGCAAGAGCTAAGCTGCAACTGCAAGAAAGGTTAGAAGAAAAAGGGACACAGACTGAAAGAAAAAACTATTTCATTTCTCCTCTGTATAGTTGTTATAAACAAGTTTTTTTTTTTTTTGTTACTGCTACTATAAATAAATATTTTTGGTGAATTCTACAACTGCTTCTGGTTTTCCCTATGCTTTCTGACCTGTGCCTCGATGACAGTGCCTACCTGCATCCATCCTGCTCATCACAGGTTTCTTCACTTTCTACCTGCTAGGTTAACACTACCAGTTTCATGCACTCTGGTTTGGCCTCTCCTCGGCCCCGAGTGTGTTCACCAAATACCTAGAGGTAGTTGCAGCAGCTTTAAGAAGGAAAGGGCATGTTACCTTCCCATATCTAGATAGCTGGCCAATCAAAGTGGAATAGATTTGCTTTCTTACCTAGAGGCTACCCTGCAAATATTTTCACACTCTAGGGATCACAGTCAATTGGCCAATGTCCAACTTGACCCCGACTCAGTCTCCAATACATTGGAGCCATCCTAGATACATTCTCAGCCACACCCTTGTCTTGGAGCCGTCTCAGCCAGACCTTACCATCCAGCCATCCGGCAGGCCACACCATTGTCTCCAGCTTCATGCATACAGACTCAGAAAGTAGTCACAGCTTGACAACTGCTATGCCTTCTGGGTCACATAGTCACTGCCATCCCTAAGGTAGCACTCGCTCATCTTCATATGACACCTATTCAGTGAACCCGCCAGAATCAATGGTCTCAAAGAACAAGAAAAATTTGAAGGCAAGATCATAGTTACTCCCTCTCTGACGTCCGCTCTGACTTGATGGTCAGTCAGAACCAATTTATGACAAGGAATGCCTTTTCAGTCCCTCCCTCCCTCCCTTGAAGATGTTCCCAGATGCTTCCCTGGCAGGATGGAGCACACACTTGGGTCTTTATTGGACACAGGGCAGGTGGACCACTTCTCTCCCCCAGCCTCACATCAGTCTCCTAGAGCTGAGGGCATTCTGCTTAGCCCTTCTGGCATTCCAACCTCTTTTGACTGTAGACCATTGGTGATCCAATCACACAACACTGCTGTGGTGTTCTACCTCAACAAGCAAGGAGGTACTCCAATCTTCAACCTCTTGACTCAGAACTAAAGAACTCTGTAACATCCCAACCTGAAGAGCTGCAAACTGTCATGCTTGGCTCCTGAGGATGCTTTCATGGTCAGATTACAAGTATCCTCTCCTCTTGCCAATATTCTCTTGGTCTCACGTAAGTCAGCAACCAGGGAAACATATATCTCCAAATGGAAACATTTTTCCATATGGGCTGCTTCTCAATCATTGGATCCCTATTCCTAACCACTGACGAAAGTTCTACACTTCGGGGCCTCATTGTCCGAGTCCGGTTTGAGTTATTCCTTCATCAAAGTCCATTCGGCCGCTATTCCCGGCTTTCCGAGGATTGCTAGATGACAGATTACTGTACCTACATCATCTAGCCAAAATATTTTTGAAAGGAACATTACATATCAAACCACCTATTAGACGACCCACTTCTCCTTGGGATCTCAATTTCTAATAGAGAAATTAACTCTTGAGCCTTTGAACTAGCAGCCACTTGTGCCCTATGTTTCCTTTCATGGAAAACCTCAATCCTAGTGGCTGTCACCTCAGCTCACAGCATTTCCGAGCTTCATGCCCTCATGTGTAGAGAACCTTACTTAATTTTTCACAAGGACAGGGTGGCACTCTGTATTAGTCCTTCCTTCCTTCTTTCCTGAAGTGTGATTGTTACAAGTAAATATTTGTTTTGCCATTGGGTTGTACATTTGAGAAAGAGTAATGTGCTCTGGGACAGCCCAGGTTCCAGTTGCCTCAGTGGCACAGCTGGTTAGCACAATCGGAATGGTATTCTGGGTGGCCTGGGTTCAAGTCCCAGCTGAGGCACTTATTCTTTTTCACCTCTGTTTGTATGTGTTCCATAAAGTATGCACACCACTCTCCTGTGTGACTGTTGCAGATTTAGTGGACACCCTGATATTCCAGGTCTGCGTAACATCAGGCTGATATTTCTTCCCCCTAACATGACCTGCATCATTCAGTCTCTTGATCAGGGGTTGATTTCCTCCTTCAAATGCCACTATGTGCATGGTGCGTGTCATGTTGCTAGAGGCTTTGGATTTGGTTCAAGATCTGACTGTACAGATCTGCATGAAGTGAATTAGCCTTTTGGATTCTGTCCACCTCATGGAAACTGCCTGGGATTTGGTTACATTTGGTCTGCGAATTGCAAATGACCAGCTCCACATAATTAAATACCAGCATACACTCTGGAGAAGTGCCAAGGCTGCAGCACAAGCCTTACGTGATGGTAATGCCAAATTTGAGTTAATGAAAACCCTAACTGTGGGGACTGAGGTGGGTAAGCATTTAATCAGCTCAGCCTATGATGTTTGGATGCCTCAGCCAGGGTAGTTGCCTCTGGCATTTGCAGGAGGAGATATTCCTGGCTTAGAGTAGCTGGGTTTACCAATGATGTTCAACAGGCAGTTTTAAATGCCCTTTTATATATATATATATATTTTAACTTGAATATATTTTTATTTTTAGTTTATAATTCCAATACATTTTAGGCAGTTTTACATTGTATAAAGCAACTTGTACATAGACAATTGAAGGGTATAAATACTTACAGTTTTTCCTTTTCTCTTTTTTACAGATATATCATCATCCTATCAAACTTTGAATCAGATCTTCACAGTTCCACTGTATTCTCTACTCCTGTATTGCATCTGAACTTTCTTATAATTATACAAACATTTCCAATTAGGGTTTCACAAATCTGCCTCTAAAACTTTTCGCTATTCTGATATATAAAACTATACTGTTAGTATGGTACCATTGCAATAAAATGAGCAACACTTTGTTATGTAAAATGAAAACAAATAAAAGTGTAACCAAACTATAATCTATTCGATGTGGATCTGCTGTCTCCAATTTATTTAAAGAAGAACATCTAAAACATATTCCAATTCATAACCTTCTTACATAATTTCTATGTTTGCTATTGGGTCTGCTACACATATCCATTTATATTTGATATCGGATCTGTCTCTCTTTCTAACTCTTTCATGTCTGTAAAAACTGCTCCAGTACTGGAGTTCCCTCAGTGCTTTCAATATAATCATAATATGGAAGCCATTTTGCATTACATTGGTCTACACCTAGTTTTAAGTGGGCTGTGATCACTTCCATATCTTTTATACTATTTTTATTAGTTCTCCACATACTTAGCGTCAGTGTGCAAGATTGCAACCAGTGTTGGGTAATCACTTTGATTGCTGCTATCACCAATATATTAAACAAATATTTTTGGCTGTTTTAATTTCCTTGGGTGTTAGGGCCAACAAGATATTCACTACTGTGGGGGTTTCTTGTAATTGGAAAATAGACTGCAATGCCAGCCCAACCCTCTGCCAAAAGGTCGCTATCTGTGGACATTTCAAAAAAAATATGGGTATGCGCTCCCCTGCCTCTGCATCCCCTCCAGCAACGGTCCGTTGGTGGGTTGGTGTAGTGAGCAGAGATCACTGGGGTGATGAAATACCTGGATGTCACTTCCCATCTATAGTCTCTCCATCTAGGGGAGCTTGTAGTTTTGGATATTCCCCCCCAGATTCTGTCCCATTCTGTTTCTGATAGAGCGATGTTAAGATCTGCCTGCCAGTCTCTATTTTTGACACATGCACCTTCTCTATGTCCTCCTGTAATGCTTGGTACATAAATGATATGTACCCTTTAGGGTTTGCCATACAGCTTTTTTGATATGTGGTTACTATTGGTGAGGGTGGACTAGCTTCCAGGGCCGCTATTCCTATTCTAGTGGTAATATAGTGCCTACACTGCAGATATTTAAAAAAAAAACATTTTAGGCCGGCCAAACTCTTCCTGTATTTCTGTGAAGGATTTAATATTATCACCTCTAATGAAATGAACAAGAGTGTTCAAACCCTTACTTTGCCATCGGTAGAAGCAGTTTTATCTCCTCAACTAGATAGAAATTTAGGACGGTGATTAAGGGGGATATTTTTCCACACCTGTGTGGCAATTTCCCACCATTGTCGTGTATCAATCCAGAGTCTACTGGTATGTTGGGTCCATCTATTGTTAATTAATTTATTATACAATGGCAAGAAAAAATCCTGGACTCTGATTGGTCAGTCTTGGCTGGACCTGTGATGTTATCCCAGCACAACATCATGGGTCTAGTCTCAGCCTCATTGTGAACCTGGAGATGATTGGTTGCTTGATTTTTTTCTGCTTGATTGTTTCATATTCTCTTAAAAAACAATAAATTTTTTCCACACAAAAACATTTTTAAAATTATTTTTTAATTCTGTATAACAATGAGCCATTGTATAATAGCAATAATGCCCTCCAGGGTGTGTGTCATTTGGGATAACGTCACGCCTCAGTCGTTGGATGCACTCAGCCTGTGACCTCGTGCCCAACCACCTGAGGCGTGACATTATCCCAGCACAACGCACACCCTGTCGGGCATTATTGCTTAAATGTCTGGTTGTAACACAGTCCATGGTAATATATTAAGAAGCATTGTGGGATGTACATCCTTCTCCATCAAATACCAGCCTCCTCTATATTCAGGGTTCAACATCTTTAGAACTGGGAGGATCTGGGCCGCCCTGTAATAATTATAAAAGTTCTGGACCCCCCGTCCCCCTTTATCTTTGGTTTCTGTGAGAAGGTCCCATCTTTTCCTTGGCTGTCTCCAAATAAATCTGGATAACTTATGTTTAATTTCCTTCCAATCCTTTTGTGTGAAAGGGAGGAGTAGATTTGTAAATAAAAATAAATATCTTGGCAATATATTCATCTTAACAGTGTCTATCCTATTCGTAAAAGTGAGGGGAAGTATGTGCCATCTATTAATATCTGCAAAAACCTTCTTTTGAAGTGCTCCGTAATTAAATGGATAAAGCGTAGATATCTTGATTGGGATTTATATCCCCAGATACCTAGTTTTATCTTTCACCCATGCAAAGGGAATTTTCCTATGGGTTGCTGCTGATATAGCACCACCTAGTGTAAGACCTCAGATTTGTCCATGTTAATTTTAAACCCGAGATCCTGCCAAAGTGAGTAAATATATCCATTAAGGGAGGAATAGAGGCCTCTGGATATGACAAGTAAATCAATGTGTTGTCTGCATAAAGAGAGATCTTGTTCAGAGCCTCCTTGACTTGGATACACCGAATCCTACTTTCCACTCTAACTGCCTGTGCCAAGGGTTCCATAGCTATTGTGAACAATAAGGGGGATAGGGGGCAGCCCTGCCTGGTGCCTCTCTTTATTGTGAATGTTACAGAAATCATACCGTTTACTTGTACCCATGCCATGAGATTTTTATATGCAGACATGACCCATTGCATAAATGAGCCCTCAAAGCCCATGTGATTAAGTACCTCCCATAGATAAGTCTAATTTAGCCGATCAAATGCTTTCTCAGCATCTAGGAAAATTGCCATTAGTGGGGTTGTGGAATCTATTTTATCACTAATTATATTAAGCAATCTTCTAATATTATCAGACATGTGTCTATGGGGTATAAATCCTGTTTGATCTGGGTGAATCAGGATCTCAAGGTATCTTTGCATTCGGCTGGCCAATATCTTGGTAAAGATTTTAAAATTCTGGTTTAAAAGGGATATGGGTCTATACGAGTCAAAAAACACCTGAGGCTTGCCAGGTTTGGATATTGCTGTAATTAGTGCATCTTGCCAAGATTTTGGGAGTTGTTTCTCTCCTAGAATGGTATTCATGACCTTAGCTAATTTTGGGGCAAGTATTTTTTAAAATGTTTTATAAAATTCTGCTGGGAGTCCATCGGGTCCCGGGGATTTCCCAGCAGGAAGATTAGCAATAATTAACTGGATCTCCTTTTCCATTATTTGGGCCAACAAATCTTTTTGCATTTCCTTGGGTAATTTAGGAAGTTTCAAAGCCTCTAGAAATTTAACCGTTTTATTTTTAACCTCCAGCGGATCCCTGTCCATCGAATATAAAGACTTATAATATTTTCCAAATGCCGATGCTATGTCTCCTGGTTTTACTCATCTTTCTTTATTTTTATTTTTTTCTTCTATAACTGGAACATATCTACTGGCTTGCTCTTTTTTTAGTCTAAATGCTAATAATTTAGCAGCTTTTTCCACCACCCTCATAATACTTCTAGTTTGTAAAGCGAAGGATGCCCTCCGCCCTCTCATTTTCTGTGGCATTCAGCTCTGCTCTCTTTTTTAATAAGTCTTTTAGTATTCCCTTTCTTTTCCCCATCAGTGGTCCTTTATGTTCCTTTTCCAAGGTTTCTATTGCCTTTTTTAGGTCTGTTCACTTTTTATCTCTGTTTTTCTTTTCATAGCTGAGGCTACACTTATTATTCAAACAACATGAAGTCTTGCTGTATTCTGACTATTGCAGTTAGGTCCTGCCTTTCAACTGCCCTGGAGAACAAAGAGTTAACTTTCCATGGCCAGCATGGAACGTTCAGTGCGAGCTCGGTTGAAGTCCCTGTCTGCTGTTGTTTAAATGCCAACCTTCAGATTCTTTACTCCGCCTCACTGAAAGTCGCTCCAGAGATTTCTCCTTTGCTCGGTTCGAAATAGTTGGTTAAAGTGTAATTTTTTCGCTTGGTTTCTACCAAATTTCTGCTACCGAATCTGTTGGTTTAAGTCTCTGTCTGTGGTACTGTGAGTACTAGATAGGTTTTACATTTAGTTTCTGTGTGGAACTTGTAAATTTGGGATCGGTTCGGTTTGAACCGATCAGATTGGTCTTAAAAAAGTTTTGAATGTATTAGAGTGTGGTAACCAGTCTGTATCGGTTCTAAAAAAAAGGATTTAATTACGTTTTTTTCCAAGACCCGTAACACGGTCAGGAACTGATAGGGGTGTCTTGCCTGGCGGATTGCCAAAAAAAGGGTACGTTTTGGATAAGATTGGCCATGTCTGAGAAACCCAAGAAAAAAAATGGGCCCACTGGGTTTCAACACTGCAGTGTGTGTGGGGAAGCCTTTGCTAAGGCTGATCCCCACACCACCTGTGTTTATTATCTAGGGTTTGACCACCTTTATTCAGACTGCCAAATTTGTAAAAGTTTTCCCAAAGCTACCCTGGATAAGAGAGTAGGTAGACTGAGGGAAAGGGAGGCCGAGAAGTCCGCTGACCCTGATGGCCAGCCTGGTTTGGCTCCAACCGAACCAGAAGGAGTGCCCTCTGACCAGGGCGAAACTTCTTCAGGCAAAAGGAGAGCCAATTCTGAGGAGTCGGTTCCGGTTAAAAGAAAGAGAAGAGAAAAATCATCTGGTTCGGATCCACAAATTCTTTCTCTGACCACTGATGAAATAGCCAAAGCGATAAGGATAGTTCGATCGCTAACTTCGGTTCCAGCCGAACCGGCACCATCTGGCAGGGGCTCGGTTCGGTCGGTTCCACCGGTTCTGAATTATACTTTAGAAGAATTTTATGAACCGGAGGAGGAGGAGGAGGGAGAGTATGAGGATAATGATGATGATGGTGATAATGAAAGTCTGGATGTGCCTATTGACCCGGCATCTCCCCAGACAGACCTTCAGGTGTTTCTCCTCCTAGGCTTTCTGAGTCCCCTTCCCACTTTATGTTTTACAAGAAAGTGGCTGAAACCCTCCAGCTTCCAATGGAAGAAGCAGTGGAGGATCAGGAGGAGCCTGATTTTGTCAAAATGATGGACATCCCAGAGTCCAGGAGACTGTCTATTCCCCTCCATAAATCTTTTGGGAAACAGACATTTAAAATTCTAAAGACTCCTAACTCCATACGTACTGTGGACAGATGAATGGACAAGAGGTATACCCTTTCAGGCTCAGACACGGAGTTCCTTTCTCAGCAATGCAGCCATGTTGGGGTAATGCAGGCTGCTGCCTGTGACAAGGCAAATATTCCCTTGGCATCACACCCCCCAGATAAGGACTCCAGGAGGATTGATGCCATGGCAAAGAAACAGTACATGGCAGCATCTTTGGGACTCAGGCAGGCTAACTATATGGCCTACACAGCTAGATACCAGAAGTCCAGGTGGGACACTGTGCTGGCTCTGGCTAAACAGGTCCCTGACCAGCTTGTCAAGGAGCTGGAGCAGGTGGCTGCGGATGGGATTGAGGCATCCAAGGTGCAATTTCATGCTGCTGTGGACTCCAATGATGTTTCATCTAGAGTCATGGCTACATCTGTGGCCCTTCGGAGAATGGCTTGGCTCAGGTGTACTAGCCTATCACAGGATACCCAGGCTAAGGCCATGGAATTCCCTGCCATTGGTAATTCTCTGTTTGGGGAGCAGACAGAGAATTACATGAAAAAGATGGATGAGTACAGGACCACCTACAGGAGTGCTCAGACCAAAGAAAGGCAAGCCATTCCTCAGAGACAGCACTCCAGGGGCAGAGGCAGGCCCTTTCAAAGGCCTTTTTACCAAGCCAAGGCCTCCTATTCTGCTTATGCTCAGAGGGGGTTCTTCAGAGGGAGAGGCAGATGGGGAATGAGCAGGCCTGCTTTCACCCCATAGCCTAAAGCCCCTGCCAAGCAGACACCCTGATGGGTCAGCCCGGGCCAATTCTCCACTACCTGTAGGGTGCAGGCTGGCTTACTTTGTCCAGGACTGGAAGTCTCTGACATCAAACAAGTGGGTCCTGGAAGTAGTAAGCCAGGGACTGGTTCTCAGCTTCAAAAAATTTCCCAAGATGAGAACCAGATCCTTTCCACCTGCAAATCCATCAGAGACCCTTGCCCTGGAGGCAGAGGTTTCTTCCCTCCTGGCTCTCAGAGCCATAGAAAGGGTTCCAACCCTACACAAGGGCAAAGGATTGTACACCAGGTACTTTCTAACCCCCCAAAAAACAGGAGAATGGCGGCCCATCCTGGATCTAAGATATCTGAACAAGCACCTTTTAAAACCAAAGTTCAAAATGGTGACTCTGGGAATAATTCTGCTCTCTCTAAGGCCAGGGGACTGGCTAGCCTCCCTGGACCTCAAAGATGCCTAATTTCACATTCCCATCAGGTGCTCCCACAGAAAGTACCTAAGGTTCGAGTTGCCCTCAGGCCACTATCAATTCAGACCAATGCCCTTTGGCCTAACATCAGCCCCAAGGGTGTTCACAAAGTGCCTGGCAGTAGTGGTTGCTTTCCTAAGGAGAAAAAAGATCTCCATCTTTCCATACTTGGACGACTGGCTCATAGGGGGTCAGTCTCCAGACCAAGTCAAGTCACATCTGCAAATAACTCAGCAAGTGCTCACTTCCTTAGGATTCCTCCTCAACCTTCCAAAGTCAGTTCTTGAACCAGTACAGCTCCTCACCTTCATAGGGGCAGACTGGATACAATAAGGGCAAAAGGTCTTCCTTCCCCTGGACAGGGCAAGGACCCTTATGGAACTGGCCTCTTCATTCACCCTTCAGGTGTCTTGACCAGCAAGGCACTTCCTGCAGCTCCTGGGCCACATGGCAGCCTCTACGGCAGTGGTCCAGGGAGCAAGATTTCAGATGAGGGACATTCAGTTCCACTTAAGAGCCTTCTGGTCCCAAAGAAAGGATTCCCTTACCAAACTAGTCCCAGTGACTCAAACCCTGATCCAGGCTTTGCAATGGTGGCAGGATCAAGACAATTTGAGACAAGGAGTTCCTTTTGTCACTTAATCTCATTCAGTGATACTCACCACAGATGTCTCCCTGCTGGGCTGGGGAGCCCACCTGGGGGGGATCTTACCACCCAAGGGCTGTGGTCACCTCAAGAATCTCTGCTTCACATCAATCTCTTGGAACTCAGAGCAGTGTTTCTGGCACTACAAGTCTTTTCCAAATCTGTACAGAACAAGGTGGTCCAGATCAGAACAGACAATACCACCACAATGTGGTACATCAACAAGCAAGGAGGCACTCGGTCTATGGACTTGTGCACAGAAGCAATGAAGTTGTGGTCCCTGGCCTATTCCCTGCAAACCTATCTGATAGCAATTCACCTCCCAGGGAAGGACAATGTCCTAGCAGATGCTCTCAGCAGGATATCCCAGGGCCATCACAAATGGACCCAAGATCCCCTAGTTTTGAAAGTGATTTTCTTGAGATGGGACACTCCACAGATAGATCTTTTTGCAGCCCCAGACAATCACCAACTTCCTCTCTTTTGTTGCAGACCCCCAGTCTTGGGCTCATTCCCCCTGGATGCTCTGATTCTGAATTGGGAAGGGAGATTTCTGTATGCTTTTCCCCCCTTCCCTCTCCTGTTCAGAGTGTTAGTCAAGATCAGGTCTCAACCATGCAAAGTGATTCTGATTGCTCCAAACTGGGCCAGACAGCCCTATTACCCACTGTTGCTGTCCTTAGCAGTCCACCTTCCCCTGTCTCTTCCCACGAATTACAACCTGTTGACATCCTCTCAGGGGAGGATTTGGTATCCGAACCATAAATCTCTCAATCTCAAGGCCTGGCTCTTGAACAGTTAGAGTTTGCTGATCTGCACCTCTCTCAAGGGGTTCTAGATATCCTTAAGGCTTCTCGAAAGCCTTCCACCAGAAAGACTTACAACTCCAAACGGAAAAGGTTCACTATTTGGTGCTCTAATAAGCATATTTCTCCAGAATCTGCTGGGTTACCTACAGTCCTGCACTATCTGGGTCATCTTAATGGCTTATGACTTAGGCCGGCTGCACTTAGAGTGCATCTGGCAGCTGTTTCTGCCTTCTTGTCAGTAGGCAAGCCCTCTCCTCTGTCAGCCCATCCTGTGTTTTGTAAGTTCTTCAAGGGGTTGCTGCACACCAATCCCCCCTTTAGGGACCCTGCTCCTGCTTGGGACATTAATGTTTGCATTACTCAGCTTATGCAACCACCCTTTGAGCCTTGTCCTCTGCAGAGCTTAAGTACTTGACTTGGAAAACTGTGTTTTTGGTAGCCATTACCTCTGCCAGGCATATCAGTGAATTGCAAGCCCTGTCAGTGGAGCCTGATTTCATCTCTTTCCATAGAGATAAAGTGGTCCTAAGAACTAACAGGAAGTTTTTGCCTAAGGTGGTTTCAGATTTCCACCTTAATCAGTCTGTGTCTCTCCCTGTTTTCTTCACTGACCATTCTGGAGAGAGGAGGTTGCACAGCTTGGATGTTAAGAGGGCCCTCAGCTACTACATAGAGCGCACCAAGGGTCATGGGTTTGAGTCCCTCCAGTTGTTCCTCACATATGGAGAGGTCGGTAAGGGCAAACCTGCTACTAAGAGATCTATTGCCAGGTGGATTGTCTCTTGTATACAATTCTGCTATGAAAAAGCTGGGTAGAACCCCACTCTCAGGCCTGAGGGCTCACTCTACTAGAGGTACAGCTGCTTTCCTGGCTGCTGCCAGGGATATTCCTATCTTAGAAATTTGTCAAGCAGCCACCTGGAAAACAGTCCATACATTCACCAAGCATTACTCTCTGGATATCCAGGCTAGGAGTGATGCTCGGTTTGTCACAGCAGTACTTCAGAGCCTATTCCCAAAGTAGGTTCTGTCCCTCCTCCATGGAGGTACTGCTTGGTAGTTTGCAATAGTCAGAATACAGCAAGACTTCATGTTGTTTGAAGAAAAAATTAATCACCTTAGTAATGTTGTTTCTTCTAATGGAGTCTTGCTGTATTCTGACCTCCCCCCCGCCTCCCCTCTCAGAACCTGTTTTTTTGGGATGGGGTGGGCAGAAACAGTGTTGGCACCCTAGAGGTGCCCCCTTTTTCACCATCCTTTATTTTGGGTGTGTGTTGTGTTTTGTTTTTTGGCTTTCCTGACTTGAGTCTTTACTTTGAAACAAAAAAAAAACTTTTTTTTTTTTTTTTTTTTAATAAATTTAGTTGCCAGTTGGCTAGTGTGAGTTTTACAGTTTCCACACAGAACTTCTAGTGAGTATTGCTCGTAAAGATCTGATGGTTGGAGTTTAAACAACAGCAGACAGGGGCTTCAACCGAGCTCGCACTGAACGTTCCATGCTGGCCATGGCCAAGTTAACTCTTTGTTCTCCAGGGCAGTTGAAAGGCAGGACCTAACTGCAATAGTCAGAATACAGTAAGACTCCATTAGAAGAAACAACATTACTAAGGTGACTGCTTTTTTCTTTGCCCCCTTGTTACTGCCTTCATGGTATCCCACCATAGCAGTGGAGAGCAATCCGTCATAGGTGAATCTAGTGCAAGATTATTAATAGTTTGCTGTATTTGTTGGTATCATTTAATAGGGATATATTAAGTCTCCAGCTTGTGTGCCTATTTTCCATGCCCCAGGCAATTTTTGTGGAAATTGGTACATGATCAGACAGAGTGATTGAGCCAATCTGAGAAGTTGTGAAATGATGTAGATCAGCTTTGTGAGTCATTAATAGGTCTATTCGTGAATAAGAATCTTTAGTTGCTGAATAAAAAGTATAGCCCCTCTCCACAATGTGCTGAGATCTCCAGATATCCACCATGCCACTCTACTCCATTATAACCTTTAACCTTTTGTCTGCCATTCTCGGAGTATCTGTCTGCTGTGCGAATCGATCCACTGATGGGCAGGGGTAGCATTAAAGTCCCCTCCCAACACCATTAATCCTTTAGGAAGCTCTGCTATCTTTTGAAAAACTTCTGCATGGAATTTATCTGTGCATGCATTAGGGGTGTATATGTTTATTGTATGTACTGCTTTATCTTGAACCAATCCAGAAACCCTAATGAATCTCCCCTGAAAGGCCTTCTCCACCTCCTGTATCTCTAATGGACAATCTCTCTTTATTAGCACTGCTACTCCTGCTTTTTTTATCCCTCCATAAGATGCAGCTTCAACTATCCCTACCCATGACTGCCTAAGCTTAGTGTGTTCCAGGTCTGAAAGATGGGTTTCCTGGAGGACAACAACATTGCAGCCCAATCTTTTAAGCTCCGTTATTATTTTAGTTCTTTTGACTGGAGAATTAATTCCATTGACATTATATGAAATAATATTCAATTAAGCCATCTTTGAGCAAACTCTTTATTCTCCTTTTGATTACCAGATCCTAGATTGCTCTGCGCCACCCACCCCACGGGCCATCCAAAGTCTCCAACTCTCTCCCTTTCAGCAAGAATCCACATTGAAAAATCTTACTAACATTAGTAAACACAGAGTATAACATTCCACTCATAATGTTTAAACAGTTTTAAGAATTCAAAAACATACAACTTTAAAAGCTCCTTTGTTGATTTCCAAGGGAAATCTATGTGGTGTTCTCTAAAAATGAAAACTACTCATATGAAGTCACTAGTGTGACTTATTTTAAGCCCCCAAGATGTCTAAGGGGCATTGTAGCCATTACACTAGTATGTGTAATTAGCTTACAACCTTAAAGGTTTGAGATGTCTCTCAGGTGGGATAAGTTGTTAACCCCAAATTCTCCCCATGACCCCCCCCCCATATTGACTTTAAAGTTATATGTCGTGCAATTCCCCAGACACATATTAATACACGCTGGTGCCTCAGACAAGGCAAACCTCTTTAAAGGACATCAGCTTGTCAAGTAGGCTGTTCCCCCAAATAAACTGCCATCTTTTCAGAGAAAAGTGGCATGTTCTTTCGTTCTTCTTTTCTGTTTCCCATCTGTCTACTCGTATTTGAGGAAACTTCTTTTTAGGCTTACCTTCTCCTCCTCCATTCTTTATGGTTATGATTAACTCTCCATCCCCTCTTATACCCCCTTCCCTTATTCATATTGAGGCCTAATATTTACAGTATGTTCAGGATCAGTCCCATCCATATTTTCCTCTGCTTGGGGTTTCCATTTTTAAGTCGGTCCTGTGCCCTCCATTTATAGAGTGGCTGCTGTCCCCACTGCTTCAAAATGAAAGATGTGCGCAGTACCTTAAATGTTTTAAATCAGTCCTCCACTGGTAATATTACTGCTTTTCCATTCATTCTGGTCTGTTCCCTCCATTCAGTTCTTTGCACCAATTTTGCTATGTCTCCCAACGCCGATTTCGGGACTGTTCCTGGTGTTCCTCGGTTCTTGCTCTTGCCCCTAACAGCCACACTCCAAGCGCTTGCCTTTAGCTTTTTTCCCAGTATTTCAAACTCCAGGTCTAGAATTGGGATATTCAGATTTTTAAGAGTAGGGACTGCCTCAAGTAGCGTGGGGAATACCTTTGCCCCAGTTTCCAAGTGAATCTTTAGCCTGGCTGGAAAAAGTAGCTGCGCCCTAATTTCCTGTTTTGCTTTCAGTTCTTTTATGACCCCACGGACTCTCTGCCGCTCGGCTTGAAGGGCTGGTGAAAAGTCCTGATTGAAATAAATTGTGGCCTCTTTGTACTTCAAATCACGGTGTTTCCAAGCTTCATGTAGTATCCGCTCTTTGCTCTGGAAATAGAGCATTCTTACAATGAATGATCAGGGCCTGCCAGTGGGATCCGTTAGCTTGGGCACTAGCTAGCGGTGTGCTCGGTCAATGTCAAGATTTAGGTCTGCTGGAATCTCAATCGTTGACTGCAGAAGCTGTTGTATAAAGTCAACAACTATGGCAAGGCCCTCCTCCGCTCCCTAGGGGATTCCGTGAATCCTGAAGTTATTACGGCGAGACCTATTCTCTAGGTCCTCCAGTTTGGTTTGCATTTCCCGACCCCTCTGCAACAAATACAGCAGCAGGAACTTGTTACCATCCTGGGCCTCCACCATTTCTGTGAGTTGGGAGTCATTCGCTGAAACTTTTTTATCCAGTGTGTGCACATCTTGTCATAGGTCTGCCAGGGAGCTATCTATTTTGTTAACTGTGGACAATATTTTTTTCAAGGTTTGCTTGGTGCCTTCCAATGCCTCAGTCTCCACTGGATCTAAATCTATGGAGGAATCTGAGGGATAGCATTTGCGTGAGGGCAGGGCTGATAGGCCCTCCTGCAACCTGCTCAGCAAAGTTTGATGTATTTTGCCCGTACCTGTTGTCTGTTTTGGTACTTTTACTTTCTGTGGTTTACCTGCCATCTGAGACCTCAGGTATATCACTTCACACCACTAAAGTTGACTGTCACTGAGGATTTTATTAGATTGGAGGGTGCTCACTGGGGACCTCACCATCTCAACCTCCCACCAGTACGGTGACGTCACCGGAAGTCTTAAATGCCCTTTTTAGAGGCAATAAATGGTTTGGGCATGATGTTGAAGAGACATTAAAAGGCCTTCAGTCATCTAAGATTACATTGAGGTCAGTCAAATCATTGTACCTCACACCAGGCAGGGGTAAGGGTAGGGGTCAGTTTCATCCAGCAGATGCCTGAGGTGGTAGACAGACCTACAGGCAACAAGATAGAGGTAAGGGTGTTGGAGCTTTGCCAGCCACCCTTCTCCTGGTGCCCATTCCAGAGCACCTAGAGGAGGTGGATCTGGTGGTGTTACCCCCACCGGTTCAGCATGGCTCACAGCCATGCACCCTCCAATCATCATTACTCCCTGAGATGGTTGTAGGGGTTTTCTCTTCCTTCATTTGAGTCAATGGAGGAAGATCACTACAGACAAATGGGTACTGGATATTATTAGGAAAGGCCATGCTCTGGAGCTCCTGGATACTCCTCCAGATCATCTGCCACTTGTCTCATCTTATACCCCAGATCACATGTCCCTGTTGAGAGAAGAGGCACTGGTCTTACTCTACAAACATGCCATAGAACTGGTTCCCCCAAGACAGCAGAATAAAGTTTTCTACTCCAGATACTTTGTAGTCCCCAAGCGGACAGGAGATCTGAGGCCTGTACTAGACCTGAGAGACCTAAACGTCTACAAAGAGTGCAAGAAGTTTCACATGGTTTCCCTGCAAAATATTCAGTTCAGTTTAGTTATTTATTTTACCAGGAAAAGGTTCCATTGAGCAAGCTTATTCACAATGAGGTCCTGGGTAGGACAGGCATAAGATAAAACAGAACAGAATTCTGCAATATACAGAGAACAGGTATAGAGAGTAAATACAATAAAGTGTCACAACGTCTTAACTCCACAGCAGTTAAAGAACATCCACAGTAATAATAGCACAACTGAGATTTCAGTTTCAGTAGACATAGAGTACTTTGGAGAAGACAACAGTGTTATTAGGCATACATAGGATACACTAGATAAGAGAACAGGTAAGTATTGCACTATACCCTGCGGACATTTAAATATTACTTTTACTCTTTAAAGTAACCAGTAAACTCAACTTAATAAATCGGTGAATTAGACTAACTAGTCGGATAAAGAGTGCTCCAGACTGTCATGGTCGTGGTCCCTTATTGGAAGCCCCCCCCATATACATATACATGCGCACACTGCATCTCAAGGCACTCTGCCGACATATCACCCCCTCCACCTACGTCAACCACCCAGTGGAGGTGGGACTACATGGGGGTGGCAACCACCCCCCTAAGATGAGAGCCGCCTTCCGGCTGCTCAGTCCTGCTCTGACCCTCCCCTCCCATGCCAGCTCCCCAATGATCTGAGTCTGTTCCTGAACATGGATTGCAAGTGTGGCTCAATGTAAGATGTCTAGGCCTCAGCCCTCAGAGCCACTGGGCCGGCTCTCTTATTGGAAGCTCGAAGTGCACATACGATACATGCCAATGCGAACATGTTTTGACTTCTGTAAGTTTTTTCCTACTTATTACATGTACATACTTCAATACAACTACTGTCAATAAGGGATTTGAAGTGATTTCTCCCAACCAGGGAATTAAGTTTAAGTGTGCCCGGTAATTTATTCCAGGCAGCCAGCACGATGTTACAGATTGCAGATCTTCCAAAGTTTGATGAATACTGGGGATATCTAGGAGTAGGATATTGCTCTTCCTAAGTGAATAAGAGCAAATAGCTCTATTGAATAGCTCTGAAATGTATCCAGGTAAGTCATTAGTATCTTGTAGGTCCAGATGTAGAGATTATGTGATCTCCTTTTGCATAGTGACATCTACCCAATTGTTGCATACAGGCTGCAGTGATGAGTTAATGTTAGTAAGTCCATGGTGAACCTCAAAGCCCTATGATAAAGGACGTCTGGCTTGTTTAAACAATTTGTAGTACAACTACTATAAATAATGTCTATGTAGTCCAATATAAGTAGGAAGGTTATTTGAACAAGGTGAGTTCTGACATTCATGGGGAAACAGTTTCGATTTCTATAAAAGAATCCTAGTATAACATGCAGCATTTTACACACCATCAACATGTTCTGCGAAAGATAGTTTGCTATCGATCCAAACCCCCAGATATTTATAACTTGTCACAATTTCAGGTTGTTCTTCAAGCAGTGTACTGATGGGTGGGGGTGAGGTTTGTTTAGCTGTATGGATGATCCATAACACTTTCATCTTGCTGGTGTTAAGTAATAGTTTGGATTTAATGAGGTTCATTTGTAGTGTGTTAAAAGATTCTTGTAATTCCGAGTACACAGAAGATATTTTGAAACCTGTGGTGTATAGCACTGTATCATCCATATAGTAACGCAGGCCTTTGTGACATTAAAACTCAGTTTTTTGTTTTTTTATTCTTTGTTAACCAGGTAAGGTCCACTAGGCACAACTGCCTGTTTTCAGGGGCAACCCAGGAGCTTTAGGCTGGTTAAGTGACTTGCTTAGGGTCACACAGTATGCAAGTGGACATTGGGGGAATCAAAATACTGAGAGGTGAGGTGAACAAAACACATAAAAGGAGTCAATGATATACTCAGTGGATTGTAGCTATATGGAACACCCTCCCTAGAAGTACAGTTGAAAGTGAGAACATGAATGTGTTTAAACAGAGATTAGACTCATACATGGGTGACAAAATTTTCATCCCACCATTAGGATCCGAATAGTGGCAGGATTGTTAAAGGACGTCGGTCTTATGTACTTGAAAACCCCCTATGAAACCTTTGAAACCCAGGTCTGCTGAACCAAACTCATTCACAGCTCATTACTCTAACCTCTAGGGTATACTGCCAGTTCAGGTTGTTGGTGTATATCATGAAGAATAGCGGCCTGAGGACTGATCCTTGGCTTACACCTTTGGATGGAAGAGTACACATAGATAGAAGACCCTCCACCTTAACTTGTTGAAATCTTCCAGACAGGTAACTTTGCACCCACCGTAAAGCGGACATTGAAAAACAATTCTTACCCCAGGAGTCCTTTAGCATCAGTAACTTTAGCAGTTAGCTGGATAGGTGCAACTGTCCTGGAGGTGTGCCTTTAAGAGAAATTTAAATGAGCTTAGGGCCATAGCCAGTCAGAAAACAGGAAGGGTAGTGAGCTGAGTGAGAGCTGCTGAAGGCTTCAGAATTTTTTCTCCACTGGGCTGAGCAACATTGCAACTGAGGTGTCTCTCAACTCTCCTTGCTGACAGCCTCCTAGTGCTTATCTGGGTTAAGTTTTCCTCATATTTCTGTTTTAATAGTGTGCTGAGTGAAATTATTACAAATTCGTTAGCGCTGCGTTCATTTTTTATTTTTAGTGCAATTGCGCTATTTTGACTTTATTTTTGCCTCGATTGTTCATTTTGAATTTAAATTTTATTGTGGTGCTTAATTTTGATGGTTCCTCTCTTTTCTTACCAAATTCTTGTGGGACCCATCAAATTAGGGACAGTTGCCTTGTGTTTTTTACCTGGGACTTCGCGGGTTTTACCAAGAGGCACCCCACTGGAATTCAAATATTAACAGTGCCTGGGGGTTTCTTGGCATATTAAAAGAAACTCATCTATATATATATTTATACATAAAGGAACTGGACCTAAGGTATTATTTGTTGCAGGACTGTCCGTAAGGGTTCAGCAGACACCTGTGGCAATTGACAAGTATTGCTGGGTTTTCTATTAAGATTGGCACTGGTATAGATCCCAGTTCTACAACCACAAAAAAAAGGCACTGGCAACAGACAGAGCTAATTAACTGGGGCAGGACTGGCTGGTGGCATTTCACAGAAACCTGCATTCAGTTCGTAAGGTCCAGAACTGGTTTGCTTTGCTCAAATTGGGCAAAACATAACAGACAAACTTTTGATTATTATGGCCGAGGACATCTCAAAGGCTTCCAACTAGGGGCCATTCAAAAGTACTAAAATGTAAAGAGGTGCTGAAGAACCCTCCAGATCCCAGCCAAAAATTAAAGCTTCCAAATTACGAAGTTCCTCACAATTTAAAAAATAAGATAAGTGATGAAGGAAGGAAGCTTGATCAAGCCGCTGATGAAGTGGCTAAAAAGAAACTGTCTAGACATAAATGCTCCCATTGTTCCTGGGAAAGCCGATAGCGAGACAACAGGCAGCTTAAAGCAATCAGAAAAACTATGCAGTACTCAATCTGTGCAAAATATGGAAAAAGCATGGCAACTGTTTCAGACCCTACAAAAAATTTGGTCCTTTCTTTACTGAGGCTGGCAAGCACTCTTACACAGTTCTATATCCCATAGACTGTGAGGGTGATACAGTTGATAAATAATTTTATGACGCCCCTGCCTACAGAGGCTGCAAACACTCTTCCACAGCTCTCACCCCAGAGACTGTGAGGGCAATACAGTGGATGGTAAATAATTTATTCTGCCCCTGCTTACAGGAGCTGCTATTACTCTTCCACAATTCTTGCCCCTGAGACTGTGAGGGTGATACAGATGATATGATAATATTTACGATGTGGAGGGTCTAGCACCCTAAGTAACCAAGGAGGTTCTCCCTCAATGCCTTCATCTATCCAAAACATATTGGCACCCTGGACCTCCCTTCTCAGGAGTCCTTACAAGGTGAGGATAAGCATATGGATAAGAAAAGATTATAGGGAAAAGGTTCCACCTCCTAAAAAGCCCTGTCTTAATGAAAAATATAGATACAATACCACAAAACTGCTTCAAACCCCCCCTTCTGTGGCAGAGATTTACAAGCAGTCCAGAAGTGTTAATAAATAAGTGCATAAATATATCAATTATTTAACAATACTGAGTGCCTGTCTGTACATCCCAGCCATGTGAGTATAGTGCATCAGGCAGCTTGCGAGAAAGCTGTTGTCTCCTTTTCCTCCTTACACCCCGGATAAGGACTCCAGAAAATAGATTTCTTAGTTACCTGCAGATCCTTGTCAAAATTTTTACCTACTTGGCTTTTCGGCCAAATATATATATATAAAAAAAAAGCGCTGTGTAACTATGTCCTGGTTCTTGGTGCAGGAGCTGGTGCATATGGCTAGCCTGCTCTGGAAGCTATGTAATACCAATTCCACAAGACTACAACAAGGATGCCGCCTTCAGAGTCATGGCCTATGCCATCTCTCTGAGACACTTTGTCTGGCCTAGAACTACTTGTCTACCCTTAGACTCCCAGTTTAAAGCCATGGACTTTCCTGGTGATCATAACGTACTGTTCAAATTCTGAACATCTCAAACAAGGCCCCCTGCCCCATGGAACTTCATCCTGAGGGCATATGGGGCAGAGGTTTTATCCCAGCCTTCTCTCAGTGCAAGGGTGTTTTCGCAGTCTAAAGCCTGACGTTAGTGTGGATAGACCTCATGTGTACCCAGGTGTCTAAGCCTGTTCCCCAACACAGACGGTTCTGTTGGAGCAGGAAGCAAAAAAACATTCTAGCTTTGCGAATGGTGGAGAGGGTCCCTGACCATGAAAAGAAGAAAGGGCCTCTACTCCACGTAATTCCTGACACAAAAGACAACTAAGGAGTGGCTTCACAGCTTACTGTTAGAACCCAAATTTAAGATGGTCACTCTGTTGCTATTCATACAGCCCTTACTGTAGGGAGATGGGCTAGCCTCCCTGGTACAAAAAGGGCACCCTTTTTTTTCCCCATATCCTTTAATGAGGTCGCACACAAGGGCAGGCTCACTGCAGCCCTTTGGCCTTCCTCAGCCCCAAGAGTTTTTACAAAGTGCTGGGCAGTGTAGCAGCACACCTCAGGAATCTGGGCATCTCTAGCTACACCAAAGTTGCCGATTAGCCTGCAAAAGTCTCCTTGTCAGGTCAAGGAGTCCCCTTTTTTCCCCTTACAGGGCTCTATCTGTAGGCTCTAAATTCCCAGGTAAATATAAATAAAGTCTCACCTGGAACCCTCCCAGCATCCAGGAAGGATATGCCTTCCTTCCGCAGGCAGGAATTCAAGATGTCCCTCATTGGCAATTTTCTTCATCCAGGGACAGTGAGATCAGCCAGCAAGCACTTGACTTGGTTTGAATCATTAACCTCCACTGGTTCAGTATATGATGCGGTCCTGAGCAAATCATGAAACGTTGACATTTTCTCAGGCTATTGGGACAAATGGCTTCAGTGCCTGCAGTGGTCCCAAGGTTCAGATACAGGAAGCGTCATCCTCAAGTCTCCTTGTAGCTTGCTGGTCTCAGAAAGCAACAATTTTCAAAGCTGAAAACTCTGACAGAGCAGTTCCACAGATGCCTTCCCCCTGTGGTGGGAAGCACATCTGGACAGTGCCTCAGTAAGTGGCACCTAGACTCTCCAAGAGTCACAGTTAATCATATTTTGGAACTCAGAGAAATCTTTCTAGCTCAGAGCATTTGCTCCTGTCATAAAAGGGCAGACTTACAGAGTCGAACAGACATTACTGCAATGGCCAGATCAGGAGCACTCTGTTTGTAGGCACTATAAAAACTGGTCTCTCACCTTCTACCTGGGAGTCAGCCTTCAGCAATTCACCCCCCAGGCAAACACAATACTCTGGCAGAGGCTCAAGTTGCATCAGTCAGGGCCAGAGTAATGGACTCTGAACAAACAAGTACTAGCCATCGTGTTCAAGTGGTTGGGCATCTAGTAGTGAATCTGTTTGCCTCTCCCCTCAGCTTCCAGTTTCCTCAGTTCTGTTGCAGGCTCCAGTTCTGGAATCGCCTCCTCTGGACGCCGTGATCCTGGTCTGGTCAGGGAGGTTCTTATATGCATTCCCTCCTTTCCTCTGATTCTCAGGGTATTTCTGAAACTCTTCCAACAGCCTGCATTTAGGATTCTGGTAGCTCTGGATTGGCCCAAGCAAGCTTGGTACCCTCTCCTTCTCTCAATGCCCTGCAGCAGTCCATTCGCCTGCCTCCAACTGACTCCCTGCTGAACCTTCCTCAGACAGGAGTGCAGTATCCAGGCATATACTCCTTCCACCTTAAGGCCTGGTTCTGGAACAGAGTCTGCATCCTCACAGTACTCTTAACAGGTCCTTAAGATACTGAGGGTGGTTAAAAAATCAAACACTAAGAAGACTTATGCAGCCAAATGTAAAGGTTTTCCCTCTGGTGCAAGAGCAAAATGGTCGAATCCCATTCAGTTTCAGACCCTCGTCTGCTAAATTGCCTGGTACTCTTACAGGCGTCAGGCTTGAAACCATCTTCCCTCAAGTTACACCTGATGGCAATTCCGGCCTTCCTTTCGGTGGGAAAGAAAAAATCAGTTTTTTTTTCCCCTGTCATGTTTAAACAGTTTTTAAAATGCCTCTTGCACCCCCAGCATCCAATCCAGGAGCCTGTTCCTCCTCGGAGCCCTAACCTTTGCACAGACAGGCTCATGAAGCCACCCTTCACGCCTATGTTCACGGCCTACATCAAGTTTATAATGAGTTAGATTGCCATTTTCTGAAGACGCAACACGCTAGCTGCTAAACAGAAGAGCTCCATGTTTGGTTTTCTTTCCCTAAAATAAATCACTGCAAATTGGTTCTTGCAGTCAGTGCATAGATTAAGGAAGTGGTACTAAGTGATTACTTACTGGCCATTTTACTGGGCTATATTTTGGCTTGGCTCGTACAGCTTTTAAGAGTCTGTGGAGACAAAGATTTGTGGAGTGGAGTGAAGTGATAACTCAAGCGACAGAGAGTGCTAGAACTTAAAACCTTACTGAATAGTGGAAATATGAAACTGGATACTCTGTGTTTTTTTCCTTTAAACTGGCAAAGAAATATAAATGCTTTAAGCACTGTTAGCTGGCTCTGAATATTTATTAGATGGTTATCTTTTTCATCTTTTTTCCCCCGATATAACCCAATAATATTTGCTTTAAACATTTAATTGGTGATGATTTAAGGAAACTTTTGAAATTATATTTCTTGGTTCTTTATGTGTTTTATTGTCTAAGCAATTTATAGAAATGTGCAGATGTCTTTTTTCTCACTCATATTTCGACAGTAGTACTCAATATCTTTTTGATTGATTGTTTGATTTGTAGAGTTACCATCGAGGGCAAGATTGGGGACTGGAAGTCTGTTGACCCAATTAAGGGCCTTATTTTGTGTGAACTGGATATTTGTACATTTCTAAGAACCAGAAAATCATCTTTAGACATCTATAGCAGGATTTGCTTGAATTTGTACTTGAAAGAGTGGATTAGTAATCTGCGGAGACTAAAGGACACTGAAGATTGCATACACCAGAAAAACCCTAGTGATACTTCTTTTTTTACAGTTTGCAACAACTCGTAACATTTTTTGGACTGATTTAACTGTCTTGAATATCTTGAATCCACTTAGTAGTGAGTCTGTATAAGACAGCACAAGAGCTTCAATAAGACATTGTTTTGTTTAATTTATATTGTTTTAAAACAGCTGTTTTTTTTCTGAAAGGGATATAATTTTCTTTAACTCACAGAGATTCTTTAAGATCTGTGGCTTATTTATTGTTTTTGTTTAGTGAATTTTTGGAATAAGTTAATATTTAGATTGTGACAATAAAAATATTTGTTTGATTGGTTTACTGATATTTGTTGACCTAAATTTGAGAATTAATTGAGTGAATTAACAATATAGCTATTGACACTGAGGAACAATATAACATCAATGAGGACAAGGAGTGGTAAAGTTCATATGGAGAATAATCTTAAAAGAACAAAAGTTAATAAAATGAAATGAACAAATAAAGATAGTAGTAAAGGGACTATTCCTGAGAATGAGATAGGCGATAAGGAATTAATTAAACTGTCAGTCTTGGAACCTAAAGTAATGTTGGAAGAAGGGAGTGGTGGAAAGGAGACAAAATTAAGTACGGGATTGAAGCTAAAGCAGCCATCTATTAGAGACATTTGGAAAAAAAAGGTCAGATTAGACTAATTGAAGATAAACACGAAAGAAAAAAGGCAAAGAGCACCAGGATTAGTGTGGTGCTACATACGGATCAAACAGCAAAAATTAAAGCCATAGTCAATAGCGTTCAGTAGATGAAATCTGTACGCACAGACCACGATGCACACCGAAGCGTTTCAGCCGCTTCCTCTGCAAAGACTCTGACGAAGCTTTGGCAGCCGCCAAGAAACACCAGTTTTTTCGATGCGCATATTGGTCTGCAACAAAATTTTGGATTTCATCTACTGGACGCTGTTATTGAGCTGTGTGGGTGCTTATATTTAATTTTTTACTAATTGAAGATAATCTACAGGTGATGAACATTGGGGAAATCAGGGACACATCAGTAACACATAACACAGACTTAATTGATGTAGTCAATGAAGTTACAAGGACAATAGAAAGTATAAGGGAAACTATTCAAACAAATCAAAGGATAGGACAAAAAATACAAGAATTGAATTTACTAAAACAAGAAATCAAAGATTCTTATAACACGGACAAAAACAAGCAAATGAGAAATTTGTTAAAAAAATTTAATTCAAGATTTAGGCAATCTGGTCTAGAGATAATGACACTCTATATATGAGTCCAGCACTTGATAATTCCCTACCTGTGGAGACGATAACTCGGGAAAGTGCTAAAGCCCTAAGAAATCCTCAATCAACTCATGTATTAATCTTTGAACAGCTAACTGCAGTTAAACAGGATCTATCCTTTATAAAAATGGAATATGTATTGACAACAAAAGAAGAATAGACGGTATCTATAGTAAATTGTACCATCATGATTATTTTAATCCAGAGCAAGAACTGATTTCAGTAAGCAGTGATTTAGAGATACAGACTAAGGTAACTGAAGTAAGTGGCATTAAATTTGAGAATGAACAGATAGGAAAGGACAGATTTAATACATCACATTCCACTATGACTGAATTAGTGGAACAGGAAGAAATCAAACTGGATTCAGAGTTGGTGATGTTGCCTAGTAATTATGAAGAACCTGATTCCATTTTGGAAGAACTCAAAGCAGGGAATCCTGAGATTTGGGAATAGGGAAGGTTACAAAAAGTAAGGGAAAAGGAAGTGAACATTAAAGATAAAATAAAAAAGGTCCTTAGGAAAAGAAAGGAGAGAACTAGAGAATAAGGGCAAGAATAACAGGAAATGCAGAAGGGCTAAAGATCAGATAGATCAAAAATTGGAAAAAAAAGTAGAACTAGCAAAAGAGAAGGAGAGGGCAAGTGGGAAGAAATGATTAAAGGAAAGGGACAACAGACAAGAAACAACTAAACAAAAAGGATAAGTTAACATAAAAGGTAATAAAAGTAAAAGTAAAAACAGAAAAAAAGTGTGAGAAATTTAAAATCAAGAAAGTGGTCCATATAAAAGGTAAAAAGAATAATAGAGATGAAAGTACAGAAATTAAAGACTCTAATGGAAAACTGAGTAAAGAAAAAGAGGAAGTAAATGTGACAAACAATACACTTAAAGATTTTCTTGTAAGAACTATTGAGATGGATTTTGTTCTGCCGATCTTTAAAATACAAATTATGCCAGAAGAGAGAGAAATAAAATTAAATACCCACCTGAAACATCTATTGAGGTCTGTATGTAATGGATAAGGAGGAATGGATAAACTTCTAAATAGTATGAGGGCCAGATATTCAAAGCATTGCACCTGGTGCAAAGCCGTAGCGCTGGAATAGCGCTGGATTTGCACTAGGCTGCAATATTCAGAAGCTCTAATAGCACCAGCGCTGTGTGATAGTGCCAACGCTAAAAGTAAATGTGTGCTGGGGTGGGAGTTAGGGGAATGGCCATGAATGCTGACTGCGCGGCATACTCAAATGTATAGCGCCGTGCTATAGCATTAGCGAGATCTGTAGCGCGGCACTAAATACCATCGATAAAAAGCTGGTGGTAATGCAGTGGTGCCCCCCCAGCATAATCTCTGAGCCCCAGTAGCCCCAATAAGCACAGTAATCCTTGGTGTGCAAGAGGTCCCCCCCACCCCGTGTTTGGGGTGGGGGGACCACTAGAACACCAGGGAAATTACATTATTACCACAGCCACGGGGTCAGGGATCATGTCAGGGGTGGGGGAACCACTAGAACACCAGGGAAATTATTTATTACTGCAGCTATGGGGGTTGGGGATCATGCTTGGAGGGCAGGGAGACCAATAGAAAACCAGGGAAATTATTTTATTACTGTGGCTCACAGGGGTCAGGGATCATGCTTGGGGGTGGGGAACACTGGACTATCAGGGAAAATATGTTTTACTTACATCGGATGGGTGTCAGGATTCGCTCTGGGGGGTGGGGGACCACTAGAACAACATGGAAACTGGTGCATAACAAGCACACGTATGCATGGGTATGTTGTGTGCACCCATACCTCTCAACTGTCCCTGATGTTGCCTCCATATTTTCCTCTGTCCCTCATAAAAGTTGTGGTTTTGTGACAGAACAGTGGGAATACACTCATAGAATATTGTTGCACATTAAAGTTACAGACTTGTTCCTCTTCTGAGGATGCATCTTATCATAGATCCCCTATCAGCATTCTGAGTGAATAGTATCATGTTTTAGGATGTGTCCCTGATTCTGGGTCTTTGTCCCCAATGTTTATAAGCCTTGTCCCTGATTCAGGAGGCAAGGGGTTAGGAGGTATGTATGTATGCACTAAACTGTGCCTGCCAGCACACAGTTCCAGCTGCGTCCAGCCTGTGCTTCCTTTCCGACCAACAGTGGATGCTGTGGGCATGCCTTGGCCTGCAGCGTCCAGCCTGTACTTCCATTCTGACCAAAAGGGGGAGCTTTGTGCTCCATGCAGTAGCACTGGGCAAACTGCATGGTAATGTATGCTAACCAGCACCTAATGAGAGGCAAATATACCTGTTTGCCCACGGATTACCTAAGTAGGCTCATTTGCGTGGGAGCTTTGAATATAGCTCCTGTTTGCCCCAGGCTAACCAGTTTGCACTGTGCTAATGTGTTAGCACTGTGCAACTGTTGTTTGCAGTGGATGTCAGACATCTCTTTGCAATCACACACAATGTTCTCCACCCGCAAAACTGGCTTTCTCAGGGTCTAATGAGCTGCAGTAGCAGTGTGCACTTCCCTGTTGCTATATTCAGTACTGTCTTATTCCCGGGCAATTTTGGCCCTACACTCATGGCCCTGTTTGCCCAGCTTCCTTTGCTTGCTATATTCAGCTGGTTTTGCACCAGGCTATTTCCTTTTCAATATAGCTTGCTTTGTGCTCCGGGCTAAGTTTGCCCACCAGGCAGTACTAATTTAGCCCCGGTGCAAAGTTTTGAATATCTGGCCCCTGAGTGTTATAAGACCATTGCTGGATGAAGAATTGGTTCTATTGCTATCCAATCAATACTATGTGCCAAAAGCACTGGAGAATCAAAAAGAAAAAATGAGGGATTTGGGATTTGAATTAGACAGTGTAACTGGAATTAGAACAATTTTTCCTAAACATTACAAGTCTAGACATAATTCAAAAAAAAAAGGTTAATGACTATATGATTTCAATTGTTGGGTTAGAGAACTTCCTAAATGAATCAAAACATAACATTAGATTGAAAGTAACTGATTTGTTACAGAATTAACTAAGAGACAAAGATCATAACAAAAGGATTTTAAAAACTGAAAGATGGGAAAGAGATGGTCAAATAACCATTTGGGTGAAAACTTTAGTTGACTATAACTATCTTTTGGCTAAGACAGACAGACTTGATCATGCAGATATATATTTAAGGGGAGAAAGTGAAGTAAATGATAAGGAATGGGAGGAGCAAAATGATGATTAGTGGTTAAACTTGACGATTAGTAACAGATTCCAAGCATTACAAGACTATGATGATGATTGACAACAGATAGAGAAGAATAATAATAAAATACAGGAGTTGAGATCAACAGAGGCTAGGATGTTATCTTGGAATGTTGCAGGAATAGGTGCTAAAATGGCAGATCCTTCATTTATCACATACATAACATGATTTAACATCATTTGTATACAAGAATCATGGAAGAAGGAGGAGTTTAACATAAATGGTTATAAGACATTTTACGAAAAAGTCAGGAGCCTTAAAAAATGTGGTAGATTGTGAGGGGGCTTAATAGCATGGGGGGGGGAATATTAGACAAAGTTGAATATGAGGAGATGGAAAGTGATTCAGAACACATCCTTGTTGTTGTATTTTAATGAGAAAAAGGAAAATTGTTATTATAAATGTCTATTTTCCACCAATAGGATCTAAGTATGAAGATAATGATATTGGAAAACTGAATGCTATAATTGAGAAATTTCTAATAAGACAGCCTGAAGCAGAAATGATCCATATGGGAGATTTTAATGCCAGGGTGGCGCTCACCCTGGATCCCACTGCAGAAATATTAGATGTATGTGCAGCTCAGGGTTCTGCAAGTTTAGTCCTGAAGAGAAAAACTAAAGATATAAAGGAATGTAATAGAGGAAGAGAACTGGTGAAATTACTGGAGGACAATAATTTTTTATTATTGAATGTTAGAACAAAAGGTGATTATCAAGGAGCATACACATATTTGGGATTAAGAGGTGCATCAGTTATAGACCATTGTTGGGTATTACTAAATACAATCAACTCAATATTAGATATGAAAATAGGGACTCGAGCTGATAGTGAACATTACCCATTAGAAGTTTTAATTAATTTTGGGATAGAGTATATTAAAGATAATAATAAGCAAACAGTGGTTAGAACCAAAAATGGCATCCAATGGGATTTGTTGGAAAATCAAAAATCCAAAGAATTAATGCAGTATAATGGAATAAGAGATGATTTAATTGAAATACATCAAAAGAAAACATCAGAAGATTGTATTAAGGCTTATGAAACCCTAGTTAAAAAAATAGCGCCGTTACTTCTTAAGATTTCTATCAATAAGGTTAAGAAAGGTAGTAAACGGTATGATGACGAGTGTTAAAAAAACAAAAAAGGAGATTAATAAATTAGCTAAATTCACTCAAAAATATCCTACAAGGATTAATAAATACAAATTAAACAAAACAAGAAAACAATATAGAAAATAATTATGGGAGGAATTTGAACAAGAAGCATGGGCAAGAGATAATAGAAAATTCTGGCTTATGGTAACAAGAGGGTGGGATAATATACCTGATATATTAGAAAACTTTATAAAACCCACTACATGGGAAAATTACTATAAGAAGTTGTTTCTTGATTTCAGAGTGGAACAAACAAAATCTGAACTTATTAAATGAGGTCCCCTTTAAAGACCCAATAACACTTAGTGAGATCATGAATGCAATTAAATCAGCAAAAAGGTATAAGGTCCCTGGCCCAGATGGCATCCCTGTGGATATCGTACTGGATGACACAGAAGTATGGACTCTGGCCCTTGTGGTATTATTCAGTTCTATAATAGAAATTGGTCAGATCCCGAGAACATGGAGAAAAAACATTATTGTACCCATATATAAAAAGGGAGAAAAAGGGAATCCTAGTAACTACAGACCAAGAAGCCTTATAGATTCCACACAAAAATTATTCACCAGAATACTGCATGGTAGATTAATGTGTTGGATTAAGAATGAGAAGATTATTAATGAATCCCAGGTTGCCTTTTTACCAAAACACTCTACAATTGACCAGCGTTTTGTACTTACACACTTAATGCATAAGTATATTAACATTAAAAAGCAAAAACAGCCAGCCCAATGGTGTAGAGGGTTGAGGCGCTGGAGCCTTACCTCGATCCATGCCGGCGACCCGGGTTCGGGAACGGACTCAGGTCATCGGGGGTCGGCAGGGGGAGGATAGGATTGAGCATCCAATGGACTACTCTCCTATCCTGGGGTGGGTTAGGGACTGTCTTCGCTCACGTAGTGGCCCCCAATGGAGATTGGAGGCACTACATGAAGCGACGCAAAGGGGAACAAGAAAAATGGAAAAAAACACCTGGAAGTTAGCCAGATGATGGCTGCCAGCCCCAGACACCTCCGAAGACTGCCTGAGAGCCACAGAATACCTCAGCAGCTCCTGGGACCAAGATAAATAGTGTGCTGGTTCCTCCTGCTGGTGCCTTGCCCCTCAGAGGAGTGGGGACCCATCCGGTGAAGGGTTACACCGGGCTACCCCACAGAAGGCTTCGGATGTGAGGTAGGTGGTCAGAAGGGGGATAGTAGGAGGAATGTCTGTGACCATGGCAGCCCGAAGGAGAGGCAGTTCTGGGGCAGGTAGGGGGGATAAACAAATAATGTAAAAAAAAATTTAAAAAAAAAAGCAAAAACTATTTTTGGTTTTTATTTATTTAAAATCTGCCTTTGATAGGATAAATAGGGGAAAATTATGGAGAGAACTCTTATATTATGGGATTGATCTGGAAATACTTAATATGATCAAAACCTTATATAGTGACAATCAAACTATGATAAGATATAACAAACAAGGAGATACTACATCCAAATTTAGGTCTAATATAGGACTTAGGGCTGTGTTTTATCACCAATACTGTTCAATATATTTTTAAATAGAGTGTTGGAGGAGCTGAAGGACCCTGTGCTGCACATACCAATGGTGGGATCCAGGAGGTGCCCCTACCTGGCATATGCAGATGATAGTGTCCTTATAGTGACAAGCTATTTGGGGATTAGAAGATGCTTACAAAAATTTTATGAAGTAGCAACAAGAGCTGATTTAGACAGTAATCTTCAGAAAACAAAATATATGATATTTAATAGAACCATGGTACGGGAAAATAAAATATGTAATCTAACGTGTAATAATCATACATTAGAATATGTTAATAACTTCACATATTTGGGAATTGATTTACATTTCATTTAAAATGCCAAAAACATAATAGTCATATGACATAGAAGATACATAGATTGGTCCCTTTAATGGAAAGGTTTGCATATGAATATGGGGGTCAATCTGTGAAGGGCTCTCTTCAGACGTTTAATGCCAAAGTAAAAAGTCAGAGCCTATATGGATCAGAAATATGGGGTAGTGGGAATACTGATAAATTTGAAGTCTTAGTGAACACTTTCTATAAGAAGCTATTGGGGATTCCACAATGTGCCGCATCTGTACTGACGAGACTTGAAATAGGTCAACTACCTATAAGATGTATTACTGAGCAAAGACTAGTTACATATTGGATTCAAATATACAATATGCCTGACAATAGGCTACCTAGGATGTGTTTGGAGGAAGCATTATATTTTGACAATATGAGTTTTAAGTATCCAAGCATGTTTACTTTGGAAGAGATAATCAGGCCATATGGATTATTACAATTAATAACACATAGTCAAATAACTGAGATTAAGGACATTAAGGGAGAAATTAAGACAAGAATACAGGATATTTATTTACAGAAGGAAAGGAGTATAGCAAATAATCTCAAGTTTAGTTATTGGTTAGTAAAGAATAACTATAATAGACAGTTGAGAATTGAACATTATTTGCTTAATTAAAAAAAATCCCAATTAAGAAAAGTGTTCACTAAGCTTTGTTTCAGATTTTTAGATAGTCAAGTATTAAGATGTTTATACAATAAAATGAATAATGAGAAGTGTGTTTGTAAATTGGGTAGAGATACTCCAATTCACTTATTACTTCTCTGCCCATTATATAACAATGAAAGAATATATTTAATGGGAGAAATATTAGCTGTACTTGACATGGAACCAAGATATCAATTAAATTATCTGCTTAGATCCAAAAATAGGAATATATTAGAAAGGGTAGCAAAGTTCTGTAAAATAATGGAAAGGAAACAATTACACATTTGTAAAGATTAGACTTGCACAATATGAATACGATCATGGAAAATGAGTGTTATATATAATTTATTTGTATATTGTGTATTAATATATGAAAAGAATGACAAAACTACATTATTTAAGGCTATTAACATGTTTTTAAAATTGTAACAAGAAATTACATAGTTGTAACAATTTTATTCTTGAATTTGTAAAGACAATATTGTGATTGTCAACAATAAAATTGAACTGATTCTGTAACTTGGAAGACAGGCTTCCTGGTAACCATTTTCTCTGCCAGGTTTTCAGGGCTACAGGCCTGGTGCACTGAGTCACTTTACATCTTCTCTCACAATGATAAAGTTGGGCTCAGGACAAATAGGAATTTTGGCAAAGGTGATTTCAGAGTTCCTCTTGGATCAGTCCATCACTCTGCCTGTCTTCTTTACTGAGAAATCCACTCCTGGCGAGCAACAGCTCCGCAGCTTGGATGTCAAGAGCCATCTTCTACAACCTAGAGTATACTAGACAGTCCAGAGGCTCTTCCTTTCAGTTGTTCCCCACCTATGGGTATGTAGGCAGGGGAAGACCAGCTACCAAGAGAACTTTTCCTTGGGTAGGTCTCTTGTATTAGATTCTGCTACAAAAAAGCTGTTCACCAACCTCCAGTGGGGCACAGGGCCCACTTCACCTGGGGCACAGCAGCCTCGCTTGCAGCAGCAGTGGACATTCCTGTACTGGATGTCTCAAAAGCAGCTACCTAGAAATCTGTACAGACCTTTGTGAATCACTACAATTTGGATGTGCAGACCTGCTCTGATGCCAGATTTGGCAGGGCGGTTCTACAGAGCCTCTTTTCTAGTAGGTTCTCTGCCCACCTCCCACTTGGTACTGTTCGGTAGTCTGCTAAAGTTACTGATGCTAAAGGACTCCTGGGGTAAGAGGAAAAATTACTCACCACAGTAATTTTCTTTCTTCCAAGTAGTCCTTTAGCATCAGTAAGCTCCCACCCTTCCTCCCCGCTTCACCTGTCGGAGAAGGACTCTTTATTACATCTCTTACCAAATTTGGGGGGTTTTATTGATGAATTTTTAACTCGTGTTGTTTCTGTTTCCACTGTTGTGGACATTTGCATGTTTTTTGAATCCTGTTGATTCCTTTTTGGGGCATGTGCCCTTGTTTTTCCTTCAAAAAAATTCTGAAGCCTTCAGCAGCTCTCACTCAACTCACTACCCTTCCTGTTTGGCTATGGTCCTAAGCTCATTTAAATTTCTCTTAAAGGCACACCTCCAGGGCAGTTGCACATATCCAGCTAACTACTAAAGTTACTGATGCTAAAGGACCCCTTGGAAGAAAGAAGATTACTGTGGTGAGCAATTTTTTCTTCCTTGCAATCAGTCCAACAGAATAGCGTGATCAACAGCGTCGAACGCCTTGCTTAAGTCAAGGAAAATGGTGCCTACTGCCTGTTTGTGGTCAACAGCACACATCGATGATTTGATCGACTATGATTTCCCTGTTGAAACAAGGGTATTAGATATGCTCCCTGGGTATGAAGTATGCTCTCCTCCATATCAAAATAAGGAAGCCTCATAGGAAATACCCGAGATTTCTGCTGGAAGGGGGGCACTAGCAGTTCAGAGTATTGCCCGTTGGCATATCCTCTACACCATGGGTCTTTACCAAATACCTGGCATTGATTGCAGCAGCCCTCCGTAGGGAAGGCCTGTATGTGTTTTACTACCAGGACGATTCACTAATAAAGGCCCATTTCAGGGATCAACTAATGCACATCCTGGATTGTACCATGAAACTGACCACTTAGGGGTGGCAGTCAGTTTACCAAAGTCAGTACTGACTCCCTCTCAGAGACTTCAGTACAATGGGACTGTACTGGACACAGCTCAGGGCAGTGCATTCCAGCCTGTAGACAGAGTGGACTGCCTTACAGCTCATACTCGTCTGATGTACCACAGTATGTTCCAGACAAGATTCTGCTGTGCTTTCTCGGCCTTACAGCAGCAGCCACTGTAACAGTGCGACTGGCCTTCTTGCATATGCAGATCCCACAGTGGTCCCTACGATGCCAGTGGGTGCAATCAACAGACAACCTAGGCAAACAAGTGCTAGTCACGTCACTATTGAGAGAGGCACTGACTTGGTGGATGAACCACACCAACTTGCTCAAGGGCATTCCATTTTTGGTCCCACTCCAACACAAATTCTCACCTCGGATGCCTCAGGATCCAGGTGGGGAGCACACCTGGGCCCTTAACAAACACAAGGTATTTGGATCCAGGTGAAGAAGAAATTGCACATAAATGTCCAAGAGAGATAAGAGCTGTCTGTACAGTCTCCAGGCATTTCAGCAGCATCTGACACCAGGTCTGTTGTTACTACAGATGGACAATGTCAGAACAAATAAGGGGGACTCATTCCTATCTGCTATGCCTGGAAGCGATGAGATTGTGGCATTGGGCTCTGGAACACAGCCTAGAACTGTCAGCCATACATTTTCCAGATGTCCAAAATGCATTGGCAGACAGGTTAATAAGCAGGTCACAGACCAGAATACAAGAACAGGAACTGCTGACCTCAGTAGTAGAAGACCTCTTGACAAGGTGGAGTCACCCAGAGTTGGACTTTTTGCATCTCCATGCATGACTGCCACGTTTTTGCTCACTTGCTCAAGGGCCTGGAGTTTTCTGGTGAGATGCATTGTCCCTCTCCTGGAAAGGGAGGTTTCTGTATGCCTTCCTTCCCTTTAATACAGAGAGTACTGCTTAAACTGAAGATGGAGGGAGCAACCCTCATCCTCATTGCTACACTATGGCCTCGGCAGATATGGTATCCACTGCTACAACAGTTAGCAGTGGAACCCCCACTGCGCAAGTGCCTCTTTTCACAGGGCAAGAGGTCTCTCGTCCATCTGGACTTGAAGTCCCTACATCTGCGTGCATGACTCCTGAAGACATAGTCATGGCACAGTTTGGAGCATCACCTGAAGTGACTGATGTTCTGGTGGCTGACAGAAAATCCTCCACTAGACATACCTATTCTTTGAAATAGAAGCAGTTTATGTGAGCTGTTTCCAAAAAATTGGATCAATTTACCTCTCTGGTCAGTGCAGTGCTAAAATACTTGCTGTCCCTGTCAGACTTTGGTCTTCAGTATTCCTTACTCATGGAGCATTTGGCTGCTATTTCAGCTTTTCATGTCCCTGTGGATGGACATACAGTTGCCCAATCATCCTGTACTTTTCTGAGAGGTATTTTACTTATGAAACCTCCTATTAGAAATCTAGTTCCAGCTTCGGACCAGAACTTTGTTTTAGAGAGGCTTACTTTGCCTTTTTTTTTTGAGCCAGCCATGAGCTGTAGCTTATGCTTTCTTTCATGGACTGCTCGAAGGATTTCAGAGCTACAGCTCTAATGTGTGAGCCTCCCTATTTGATTTTCCATAAGAACAGTGTCTTTACGTACGAATCCTAAGTTCCTATAAGAGATGGTACCTGAATTTATTTGGAATTAAACCACTGACCTCCCAGTATACCACTGGGAGCATGCCAATCAAGGGGAAGCATTACTCTATTCTTCATATTTACAGAGAATTTTCAGATATTGCGTGCACTGCATTAAGGACTGCAGAATGTCCTCTCAGCTTTTTGTTTCATTTGTTACTGGGAAAGAGGGCACCCCTGTGTCTAGACAGTGCTTGTCCAAGTGGCTGGCACATTGTATTACGTTCTGTTGTAGGACGTATGATAAGGAACTTCTGGAGTGGTTCATGGTCATTCCACAAGAGGCAAGACCACTTCTGTGGCTTCTTTTTGAAATGTTTATGCTGCTGAGATTTGTGCAGCTGCCACATGGAGCATTTCCTCACCTTTAAAGAGACTAAGTTAGCCCCATGCATCACACAGTTCGGTGCCTTACCTCGTGGAAATGCTTCTGATCTGTAGTTGGCCAAAAAATATTCATTACTATAGAAGTACAATCACTCGTAAAATCATCCCCAAAGGGACACAGGCACTTCCTGGTTCTAAGATCCATCCCCGCTCCGCCCTGCGCTCAGTCAACTTTATGACGTGATCCCAGGGAAATCGCAGGGACGCGATCCATTATAGTCTGTGGGAGGCACCTTTACGATCGTTTTTTTTTTTTTATGTCTACTTTGCTTCTCCCCTGCTCCGCGCAGCCCCCATCTGACCAACTCCCCCAGCTCATCCCCCGGAATTACCGGGGCTTACCTTACATCCGGTCCAGGAGTGGTGCCTGCGGAGAGTCGGTCGCCATCCTGCCGCCAGCTGCCTTTTTCCGTTTTCTCCCCCTTATTCCCCGAGGACCCCAGGAGAAGGACGCATGCGTGTGGAAGCACACATGCACCTTACAGCCCTGGTAACGGTCCTCCTCCGCCCACCCCATTGGCCTATCACCAGCACCCTCACTTGCGCAGCCCCCTGGCCTCCACCAGGGGGTAGCCAAGAGCGAGGGATGCCACCCCACCTCCCCAAAGAGGGAAGGAGAGCTGCCTTGCAGCCGCTCCATTCTCCTCTGCCCACCCCCCCATGCCGACCTCTGATGATCCGGGCTCGCTTCCGAACCTGGGTTGCCGGCGTGCCGCGAGGTGAGACGTCAAGCACCTCAGCCCTCTGCACCACCGGGCTGGCTTTATAATCATTTTTTAGTATTACAATGGCCGTTTGGTAATGAAATGTGGGCACTGGTCGACTAACAAGGCCCTCGTTAGTCGATCAGTGTCCACGTTTCATTACCAAATGGCCATTATAATATAAAAAAAATGATTGTAAAGGTGCCCCCCATAGATTATAATGGAGCGCGTCCCTGCAGTCTTCTGTGATCATGTCATAAAGTTGGCTGAGCGTGGGGGTGGAGTTTAGAACTGGGAAGTGACTGTCCCTGTGGGGATGATTTTTCGAGGGATTGTAGTTCTATACTAATGGATATTTTTTGGCCAACTATAGATCAAAAGCATTTCTACGAGGTAAGGCACTGAACTGTATGATGCACATCTACCTCCATTTAGCTTGGTGAATTTCTTTAACATTACAGCCTGGACAATGTGTTTTGCAGATGAGCAGAATTTGGCCTGTCTGTATTACAGGGCCTGCTCTCATGAACATATATGTACCATCCACCCAGACTGTCAGTTTTTGGTACTGCTTGGGACTTGTTCCAAATGTGTGGCCTGATGAAAGAGAGATCCTTGAAGAAGATAGAACAGCTACATACTTACCGTAACAGTAGATCTTTGACAGAATCACTTTCATCGGGCCATACTGTCCCACCCTCCTTCCCCCTTAGGAGTATGGTACCGAATTTCATACCTTGCTTCATTCCATAGTTGCCTTTTCCAGCACACATTGTTGCCTGGCATGCTTGGTGCTGGCCTTATCTCCTGGTTCCCCACAGAGAGGTCCTCCAAGCATAATCTGTGGCAGCGAACTGAGGAGAGGCGGGGCTACCCACGTTTATGTAGACGCTGGTGCATGACATTATCATGGGCTGTCCCTGACTTGCAAAAGTTTCAGTGTGGCCCTAGCACTGATGCCGGTATAGTTTCAAAGGTGTGGCCTGATGAAAGAGACTCTCTCGAAGATCTGCTGTTACAATTAGTACGTAACTGTTCTGTCCTGTTACGCAGTTGATCAGCAGCTCTGTGTGTAGTCAATCTGTCAGAGACTCTGTTGATCCTTTAATTGTTGTGTTGGAAACAATCGTTGCAGGGGGGATTCGTTCTCTTTGCTTGTTTGGTAGTAGTTTAAAACTTCTTTCTGCTAATAATATAAAACTGAAAAAGAAGGAATCTGTGGGGGCTTATGCCTCACTGGCTTACTGTGTGTGTGTATATAGGGGGGTTCTGGGTGGTTATCTGCTGATGGCTCCGTCTGGCCTGCAGCTGGGACCTATCTAGCTCAGCTGTCAGACCATTTTATATTGAGACAAAAAATATACAAGTTAAAGTTTCAGCTGCTTGTTGCAGCACCATCGTTTTATTCATTCTTTTTTGTTAAACGAAGCAGTCGGTGCCAGAGGGGACACTGACTTGCAGTTTACAACATTCAGGCCTTGTCTGTTAAACTATTATAAAAATTATTGAGACTTGGCCAGCCCAGTGACGCTGAGGGCTGAGGTGCTGGCCACCTTACCTTGTCTCATGCCGGCAACCCGGGTTCGGGAACAGCCTTGGGTCGTCGGGGAGCTGGCATGGTGGGGGGGAGAAGCAGGATCGAGCAGCCGAAAGGCAGCTCTCCTCTCCTGGGGAGATTGCTCACCCCTCTGTAGTTCAGCTCCCATCAGGTGAAGGTCCAATGAAGCGCATGAGCAGAGGCGGCAGGCATTGCCTGGGGTGGGGAAGAGGGCTTTGCGGTACCAGCGTGCATGTGCACCTCACCGCGCACGCACACATGTATCTTCCAGGGATCTGGGGAGAAAATGAGGGAAAATATACAAAAATTGTAAATTAAAAAAGTATGTATTGAGACTTATATATAGATCTTACATTGAGGGTATCTCTTGGAGCAGGCCACACTGGTAGGACTTAACTGCCAGACACTAGGATCACACGGAAAATTTTCTAGCTAACAGTCTACCAGGTGGGGCCACCCACCTCCGACATCACCCTTTGACATTGGCCTATCCTATAAGAGTGGGTGGCCCCCGTTACCTCCTCAGTTCTTTTCCCGTCATCGACCAACGCACGTCGGACCTCTGGAAACTGTTGCAGCTTCAGTCAACTGCCATTTCCACGTGTTTCTATTTTAGTTTTTCTAACCATAGTTTCTTTCACTATTTTTCCTTTTTTTCCATCTTCTAAACCATCATCGACCTCTGATCACTTAAAGACCAAGTGTTCTTGTGGAAAACAACTCCCCAAGAAGGACAGTCATTCTGCTTGTCTTTACTGCCTTGGCCCAACTCACGATGTCCAAGATTGCCATATTCTGCCTGGGATTCAAACAGGCCACCCGGCAATGCTGCCAGCGGACCTTAAGGAACTTTCTTCTGCAGCAGAAGGTCACCTCCATGGAACAGGAGCTCCTCAGTCTCCCTAGCCCAGTCCTTGGGCTGCCAGTTATCAAAGTCCTGGGACAAGGGTAGCGAGAACACAAACACCAGGACAAGGACTTGGATAGGCACCAGTCCTCCTCCTCCTCCTCCTGGTCGCAGTCTCCAGACCATTTGTTGACCATGAAGAGGGCTTTGTCCACTGTGCATGTCCTGTCACCCACAGAGCTTCTGACAGCACCACCTTCCACCATCACTACCATTTCAGGCAGAAGCCTTTCAGGTCAGGGCTCACTCCCATGCCCCCAGGCCCTGCTGCTTACGCCCTTGCTGTCTTCAGGTACACAGCGTGCTGGTTCTACCAGCATTTCTTCAGCTGGTGCAGGTTTGGTGGATGCTGGGCTTGTTTCTCACTCCTACCCACCTCCTGCGGCTCCAGCGATGTCCTCTTCAATGGGGTCTGCCGCTCACCCTCCAGCCTCGAGGCAGATGCTCTAAGATACTGACACCTCCTCAGGCACAAGCCCTCCTCTGCTTTTGCCTATCAGGGCTCCTCCCTCACTGGCACCTGTTTTCCCTCAGCCAGCTGCTGTGGTACCCTCGCCACCTTGCCTCTCCCGACACCTGTTGGGCCTCCACTGTGTCTGTCTCAACCGGCTCCTGTTGGGTCTTTGCCCGCCTATCCTGAGCTGATTCCCATCGGCCCTGCATCAGTCCATCCTCACATTGTGCCTGAAGGACCAACACCGGTCTATCTGCATGCAGCGCCTGCAGGGCCTCTGTCACTTTATCTCCAGCTGGCGCCCACAGGACCAACATCGGCCTATCTTTACCTAGTACCCGCTGGACTGACTCCTGTCACTATTGATTTGCAAGGCCTGCTCATGTCCATTTGAGGTTTTATGAAGTTGCAGGTCCCACAGCCTGAGGGTCCTGTGCCCACTGCCCCTCAGGAGCCATCTCTGGGGCCATCCACTCCAGTGCCACCGCACCCCACTCTGCCTCCAAGGCAGCACCCTCCCAGGCGTTCCACAAAAGAGGGGATCGAGTACCACCCAGACCTCCATCTGCCTGACGATGAGGACAGTCAGCATGACGGCAATGTCAGTGGTTCGTCCACCCCCTCATCAGGCTCTTCTAAAGGTGAGGGCACCTCCAAGAGTGTCCCCAAGTCACCACCAGATGACCCCTCCTTTACGGCCATCATGTGGCACATCCAAGAGGCCATGGGGTTTGAGACTGAGGAGCAAGATCCGGAGCAACGCCAGCTGGCTACCTACCTTCAACAGCCAGAAACCCCTCCATTGGTGGTCCCTCCTCTCATTGACACTTATGAGGATGACACCATGGCTGCCTGGTGTCAGCCTAATCTTATCCCAGTCATATCCAAAAAGGCTGATAGACTATCATACCCTGGCCGGGAAGCCCTCATTGCCATCCGATAAAGGGTTACATCGGTTGGGGGGGGCAGAGCCAGCGGCCGACCGATGTAGACACCAGAAAAAACACTTGCTGACCAACTCCAGGAAAGGGAAGCAGCCTGCGCCAGCTGACCTGTCAACAAGCAGCGGGCAACCTTTGTGCTCAACGTCAAAGGGGGAGCCTGCCTTGAAGGTCATAAAAGAAGCAGTCACACTCAGTACGAGAACTTTCGGTCAAGGTCGACTCATTCAATTCAAGAGTGACAGTGTTGGAGTCTAAAATGGACCAAGTTGTGGCAGAATCCAAGTCTGCTTTGGATCAATCAAATAAAGGAATGGTGGTGGTAACGGGCCTTGTCAAGGAGAACACCCTACTATGGTATAAAAAACTGGCTGGACAACAGGACGCAAAAGGTAATAGTAAACGGAGTCCACAGTGAAGAAAGGAGGGTAACTAGTGGGGTACCATAGGGTTCGGTACTGGGACTGGTCCTCTTTAATATCTTTATAAGTGACATTGGAGAGCACCTGGAAGGAAAGGTATGCCTCTTTGCAGATGACACAAAGATCTGCAACAGGGTTGATACACAAGGTGGGGTGGAAAGAATGAAAAGGGATTTGGCAAGGTTGGAGGAATGGTCAAATACGTGGCAGCTCAGATTCAATGCAAAGAAGTGCAAGGTAATGCATCTGGGAAACAAAAACCCAGGGAAGAGTACACAATGGGGGGTGAGTTAACAACAACAACAAAAATCGAAAGAGACCTAGGAGTAATTATATCAGATGACCTAAAGGTGGGCAAGCAATGTGAGAAGGCAGTAAGGAGGGCTGGGGGGATACTGGGATGCATAGGGAAAGGCATCAACAGTAGAAAACATGAAGCTGTTATCCCCCTCTACAGACAGTTAGTGAGACCCCATCTGGAGTACTGCATGCAATTCTGGAGACCCCCATCTCCGCAAAGACATAGACAGAGTGGAGGCTGTTCAGAGGAGGGCAACCAAAATGGTGCAAGGTCCGCACCAGAAGACATACAAGGACAGACTAAAGCAGCTTAATATGTATACTCTTAAGGAAAGGAGGGAGAGGGGGGACATGATAGAAGCTTTCAAGTATCTCAAGGGAATTAACAAGGTACAAGAGGGTAGTATCTTTCAGAAGAAGAGATGTGCAAGAACAAGGGGGCACAATTTGAAGATAGAGGGGGGTATGGCTCAGAGGTAATGTTAGAAAGTATTTTTTCACAGAGAGAGCTGTGAATGTATGGAACAGCCTTCCTGAGGAGGTTGTGGAGTCAGGAACAGTGGGAGAATTCAGGAATGCATGGGACAGGCATAAGGCAATTCTAGTGGGGGACAGGAGGAAGTAAGCTGTTAATTAACTAGAATCTGCAGCTTATCCATCAGGTAGGGAAATGGGCAGACTGGGTGGGCCAAGCGGTCCTTATCTGCCATCAAATTCTATGTTTCTATGGTATCACTTGGAAAATTTGAAGACCTCAACCATAGCCTCAAATATTCGTATTCTTAGCATTACTGAAGGGTTAAAAGGATAGGGCCCTGTTATTGTACTTCTGTGCAGTCTCTTTTTCTTACTTGGTTCAGAGACTTTACGGGTATTGAGGTGTATCAGGCATACCATATAACACCCTGACATAAACCGGCCAACACGGAACTTCCAGGAACACTCCTGGTCATCACGGGCTGCCCTCATCAGGGAGATAACATTTTGCAGATGGTGAAAGCTTGTGATCCCCTGAAGACTCCAGATTCGAGGACTGCTTATTGCTTTCTGGATCTCAGCTGTGCAACCCAAGCCCGTAGAAGAGCACTTGATGGTGTCCGTGCTGGACTCAGAGAGCTGGGGATTGCCTGTTCACTTCAATTACCAGTACGTCTAAAAATCTCTTAGGCTGGGAAGCAGTTTGTTTAATGACCCAGAGGAGGCTGGGAAGAGGTTGAAATGAATCATACAAGACTTGCTTGCCAAGGAAACTCGGCACAATACTTTGGATACTGAAGTCTGAAGGGAAATGTATTGTACTCTTCTGTCTGAACATGTTTTGATGTTATTTTAACATTTATAGTTGCACAGCTGTTTATTCTTGTTCAGCCTTGGTATAATAAAATATACTGTTTGGTGTTTTCTGCAGCTGGTTGGGTGGCATAACTCAGCTGAGCCTTTATCCTGTTAGACTACCAACAGCCTCCAGTACCTGGCTCATGTTCGAGCTAACATGGCAGTGGCCTCGTGGCTCCTTTTTTGCTCTTGGCAACAGCATGGTGTGAGAGTGGGAGGGCCAGTATCAAGGACTTAGGAGTCTGTGACACTTAGTCTTTTCGCCACCACTCAACAGTTGATTCTGTGCTGTAGATTACTGATATTTCTAAATTTCCTGTTACATAACTTATACTGTGGTATGTTTATAAAGTTATCTTTTTCCTCCCTCCTGATTGGTTTTGTATGTTGTGGAGATTGGAGAGATCAGGGGGAAGATAGCTGTCTTACTATGGATTGCTTGCACGATATTTTATTCTGGACCTATAATAGCTCTGACAGGAGCGTTTTTCTCTGCTGGAAGGGACAATATGGCGATTTTTCAAACAATTTTTCTTTCATAGGCCTAGCATCATGCTGCAAGGGCTCAATCATAACAGACTTTCCTGTGGACTGTTATTTAACAGATTCTTGAAATGAGCTCCACCCATATGCTTTAACACAAGCCAGTTGTCCAGTATCCTATCACAACTATCTGCTGTAAACGATACTATGTCTCTCAGCTATGTATGCTGATTTATGCAACAGACGTCCAGATAAACAGAGTGTGATAAATCTGTTTATCTGAGTCACTGTGTGGATAAATGTATTTATCCACACAGTGACTATGTCACACTCCATTTCTCTGCCCAGTGTGTACATCCTCCCCCCCCACACACACACACACACACAATGCTGCAGACGGAACTTCAGTAACTATAGCCTGCCTTAAACGTTACTGCCACAGAGATTTACACACTTCCCCACAACTGCAGCTGCTGTTTTCTACAATTAAAAATAAAAAAATAAAATTACCTATGCCTCCCCAACCCTTCTAGGCCTATCAATGCACGACCATAACAGACTACAAACTCTATCATAAAATTGCTAGATTCGCCATGAAAGCTCATCCTAGGACCCATCACTGTGATGTCCTTGCCTCACTCAATTGGCCTACTCTAGGTCACAGGCTCCAGTACCCCCTATTAAGCTGGACATACAAGCTTCTCGATACCAACCCTCCAGACAGGCTAGCTGGGCTACTTGCCTCAAAGCGGTCCAGTAGGCCACTCCGCACTTAGGGCAAACTACTCCTAGAATTGCCTAGGGTCCGCTCTGCAGCAGGCTCTAAATCCTTTGCCTTTACTATCCCTGCACTGTGGAACAAGCTCCCTGCACACTTTCAGGAAGCTCCCTCCCTAGCAACATTCCTGAAGGGACTGTGCGTGCACCTCCTAAATCACAGTCACTGCCCCTGCCCTGGTGGCTATGTAACTCGTACCCTGTAGTTCGATGCTTTAACCCTTGCCCTCTGTCTCTCAATTGCTACTGTTGATCTTTGTACAATTGCTACTTATAATTGCTCTTTAGTGTGAGTACTGTACACTGTCACTGAAACTTTGTATGCTATGTCCTGTACTGTACTACCTGTATGTATTGCCTTGCTTTATGCTTTATGTAACTAACTCCAGGTTGCCCCTAAAAAAGGGACCCCCGGGGCCCAGTGGGCTTATCCAGTTAACAAAATTTAATAAATAAATAAAATTACTTTTTTTTGTTATACAGCCGCATGTTCCAGCTCGTAGCCTGCCATCTTGCTCGGTCTCGCTCTCCAGTCTGCCGACCCAAGTAAGTCGCACACACCAGTAGATCTTTCCTGCTTCCCCCTACATTTGCTGTTCAGTTTTTCTTTTTAAATTAAAAAAAAAAGTAAGCCACACCTTCAAATTCAGCTGAAAAGATGCTGACACCGGCTCTCCTCCACTCCGTCACACTCCCGTTAACTTGCACCCTCTACCAATGCAGGCTCACTGAACTGCATTAGCACTTCACAGAAAAAATCACAGAAACAAATATAAAAATAAATCAACAGACAAGGTCCACCCCTGTTGCATAAATGAAATATGCGGGAGGCACCTATGGGATAACCAAGTTATTTGTACAGTTGTCTTCGCCACTCGTGAGGTTTTTTTTTTTACTCTGTTTGTACCCTCCTGATGCAGACACTGGGACATCTCTCTGGTGGACCCACTCGCCCTTGCCTCCACCACCCACCTGAACCCCTACCTCTGACTGAGGAATCGGGTAAGCTGGGTCCCCCCCTCTCCCACCGGCCCCATACAGGAGAAGGAGGAGGAGGACCACAGAGAGTCAAGTCGGAGATCAGGGCCGGCACTGGGCATGTGGGCTCAGCCACTGGGCATCCACTTTCAACTCCCTGGCACCGAGGATTTTCCTTACTTGTGTGTTTCCCCCAACACAGGATGTGCAATGCCATCCAGTGCATGACACAAGCACTCCTGCTCCACGTCCGCAGGTCAGACATCTGACGTCGCCCCCTGTTAAAGTCCCCTACTGCAATGCACCCAGTCTCCACTGGGCGCCACTAGCGTTGCGGGACATGGACCCCCCTCCCTCCCGGGAAAGGAGAACAGTCCGTCAGATGCTCAGTCCTCCTCTCTCCTCCCCAACCAACCCCCGACTCCCCGGGCTCATTCACAAACCCGAGTTGCCGGCGTGGCATGAGGTAAGGTGGATGCCTCAGCGCCACTGGGCCAATCTCGCCACTCATGAGGTTACATGAGGTCACAGGCAAAAAGTCATGTCAGTTGGACCTCTTGGGCAAGTGGGCATTCGCCTCTTCTACTCTGGTGATCCACACCCTAAATTACTTAGCTCACATGCTTCAGTATTACAATGCCCTATGGGATCAGGCCACAAATGCTGTCCAATCTTTACCAGACGATCCTGCCAAGTAGCAGGATATAGCCTCCCTCAAGTCAGCCTCTGACATTGGTACCCACTTGCTTAGGGCAGCCTATGATGCTGTGGATATGTTGGCTCAGGCAGTGGCTACCAGCATTTGTATGCACTGGCATGGTTGGCTTTGGGTGTTGGGGTTCACCAGCTATCCATCATGAATGCCCCCTTTAGAGGGTTCACGTTGTTCAACACGTACGTGGAGGATATCCTCGCCCACCTGCAGGCTTCTGGACACACCCAGAGTGGTTCATTACATGTATCATACTCAGCTCAAATCTGGGCAGAGGACACCCTTTTGTCAGGCTACCAACAGACAGACCCAGATGTCAGCCAAATTTCAGGGAGAGCAGCAGGTGACAGTGGCTGCTTTGCCCACCTCCGCCTCCTCCATTAGCAAGAGCTCTCGGGGAGCTCTCACAGTCCCAGCAGTGGCAGTCCCCCTTTCCTGACTCCATGCTGGACCCCCTCCCTCCAGAAAAGCAGGAGGTGGATGTCCCTTCATCTGGCCAGGTGGTGGGAGATCACTTCAGACAATTGGGTGCTGCAACTTATAGAGTACAGACACTCTCTAGAACTCTTGGTGTGGCCTCTGGACAATCCCCCAGTTCAGTCCTTGTACCCTTCAGTTCAAATTCCTCTTATCTGGGACAAAATACAGGCCTTGGTTTGAAAATGAACCCATTCTGCAGTCCCAGCAAGGCAAGAAGTTTTACTTCTACTTGTTTCTGGTTCCCAAATGGACGGGGGATCACCAGCCCATCCTGGACCTCAGTGAGCTGAACTTGTTCATTCAGTACAAATGTTTCAGAATGGTCACTCCTGGGGGGCACTGTGGAGCCCGAGCTGAAGGCAGCAACCTGGATGAGCTCTGCATAAAAAACTTTAAAATAGATTAAAATCTACTATTTTAAGGTGCCAATTTGAGAAACAAAACTAACAGAAACATCAAGGAATCCCATCAAGCCAGGATGGGGAATCCCAGGAAAGATAGAGCTGGCGGTACAAGTGCCAAATCCACTGGAACTTCTCAGGCAGCGCGTCATGGGACGGACGAGCAGGCCGCTTCCAAGGGGGAACCTGAAGAGACAATGTCATCTATCGGAGTAAAGCTGCAAAGATTAATCACATCTGTTACTGATTTAAGCTCTAAAATGGACACTTTTGCTACACGGGTTACCCTGGTGGAGAACACAATGGCTGGGATACAAGTGGAGATGGGAGATGCGAAGCGTCAGGCAGATTCTGCAGCGGCAGCAACCACGCTTCTGGTGAAAGAAAATCACCACTTGAGAGCCAGACTCGAAACTCTAGAAAATCAAGCCTGCTCCTCGCATGTCCGAATTCTGGGTTTACGGAGGATGAGGAGACCACCCTCTTATGTTTTTTCGCGAATGGCTGGATTCAAAATTAGTGTCAGAGGGCCAGAGTCTAAACATTTCACTGCAGAAGGCTTATCGGATTACACCAAAAGGATACCGTGAGGATTCAGAGAACCCCAGGACATTGCTTCTAGTCATGGATGGAGTTGGTTCACGGGACAAAATCCTACGCCTCGCTAGGCAAGCAAGTCCAATAATACAGGATGACTGGAACATTTTCTTATTTCCTGATTTAAGTTATGCCACACGTATTAGGAGGAAGAAATTTGATGGGGTTAGAAAGCTGTTACGAGAAACCTCAATAATACATGATGGTCTTCCCTGCCAGATTGAGAATTGTACAGGGCAAGATCTGGGCCTTCTCTGACCCTATCGAAGCTGGGAAATGGGTCTCAAGATTTGTTTCAGTTCAAGACCAAGTAAGTCGTGGACCTGGAAGTTGATTCAGACACAGAAGACTGAATTTTAACGAACTGTAATGTACTAAAGTTAATACTCTTACATTTGACTCTACCCTAAAATGAAGGCATGAAAGCAATGTATTATTAACAACCTCTGTGTTAAAATATAGGGGCGCATTTTATTTCTTATTCAAAAGCTCAGTGGTTGTTGGTTTTGTTTCTTAAATAAGAAATACAAAGGGTTTGGATGAGTAAATCCTGAACCTTACTTGTAAAAGAAGCTGTTTTGGTGGTGGTATTAAGAGGTTGCTACCCAAGGCATAATTTCATCTTTAACTTTAAATTTTTAGGTTATATAGTATGACACCAATAGCCCTCAGGAAGGGCATGGACTTTTTGGGACTTTTATGGACTTAAGCTCTATGGACTTAGTCATACTGCTCCTGGGCTCATCACACAGCTTAATTTTGTTTGTGATATAAACTTGTGTTCATTGCTTAGCTAACCCTCTAAGTGGTATCAATATATCTGGGATGCATTTAATCTTAAATATTAAGGGGAAATGTGTTTGTTTCTCCAGATGGAGATCTATTATTGTGAAATGGTCTGTCCCAGATATGGGCTTACTGTATGTATGTATACATATAAAACAATAAAAATAAAGTACAAAAAAAAAGAATGGTCACTCCTCAGGGTCTCCTACCTCTGTTGCATCAGAGGGACTGGATTTTCTCCCTGGATATCCAGGCTGCCTATCTGCATATCAGGGTTTCGCCTCTCACAGGCACTTCCTCAGGTTTAATTGGGAGCCCATTTCCAGTTTAGAGCCCTTCCTTTTGGCTTATCTTCTCTCCGCCCAGTGTTCACCACCCCCGAGTGTTCACCAAGTGTTTGGCAGTAGTGGCAGCTGCCTTCAGATCAGAGGGCTTCTATGTTTCCCCTACCTGGATGACTGGCTACTAGCAGCGCCATCTGGTGAGTATCTGCTCCAAACCCTTTCTCACACCTGCCACCTATTTCAGGATTTGGATATCACCATCAATCTGCCCAAGTTGTTTCTAACCCCCTATCAATGACTTCAATACATTAGGGCAGTGCTGGATACAGCACAGAGAAGGCCCCTCTACCCCAAAATGGAGTGGAGCACCTGATGGACCAAGCCCATCAGCTCTACTCCAGTCACCATGTTGCAGCTCAGGCTTTTCTGCCCCTTCTGGGTCTCATGGTCACAGCAATAGTTACGGTCCCTATAGCCAGGTTACATATGAGAGTCCCTCAGTGGACCCTGCGGGTTCAGTGGGAACAACACATGGATGACTTGGAACAGCAAGTCCTGGTCTCAGATATGGTCAAGAGGGTGCTGTTGTGGTGGCTGGAGCCCAGCAACCTACTGAGAAGGGTGTCATTTTTCATTCCACTTCCACAGCAGATCCTCACCACAGATGCCTTGGGCCTAAGCTGGGGAGTTCATCTGGGAGTCCACCAGACTCAATGGACATGGCCCAGGGCAGAGGAGAACCTTCACATCAATGTTCTGGAGATGCAAGCAGTTCTGGTTACCTTGCGGGCCTTCTAGATCCACCTCTCCCTGGGCCCACTGCTGATCCAAACAGACAAGTCCAGTGTGGTTCATTATATCAAAAAACAGGAAGGGAACTCATTCCTACCCTCTGTGTTGGGATGTGATGAGGGTCTGGTATTGAGGCACCTGCTTTTGGTCTACTATGGAAGAACTGAGGAGGCGATGGGGGCCGCCCACTCATAGGATAGGCCACTGCTAGAGGGTGATGTTGGAGGTGGGTAGCTCCCTCTGATAGACTGCTAGCTAGAAAGATTTCTGTGTGATCCTAGTGCCTGGCAGCTAAGTCTTACCAGTGTGGTCTGCTGCAAGAGATCCTCTGGAAGATCTACTGTTATGGTAAGTTCTTACAAAACTGTACTGTCTTCTTCAAAGTTCTCTTTCATCAGGCCACATCTATGGAATTAAAAGGCACCAGGCAGTAGCACCACATGGAACTTTTTTCAAGCAGTCCACCGGGGCCACCCTCGACAATATCAGACTTTGTCTGCTACAGAAATGTGGGCAGCCCCTCCTCTCCTCAATTCTTTTCCTGCTGTCAGTGATACTCATCAGATTGCTGACAGAAACGCCACTGCAATAGCCACAGTTGTATTTTCTTTCATCGAAAAAGTAATCATTTTACAGTCATTTTCGATGACCTGTGTGTTGTTGAAGGAACCGTCAAAATTGTTTCAGTACTGACTGTAAGAATATTTACACTGTCTCCCACAGTGTTTGTGTCTGCTGCGTAGGCCTGGACTACAACATGAAAACCTGCCCTATCTGCTGGTGCTTCAACTCTGCGACCAGGTGATGCCATAAAGGGGCCCTCAAGAAGCATCTCCTTGAGAAGAAAGTGGCCATGGTTGGGAAGGAGCTGCAGCGGAAGAGCACCGTTGTGTTGCTAGCCAACTGGGTCCGGGTCTTCTAAATCCTGAGACAAGTTGTCAGGGAGCCATAAACATAAGCACCAGGATAAGGAGAAGCAGAAAACCTTCCTGGTGCATTCCAAGTCACCCCTCCACACAGCAGGTACGACCTCCTCTGTGCTGTCATCCACTACTATGGCAACACTGCTCACCTCACAGACGGCTGACATGACACTAAGGTCAGGGCTTGGTGCTGACACTACCAGACCTAGAACAGCTTGTATGTCACTGTCGATGTCTGGGACTTGGCCTCCCCCTTTGAATCCTGCTGTTGTACCCATTGACTATAGGGTGCCGGTGTTCAGGCAGTACTGTCATCATTTATTGATATGATCAGATGTCTGTTACCTACTCCTCCTGCCCCAGTGGGTCCATAGATGGGGCCTACTACCAAGCCCCCCTCAAAGACACAAGGCAGACCCTTGCCCCAGCCACCTCCTAGGGTGCCACCAATGTTGTTGGCATGTTCTCTATTGCCCGGTGACCCACTCAACGACAATTACAAGTACATTCCTGATGGGTCAATCTTAACATTGTTTTATTAGCCCAAACACTAGTGCAAATTGACCAGGGCTAGTGCAGCTAACTCTCTACTTGCCTGTCTTGACTAGTGCAGATTTTCATGGCTGTTAATGAAGTTAAAAAAAAGTCTCTACTTTAGCATTCTCTAGTCCTCATGCTAATCTCTCTCAATGTTCCAGATGGCCAGGTGTGATTAACAGCTCATTAAGAGCTGCAGTTATCTGGCAGTTCAAGAGAGGGATCCCACAAAAGACTCAATGTGAGTCATTATCACTCCACTGTTAAGACTTTTAGCTAGTGTCCAGGGTGTGATCAAGGGTAGAGTGCTGTTAAGTCACTAGGTTCCAGTTTTCTGAATGTGTCTATGTTATGTCTAACAATTTGTCCAATATTATTAAGGCCAGTGCCCCTCATTTCTCTACATTTTGAGTGTTTGTATCCAACATTTCAGTGACAAAATGCAAAGAGGTATACAGGATCGGTCCTGCAGGTGGTGGGTTTTATCCCAGCCTCACCATAACTTCCCTCTCCCCTCCAAATCTCTTAACTCTGTTCTTTCCCTGGACACCACTGCAGACCATACTATGAAGTGACCATCCATAGATCCATAGCTGCCATTACTGGCAAGTGTAGGGGGTCCCCAGCTCTTCTAAATGGACCATGCCAGCCATCACCATCCATACAGTTCCACCCTTATCCCACTCAGCATGTTCTTTCAGCCTAAAACAATGCTTTGGATCATGTATGGTACAAAAATAAACCTTGATAAAATACATAATTTGAAACTTTTAAATAGGCATTCCTGGAGTGCATAGATCATCCTATACAGAAATAGAAATAGTATAGTGTTATGCCTATTCTTTTCTTCAGGCTCTCACTGCTGGTGCGGCGCCCCTCAACCGGAGGTGGCACAGGACAGCCATCACGCCGGCCGCCACCCACCAGGAATCCAACAGTTGAGGCCGCTCACCTGGTCCCTGAACCTGGACACTTCACCAGGCTCTCACCGCTGGTCTTGGCGCCCCTCCAACGGGCGGCACGGGACAGCTATCCGCGCCGGCTGCCGCCCACCAGGAATCCAACAGTTGAAGCCGCTCACCTGGTCCCCAAACCTGGACATTTCACCAGGCTCTCACCACTGGTGCGATGCCCCTCAACCACAGGCGGCACAGGACAGCCGTCACGCTGGCCGCCGCCCGCCAGGAATCCAACAGTTGAAGCTGCTCGCCTGGTCCCTGAACCCGGACACTTCACCAGGTATTAGTCGATACTGCCTAATTCATACCATCCTCCATGGGAGTGTCCCTGATTGGTGTGGCTCCTCGGTGCTAGTCGCTGATTGATCCGCTGGCCGTGGGCTGCTGTGCTCATTGGTGCACCCTCCCTGCGGCTTTTGAACAGAGACTCCAGCGCTTTTCAGCACCTTTTCTTATTTTCAAACCTTGTTCTTCTACTTGAGCTGCTTGTGATGATTCTTTTTTACAGTTTAAGCATTGTCTGCCAGTTATAGCTACTCTGTGTACCTTCGCCTTACTTAAGTGTAAAAGTAGAAGTATTTGAGGATTGCAAGCCTGCTTTGCCTGCACTAAACTGCCATTTAAAATCTGTAATTGAATTGCCAGCTACTAAAATTTTTTCCTCTCCCTGTCTCCTTTCCTCTAACACTATCTACCTCTACCTGATCTACCTACCTACACCTCAAACTACCTGCTTCTGTTTCTCTCTAAAACTCGCATGTAGTTCTCTTTCTGTGAACTCCTATCTGTGAACTTGTCCTGAATTTCTCTCCCTCCCCCCAGCTCCTGGCCCCCTTGCTGCAAATCTTCTGCTCCTTCTTTAGTCTCTAAAACCCCTCCCCTGGCTATCCATAACTCCTACTCTTTTGTTTTTAACCCTGATCACCTCCTTTGTCTAAATCACCTCCACCTCCACCCCCTGCTGACGGTCTGCTGCCAGCCCCCCGCCCCCTTCCCCAGGTTTTTTTGATTACAGTTCTTTTAGTGTTGTATCACTGTCTCCTTCTTTCTTCAGGCTCTCACCACTGGTGCGGCGCCCCTCAACCACAGGCGGCACAGGACAGCTGTCACGCTGGCAGCCGCCTGCCAGGAATCCAACAGTTGAAGCCGCTACCTGGTCCCTGAACCTGGACATTTCACCAGGTATTAGTCGCTACTGCCTAATTCATACCATTCTCCATGGGAGTGTCCCAGATTGGTGCGGCTCCTTGGTGCTAGTCGCTGATTGGTCTGCTGGCCGTGGGCTGCTGTGCTCATTGGTGCACCCGCCCTGCGGCTTTTGAATAGAGACTCCAGTGCTTTTCAGCGCCTTTTCTTATTTTCAAACCTTGTTCTTCTACTTGAGCTGCTTGTGGTGATTTTTTTCCTGCCCCCCCCCTCCCAGGCCTCCATTAAATACACAGTAGCTCCTCCCTCTGAGGCCCTCCCTCTTCTCATTGGCTTATCTTTACCCTGCTCTGAGCTGTCAACCAAACCGCTAAATTTGCACTCTCCCTACCAGCCTGATTAAATTACCTACCACCTAAGCCCTCAGTTATTAACCCTGTTCAGTTTCTGCACAAGACCACTCTGTCTCACAATATATTTTGTTCTTCCCAGGTGAGACTGCCTTTTCACACAAACTCCTCAGCTTTACCCCCCCCCAACCTAAGTGGATCGTATAAAACTCTAACTATTCAGTACCCTCCATAATCTTGATTACTCTGTTAGGAGGGCACTCCCTAAGGACTTTGTCTGACCCCTTACTCAGTAATTCCATTTTAGATTGTCTATCCACCATAGACAAGTGCACATCTTTCCTCTGGCCTGCTGCTTGTGGTACCTGTCCTGTCAGCCTGTTTGTAAGGAAACCAAAACCAAAAAAAAAACAATGTCCCCTCAGATAATACTGTATCTTCTCGCAACCACACTACCCCTACTCCTCTTGTCCATGCCCACAGCACCTCAAACTGAAGTGACCCACCCTGCCTTTTTGCCTCATGATTACTACTACTCTAATCTCCTGATACTTCCTACCCCTAGCTGCAACCCATCCCCAGTACTACTAAATAGGATATGGATCCACATAGTTGCCCATGTCCAAATGAAATGTCGCTGGCCTGTATATGCCAATGGTTCCTTCTTGAGTTGCAAGCTATGGTACTTTCTCCTACTTGCTATACTGCTATCAGGCGATGTTCAACCAAACCCGGGACCAACTAGCATTTTACCTGACACTATTAGTAATGCCTAAGGTCTTATTATAGCACACCACAATATCAGGAGCCTTGCACATAATCTAGCTGAGCTTGAATCCTGGACCTCCCTCTACAAGCCAGATATTATATGCCTAACTGAAACATGGCTAAAACCATCCATACCTGATTCTCTGTGCCCCCTTCCTCACTATAATCTATTGAGACTCGACAGAGCTGCACCCTAAAGAGGGGGTGGATCAACCGTCTACTTTAGAGATCATCTTGATGTCTCTGCCCTAAAAACATCTATATTACACCACTGTGAGGCACTTCATGTCCTGCTCACTCTCGGTACCAAAAAACTACATATTGTGTGTGCCTACAATCCCCCTACAACGGACTAATAGGTCTAGAAGAGCTAATGGAACAAATCTCATGCCTTGCTGGAAGAAACAAGGTCCTTATACTTAGGGACCTAAATATTAATAACTGCTGGGCAGTAACGAACTAATAATAATGACCAAATTGCAGTATTATAACCTGCACCAACTGATAGGTGAACCTATCAGACAAGCCTTTCACTCAAACGCGAACACACTACTAGACTGGATTATGACCAATCGCCTCGAAAATATAATTGCCTCTGGAGTACTACCAGATGCCATCACTGATCACTCCCCAATGTACTGTATCTGGGGCAAAAACAGACCTACCCAGAAGGGGCCCTGCTTCATTACCTCCCGTGACTAAGCAAATTTTAACTGTCAATTTTTCCTGCACGACATTGCCACTACTGATTGGTCCCCCGCTCTAATGTCCAGTGATGCTCAGACTGCCCTTAATCTGTTTTTGAAACACTTTCTGGCGCTCCAGGATAAGCACTGCAAACTTGTAACCTGTTGGGTAAGAAACAGGCAAACCCATTGGCTGAAATCTGAACTACTAGCTAAACTTAAACTAAAAGACAAAAGATGGCTCCGTTATAAGAGCTCTGGGCTAACCTCTGACCTCATCACCTACAGGGCCCTGCAAAATGCCTGCAAAAAGGACATCAAAAAAGCCAAGAGCTCATATTGCAAGGACCTTCTAACCAACTCCAGTGGTGACCTCCCAAAATTTTGGTCCCACATTAAATTCTTCCTTGGTTCTAATCCAGCATCCACCCCTAATGACATGTCGCTTGGTGGGGTACACTGTAATACTCCCAGAACCATTACCAACTTCTTCAACAACAAATTCTCTGACTTAACTAATTACACCTCTTCTTTCCCTGTCTAACCAGATGTACCCACCTGGCAAAATGCAAATGGTCCTTATTTCCATTTCAAATCAGTCACTAAATGTGAAGTGCTTAGACTGCTAAACAGTATCTTGGAAGGCACTGTAGCTGACTCAGACAATATTGAACCAAAGTTAATTAAAATTGCTGCCCCCTTAGCCAAGATTTTCATGCTTTCCCTGTGCCAGAGCTACATCCCTGAGATATGGAAAATAGCTAGGATTACCCCCGTTTTCAAAAAAGGAGATCGTAAAGATCCCTCAAACTATAGGCCCAATGCCATACTGTCTGTCCTAAATAAAATTCTTGAGAAGCTTGTACAGTAGCTGCCCAGACAATTGATTTCCTACAGATTTCCTGAGATGTGCAAGAACACGGGGGCACAATTTGAAGATAATGGGGGGACGACTCAGAGGTAATGTGAGGAAGTATTTTTTCACAGAGAGGGTTGTGGATGCATGGAACAGCCTCCCTGAGGAGGTCGTGGAGTCAAGAACAGTGAGGAAATTCAAGAATGCATGGGACAGGCATGAGGCAGTCCTAGTGGGGGTAGGAGGAAGTAAACTGTAGGTTAACTAGGATCTGCAGCTTATCTGTTAGGTAGGAAAATGGGCAGACTAGGTGGGCCAAGCGGTCCTTATCTGCCGTCAAATTCTCTGTTTCTATGTTTCTACAGAAACATGATCTACTTTCCTCTGCCCAGCATGGTTTTTACAAAGGACATAGCACCACTACTGCCCTTCTCAAATTCACGTCAGATACACTAGTGGCTATGTCCTCTGGTCTACTCACTGGAGCAATTTTCATAGACATGACTAAGGCATTTGACCTAGTTGATCACTCTATCCTTCTAACCACCCTTGGATCTCTAGGCTTGTCGACTAATGTTGTAAGATGGTTTGAGAACTACTTATCTGATAGGACTCAAATTGTGAAATGCAACTCCACTCTCTCAGACAAGACCACTATAAACATAGGGGTGCCACAAGGTTCCATCCTTGGGCCCCTGCTTTTCTCTCTTTTCATAAATAACATCTCCACTGACCTCTGCGGAACAATCTCCCTGCTATATGCTGATGACATTGTTCTTTATGCTAGCGCAAAAAGCATTGAAGACATAAACAATCTACTCTCTCTTGACTTTCAGTTAATACAGGAGTGGCTATCTACTCACAAACTTGTACTAAATGAGTCCAAAACCCAAGCTATGCTCTTTGGATCAGATGTGAAACTCAAGCATGCACACCCTAAATTTAAAGTCACCTCCTTAAATGGCTCACTTGTTAGGGTGGTAAATTCGATTAGATATCTGGGCCTCACCCTTGATCCATCACTAAATTTCGACTTACAAATTAACCAGACCTGCAAACTGGTAAACTCTAAACTTGGAATATCCTACCGAACCAGCTATGTGCTCACTTTCTCAGCAAGGCTTGCCATTGCCCGTGGAATACTCCTTCCATCACTTACCTATGGTGCCACAACATATGCCTCTGCATGCAAATCAATCCTTCGGAAATGGGATGTCACTTATAACAATATCTGTCGCCATGCGTCTTCCTCACACTGACTGAAACACCACTGCTTCCTCTATTTAGACCTGGGATGGCTTCCTCCTAATGAACTAAGGCTTCATGCCTATGGCTCCATCATTGACAATATGGTCTGCCTACAAATACCAGAATCCCTAGCAGGACTTTTCCAAAATCTGACGCCGTGCTATGAACTGAGGTCTGCTGACCAGGCCCCCGTTTTCACCCCTAGGCACAACACCATTAAAGGCTCTAGTGCTTTCGCCTGCCATGCCCCCAAATACTGGAACTCCCTTCCACTAGCATTGCGCCAATCACTATCTCATGCATCTTTTAAAAAAGGGTTGTGAAATTATCTCAGTACTTCCCACAAGTGCTGCTGCTTCAAACCTCCATAGCTCTTTTCCTTCCCAGCCTCTTCTCTCCATGACACTTATTGATCTACCCTCCTATATACTATGCACTTCTCCTTACCTATCTGTCCCTCCTCCCACCTTCCTTCACTCTCGTCCATCTTCTCTTGACTCTCACTTCCATCACTTACTAGTATCCCTACCCTAGTTCCATATCTATTCCCTTATTAGCACTAAAATGTTCAACATGTTCTTTTTTCCTTATAGCAAATTGTGGTATAGACAGTTTTCTTCTTTGTACTGCTCCTGTGTTATTTTGTTTACTTTCTGCCCTGCATTGGTATTGCAGCCTCCTTGTTCTGTGGAAACATTTGCAAATTGCTCTGTATACTATTGTCAACCATTTTCTGTACTTGTATTGAAATGTTTCCCTGTATTATTGAATTGTTGTATTGTTGTACTGTACCCTCCTGGGATGTGCCTGAAAATAGTCATTGCTATAGCTAGTGCACCTACCCCGTAAACAAAAACTAAATAAATAAAAAAAAAAAAATGCCTGTGTACTGTTTCTCCTGGGCTGATGAAAGGACAATGTTAAAGAAAAATCTATTATTGTTGGGGCAGAGCATATTAAAATCAATGCTTTTACAAATAAAAATGTCATAGTTTTCTATTTCCCAAGCCCCTTTGGTTTGTCTAGCCCCCCACCCCAAAGAAATCTTAGATGTGCTTCTGGCTCACTTTTTCAAAACTGCAGGTATCCAGTTGACTATAGGGTGGGGGCTGAGAGTGTCTTTCTCTGCCTGACTCTGTTCTTTGCCCTGTGGGTGGTGGTGACAGTGTGGTGAGGTGCATGATGATGTCAGCTATTATGTGCGCAGAGCTAGGACTGCTTGATTGAACATTTGCTGCTGTGATATCCTCTCTCTGTTTGGTGTGTGGGAAGGGGGGAGAAAGAGGAAGAGAGGATGCCATGGTACAAAACAATGGGGGGGAGCTATTTGTCTGTGATGGACGGCATTGCAGTCTTTTTTTTCTGCTGGGGAGCTGGAAGCAATATGGGAGCAGGATAAATGTGCAATAATCAGGGTATTTATTGGCTTTGCTTGCATTGTTTCCTGTATAAGTGATCACAATTTACCAATATAATTAAGGGCTAGTGCAACCATCTGCGGGCTAGTGCAATCTTGAATCAACTTTCTCTGCTGGCTAGTGCAAAAAAAGGTTAAGGTTGACCCCTGATTCCTGACTTAATAATGCAGGATGAGTAGGAAGAGGCTGAGGAATATGCTGAAAGCCACTATGATAGGGGTACCAGCTCTACAGTGTCCACTTGCAGTGAGGACTCGGTGGTCCAAACTCCAAGGTCCCCATCAGAGGACCCTACTTTCCTCACCATGATGCAGCAGTTACAGGCTGCCATGGGCTTTGATCTGGAAGAGCAGGACACTACCAAAAAGAATTTAATAGAGTTTCTGGAGTTGTCTGACTCTTCTCCTGTTGTGGCGCCACTTCGCCTCCCTGCTATAGAGGATACCACCTTTGCTGCCAGGTTTAGACCAAATATTATTCCAGCCATACCAAGGGAGGCAGATAAAATGTACATAGCCCCTTATGGGAAGCCATTATTTGCCACCCAGCCTGAGCCAGACTCTGTGGTCATTATTGCTGCCCATGATAGGTCAAGGGCACCTAAGCACCTGAGTTCCCCCTTTCTGATAAAGAGTTGGATGTTTTAGACAAAAGGACCTTTGTCTCCTCTTCATTGGGCCTTCATATTGCTAACTACCAGGCCCACATGATAAAGTACTAGAACACCCTCTGGAGAATGGCCAAGGCAGCTGCAGATGCCTTACCAGAGGGCACCCCAAACAAGAGCTTCTTAAGGCTCTTACTTCCTCTTACTCTTTCCTCACTGGCAGGCTGCAGAGGGTAGTATCAGGAATTTTTACCTCTGACGCCTACTCCCTGCCATGCCATGTGGGGTTCTGCAGGGCTCAGTGTTGTCCCCCATGTTGTTCGCGGAGTATATGCTTCCATTAAGATACATTGTAAGACAGTATGGGCTGAGTTTTCACTGCTATGCAGATGATACTCAGCTGTACCTGTCTTTTGTGCCCGACCAGGATAGTGCGCTCTTAGGCCCAGATATTCAAAAGAGTTGAGCCATGCGCAATAGGGTTGCGCCTGCGCAAGTCCGAAATTGTGCCATTCTGCGATATTCAGCAGGAGGCAGTTGTGCCCCCGAAATCATGCTGAGCAACAGCGCAATGATAATGAAGGCATGCACAACCAAGGGGTAGGAACCAGGCATAAATGACGCAGTGTGATATTCAAAGACTTGCGCAATGCGCAATAGTGGAGCAAGCAGAAGTTGCGCCATAGCGGAAATGAGCCAAAATAAAAAGGAGCAAGGAAGAGTCGCAAGAACGCTACAGGGAAGCCACATGTGTCAGAGGCAGAGGCAGACAGACAGGGCAGGAGGCACAAACACAGCAGGCCAGGGAAAGGTCACACTGAACAGCCAGGCACAGGAAAGGTGTGGAGAGCCACACAGCACAGAGGCCAGCACAGGCAGGTGTACCCGGTGCAGGGGAGGTAGCAGCCAGGACAGCGGGGGGAATACAGTGACAGCTGCCGGGGGGTGAACACAAGCCAGGGACATGGCCAGTGCCCACCTTCACATGGAGGCTGTAATGGGGGGTGAGAAGGCGGGCGGCAGGGGGGCGTGGCCGTGGAGGGGCCCGCTGAGTATGCCCCCAACAGGCAGTGCCGAGCCCACACCAGCTTTGAGCTGTACACTGATATTGAGATTGTGGGCTGGTACCATCTGAACAGGGCAATTCTGAGGCAGCTCTGTGAGCTGTGCAGTGATGTGATGCAGGCACCCACACGACGGAGCCATGCCCTGTCAGTGGAGACCAAGGTAACAGCCTGCATGTGCTTGCTCACCACGGTACCTTCAGAGACCAACTGGGACACCACAGGCATAACCCAGTTGGCCACGTCATACCACGCCACCTCACCCAGTTCCTCAGCACACTGCTGCCACATGCTGAGGAGTACATCCATTTCCCCAGCACAGCGGCGGAGCGCACAGCAAACATACAGGAGTTCCACAGGGTAGCATGTATGTCTTGCATGCTAGGGACAATAGGCTGAACCCATGTGGCCATCCGCACACCACCTGGCCCTGAGGGGGCCACATACATAAATCGCAAGGACTATGCCAGCATCAACTGCCAGGTGGTGTGCGATGCCAGGGGGCACATCATCAATGTCTGTGCCACGCACCCTGGGGGAGCACACGATTCTTTCATCTGGCACCAGTCGGCACTGTGCCACAGATTCAAGAGTGGGGACATCCCCACTGGCCACCTAGTGGGTGAGTATGCAAACCACATGGACAGTCATAGGGCCTGGGGGGGGCATGGCCAGAGGTGGCATGGGTAGTGGCCTACATGGCCTGGGGCAGGGTGATGCTGATCACCAAACTAACCTTCACTCTCTACACACAGGTGACAGTGGATACCCACTCCATCCCTGCCTGCTCACACCCTACCGGCGGCCCATGACCCCATTGCAGCAATGCTACAATGAGGCACACGCCACCACACGTAATGTCATCGAGCGGGTGTTCGGGATGCTGAAGGCATGTTTCCATTGCCTGGACACCTCCAGCGGTGCCCTACAGTACAGCCCCTCAAAGACCTGCAGGATATTCCTGGCCTGTTGCATCCTGCACAACATGGCCAACGAATGTGGGATAGCCGTACAGGTCGAAGAGAGAGACAGCGATGGGGACGCCTGTGACGATGGTGATGGCCAGCCCCCCTTGGCCGACGGGACCCCCGACTGCTCCAGCTGGCACAGCTGCACCGGGACACCATCACAGAGGAGCACTTCAGCCAACCCAGGTAAGTCATAGGGCCATGCGCAACCACCAGTGGCTAAGGCACAACCCACAAACACGCAGGGACACACACCGGGGGTGCATGCTGTCAAGGGAAGTGGCAGGGCACAGAGGCACACACACAGCCAGGGATGGGTGAGGATTAACATGCCATGCCAAAGGACACACACACACACAACGCAACAAACGTGCACAGAGGGCAGAAGGCACACTGACCCAGAACGCACACCCTAGCAACAAACATGTCCACAGGCCACCACACCCACTGCCTGTTGATGTGCGTGTGTCAGATGCTGAGCACCATTGCACATCGGTGTACAGCGCAATACAGGCATCATCATGCACAAGCAACTGTGGACAGCAGCCGGGAGGGTGTGCAGGTGGACTGTGTGTCCGCATGCAGGGCCGGGTACCCACCCGTGCACTGCCCACTGACACACACAATGCACACAGGGCAGCACCAGACAGTAGCCATGCTGGGAGACAGGTCAGTCCCACGACACAGTGCCATGGATGCGTGGGCGGCCTCACCGAGACCTGCCAGCACTGGCAGGCTGATGACTGGCCTCATGGGGTGGCACTGATGGTCCCCCAGGGGTTCCACTGCGTGAGCGCGACCGTGCCCGCGCAGGGGTCTGCAGCACACTGAACATGCCTGCACCAGGAGTGCTCGGGATGCCCACAGCTGAACCCGGCATCGACAGAGTGGGAGTCGCACGACGCTGGGAACAGGGGGTGGATAGTGCACTGTGTGGTGTCTGCAATGCATGGGCACCTGACTGTGTGCCCATTGTGGCCATGACAGCAATGAACACCTGTGCATGCCTGTCAATGGCAGCAGTGACATCCTCCCACAAATGGTCCATCCGTGCCAGGATCTGTTCGGTGTCCCTGCTGCGACGCTCCTCTGCCCACTCCAGAGCCACATGCAGTGCATCCATGGACATCACAAGCCACATCTGCTGCTGGACCGATGCTCGCAGTAGGCGGGTGTGCTCGTCCAAGAGGTCATCAGCCTCCTCAGCATCCTGTCCCTCAGGGTGTGCAAGGCCCTGATGTTCAGCACCCCTTAAGGGTGGGTGCTGCACACCAGGACCAGGTCTGGGCATGTCCACAGGTGGTGCACAGATGCCACCGCTGAACCCTGTACCCCCAAGCCCAGTGGGAGACTGCTGATGCTGCCCCTCTGGCTGCTGCACCCCAAGACTCAGTGGTGCCACTGCAGTGGCCGCAACAGTCCCACTGTCCTGAACAGACACCAGTGCTGCCACACTGGTGCTGACAGACACAGCCTGGGACTGTGGCATGCCCCTTAAGCCTCCACTTGGCACCACCACAGCCATGAAGCGGTGCCCTGCTGTGTGTCCATCCTGTGGCACACACGTGCCACTGCCCATGACGGTCGTGCCATCATCACTGGTGCTGGACTCTGCCCCAGCCACAGCCACAGCCACAGCATTCTGGCATCCGTGGATGCCAGCACACTGGAACACAGGCAGGGCTTCCTCCACACCTGTCACAACGACATCAGTGTGGACAGCCAGGCAGCCTCATTGTCGCAATGATCCACATATACCTGTGGAGGTGGATGGTCCCACCTCCGACTCCATCCGACTGTCCGCAGTGGACAGGCCCACCACCGCCGCTGACCCATGCAGACGCTCAGGATCTGTAAGGGAAAGCAAAGTCGCGTTACTGCGTGTGACCTACCCTGCCCCCCCATAGACAGACCATGACTTACCATGCAGTGATGGGCCACCACCCGTCTGGAAGCCACCACCCGGAACACCCTCAATGGCACTTCGCTGCATGCTTCCAGCAAGCCTCTCCTCCACTGGGGTGTGCTGTACCACCTCCGGCTGTCTCTCACCTGTTGCAGCACGTGCTGCCCTGATGGCAGCCACCTTCTCCTTTACCCTCCTCCTGTCCGTGCCAATCTTCTTCTTACACTCCTGCACGGAGCGCTGGTGGCTGCCGTGCAGGTTTGCAGCACGTGCCACCTCCTCCCATGCAGCAGCACAGGCCTGAGGGGTGCCCCGCCATCCACTGAGCAGTGGCTCCTGATCCAGGTAGGCCTCGAACAGGGCCTCGGTTTTGGCCTTTGTAAAATTCAGCCTCCTCCTCCTCCTCCCACCATTGTGTTCCTCCTCTCCAACAACGTGCTCGGTCATTATGTAACCTGTAAGAATGGCAGTTATTACCTGTGACTGTGCAGTCCCATGCATGTCCCTGAATTCACAGTCCACACTCCCAAACAGCATGCAACTCACCAATAAACTGCAGTAACCGATTATGGCCACTGCAGCACATTGTCGCACCTTTATAGCACAATCCATGCAAATGAGGCGAGGAGCAACTTTAAGTAGATGCAAATTGCAGTGCTGCGCCATTGAATGGCTGATTAGATGACTTGCATATGACGGCTGAATATCACGCTGTTGCGCTTTGCGCAATTGTGTTAAACATGCCGAGCCAATGGCGCAGTTCTGTGGCATGCGTAGTACACCTCACTGCGCATGCCTGGGTTGCTGACGCAGGCATCTGCCGCACTGATGATGTGCTGTGCGCGGTAGGCAATGCAGGGCATGGCCACCATTGTGCTAGTGGCACTATAGCGATGGTCACTACATGGCGCTGTGCCACTGGGCCTTCATAGGCGCAATGGCCCAACTGCCTGGTAGTCCACTATGGCGCTGGCACACAGGCAGCCAATCATGCTACACGCATTGTCATCCGATGGCGCTGTGCGTGGCCTTGCGCCAGAGACCCTTGACTCTGTGCCCGACCTTTGCCCCCTTGGTGCCATGCATCAGGCATAGGTGCACCTCTATCGAGCTGTTCAGTAACAGCACGATAGGGAATGGCAGCGCTGTACCGCGCAGCATCTGCACGTGGGGAGCCGTGCTGCAGAGCGTCATATTGCCTACTATAGCTGCTAGAATGGCACGCAGACAGGCAGCACAATGGATGGCTATTGAGCTGGCCAATCTGGTGGCCATAGTTGAGCCACACCATGGGCCTCTCTTCGGGGAGGCCCCCCCTGGACAGGGCCAGGACCCAGGTGTGGCAGGAGGTGGCCACTGCCCTGGAAGAGGCCACAGGATGGGGGCGTACAGCTGAGCAGTGCAGGCACCGCTATGGTGACCTGCGCAGGAGGAAGCCGGAGCTACTGGCCTGACTGTGAGCACGTGCCAGGAGGGGCACGGTGCCATGTCCAGGTAGGGGTTCCATCAACACACTTTTATCGTCCATATGAGTCACAGTATTGTATGTGTCTAGCACATGGGGAGGGACCGTATGGGGTTGGCCGTGGTGGTGTTCACAGGGTGTGAGGTGGGTGGGTCTGGCTGGGTGGGAGGCACACACCTTGGGGCAGGGGACTTTGCTTCGGGAATGTACTGATGTTCTTCTCTCCTTTTTTTCTCCCCACAGGCCCAGATGAAATCCGTAGAGTGCGGGCAGAGTGGCGGAGGGGGAGGACAATGCAGCCAGGTGGGCCGAGGACCATCAACGCCCACCTGACTGGCCCGATGAGGGTGAGTGCCATACATCCATGATTAGTATTGCATGCTGTGTGACAGGGTGGGCAGCGGGGCATGACCACCATTCATCGACATCACTGCCATGCACGCCACTTGTTACAGTCAACACTGTCTAGTGGCAATGCATGTCTTGGTGTGCGTCACTGGTGGTTCATGCGTGCACCAGGTGCATGGCTGTGCCACTGCCTTTGCACCGCATAGCCATGTCACTAAATGGCCACAGTGGTGCTGTGCGTGAAATGGCCGGTGGGTGTGTGCAGTGTTCCGCATGGCTGTAAGCACCTGGGTGGGCAGGTCCTGTGGACGTTATCACTGCGGGTGGTCACACACCATCACAGTGGTATGTCCCATGGCTGTATGCCATGCACAGTGGGTGGGCTGTATGGGGTTGTGCAGTCACACCTATTGACTGTGCTCCCTTGTCCTAGGTACGCGCTATCTCCGTGAAATTAGGGACACCTTACGGGAGCTCCTTCATCTGGCCCGCGAGTCCGTTGACATATTGAGAAGGCTCAACGCAACGGGGGTGCTGCGGAGGCACAGAGGCAGGAGGTCCCAGAGCCAGGAACGGCGGTCGAGATAACAGTCCTTTGGTCCCTGACTTCCCCTACCCCTGGACCCATCCTCACACCCCTCCCTATCCCATCCCATTTGTCCACCCCTTCCCCCTGCCCACCCCCACCTTGTTTGTGTCCTCCACTCCAAGCTTGTATATAGTTTTTATTATTGTACATAGTTCACTTTTATATTTACAATACATTTGAATTTGATATGAATACTCTGGTGGTCTCTGATTTGCAGCGGGCTATAGGTGCTCAGCTGCAGTGGTGTGCATGGCATCAGGGGTGGTGCAGTCATGGGTATGTGTGTGTCCGTGTGGAGGTGACTATGGTGTGGGGGTAGATATCAGTCAATGTCTGTGTTGTGTGTGTTGTTCCTTGTGCACTGGATGACTGTGTGCAGTGGTCCATGGCATGTGCTCTGTGTCCATTGTGCACCCATCGGCCCGTCCATGGCCTGTGCAGCCGACACACATGCCTGTCTGTGACCTGCACGGTCCACTGGCATGTCAGTGGTGGCATTCCCTGCAGAACAGACACTGTACCCATCACTTTGCTGGGTTGCCCATGTCACTGGTGTGGTGCAAACCTGGCTAGGGTGGCACTGTGGACAACACGGTCGTTGTCCCACCTCCATGCTGTGGCTTGTGTGTGTTGCAGGGGATGTGCCCCACTGTCTGTGGCTTGTGCTCCGGGTGACTACTGGTGGTGTACGGGTCCACGGTGCCTGTGCAGGGTGGCTGGTACTCCAGTGCCATGGTGGACTGCGAGTTGTGTGTGCCACGGTCATGGGCCCACAATAGGGGCTTGGTTGCCCACCACTGCGTCCCTGTGTTGTTGTGCCCTTGGGTATGGGTGGGTGTCTGTCCATACCCTGTGTGGCATCTGGTGTGGTGCATGCTTCCACGCACCACTGTGGGTGTCTGTGCTGGCTGTTGTGGCCAGTGGTGGGTCGGGGGTGTGTCACTGGAATACTGTGCAGGGCGCTGTACCACTGGTGGTGGTGTCAAGGACATGACCGTCCCATGTGGGGTACCTCTTGTGACAACGCATGGTCGGTCTCTCAGCAGTACCTTGGGGGGACTGTGCATGGTGGCACTGTGTCTGCCGTTGTTGCATTGCCGTTTGCTGCAACCTGCTGATGGGTGCTCTTGGTGGGGCTGGCTTGCATGGTTCTGTGGTGCACAGGGTTGCATTGACACAGTGGGGGTGGTGGCATGCATGGGGTTTCCTGCAGTGGTAGTCACTGCTCATGGGGGGGTGTCTGGGGGTCACAGTGCAGGGTGTGCTGTGCACTGGGGGGGATGGTGTGGCACAGGGTGGTCTGCCCTCCTTGTGTGCCAGTCACAGCTTGCCGGTAGGTGTCATGGGGCACCATGGCCAGGCTGTGGGTTGGTTGCTTGTATCCATGGGCCAGTGGTTATTCCAGCCCTCCCCCCAGTTGTGCTATGCTTGGGGTGTGGGTGGACGATGTCTGTTCTGCTGTGTGTTCCTGTGCCCATCTGTGGCATGGGTGGTGGGTCCCTACCTCCCTGATTGCGCAGTTACATTGCTCTGCAGCTGGGGGGCTCCCTGGTTACGCTATGGCACCTCTGGACTGCTCAGCTGAACATCCCTTGTCGCGCTATGGTGCATCAGATCTGCTCAGTTTCCCCTCCCTAGTTACGCTATGGCGCAGGTGGTGCGATATTCAGTCGTCGGCTGTAGGCGCAATTTGGCCTGCTCCATTTTTGAATATTGTGTCTCTTGTGCATGGGCGCAATAGACTTCGCTTGCTCCTGCTATTGCGCACTTTTTGGGTGCAGTTTGAATATCTGGGCCTCAGTCTTTTCTGTCTTGCTGAAATCCAAGGTTGGATAACTCCAGTTGGCTGAGATTGAACCCTGACAAAACGGAGGTGTTAGTGGTGGACCCAGGTCACTGGATAGGGGGGCTGGTTGCTGGGCTGCCATCTGGACTTTGGCTTGGGGACTCCCAGCTCCTGACCTCTGAATGGGCGCAGAATCTGGTGGTGATATTTGATGACAGGCTGACACTTCATTCACAGGTGTCAGCTGTGGTCAAGTCTTCCTTTTATCATCTGAGAAACATCGCCTGGATTAAGCACCTCGTTCCGTCTGGTGACCTCCCAATGTTGGTCCATGCTTTTGTGACCTCGTGCCTTGATTACTGTAACGCCCTGTACCTAGGGCTTCCAGGGGTTGATATCCACCACTTGCAGCTAGTGCAGAATGCTGCGGCCAGGCTACTGTCTGGGTCAACTCGATCCAGTCATATATCATCTGTGCTGCACACTCTGCACTGGTTGCCTGTTCAGTGGCGGATCACCTTTAAAGTTAGCTTGCTGACTTTTAGAGCCCTACACGGTTTGGGTCCGAGTTACCTACAAGCGCTTCTGAGACCCTACTGCCCCCTCAGACCGCTCTGCTCAGGGTGCATTTAAAGATATTGGGAGCCCAGGCTTTTGCCTTTGCTGCTCCCTCCCTGTGGAATTATCTACCTCATCGGGTATGAGAGTGCCAGACAGTGGAGAGCTTTAAAATTGCTTTAATAACACATTTGTTTACATGTGCCTTTCCTGACTTTTAGTATGTATAATTGTATATTTAAATTTTGTTTTATTTATATGTTGAATTGTTTGACTTTTAGAAAATTGTTCAGTGCTTTGACAATTTTTGATACTGCGCTTTATAAATAAATGTATTATTATTATTATTACTTCTGGGACCGATATGGGCAAGCACCTGCTTCTCACACCTTATGATGTCTCAGATACTGTGGCCTCTGTTATCTGTCTCAGGAGGTACTCATGGCTCAGGTTGGCAGGGTTAGTGAATAACATGCAACAGTCTATTCTCAATGCCCCTTTTAGAGGACATAAGCTGTTTGTTCTGATGTCCCAAACATTCTCTCCACCTTCAGGCCTCAGGCAGAACCCTGAAATCAATGCATTCCCTCTATCATACCCAGTCAGGGGATAGGCACAAGGTTCCTTTTCATCCAGCTGGTGCCAGGCACTACCCAGTGACCACACAGGAGGGTAGGGGCAAGGGAACAGGAGCCTTGTCAACCCTTGGCATCACTCAAGGTGCCTATTCAAAAGCCCCTAGAGGTAGTAGCACAGGTGAAGCCACCACAACCAGCTCCACCTGACTCCTTGTACACACCCCAGCCACCATTACCTCCAGAGTGGTAGGAGGTCTCCTCTCCCTCCAGTTACACCAGTGGAAAGAGGTGACACCAGATGCCTGGGTTCTAGAAATTACAGAAGACAGTCATGCTCTAGAACTTTTGGATAAACCTCCAGATCATCCATCATTGGTAACCCACTGTCCTTCAGAATACCTTCCTCTGCTCCTGGAGGAAATTCAGTCTTTACTTCACAAGAAGGCCATAGAGCCTGTGCCCTTCGAACAAAGGCACTTGGGGTTTTATTCTCTGTACTTCCTAGTCCCGAAGTGGACAGGTGGCCTGTGGCCTATTCTGGATGTCAGAGAGCTTAACGTCTTCACAGAGTACTAAAAGTTCAGAATGGTCACTCTGCAAGGCCTGCTCCTGCTGTTGCAAGCAGGGGATTTAATTTCTTCCCTAGACATGAAGGATGCTTACCTTCATATCAAAATCTGCAAGCCTCACAGAAAATATCTGAAGTTCCTGTTCCAAGGGGAACATTATCAATTCAGAGTGTTGCCCTTTGGCATTTCTTCTGTGCCATGGGTCTTTACCAAATGCTTGTCAGTAATGGCAGCAGCCCTTCACAGGGAAGGCCTGTATATTTTCCTCTACCTGGATGACTGGCTCTTAAAAGTCGACTCCAGGGATGAGCTCTTGTATACATTAGCTCAAACCAGGCAGCTGTCTGATGCTCTGGGGATCACTATCAACAAACCCAAATCAGTGTTGACCCCTCATCAATGACTGCAATATATAGGAGCAGTCTTGGACACCACTCAGGGCTCAGCCTTCCTGCCCTTGGACAGGGCCCAATGCCTAACTGCCCAAGCAGAGCTAGTACATGCCAGTGGTATGTCTAAGCCAGGACATTCCTATGGGTCCTGGGCCTCATGGCATCGGCCATTGTCACAATACCATTTGCCAGGCTGCACATGAGGATACCCCATTGGACCCGAAGAGTCCAGTGGGATCAGCTCACAGACAACCTAGAACAAAGGGTTATAGTCACATCCCCTGTGCACAAACCACTCTAGTGGTGGATGGAACCCAACAACCTGTTAAGGGGGGGTTACCTCCTGATCCCTTCCCCTCTCCTGATTCTCACAACAGATGTTTCAGGATGGGCTGGGGTGCCCGCTTGGGCTTCCATCAGACATTGGGTGCATGGACCCCAGTGGAGAGCACCTTGCACATAAATGTTTTGGAAAGGTGTGCTGTTCTGTAGGGGTACAAGCTTTCCAGACCCATCTATCCCCAGGTCTTCTGTTAGTGCAGATGGACGTCAGTGTGATGTATTACATAAACAAGCAAGGGGGAACTCACCCTTGTACCCTATGCAGGGAAACAATGAGAGTTCTGTATTGGGGTCTGGAATATGGTCTAGAACTGTCAACAGTATATGTTTCAGGTGCCAGAAACATCTTGGCAGAGAGGCTGAGCAGGTCACAGTCCAGGTCCAGGATGCACAAATGGGAACTGCTGACCTCAGTTTTCGATGATCTGTTCGATAGATGCGGTCATCCAGAGTTAGATCTTTTTGCATCCCCACATAATGCAAAACTGCCTCTCTGCGCTCTTGTTCCAGGGCCTGTAGTTTTCTGGTGAGACGTATTGTCCCTCTCCTGGAACAGGAGGTTCCCGTATGCCTTTCCTCCCTTCCCTCTCATTCAGAGGGTGTTCCTCAAGCTCTAGATGAAGGGGGCAACGCTAATACTTATTGCTCCCCTATGGTCTTGACAGATATGCTTCTCTTTACTACAACAGCCAGTGGTGGAACCACCAGTATCTCTGCCACTGTGCAAGGGTCTACTGTCACAAGAACAGAGAACCCTGATCCATCCGTACCTCAAATATCTCAATTTCCCTGCATGACTCCTGAAAACACAGCCATTGCTCCATTTGGGGTTTCCCAAAAAGTGGCTGATGTTTCTGGTGGCTGCCAGAAAGACTTCCACCAGATCCACTTACTCTATGGAGTGGAAGCGGTTTGCTCTATGCGCTGGTTCTCATCACCTGGATCCATTCACCTGTCCAGTTAGTCAGGTTCTGGAGTATCTGCTGTCCTTATTGGATGCAGGCCTGGAGTATTCCTCCGTCAAAGTGCACTTGGCTGCCATTTCAGCTTTCTGTGTGCCCATTGAGGGTTGTATGGTTGCTCAGCTGGAGGTAGCCCATATGTTTTTGAGAGAAATTCTGCATCTGTAGCCTCCCATTTGTAATCCCACCCTGGCTGGGACCTGAATTTTGTTTTGCAAAAGCTTACTTTGGCTTCTATTTAGCCAGTCACAACTTGTGGCTTATGCTTTTTTTCTTGGAAAGCATTGTTTTTAGTTGCAATCACTTCTGCTCAAAAGATTTCAGAGCTGCAGGCTCTAATGTGTGAGCCTCCTTATTTGATTTTTCTCAAAGACAGGGTGTTTTTGCATACCAATCCTAGGTTTCTACAAAAGGTGGTGTTTTAGTTTACTGTGAATCAAACCATCCACCTGTCAGTTTATTATCCTGAGAATGCCAATCCAGGGGAAGCATTGCTCCGTACTCTAGCTGCACATAGAATACTTGGGTGCTATATACACTGCACAAAGGACTGCAGAAAGTCCTTACAGCATTTTGTTTCATTTGGCCCTGGAAAAGAGGGTGACCCAGTTTCTAAACAGTGCCTGTTCAAATGGCTAGCAAACTGTATTACTTTCTGTTATAGGAATTACGGTGAGAAACTTTCTGGGGTGGTTCGTGGTCATTCCATAAGAGGCGTGTTGCTTGTTTCAAAAATGTGTCTGCTGCAGACATCTGTTTAGCTGCCATCTGGAGTACTGTCCACACTTTCAGTAAACTCTACAGTCTGGACAATGTCACTCAAAAAAGGGCTGCCTTTGGCCTTGCTGTGCTTCAAGGCCTACTTTCTTAGGCCTGTAGGCTCCAGCCACCCAGACTATTCATGGTCAGTACTGCTTGGTACTCTTTCCATAGGTATGGACTGATGAGAGAGATTCTCAAAGATAGAACAGTTACATACTTACTGTAACAGTAAATCTTCAAGAGAATCTCTTTCACCAGACCATACTGTCCCACCCTCCTGCCCCCTGAGGTGTCTGAGATTACAACTTGCACTGTCTTCATCTCCATCATGGTCTACCTATAGCTCTCTGCCTCTCCTGGGTTTGCAGTGCACTAGGTTCCCTCCTGGTTTCCTATAGAGAGGTCCTCAGAGCATGATCTCCAGTGGGGAACTGAGTAGAGGAGGAGCTGCCCACGTTTATGTAGTAGCCGACGTCTGATGTCATCGTGGGTGGCCCCGGTGGACTGCTTGCAAAAGTTTCCATGTGGTCCTAGTGCCTGATGGCTTATAGTTCTATAGGTGTGGCCTGATGAAAGATATTCTTTCAAAAATCAACTGTTACGGTAAGTATGTAACTGTTCTTTTCAGCTACTGTACCTACTGCAGCACCACCAATTTATTTTTCTGTTACCAAACAAAGCAGTGTGAGGGAAGGGACTTCTGGCTTGCATCCTGCATCCAGGCCCTAGCTGTCAGACCATTACAAAAATTAGGTACTGAGACTAAAAATATATAGTTTCAGCTACCTTCTGCAGCACCGTCAGTTTATTTTTTGCAATCAAATGAAGCAGCATCCTGACATTCAATGTGACCTGTCCTCTCTTCTTGCCCTGCCAGCTTGCTAGATATTCTTTATTTAAAAAAAATTAATTAAAATTAACGTGGATGTGGTGTACTATCCACACTTCTGGCAGAATCCTTCCCCTTTAATTCTCAGGCCAGAAGGCCTTCAGGCCGGGTCCTTCCACCCACCAGGGTGGTATCCTCCTTGGCACTGCCCCAGTGATGTCAAATCTTCCTTTCCGCTGGAAGCTTCCCTCCATCACAGCTCCACGCTATGTGTAGGCCCTGTCTTCAAAACTTTTGGTCTTCAAGCTTTTCAACTTATGGAGATGGCGGACAACAAAACTGGTCCCAGCTTCAAGAGGTGCACGATATGTGAACAGAAAATGTTGTGTACTGATCCGTACTTCGTGTGCGTCTACTGCCTGGGAGTTCAGCATATCCCGCAGCCTTGTGGCCTGTGCAGCACCCTTCAGCCCTCCACCTTGAAGGACCATTATGCCCACCTTCTTCTGGGTTGTCCAGACAAATGGGACCCTCCTGTTATGTCCAAGTACGGCCTCAGGGTGGTTTCCATGACATCTGGTTCTGCAGCTCAGTTTGCCACCATTGAGGAGCCAGTGGCTCAGGCCGCTTCAGGTACATCGTCCTTCCTGGTTCTGTGGGCTTGGGTGCCTCATTCACTGAGGCATTCCAGGACTTATGGCAGTCCCTGCCCACCCTCAGGGAGGGTCCAAATCCTCTTGGGACAAGTCTAAAACATTCCATCGCAGGTCATTGGATTGGGAGAGGGCCCTCTCCTCCTGTTGCCATGCTTCTGCGGGCATGATGGACATCGAGCCATCAGCTTTGGCCAACACTTCTATTCAGGTCCAGGTCACTAGCCCTTGGGCATCCTCATCGGGCTTGCCAGCTGAGATGTGGGTCGACCAGCCAGCTAAGATTGATCTCAACCCATTCGACTGGTTGTTGCAGGACCAGGAGAAGTATTCCCTCTATGGGATTCCGGTCCTCCTGGCCCTCTCCCAGGAAGGGTCGGATTGGCCTGTTGAGCCAGCTCCTTCCCCTTAGGAGCCCGAGTCTTTAGGAGTTTCCAGGCGTCCTTCGCCATCCTTCACTACTCCCTGATGACCAGCACATTGTTGGTCGGGGTCCCGATCGAGATCCCACAGTTCTCAATCGCGGTCGAGGGACTCTTGCACTCCTTTTGGTTCCATTCTCAACCCTTGGTGAAAAGGCTGCATGGATCTTCCTCATCCTTTTTGTTCTCGGGCAAGGATCAGCTCTGCCGTAAAGTGTGGTGCCGGTATGAGGAGTTCCTCTGGCAGCAGTGGCTTCTTAGTACAGGTTGTATGCCTCAGCCCACTCCGGTGCTCCCGTGGTCGTCGGAGCCATGGCCCGAACCAGTTCTCCTGGTCCAGTCGATGCCTGCCTCTCCACCCTTTCGGGTGGAACCTCCACCTCTGCAGCCTAAGGACGGAACTCCTCTGAAGACTGTGCGCACTGCCGTCGGGCTTCCTGGTTGGCTGTCAGTGAAAATCATGAAAGCCGACGTACCTTGCATTGTGAGAGGGGACAAGGGGCCAGCCAGTGTTCAAGGAGTCCTCAGACTCGGAGGACTCCTCCATGCACTCCCACTGGACCCCAGGCTTTGACCGCAAGTCTGGAGAGGATATCTCCATGGAGCAAGGGCCTACCTCCTTCGAGGCCTGGTTCTGCTTGATTTCGGAATCAATGGGGATCCTGCTGGAACCTGTCCAGAAGCGGGCTAAGTACCCCTTGATGGAGATCCTTGACAGGGATGACTCCCCTGGGATCATCTTCCCTGTAACAGAGTCCATCCTTGACCCCGCTCTGGAGCTGTGGCAGTGACCTGCCTCCTGCCTGATGCCATCAGCCTGTATGGTCTGCAAGTACGCAGTGCCTACAGAGTCTCTGTCAGGGTCTACTGACCACCCTTCAGCCAAAAGGCTGGTTGCAGACTCTGTGTTTTGGTGCACAGGTAACCTCGGGGATGTCGATAAGCCCCCCGACAAGGAGTCTAAGAAATTAGACCATGCTGACAAGAAGGTCTATGCTGCTTTGTCGCTAGGTCTTCAGCAGGCCAGTTCAGCCATTATGATGGCCAGCTTTGCCCAAGCTCTATTGGGCATGCTGGACCAGGTTATCTCCTGACTACCAGCTGACCTGCAGATGCCGGTCAAGTTGGTCTGTGACCAGGGACATGCTGTAGCCAAACAGCACCTCCAAATGGCCCTGGACATTGTGCTAGGTCCGTGGCCTTGCTGGTGGCTATGCACCACATGGTGTGGCTGACAATATCAACCTTCACAGCCGACACTCAGCACAAGTTGGCAAATGTTCCCTTTCTGGGTACCAACTTGTTCAGGCCAGCGGTTGATGGCCATCTTACTCGCACAGAGCAGTCCAGCACCACCCTGAACTCCATCACATCCTCTCAGAAGGATGTTAAGGGCCAGAAAAAGCAGAAGAAGCCCTTTCAGTTTAAGCCCTACTCCATGCCTCTTGCCAGACCACCGCAGCCCCAAACAGGGCAACAGCAGGCCTGGTGGCCCAAGCCAAAGCCAGCCTCCTCCGGCACTAAGAAATCCTGGAGAGCAAAGGTCTGCTGCTCCCTCAACCAGCCCCGCTACCGCCTCCAAGCCTGCCCAGTGACAGGTCATGGATGTCGCCCTCCCACCCATCCTGTCCACCTCAGGACTTCCCATGGGGGACGGCTCCACCACTTTGCTTCCGCCTGGCCTGGTATTACTTTGGACCAGTGGGTGCTTGAAGTGGTGGCTTGAATACTGCCCCAGGAGTTCAAGGTTCTCCCACCCAATTGAGCCCATGCCCTGTGGGAGGACGTGGTGTCCGTGGACATATTGTTTGTCCTTTGGGAGAACATTGCCAACTCCTCCAGAAGGAGGCAGTGTTCCATGTCCGGGACACCTTGGCCAGTCCGGGTTTCACCTCCAGATACTTTCTGGTACTGAAATGGATGGGGGGACGGTGCCCCATACTGGATCTGCACAACCTCAACAAATACCAAAGGCCACGCAAATTCTAAATGGTCACTCTGAATCAGATCATTCTATCCCTGAAGCAGGACATGTGGATCTTCTTCGGGGGTATCTCAATCATGAGGTCACACCATAGGAACATCACCATCGGTGAAGCAGCATCCACACAGATTTTCCAGCAGTACCACTGGGGCCGCCCATGCCGATCTCACCTGCCGATGTCACCAACCCTATAAAGGCATGAGCAGCCCTGCTCCCTCCTCAGTTCTTTCCCACTGACTCAGTTAGCATGGGTCTCCGCAAAAGCTCTGTCACAATTTTGTGCCATTTTTGCCTATGATTTTTTTCCTTTACCCTAGCTTTCAGAATCTGTTTTAAACAAGAGATTCCTTTACCTCATTCATGTCGAGAGTTACTTTTTCCACATCTCTCTTCCGTTGCTGTGGAAAGAAGATTGCCTCTTCAGACAACCACAGTCTCTGTGTCTGCTGTCTTGGGCCTGACCACGATGACTCTGACTGTGAGGTGGGCCAGAAATTCAACCTCACAACACTTAGACAGCACAAAAAGGCTTTAAAGAAATTCCTCATAGAGCAGCAGGTAGCCAGTTCTGGGCAGGGGTCCTCCGCAGTCCCGCCTCCCAAGTCACCGGTGGGTTCATCAAGCTCCCAGGCCTCAAAGGCCCAAGACAAGTCCTCAGGGAAAAGTCACAAAAAACACTGTGAATGGGACCGTTCCCCCCGGAGGTGATCCCGCTCCCTGACAGCTTCTTCTTCTTCCTCCTCCGGGAGCACTCCATCGGCTGTGGCTGCACCGACGCCTTCTGCTGTCCAGGCCTCTGCTCTTTCAGGCCCATACCGACAGCACCTCCTCCCATTTTTCAGGGAGGCTGGCCATTAATGCTCTCGTCAACTGCCCCCTGTTCATAAACCCTTGGGTGGTCGGCGCAAGCCCATCTGTTGCAGCCTAATGCTTCCTAAGGCCCTCAGACGTCGGGGCCCACAAGCTCTCAAGACCCTTCAGATGGCTCATCGCACCTGGTGCCGATGGCCCCTCTGCCATCAGCACATCCTTCTCCTGCCATTGACTTTAACACTCTTTTGACCCAGACCACTACATCCCTGGTGCACCAGTTAGGCTCATACAGGCCTGGGTTCCCGGCACCGTCAACAGCCCCATTGTTGTCGACGCCTCTTCAGCCTTCTCAGGCTATGTCCCATAGGGCACTGTTGGTTCCTCACTATTCAGACCTCGAGTTAGAGCAGATCGATGTTGAAGAGAAGTACCAACCTGACCTCATCCTCCCTGAGGAAGAAGAGGAGGAAGAACCTCCTTCCTGAGACAGGTTCACTACTTCATCAGTCAGTGAGGACTCTGTTAAGCATACTCCCAGGTCTCCTTCTGAGGATCCTACCTTCTTTAATGCCATAAAGCAGCTGCCCACAGCTGTGGGCTTCCACATGGTGGAAGAGGATGCCACCAGAAGAGAGCTGGTGGACTTCTTGGAGATTCCAGACTCTCCCCCTAAGCACATTCCTCCTATTCTTCCAGCCCTGCGGAATGCCATTACTGTGGCTTAGTACCATCCAGATATGGCACTTGCCATGTCCCACAGGGCCGACAAGTACTATCATCATCTCAGGGCCTGCCTTATTATGCTGCCCAACTTGAGACCAATTCATTGGTTATCAAGGCAGCCAAAGACAGGTCCAAGGTGCCTATGCACCTTAGTTCCCTCCCCCAAATAGGGAATCCAGAAGGATCAACCTTCGGGGTAAGGGGGTTTAAACCTCCTCCACTTTGGGACTTCAGATTGCTAACTATCTATCACATATGGTCAAGTACCAAAATACCATCTGGAAGAAGGGTAAAGTGCCTGCTCAAGCCCTCCCAGAATGTTCCTAGAAGCAGAAGGTTCTCAAATCCTTGGAGACCACAGAGGATATCAGTAAGCATCTCCTCAGGGCCCTGTATGACATTACAAACATGGGTGCCAGGGCTGCTGTCACAGGCAATTGCCTTCATAGGCATGCCTGACTGAGGGTTTTGGGCTTTGCAGTGGATGTCCAACAGAGAGTGCTGAATGCCCACTTCAATGGCTCAAAGTTGTTTGGGCCAGATGTCCAGGACATCTTTAATGACTTACAGGCATCTGGTAGAGCTATTAAGTCTTCCATTTGCTTTATCATACACAGTCCAGAAGCAGACCACACCTATCCTTTGGCAAGGTGTCCCACAAGTCTGGGGCAGGCTCCTGTTTTCAGGGCAAAAGGAAAGCCTCCTCTACCTTGCCTCCTCCTCCTCGGGCTTTACCACGAAGTGACCCAGAGGTGACAGATCAGCCTCATTAGCCAGATACCCCTCTGCTTGACTCTTTGCAAGACCCCCCTCTTTTGGTCCCCAAGAGGTGGTGGTCGGAGGTTGGTTCTCCCTCCATCTTAACCAATGGAGAAACATAGCTTTAGATGGCTGGATTCTTCAGGTTATAGAATGGGGTCACGCTCTGGAGCTCATAGAACAGCCCCCAGAGACTCCTCTGGTACCCTCCACCTATCCTCCAGCCCCCCATGTAATGGATCTTCAGGAGGAGGTACAGTGCCTTCTGCAGAAAAAGGTAATCGAGCCAGTGCCCAGGCGGCAGAAGAACAAGAGATTCTACTCCAGGTTCTTCCTGGTTCCCAAAAGAACGGGAGATCTTAGGCCTATTTTAGATCTCATGGACCTCAATCTTTATATCCAATACCAAAAATTCTGCATGGTCACCCTACCAGGCCTACTGCTCCTACTCAAGCAGGGAAATTGTCTGTGCTCCCTAGATAGGCAAGATGCTTAACTGCATATCTTGGTTTGTCCCACGAATGGGAGATTTCTCTGGTTTCTTTTTCAGGGAGAACACTACAGATTCAAAGTATTGCCCTTTGGCTCATCCTCTGCATTGTGGGTCTTCATAAAATGCTTCGCAGCAGTGGCTGTGGCCCTCCAGCGAGAAAGCCAGTACATGTTCCCCTACCTGGATGATTGGCTCCTCAAAGCTCCATCCAAAGATCAGCTCCTCCGGACCCTGGAGAGGACCCTCCAGTTGTTTAATTCTCTGGGCATCACTGTCAATCTGCCCGAGTCCGTATTGATTCTATCCCAGAGGAAGCAATACATGGAGGGGTTCTGGATTCAGCACAGGGCAGGGCATTCCTGCCCCTAAACAGGGTGAAGTGCCTCATTCTCCAGGCTCTGGAAGTCACTCAGAGCCATTATGTTCGGCAAGGGTGTACTTGAGGCTGTTGGGTCTTATGGCTGCATCCATTGCCATGGTCCCCCTGGCCAGACTGCACATGTGGGTGCTTCAGTGGATCCTACTGGTGCAGTGGGACCAATGCGCAGACAACCTAGAGCACCTGGTGATGGTCTCCTCTCTAGTCCCCAAGGTGCTCTAGTGGTGGATGGACCTCCATAATATGTTAGGAGGAGTCCCATTCAAGATCGCCTCTCCCTAGCAGATCCTCAGTAAGCATACCTCTGGTTCAGGCTGTGGTGAGCATCTGGGTCCTTATCAGACTCAGGGAACATGGTTCCAGATCAAGACATCTCTGCATATTGACGTTCTCGGGATGCAGGAGGTCCTGTATGCCATGCAGGCTTTTCAGAACATCTACTTCCGGATCAATTGTTGGGCCAGTCAGACAACCTCAGTGTTGTCTATTATATCAATAAGCAAGGGGGAATGCATTCGTACCCCCTGTGCAGGGAGTCCATGAGAGTCTATTACTGGGTGCTGGACCATGGCCCGGTCCTCTCGGCAGTCCATGTTCCAGGTGTACTGAACACCCTGGTGGACAGCCTCAGCCAGTCTCAGTCCAGAATGCATGAATGGGAACTTCTCTCATTTCTCATCAAAGATATGTTCGACAGATGGGGTCATCCAGAGTTGGACATTTTTGCGTCTCGACTTAACGCAAAACTGCCCAGTTTCTGCTCACTAGATCCAGGGCCTACAGTTTTCTGGCAAGATGCGTTGTCCCTCTCCTGGAGTGGGAGGTTCCTTTATGCCTTTCCCTCCATTTCCTCTAATTCAGAGGGTGCTAATCAAGCTGCAGATGGAGGGGGCCAGCATGATCCTGGTCACACCATACTGGCCACAGCAGATATGTCTTCTGCTCCTGCAGCAGTTAGCGGAGGAACCTCTGGTGCCACTGCTCCTTTGCAAGAATCTGCTGATGCAGGCTCAGGGAACCCTGTTCCATCCAAACCTCAAGTCCCTTCATCTGCATGCCTGGCTCCTGAGGACATAGCCATAACCCAGTTTGAAGTATTGTATCGACTTTTGTTGTCCTGGTTGGCCCACTGAGACTAGAAGTCCCTTTTTCAGGGGCAACTGGGGGGGATACAGATGGTAACCAAGTGAAATTGAACCAGATTAAGCTGTTGGTGGTATTTTTAGTGAATTATCTCAGAGGGTAGTAGGCGTCCTCATGGCGTCTTGGAAGCCCTCCACCAGAGCCACGTATACCATGAAGTGGAAGAGGTTTACCATCTGGGCTGCCTAACATCATCTAGATCCTTTTACCTGTCCAGTGAGCCAGATTCTGGACTACCTGATATCCCTGTCGGACTCAGGCTTCCAGTATTCCTCCCTCAGGATACACCTTTTGGCTATTTATGCTTTTCATGAGCCCATGGGCAGTCGTACCATGGCCCAGTTAAATGTGTCCTGTACTTTTCTCAGGGGAGTCCTACACCTGAAACCCCCAATTCGTTCCCTCATTTTGGCTTGGGATTTAAATTTTATTTTGGAAAAATTTACCCTGTCTCAGTTTGAGCCAGCCGCAACTTGTGAGCTATGCTTTCTCTCATGGAAAGCATTATTTTTAATTGCTATTATTTCTGCTCAACGGATTTCCGAGCTTCAGGCTGTTTGGTGTGAAGAGCCCTATTTAATTTTTCAAAAAGACAGGGTGTCTTTGCATACAGATCTTAAGTTTCTCCCTAAGGTGGTGTCTCAGTTTACCCTGAACCAATCTGTCCACCTGCTAGTTTATTTCCCAGAGTGTGCCAATCCAGGGGAAACAGTGCTCCATACTTTAGATGTGCTCAGAATTCTAAAATACTATCTGCTCCGAACTAAGGAGTGCAGAAAAACAAAGCAGCTTTCGGTTTCTTTTGCCCCAGGAACAGATGGTGTTCAAGTTTCCAAACAATGTTTGTCCAAATGGCTGGCTCATTTTATTGCGTTCTGCTACAACAAGCAAGGCAAAGAGTTGCTAGGGGTGGTGAAAACCCACTCCTCAAGGGGCATGACTGTCTCTGTGGCCTGTTTCAAAGGGCTCTCAGCCACAGACATTTGCGCTGGTGCCACCTGGAGTACTATCCATACCTTCACCAAGCACTACAGTCTAGACATTGTTTCTAGAGCCCAAGCAGGGTTCGGCTGGGCTGTTCTGCAGGACCTCCTGTCTTCAGCTTTGGTTGGCCTTCCTCCCAGACTGTTCTGCTGCACCTGTAACTGCTTGGGACTCATTCCTGCAGTGTGACCTGATAACTGAGATACTCCCAAAGAAGATAGAACAGTTACGTAAGAACTTAACATAGCAGTAGATCTTTGAGGGGATCTCATTCATCAGGTCTGCCTTCCCTCACACCATCCCCCTTTTATGAGGCTCTTTTCCAAGAACTGGCTAACTGGTGTATCCAGCCTTTTATTCTGGTTTGGGCACCTCTTTCTCCTTGGTCCCTCATGGCATGGGTATACTGCCTTAGGTTCTGGGGGAAAGAAGTGAGGAGGAAGTGGGGCTGCTCACGCCCTTATAGGGTTGGTGACATTGGCAGGTGACGTTGGCATGGACGGCCCCAGTAGTACTGCTGGAAAATGTTCTATGTGGATCCTGCTTCACTGACAGTGAGGTTCCTATGTTGTGACCTGATAACTGAAATCCCCTAGAAGATCTTTTGTTATGCTAACTTCTTATGTAACTGTTCTTTCTGCTCTGTGGACCTCCAGAATGCCTTCTTCCACATCCCCATCTGTCCGTCCCACCAGTAGTTCCTGTGGTTCTGCTTGGAAGAGATCCTGTACAAGTTCCAGACCATACTGTTTGGCCTTTCCTCAACTCCCAGGGTCTTCACCAAATGTATAGCAGTGGTGGAAGCCTTTCTGAGGTGTCGGGGCATCTGGGTGTACCCCTACCTGGATGACTGGCTGATCGCCAGTTACTCCAGAGCAGAGGTGGAGTGCTCCAGAGATCTGTCCCTTCAGACTTGCTCAGCTTTGTGCCTCCTGCTCAATGAGGGCAAGTCGGACCTCTGTCCATCACAGGTCATCAGTTTCATAGGGGCGGAGCTCGACTCCCTTCGGGCCAAGGCCCATCTCCCGGCAGACAGGGTGGAGGATCTTATCTTTTTTGCCCTATCATTTCAGGTTGGGTAACTGTGCACTGCCCGGGACTTCCTGCATCTGCTGGGGTACATGATGGCTTGCACCCACATGGTCCTGTGGGCCCGCTGGAGGATCCATCCCCTGCAATGGGAACCGGCCCGGCAGTTGCCTCAGAACCTTGGTCACCTTGACCAGTCGGTCATGGTGATGCAGCTGATGTGGGAAGCCATCCAGTGGTGGCTGGTCCCGGAACATCTCCAGGAAGGAGACCCATTTCTCCACCCAGGGCTTACAGTCACTCTCACGATGACCTCTCTCTGATGGAATGGGGAGTCCACCTGGGGCATCACAGAGTCCATGGGCTCTGGACCACCAAGATGTCTCAATGCCACATTAACCTATTGGAGCTCCATGCAGTGCATCTAGCACTGACAGCCTTTGCTCTGCATGTTTGGGGTCAGGTCGTCCAAGTCCAGATGGACAACACAACGACCATGTTCTACCTCAACAAGCAGAGTGAGATGCACTCTCTCCCATTGTGCCAGGAAGCTGTCTGAATCTGGACCCTCATCCGCAGTTTAGGTGATGACCTTCTGGTGATTCATGTGGCTGGCATGTCTAACCAGCTGGTGGGTGCCCTCAGCTGAGAGGGCAAGGCATCACACGAGTGGTCACTTCACCTAGGGATAGTCGATCACCTGTTCTCCCAGTGGGGCACTCCCTAGGTCGACCTGTTTGCCACCCAGGAGAACGTGAAGCTGAGGCTGTTTTGTGCCCACCCACTCAGTGCAGGACACTGCTGGCGGATGCCTTCATGAGGCCCTGGACCTCATGTACACCTTCTCTCCCTTTCTCATGATCCACAAGGTGCTGATCAAGGTGTGGAGAGACAAGGCATAGATGATCCTGGTGGCTCCAAACTGGTCACAATAGGTCTGGTACCTCAGTCTCCTCGGCCTCAGCAGCAGGCCTCTGTGACAACTGCCTCTCCAACCTGACCTGCTGTCGTGTTCTCAGGGGAGGGTCCTCCATCCAGACCTTCAGTCTCTGCACCTGATGGCCTGATTCCTGAGTGGCTAGAGTTCTAGGTTTTGGGTCTCTCCAACAAGACCCTCCAGGTCATTGAGGCCTCTCAGAAGGAGTCGACTCATCAGTGCTATGCCTTCAAATGGAAGAGATTTTCCATTTGGTGTCAGGGCAAGGAGCTAGACCCCTTATCCTGCCCCATGGTGAGCATTCTGGACAACCTGTGGTCCCTCTCTCAGTCAAGCCTTTGGTTGACGATCCTCAAGGTGCACCTGGCAGCCATCTCTACACGGGCTGGTATGCTGACGGTTGTGCAGGAGAAGGTTGTCGAGTGCTTTTTCAAAGGCATTGACAACTTGTCCCTGCCAGTGCATGAGCCACCACCACCTTGGGAATTGTTGCTGGGCTTGGCATGGTTCATGGGCAAGTCATTCAAACAGATGCACAGGTGTCACATCTCCCCGCTGTCATGGAAGACCGCCTTCTTGGGGGCTCTCACCTCCACCAGAAGGATCAGTGAGCTCCAGGCACTTTCAGTGAAGTCTCCTTATCTGGTCTTCCACAAGGACAAGGTTGTCCTCGGCCCCAACTCAAAGTTCCTCCCAATGGTTGTTTTGGAGTTTCACCATAACCAAGTGATTAACCTCCTGGTGTACAGCCGGCCTGGTGGTGCTGAGTGTTGAGGTGCTGGAGGCCACACCTTGCACCATGCTGGCAACCCAGTTTGGGAATTGACCTGGGCCATCAGGGGTCAGCAGGGGAGGGAGAGGATTGAGCATCCAGAGGACTGCTGCCCTCTCCTCTCCTGGGGTGGGTGGTTGGGGATTCCCGGTGCAGTAGCAGACTCTGGTGGAGACCAGGGGCGGCACTACCTTTGGGACGTAGAAGGGGGCAGGATGATAGCAGGCTCCAGTGGCAGGAGGTGAGGTATAGCCACACAAGAAGTCATTGCACACCGTGTTTTGAGGGGGGAAACTACAGCAGGAAAAAACCCTGCCTTGGCGGTAGGTGATGGTGGGATCAGTGCCCGGCCCAGTGCCAGGCTCTACCGTCCCATTCTCCCAGTCTTCCTCCTCCCCTCCAGTCACTCTGCTAGATTCTAGATAGAGTGCCAGGAGGAGATGGCGGCCCCACCCCAAGGGCTCAGAGCTGGGATGTTGTGCGGCTGGGTGAGGTTGGAAGGAGAAGGGCCCATCTGGAGAGAACGGAGTTGGAGGCTTCAGGCAGGCAGCAGAGTCGATGCTGAGCATCCACACCTGAGAGAGTAGGAGAGAAATAAAGTTGAGGAAAAAAAAACCTACCGGTGTACTTCACTCACCCAACCTCAGAGGCCGAGCACAGGCTCCACTCGTTGGACCTAAGGTGAACGCTCACTTATTCAGTCAATCAATCAATCAATCAATCAATCAAGTCTTTATTTAACCAGGCGTTCATCATTGAGCAGAAGCTCGTTTGCAAGATGGACCTTATTACAAGGAGCATACGGCTGTAGTTCGGGGAGACGTTCGCCAGCTCTTTGTCACCTATGCTGAAGCCGCATCTGGCAGACCGGCAGCTAAGCGAATGATTGACAGGTGGATAGTCTCCTGCATTGACCTCTGCTACAGGGATCGACCAATTTCAAAATGGCATGCTAGTCCAGGACAACTGGCCTAGTCAAAAATGGTAGTCCCAGAGTTCCAAGTGGTAGTCCAGTACACTTATATGAAAATTTTAACCCAACTTATGTAGAAATAAATTACATGGTGTGGCTGGGGTTGTACTGTTGTATTGTGTCATAGGATGGATGTAGATGTAGAAGAACTGTGTAAATCAGGAAAAACAATATGTCTCCACACAATTCCTATATTTACTTTCTTTTCTGAATGTTAATACAGCAGGCCCAGGGTGGGACCAGTGTACCGTGTGTAGGGGTACCAGATTTTGGGATGCCAAAAAGAGGACACTTAGTTCCTCCCCCGATGAGCCCTTGTGCCAGACCCCGAGTAAACAGGTTTAAAGTCTCCACTGCCTTCACAGCTCATATACAAGGAGGTCCTAGATAGGAGAGAGTAAAAAAATTATAAAAATAAAAATAATACAACAGGATATGGAAGGTACATGAAGAATATTTGGCAGCTGGAAAAGAAGACATGTCCTCGTAAAAGAGGACATCTGGTAACCCTAACCATGTGGGCAGGCTGAAGTCTGTTTTAGAAGAGATCGGATAATTGTTTAAGAATTAGTTAGAACTGAAGGCCATCAACAAGCCATTCTGTGAATATAGCATGACTGTCATCAAGGGGTAGACTGACTAGATTGGGAGGACAGGAAGAGGATGATGATGGAGCACTAGGAGTACTTGCATCAGGATCATCATCACTCATCAGGAGAAGAAATGGAAGCAGCAGCGGCACCAGCAGTAGATGTAGCAGCAGCAACAGCATGTCCATGAACATGTCTAGTTCCTGGACCAGAGAGCAGCCAGTGGTTAATTGCAGGATCAGGATCAAATTCATGCAGTTCAGGACCTTCTGCCACTGTCTGCAGGAGAGACTGTAGTGTGTCATCAGAAAGCTGTGTCCTTATTTTTGTTTTGATAAGGTTCTGAATAGAAAACACTCTTTCACACTTAGCAGTTGAGACACTCATAGTTATTAGTATTTCAACTAAGTCAAGAATAATGTGCCCAATCTGTGGTGGTTTTTCGTTTAGTAATTTTGCATAGACCTGCAAATAGGGCTTGTCAGCTGAAGATTTAAGCAGCATTTTAAATGCAGCATACTCAGACTTTATATGTTCCTGCTGCTCTTCCGTGAAAAAATCAAAGTATTCCACCAGGTTTGCCAGTTCACAGGTCCCAAACACTGCTAGTTGGTCTCTTGGCAGATCAAACTGCTTGAAATCTAAACAGCTGAACCATTTGAGAGGCACCTCTGAGAAATTTTTAAACCTCTCGTCTATCTACGTTATCGCTGCATCTATTACATTCTGCAATTGTGTATCTCTTATAAAATTGACTTCTGGGCAGTTGCCTCTGAATGGGAAAGGAACAGTCCTCTCCTCCTCCTCCTCCCTTCCCCTCTTTGACACAGCATACTCCATCCATTTCTGTTCAGGTTTGTAATGGCTAAGGAAAGCTGCCATGTATTTCCCTGGTGATGTTTTCAGCTCCGTAAGCTGGAGTAGGCAGGTCTCAACAAGTTGTGGAACTTCCAGTATTACTATGTCATCTCTTTGAAACTGGAGTGACAGGTTTTTAGTATTGGCAGGAAGTCTTGTAGTATATATAGGGATTTTACAAATTGCACACTCTGTACTTCTTTGAAGAGGGCCTTTGTTCTAGAACCTTCATCACCAGCAGCAGAAGATGTATGTTCTAGGTGTTGGGCGACACTGGATAGGTTAACCTGAACTGCATGAACTGATTGTGACCTACTGGCAAGCCATCTCACTTGTTTCATAGCACTAAAATGAGCAAGATCAGTATCCATGACATTAACAATTTCTTTTAGCTGTCTCATTTTTTTGGGACTGTAATGATAAAACTTAAATATTCCCTTGAGAGTACTTTCAAGCTTTGACACAAATGTATTTTTTTTACCACATCAAGAACTGCCAGCTCTAACTTATGGGCAATGCAGTGCATCACAATTATTTGAGGACAGTGTTCCCACAACTTAGCTATGTTTCCTCCTCTTTTGCCCATCATGACACTGGCCCCATCAAAATTTGTTGAAGCAAGGAGTGGCCCTGGATAGTGAACATTTTGTAGGTTACTTAGGGGAAGATTTACTGACTCAAGTGCAGTCGTTATTGCATGAAATATACCTCTCAACTGTCCCTGATTTTCAGGGATGTCCCTGATTTTGCCTCAAAATTTTACCATGTCCCTCCTAAACATTGTGTTTCCATGACCAAGCAGTGGCAGTTGTAAGCAAAAAATAATGTCAAACATTAAGGTTATAGACTTGTTGCTACTTAGAAAATGCATTTTACACTAAGCCCCTTATACTGCCAGCTTTGTGGGTGGATATCACCAGTTTGGAAGATGTGTCCCTGATTTTGGTCCTTTGTCCCTGATTTTTTTAAGCCTTGTCACTGATTTATGAGGCAGAAGGTTGAGAGGTATGGCGTGAAATACATCTTCTGCATGTGCATGTTCCAGTGGCACAGCTTGGATAAGCACAGTACGCACCTGTTTTGTGTTTGGGTCAACAAACCATATGAAAACATTTTCCCACTCAGTTATACTAGAATCTGTACTACCGTCAGGAAGAACTGTCACATATTTAACATCAGTAAGAGTCTTCATCTGGGTTTGGGATATAACTGCTGATATAGCACCACAGAAGTCCCTGGCTCGCTTATCATTGGTATAATTAGAATCAAGCGTTATGCCATTTTTTCCTGCAGTTCACAGAGCCACTCCATGTCCGAGAAAGGGCACAGATTTTTGGCAATGGAATATGCTGTGTTGAACAGGTGTTGCATCTTGACCTTAGTGCCCTGATCCAACTGCGTAAATGCTTGATACAGTGGGGACTCAGTGATATCAAAATGTACTGCACGCTGACCACTGTCTGCAATATGTTGATTCATACATAGCAAATGTGGATTGGACTTGTCATGAGCACGTAGTGACAATCCAAAAATTATTTGAGCCAGTGGCAAAAACGTTAGGTTTCTTTGAAAAGGCTGGTATTGCAATGGTTGGATATTTTTCGCGCACAGTGCAATACATCAGTTCTTTTTTTTCATCATATCTCAGCCAGTTATAAATGGTTAACCAATGCCTTTGAAACAATCTGGCCCTTTTCCTGATCGTAGTTCTTATCTTTATTTGGCCTCTGGTCTCTCATCCTGCTCATGGAACACTAAAGTACGTTTTTTAGGGAGTGGATGTAAACTTTCAGTTAAGCCTTCATTGCTTAATTCAACACACTGATCAGCAGTTATATCTCCTGACACAGATATAGGCTCCTTTTCATTGTTATTACTCTTATCTGCACTAGACACAGAGGTGGATTGTGTTTCTGCTTCAGGTGGTGTATTGCTACTGATGGAGTCTGCTGTCACTGCTGATACTCGTGAGGCTACTGACCAGAGAGAAAAAAAGAGTCTGCTGTTTACTACTCCTACTCCTGTTCTGCATATTGTGGCACTTATTTTCTTCCCCCAATGATAATAAAATATATTTTATTTTTCAGTGTGTTTGTGTGAGTTTCTTTGGGTACCAGGGTTTGGTGGACTGGGTGGCAGACAGTGACACTGGGGGCCAGAAGGACACTAGTAGAAGAGTGAGGTGCTTATTTGCCTTAGCCTTTTCAATAAATAAAGGTGATGGATCTTTATTTAGAATTGTCTTGAAACTTTCAGAGTTATGATTGTGCAAACAAGGTAAGGCAAGTCACTTAATCGGACTTGGTGGGGCAGGCACACAAAGACACTCAGAAGAAGCCAGGACAAAGGCAGTGGAAGAAGCTGGAAGGGAATGGGGAGTGGGACGAGAATAGGAAAAGTCCAGCAGGTTACAGGGTCGGTCACCTTGTTACATATAGTAATAACAGCACATGCGCACAGCACGTTACTCCCTAAGGCTGCCTATTGCTCCCTCAGATAGCTGACAGTGACTGGCAGTTCTTTGTTTAGTTTTTTTAATAATTCACTAGTCAGTCACACACTCACACAGTTTAGGCTACAAAGGTCAAGTTCAAATGTGCTACACTTTTACAACTTTAAACAATGCAGAAAATAAATTTAAATAAGTCACTTGAGGGAATTAGTGCAGTTTTGTAAGTACTGCTCTACTGACTTCTCCTTCTCCAGTTACTGTGCATTTATTACTGTTTTTTACTTTTTTATTTATTTGGGCAATTAGTTAGCAAGTTTTACAACACAAAGCCTCCGCTTTCTACTGCAGCTGCTAGCTACTACTGTCTTGGCAGTGCAAGTGCAAGTACAGATGGGCAGCAGTCAGACCCGACCCTACGCTGTACACTTTCTCAGGTTTACTTATTTATAGAAACACAGACAGTTGAAGACAGCACAGCTACAATGAGCGGGTGCTCACTTCGTGAGGTGCTAACCTCAAAATATCAACCAATCAAATTTTTGATTTACTTATTTATAGCCCTGGCCTTAAGCTCTCCTTGCTTTCTTCCTCCTCTTTACTGCTGCAATTTTATTTTAGCACAGATAGACACTACAGTGTGAATCTGTTCTGTCCTTTCCTTTAACTTGACAATACAAAAGCCTCTGCTCTTGTTGTCTTTTTGCTCCTCAGTGGCTGGTCCTCCCCTCCCTTCCCTTATTACGTAGGCTCACCATTGACTCCACAGCCTTAACCCAGCAGACAGTGCAGATGCAAGAAGAATTTAGCCTTTAGACAGCAAACCCAGCCAGATAGACTGTGTGCAGTGCAAACTAAAAAAAGTTGCTGCAGTACAAAGGGGCTGTTACACTGAACTTGTAATTTTGTGTGCACTTTTACCAGCTTACAATAGTGCACTGTGTTTCCTTGGATCACTGCACTAGTTCCCTGTTTATTTTGATTAGTATACCCTTCCTGATTTCCTTTCAATGCTCCTTGTCCTTCAGTGGTCCCTTCCTAAGTCCACCCTTCAAAGTTCTATTAAAATATGGGAACAAAATGCACACTTCAGTTCTTATTTGTAATACCCCTTATTGACTTTTTGTGTTTTCTCTCGTTTGTTTTTTTGGCTTCTGCAAGGATCTGGTGAAATCAGAACACTCAGCACAAACAGTAAAAGGCTGGCTTCGACAACGTTCTCCCTCTCCCTGTTTTTTTTATTTGTGTGAGCAAACAAACTGATGGCACTGGCAGCTTCAACAGTTTAATTTGTGTCCGGCTCTTCCACTCCCCTGCCACAGTGCAACGCTCACCGACCTCAGACACCAACCTCCTTCGCTAACTCGAACTCTCCCTGGCTTTTTTTTTTATATTAAAAGCTGTGTGGACAGTAGTACTCTTAAACAAGCAGCCAGGTAGTGCCTTTTAAACAGACAAGACAGCCCCTCGTAGGACTAAAATATAATGTTCGACTTCTCTCCAAGCTCCAATGACAAGACAACAACAAACTGCTCTGGGAACAGCACGCACGTCCTTTCTCTGTGAAAGATGAGAGAAAGTGAGTGTGTGTGTGTGTCCCCAGATCGATCCCGCCAAGTCTACGCTGGAGCCAATGTGCGCCTTACCCTTCAGTGAGCTTGGGTTGGATTTGCTGCCACACATGTCAGTCTCATGACTGGCTCCTCCTCTGTTCCGTCTTGGTCGCTGCTCGTACCTGCTCTGGGCGCTCCCGCACTGTTTCTGCCCCCCGCTGCTGACCTGCCATATCACGTGAGTGCTGCTCCAGTGGGTCAGATGACCACCAGCCCAGGACAGGACGGCAGGACTCCAGTATCGCCAGTGAGTACCCTGCTGGCAAAAGTTGGTAATTACAGCAATATATATTTTTTTTATTTTAATGCTTTCCCACGGACAAGTGGCTCTTTCCAATAGTACTTGTCCCTGACTGGAAAGTAATAGCCCGGGGTGTCGGGCTATCGTATTTGTCGAACCCTGCTCTGCTATAGGTTGGCTGGTAGGGACCCTCCTGCTGGGCTTAGGGCTCATTCCACCAGACATACTGCTGCCTCAGTGGCTGCTCCCGGGGACATTCCTATCCAGCAGATCTGCAAGGTTGCGACCTGAAAGTCAGCACACACCTTCATCTCCCATTACCACATGGACTTTGAGTCATGCCGGGATGCTGGTTTTGGGGCCTTGGTTCTCCAATCTCTCTTTCCTAAATAGGGGGTGTATGCCTTGCCCCCTCCTCCCAGAGAACTGCTAGAAGTATGCCAGAAGTGTGGATAGTACACCATATCCATGTCCCTAGAAATGAGGGTTACTCACCTGTAACTGTTATTCTAGGAGTGGTATATGGTGTACATCCACACAACCCACCTAACCTCCCCTGGCAAGTGGCATGCTGAATCCTGCTTTCAGTATGTAAGGTCTGACGTCATGGAGTGGTGCCAAGGAGGACACCACTCGGGTGGGTGAGAGGAGCCAGCTTAAAGACCTTCCAGCCAGAGAACTAAAGGGAAAGGATTCTGCCAGAAATGTGGATGTACACCATATACCATGCCTAGAACTACGGTCATGGGTGAGTAACCCTCATTTTCTAACCAGAATGTCCCAGTGACTGCAGATTGAATCAGCGTCAGGTGACTGCCATTCAGTGTGACCCATCCCCTCTTCTCCTTGCCTTGTTTCTGTTTTGTATTTAAAAAAATTTAACTTAAATAACATAAAAGCCCCAGGGACTGCAAATCGAAGCAGGGTCTGGGGACTTTCATTCAGTGTGATTCCTCGTCTCGCCTCCTTGCCCTAGTTGCTTGCTATTTTGTCTCTGTCTTTATTTCTGGCAGTATGTTGGTTTCCAAATAATGGACTGTGGGCTTCAGACCAGCAGAGACAGGTGACTTTTTATTCCATGGTAGAATTAACTTGCCCTTCTTTCCTGGTTTTTCATTATTTCTGGCAGCATCTTTTGGTGTCCTAATATAGGACAAAAAAGGCTTCAGACTGGTGGCTTTATATTCCATAGTAGAATTAACTTGCCCCTCTCTCTCTCTCTCTCTCTCTCTCTGGCAGTATCTTTTGGTTACTAAAAATGGGACAGTGGGCTGAAGACTAAGAGAAACAGGTGACTTTATATTTTTTATTAGAATTAACTTATCTCTCTGTCCTTGTCTTTATTTCTTGCAATTTCCTTTTGGTGTCCAAATATGGCATGCCCCAGACTGCATCTACTCTGCAAGCATTGACTGAGCCTGTGGACACTCACATACAAGTAGTCTGGGGATCACGTTTTCAACACTTTTACAATTTCAAAGCAGTAGTGCAATGAAATTGGGCAAAAGATTTGACCCTACATTTTTTTCACTAAAAAAGATTTCAGGCATCTTCTACTTTTATATGGTGGTACAATTTTCTAATTCCACCAACATTTGAGTATTTTATGATCTTTCAATTTAGTTTTTCTAAAGTGGGTGAAAAACTGGCAGCATGATAGAATGCAAAGGGTGCAAATAAATGGCACATTATCAGCAGAACGGAATGTAACCAGTGGGGTACCCCAGGGTTCCATGATGTGGCCTCTACTATTCAATGTCATCCACAAACAGACACACCTTCCCCTTGAGCCTGTTTGCAATGGGAAGGGAAAGGGAACATTGTTTAACCAGGAGTAGCACACTAAATTGCCTAAATTATTTATTTTCCCTCCTACCTCCCTCCACCTTCTCCTTCCTTTTTTGCCCCTCCCTCATTCCATGCCTCTTTCCTCCCTACCACCTTAATACATCTTCATCATCATCACCCCACTACCTACACCACCTCTTCCTCCCTACTCTCCTCCTCCCCTTCTTCCCCCACCCTCCTCCATCTTTATTCCACTTTGACTACATAGCTATTCTTCCCTTTCCCTCCTATCTATCCCCATCCTACCCCACACCTCTGCTTGCCTTCTTCCTCCCCACACTTTCCTCCTCCCCTGTCCCTCTCTACTGGTACGAGACCATCCTTCTTTCTTTGACTCAGGCACAATCCAATTATCTGCTTATGTTGTTAGTTGTACAATTCTCCTTTTTAAACAAGCATCCTCATGTTATGTTACTGTTACCTAGTGAAACGTTAGCCTTTATTTTGACTCTGCACCCTGTACGTGCTTAGATTATGTAACTACTGTTTGAATTTATGCCTGGAGACAGTTTTCAATTGTTTCTTGCTGTATCTGTGGAACATATCTGTATTCTTGTTTGTGTCATACTTGACGTGGAACCTTTGGAAGAGCTTTCAATCAATCAAAATCTTTATTTATTCAGGCGAACATCATTGAGCAATGCTCATTTACAAGATGGACCTGATAGGTCAAGATCAAAATAAAGTACAGTATAATACATAAACAAATACAGAGAAGAGGCAAAGATTTTTATATAAATAAATAGGTACAGTAATAAAGAACGTATATACAAGCAAGGTAGCTAATGGTTTTGTACAACTAAACAATAAATCAGACAGGTTTGACACAAATAACTGTGAGGTATTGGGATTGTGAAAGTGGTTAGGTGTGTTATAATTGGATAGAAACTTAAGGAAGTAGATATGGGGGAATTAAGAAGGGAATGGCAATGGATTGCAGGGTATAATGTAGCTAAGTTTAAAAGTATATAAACAGAGATAGAGAGAAGAAAAAAAGGGGGGTAAAGGGTAAGAAGGGACTAGGCTTAGTGGAAGCAGTTGCATATCTCAGGAAAGAGATTTATGAAGAGTTTTTTGAAGGATGCTATAGGGATGAAGGTGTTCAGCTTTAGGGTCTTCTGTAGAGAATTCCAGGTAGATGCTAAAAAATAGCTGATTGCAGACCTCCCATGCCGGGTACAGACTTTAGGTAGCTTCAAGGTGATAAGGTTATTGCTTCTTAGGGCATATGATCTAGGTGTAGCCAGAGTAAAGCAACCAGAAATATAAGGTGGAAGTTTGTTTGACAGAGCTTTGTAAATCCAAAATGCAGCATTTTTTTTCCTCCTGAGATGTAAGGATGTCCAGCCAACAGCACTGTAGAGGAAGTAGTGATGAGTGTTGAAAGGAAGATCTGTGATGAATCTTAGAGCTCTATGGTACAAGGTATCCAATTTACTTAAATAGGACATAGTGCAATGGCCATATAGGAAATCTGCATAATCGATGAGAGATAGAAATGAAGCCTGAATTAGTCTCTGCTTAGACTCTTTGGTTAGGTAATGTTTGATTCTGAAGAATAGGCCGAGCCTCTGTCTGAGTTTTTTCAGGAGCTCCTCAACATGATGAGTGTAATCAAGTTTGTTGTCAATCCATACCCCTAAATATTTGAATTTAACCACATAATCAAGATTTTCTCCAAGGATGGTGGATAGTTGGGAAGAGTGTTTGTTGAGAGAGGAAGAGTATATATTGGTGGAAAAGAACATAGCCTTTGTCTTCTTGGCATTTAAAAGTAGTTTCTTTTCAAGTAGTTGATGTTGCAACAGGGAGAATTCTGATTGTAATAACTCACAGGCCTTTGATGGCGAGGGATTACTGACATACAAGACAGTATCATCAGCAAAAAGATGAACATTGGCAACAGTGAGGTTGGAATCAATGTTATTGATATATATAGCAAAAAGGATAGGGCCCAGGATGGATCCTTGCGGTACTCCCCTTAGAAGTGGTTTTGAGGAGGATAGGACACCTTCATTTTTCACTTGCTGTATTCTATCAGTGAGGTAGCATCTGAACCATCCAAGAGAGGTTGGATCCAGGCCTAAGGAATGCAGTGAGGAAATCAGCAGCTCATGATCCACTGTATCAAAGGCTTTACTTAGGTCAAGAAATACAGCACAGATGTTGCTTTTTTTGTCTAACTCAGTTTGCCAATCATTTGTTACTTTTGCTAATGCAGAAATGGTACTGTGTCTGGTCCTAAACCCAGATTGAGCAGAGTTAAGGAGATTATTAGCATCGAGGTAGTCTCTTAGTTGGATACTTACCAGTTTTCTAACATTTTAGACAGTACCGTAGGATGGATATAGGTCTGTAATTGTTGAGATCCATGGGGTCCCCTGATTTGAGGAGGGAACACTTGTGCTGTTTTCCACAAAGTAGGAACAGAACCAGTGGATAAGGACAGATTAAAAGATGGGTTAGGGGAACTGCAATGGCATGAAGAGCAATTTTTAAAAAGTAGGGGTCCAGGAGTCTGCACCAGCACTTTTCTTTTGGTGTCTAGATATAGCAATAGGTCTTCCACTTGTTTTAATAACATGGGCTTGAAGGAAAATGAAGAGGCAGTCTTCTCACCATCACTGACTGGAATTTAGTTGTGACCGTAGTAGATTTGCTGGGAGGAGTCAAAGCTAGGCCAGCTGTACTGAAATGATCATTGAATGCATCTAAAATTTCACACTTGTCAGTGATAACAGCATTATTATGGTGTACTTGGGATGGCAAGGAAGTACAGGAGTCCTGCCCTAGGATCCCCTTGATGGTGCCCCAGAATCTGGCTGGGTTAAAGTAGGAGGCATCAAGCTCGGCTGTATAGAAGGCAGGCTTGGCCTCTCTCACTTTTTGGTGCAGCTGTTTCTGGCTTTTCTGAACTGAAGCCAGTCAAGCGGATCCTTGGTCTTTTCTAGCCCTTTTCCAGAGTTTATCTCTGGCAAGCAGTACAGATTTAAGATCAGCAGAAAACCAGCGGCAGGATTTGTTTTTATTCTAACGCTAGTGAAAGGTGCATGAATATTGAGGGCCTATGATAATGTCATTTAGCACCTTGAGTGCTGTTTCCACAGAAGCTGTATGGTAGAATTCTTGCCAGCGTACAGAATGGTATAGATCGTGGAGATATCCTTATGTTAAGGTTTTTATTTCTTCTTGTGAGGAATTTTGCAGGGTTGGATGGCTTGACTGATGATCTTATCCCTGCAATAAGGCATGATCACTTATATCACTGAATAACACTCCAGCATGTGAAAACAGGTGCGGTTTGTTTACCAACATAATGTCAAGTAGGGTGCTGTTACTTTTGTTTTTTGAGTTAATTCTTGTCGGTTCATTTATTAATTGAGTGAATCCATATGTGTCACAAAAAGATACTAGGGGAGCAGATGCATTGGAGAGCCAGTTTAAGTTCAGGTCACCTAAAATAATGGTATCCTCGGGGCCCAATTTAATTATGTTTCCCAAATGATTAAGGAGTTGAAGGCCGGCAGAGGGGGGCCTGTAGCAGCCAACCAGTTGAAAAGCTGTCATATTGGGAGAGCTATTTTAAGGGATAAACATTCAAATTCTTTGGGTACTGATGTTACACTAAGACAAGATGCAGAAATATTTGATTTAACATAGATAGCCACTCCACACGCCCCTTGTCAGCGGTCCGATCTGAATAGCTGGTAGTTGGGTAGATTTATTTCCTGTCATATGTAGCAGGTTTGAGCCATGTCTCAGAAATTACCAGAAAGTCTGGCAAAGTGTGGCGACCCAGGCCTGGATTAAAGAGATCTTTTAGGAGGCTGCATGCGTTGATGTGAAGGAAGCTTAAGCCTTTAATGGAGGCTAAATCTGATGGAGCGAGTAATCCTTCTGGGGTCCTGGATTGATTTCAACATTGCCAATGCAGATCAGCAAGAAAATAATAGTTTAATAAGGGCTACAAGAGATAGCGTAAGGGACCAAAAGAGGTTTTTCTTCTTGCTTGAGGTCCAATCTTTAGAGACGGTCCAGGATGGGTTAAGGCTTAGTAACTTTTCATAGAGTACCAGCTTGATGGACAGGTACAAGGGGCACTATATAGCAAGGTATGGGCATGGGGTAAGAGATACATGAATGGTTGTGAACCTTTTGAGGCTACCCATGGATTACAATGGAGCAACAGTAGTGAATAGTTGAGAAATGATAGGCATCCACTGGAAGTGAGAGAGGAGATCACTCATGGCCGCATTATTCAAAAGGGCTTGGACTGGAAAGGTATCATCCTCAAGATATATTATAGGTGAGAGAGAAAGAAGCAGTGGGAGAAGCATCAGCATATTCATGGTAACTAAGGGTTAATAATAATGCATGCAATAGGGTTGTGTCAAATTATTGGCTAGAATTTGGCTATGGCGGAGATAAAATTTAGGGGAAGGTGTGTATAAAGAAACACCGAGAGGGAGGGGTGGACAAAATTTACTGGCTTTCCATTACCTTGCTGGCTGTCTCTCGGCCTCCTGGTTCTCCTCGACCACAGGGTCACCTGCCAGCTGGAGGTGTGCTCGAGCCCTGCGCTTGCTGGGTGCTCGAGGGCAGGGTCAGCTAGAAGTGGAGGAGACAGAGGAGAGGACAGTCAGAAAGCACAATTGCAGTAATCAAACGATTCTGCAAGGAGGTGCTAAAAAACTTTGCACTACAAAAGACTGGGGACGGCCTTAGCGTCTGGCCCACCAGAAATCCCACCAAAGACTGTATCACATATTAAGTACAGAGAAACAACATAAAACCTAAAATTTAACAGTTCTGGTAAAACAGCTCTTTTGGAGAAGTTACTGTCAAAACCCACTAAACCCAGGCAGTAATTTGGGTGCAAGCTTGAGCAGAAGTCAGTGAAGAAGGTGGACCAATCGGAAGCAAGGCTTGGTGGCGCGCCTTCCGATTGGTCTCGCCTCCTGCACCTTGCTGGCTGTTCTCTCGGCCTCCTGGTTCTCCTTCGCCTGTCGCCGCCGCTGGAGTGGCTCGGAGCCCTGCGCTTGCTGGGTGCCGAGGGCAGGGTCGGCTAGAAGTGGAGGAGACAGAGGAGAGAATAACAGAAAAGCACAATTGCAGTAATCAAACGATTCTGCAAGGAGGTGCTAAAAACTTTGCACTACAAAAGACTGGGGACGGCGCCTTAGCGCCTGGCCCACCAGAAATCCCACCAAAAGACTGTATCACATATTAAGTACAGAGAAACAACATAAACCTAAAAATTTAACAGTTCTGGTAAAAACAGCTCTTTTTGGAGAAGTTACTGTCAAAACCCACTGAACCCAGGCAGTAATTTGGAGTGCAAGCTTGAGCAGAAGTCAGTGAAGAAGGTGGACCAATCGGAAGCAAGGCTTGGGTAGCGCTCACCTTCCAATTGGTCTCGGCTCTCCCGTACCTTGCTGGCTGTCTCTCCCGGCCTCCTGGTTCTCCCTTCGGCCTCGTGGTCGCCGCCCGCCCGCTGGCGGCTCGGAGCCCCTGCGCTTGCTGGGTGCTCGAGGGCAGGGTCGGCTAGAAGTGGAGGAGACAGAGAAGAGGACAGTCAGAAAAGCACAATTGCAGTAATCAAACGATTCTGCAAGGAGGTGCTAAAAAAACTTTGCACTACAAAAGACTGGGACGGGCGCCCAGCGCCTGGCCCACCAGAAATCCCACCAAAAGACTATATCACATATTAAGTACAGAGAAACAACATAAAACCTAAAAATTTAACAGTTCTGGTAAAAACAGCTCTTTTTGGAGAAGTTACTGTCAAAACCCACTAAACCCAGGCAGTAATTTGGAGTGCAAGCTTGAGCAGAAGTCAGTGAAGAAGGTGGACCAATCGGAAGCAAGACTTGGGTAGCGCTCGCCTTCCGATTGGTCTCGGCTCTCCCGTACCTTGCTGGCTGTCTCTCCCGCCTCCTGGTTCTCCCTTCGGCCTCACGGTTGCCCCCTGCTGGCTGGAGCCCTGCGCTGCGTTGGGTGCTCGAGGGCAGGGTCGGCTAAGTGGAGGAGACAGAGGAGAGGACAGTCAGAAAAGCACAATTGCAGTAATCAAACGATTCTGCAAGGAGGTGCTAAAAAAACTTTGCACTACAAAAGACTGGGGGGACGCCTTAGCGTCTGGCCCACCAGAAATCCCACCAAAAGACTGTATCACATATTAAGTACAGAGAAACAACATAAAACCTAAAAATTTAACAGTTCTGGTAAAAACAGCTCTTTTTGGAGAAGTTACTGTCAAAACCCACTAAACCCAGGCAGTAATTTGGAGTGCAAGCTTGAGCAGAAGTCAGTGAAGAAGGTGGACCAATCGGAAGCAAGGCTTGGGTAGCGCTCGCCTTCCGATTGGTCTCGGCTCTCCCGTACCTTGCTGGCTGTCTCTCCCGGCCTCCTGGTTCTCCCTTCGGCCTCGCGGTCGCCGCCCGCCCGCTGGCGGCTCGGAGCCCCTGCGCTTGCTGGGTGCTCGAGGGCAGGGTCGGCTAGAAGTGGAGGAGACAGAGGAGAGGACAGTCAGAAAAGCACAATTGCAGTAATCAAATGATTCTGCAAGGAGGTGCTAAAAAAAACTTTGCACTACAAAAGACTGGGGGACGGCTACTAGCTGCCTGGCCCACAGAAATCCCACCAAAGAAAGTATCACATATTAAGTACAGAGAACAACATAAAACCTAAAAATTTAACAGTTCTGGTAAAACAGCTCTTTTGGAGAAGTTACTGTCAAAACCCACTAAACCCAGGCAGTAATTTGGAGTGCAAGCTTGAGCAGAAGTCAGTGAAGAAGGTGGACCAATCGGAAGCAAGGCTTGGGTGGCGCTCGCCTTCCCGATTGGTCTCTCTCCGTACCTTGCTGGCTGTCTCCGCCTCCTGGTTCTCCCTTGGCTCACAGTCGCCGCCCGCCTGCTGGCGGCTCGGAGCCCCTGCGCTTGCTGGGTGCTCGAGGGCAGGGTCGGCTAGAAGTGGAGGAGACAGAGGAGAGGACAGTCAGAAAAGCACAATTGCAGTAATCAAATGATTCTGCAAGGAGGTGCTAAAAAACTTTGCACTACAAAAGACTGGGGGGGGGGACGGCGCCTTCTGCTCGTTCTGCTCAAAGGTGTTAATCCAAGATCTTAATGATCTCAATTAAAAATGTATTCATAGCCGACATTCCATTTCTATTAATCCTCTATGAGGCAGTATAGCGCAGTGGGTTAAGGCTCTGAGCTGCAGATCTGGAGACCTGGGTTTGAATCTCACAGCTGCCTAGGTGCATACTGTGTGATCCTGAGCAAGTCACTTAACTTCCTTGTGCTCCCAGGTTGCATCTGGAAACAAGCTTTGGCTTAGTGTGCTACTTCTGATTAAACAATGTTCCCTTTCCCCTTCCATTGCAAATGGGCTTGAGGGGAAGGTGTGTCTGTTCGCGAATGACACCAAGATATGCAACAGAGTGGACTCTCCAGCAGGACAAATGAAAATGGAATCAGAACTAAAGAAACTGGAGAAGTGGTCTAGAGCATGGCAGCTGAATTTCAATGTCAAAAAGTGCACGGTCATGAACATAGGAAGAGGGAACCCAAAAAGGGAGTACTACTTGGGAGGAGAAAGGCTAGCAATGACCAACCAAGAGCGTGATCTGGGGTTTTTAATATAGAATGACTTGAAAGTGAGCATACAGTGCGAGAAGGCAGCACGTAAGGCCAGGGGCATGCTGGGATGCATTGGGAGGGGAATCATGAGCCGGAGGAGAGAAGTGGTACTGCTGCTGTATAGGGCACTTGTCTGTCCCCACCTGGAATACTGTGTCCAGTTTTGGAGACCACACCTCAGAAAGAACATTGACAGAATAGAGACAGTACAAAGGAAGGCAACAAAAATGGTATAGGGAGTACATCAAATGTCATATGAGGACAGGTTGAAGGAATTAAACATTTACTGCCTGGAACAGAGGAGGGAGAGGGGAGACATGATCAAGACCTTCAAGTACACTAAGGGTATAAATAAGGTACAAGAACATTTTGATTCCAAGAAGGGTAGCAGAATGAGGGTTCATGATCTTATACTGAAAGGGGAAAAGTTCAGGACCAATGTTAAAAATTTCTTCATGGAGAGGGTGGTAGATGCCTGAACCAGCCTACCTTCAGATGCCGTGGGGGCCAAATGGTCAAGGGGTTTAGAAACACTTGGGATAAGCACAAAGGAATAATTCAAAAGAAGGGATAACAGGGTGGGGGGGTTAGTAATCTTTACACCATGGGCAGACTAGATGGACCTTGAGGTCCCTTTCTGCCTTCAACTTCTAAGTTTCTATGTTCATATCTTTCTAAAAAAGATGGCCACCACATTGTGCATAGTAATAGCATTGTAGACTTGGCAAGGGTTAAGACTGAGAAAATAAAAAAAAGGCGTATGGTACACAACATAGCAGCTACCTAGACAAGTACATTTGACATGTTTGGTAATATTTTTATTAATTGTAGCTGAAACTTGCTTTTTTTGGAAAAAACATTTTTTGTTGCATTGCTGCTTTAAGACAGGTTTTATATAATTTTATTAGGGTGTTATTAATCAGTTTAGATGCCAGAAAAAACACTCATATTGCCCCAGAAATCAACAAATTATCTCCAGCTTATGGGGACCTAGGCCCAGACCCCTGACCTATTTCCTTACCTTAGCACCACTTGGAAAAAAACACAACTGGGCTCCAATGGTTGTTGTGAAAGTCCTCACCAACTTCTAACTCACCATCTTTTTGTTGTTGCTGCAAATGTAGAACAGCTGCTTCTAACAGACAGCCACTGTGTTGAGTGTGTATGGGCCCTAAACATGTTGTTAAAAAATTAAGCTGGCACAGCTTCACAGAAAAAAAAATAAGAATGAAAGAGAAAGTCCTTGACTACACTATTAAAAAGAATATGAAAGAGGCAGGCCTCTAAGATACTGATAAGAAGGCCTCTTCGGTCCTCTTCAGATAAGAAGTCTTCTTGCAGATCAAAGTCACTTGAAGGTAATGGGAGTTTTTCTTCTAACGACTGTGGGAAAAGTGCCAAAGAAAGAGAAATGAGGAAGTGTGACAGATCTCTGTATTGATCAAGGTTATGCAACCTGAAAAGATAAGTAAAATCTTTTTTCACAAACCCACTCTTGATCCCCTGTATCAAGGCATTCGGTTCATGATTTCAACTACACTGTTGGACTCCTAGTGGTAAGATTAAGCTTTTGTCAACACCAGTCATGGTATGGGACCCCCTACAACTGGTTCATTCGACTTCAGTGTCCATGTCAGTAACACCACCTGTCATGACTCCCGAGTTGATGCTAGCATTGACTGACTGTGCTGTTGTATCAAGAAGCCTAACTAATGAGCATGCAGTATTATGAATGTTACGGATGTCAGAGCTGGAGAAGCATATGGCCCCACTGGCTTTAGCTATGTCAACCATACTATCTCAAGTAGTCATTACTACAGTACTGGCCTTTGCAGTCACCACTGACTTAGGCTATCACTACCCCCAGATGATCTACTAAGCTGGACCTCAATATGACCTTCAGAATTATGAAGAAGAGCACACTCCAGAACACAGGAATGAAGAATGGGTAGACATGCCTGAGAGACACCAGTCAGGCTCTTCTGCACCTTCTGATGTTGTAGACTTGTGTCTTTCCAGTATTTGATAATGTCCATAAAAAAGTGCCCAGATTTGAGGTGAATGAGGAGTTTTCCTCCAAGGCATATTTAATGAAATTTCAACTGTTGCCTGTGCTCATTCCTCCCATATACTCACGTTTGGAGAATGCAACATCTTTCTGGCAAAGACCAAGCACATTGTTTGCAGAAGACTGAAAAGTAGATAAGCAGTATATGGCACCCAAGAAAAAATTACTTACCATAGTAATCTTATTTCCTCCAGGGGATCCCTCAGTATGCTTGACTGTTGCAGTCATCTTCCTGTGTTGAACTGCCTCGGAGGATTGGAACGTATGTAAATGATGGAACCATCATTGACTCATGCCACAATTCAAACTGCTGCCCCTAGGTGCTGCTGCATTCTAAAATGTTCCAATTCATTACAGAGCCTAAAGGGTAAAGACCCCCTAACTATGCTATCCTAACAAAAAAAATCTTCCACCAGGGGGATAGATACAAAATAACAGCTCCCTGTAAGAAGGGAACAGAACAGACTGGTTTACAACATTAACAATAACATACTGTATATAACAGATGTAACAGACAGGATAAGAAGTGACCAGCAGGATGCAGAACCTCCCTCATCTGGTTCTGGAAGAGAAGACAGGATGGGAGAGTTAAGCATACTGCAGGATCCCCTGGAAAAAACAAAATTACTATGGTAAGTAATGTTTTTATTCAAACCCCAGAAATCCCTCCATATGCTTAAATGATGCAGACTACCAAGCAGTACCGTGGGAGGTTGGGTACAAAACCTACTTAGGGAAAAGGTTCTGCAGGACTGCAGTACCAAACCTGGCATCACTTCTGGACTGTATGTCCAAACAGTAGTGCTTTGTGAAAGTATGTACAGTTTTCCATGTGGCTGCTTTGCAAATGTCCAGTAGAGGAATGTCTCTTGCTGCAGCCACTGATGTAGTTGTGCCATGTGTGGAGTGGGCCCTGAGGCACTGAGGTGGCTGCTTGCCAGCTTTGCCATAGCAAAACTGTATGCAGGCTACTATCCAGTGTTCAATGGCTCTTTTGGAGGTTGGTTTTGCCTTTGCCCACTTCCCCATAGGTCAGAAGCACTAGTGTGTTCAGGCCTAAAAGCCTTGGTACTGTCAATGTAGTGGCTGAGCGCCTTTTTGACATCTAAGCTATGTAACTTTTGCTCACCTGAGCTCGAGTTAGCCATAAAAAAGACTGGCAGGATTATGGACTGGTTCAGGTGAAAATCTGATACCACCATAGTGAGGAACTTTCTATTGGTTTGAAGTACCACTTTGTCCCTGTGAAAGGAGATGTAATTCAAATCTGTACACAGCGCTTGCAACTCCCTGACTCGCCTGGCCGAAGTAATGGCCACTAAGAAGACAGTCTTCCAGATAATATATTTCAACTCTGCTGTTGACATAGGCTCGAATAGAGATTCCGTGAGCTTGGCTATGCAAATGTTCATGTACCAAGGAGGGACTGGCTCCCTAAGGGGAGGATGGAGATGAAAAAGGCCCTTAAAGAACTTTCTAAAGACAGAGTGGAAAGCTAATTACTTGTCTTTACCAGCTGAAATATGTGCTGAAGTGGCAGCCAGGTGAACCTTTAAGGTAGAGAGCCTGATGTTCAGTGAGTGTAGGTGGGTTAAATAGTCCAGGAGGACAGGTAACCCACCTGTGATGGATTGATACTCTTGTTGTTGCACCAGAAAGAAAACCTTTTCCATTTGGAAGATAAGTTAAGGGTTTCTTGAAAACTCTGAGTATACTTAACACTTCTTCAGAGAGCTATAGAGTGGCAAAATCTAAGTCCTCAAGAGCCAGGCCTTGAGATGTAGAGACCCGAGGCTGGGGTACAGGATCCTGCACTACTATAAAGTCAGGAGATTGTGCTTCTGAGGAAAATGAGTAGCCTGAGACACTGACAGGGCTAGGAGGAAGGAATACCATAGCTAGGGATGTAAGTTTGTCATGGATGAGGTTTTAATGGCTCATTGTTTGTTCATGAAATCATTAGTAAACAGTAGTAAATGTTGTGGCACTGTCATCATTGCTACATTCTGATGACACTAGTGAAAGTCATGGAAGTCCTGAATAAAGATCAAACGTCATGGAATCAATGACGTGTATGACTGCCATGACAAACTTATATCCCTAACCATAGCTGTCTTGCCCAATCTGGTGCTATTAAGATCATAGTCGCTGACTGGATCATGAGATTTATGAGGACTCTGAACAGCAGAGGGAAAGGAGGACGAGCATAAATAAACTTCCCGGACCAATCCAGTGTCAGGGCATCTAGTGGCACTGTCCCCAGAGCCAAGGGCCTGCAACAGAACTGTGGCAGCTGGTGGTTGGTCATGGAGACAAAGATATCCATCTCTGGTGTGCCACACCTTCTGAATACTGAGTCCAGGACCTGTTTGTTTAGTGACCACTGGTCATGAATCTGGCTGATTCTACTGAGAGAGTCTGCCAAAACATTGTCCTTTCCTGGCAAGTGGATTGCAGACAGAAACACCTGTAGAGAATAAGCCAGGTTCCACAACTTCATAGCTTCTGTACACAGCAAGGTCAACCTGGTGCCTCTTCACTTGTTGATGTAGTATATGGTGGTAGTGTTGTCTGTCCTGACTTGCACCACCGTGACCTGATGGATGAATGACTGCAAGGCCAGGAAAACTGCCCTGAGCTCTGGCAGGTTCATATGCAGAAGTGACTCTTGAGGGGACCAGGTACCGCTCACTGTCAAATCGCCCAGGTGTGCCCCACCCCATCCTAGGAGGGAGACATCTATGGTGAGGATGGCTGAAGGAGCCTCTTGGCAAAAGAGCATACCCTCCCTGAGGTTCCTCTGTCCTGCAACCATTGTAGGGCCTGCAGGATGGGTTTTGTGAAGGGCAGTACTCTGGCCAGAGGATCCCTCCACTGAGACCAAAAGGACCTGAGGTGTAACTGAATGTCCCTCATTTGAAATCTGACCCCTGGCACCACGGCTGTGGTAGCTGCCATGTGGCCCAAGAGCTGCAGGAAATGCCTTGCTGGTCTGGACCTGTTGAATCTGAAACAGCCTTCTAGCTCCAGAATGTTGTGCACCCTGTCCTGTGGAAGGAAAGACTTCCCTTTGCAGAGTGTCCAGCTCTGCTCCTATGAATTCTAGAATCTGAATGGGTTTCATCTGGGACTTCTAGGCATTTACCAGGAATCCCAGAGACTCTAAGGTGCCCCAAGTGAGGGCCAGAGAGTCCCAGGTGTGCTGAGGAGATTGTCCCATGACAAGCCAGTTGTCTAGGTAAGGGAACACTGTGACTCCCAGCCTTCTTCAGTGTACCACTACCACTACCACTGCTAGACACTTGATGAATGCCTGGGGGGGGGGTGCAGACGTTAGGCTGAAGGGAAGTGCTACAAACTGGTAGTGACCCAAGGGCAGCCAAAACCGCAGATACTTTCTGTGGCTATGTCAGATGGGACTGTGGAAGCAGGCATCTTTGAGGTCCATAGATGCCAGCCAGTCCCCCTACTGCAGGGTGGGAATTCTTTTTGGTAATCAAGTATTGCCCACTAGGCATAGTGCCTGTTTTCAGGGGCAACCCAAGTGCACTGGAGAGGTTAAATGACTTACTGATCAGGACCTGGATACAGGAATGATCATGGCTAGGGTAACCATCTTGAACTTTGGCCTTGTCAAGTGTTTGTTGTTTATTTAAACTGGCAAGACCCGTTTTCATGGGTGACCAGTGTAAATACAGTATCACATACAATAAATAAAACATCAATATACACTGCAGACACAACTTAGCACAAACAGAACAATAAAATTATTATCCAAAAACATTTGCATTCACTCTCAACAAATAAAAGCCCTCTCAACTTCTCTCGTAAAGTCTGAAAACAGACATCAAGACAATTGAAGATGGACTGCAGTGAGTTAAAAAAGAATGGGAGAGAATAGGGCAATGCTTTCTGGCCAACTGTAGTTTTCATTCTGGGGATTGTAAAGAAACATCGAGTAGACTGTCGAGTGAAAACTGGGATGGTAAGTTTTTAAAATCTGTAACTTAAAGTAGTAGGTACCTGTTTTAATGTAACTTTTTTAGCCAGAAGTCCTAATTGAAATTTGTAATGATAGTAGAGAGGAAGCCACCCTGCTTGCCTCAAAAGAGTACAATGGTGTGTCCTTTGAGGGAGCTGGGTGGTAGAGGAAGCTGGGTTGTTCAGAAGCCTGAGATCTAAAATGGGTCATCAGCCCCCATTTTTCTTATGGATAAGGAGGTATCTGGAGTAGAAACCTTTCCCCATTTGGGACAGGGGGGCAGGTTCTATTGCCTTGATGTACAGTAGGTTGGCAGATTCTAACTCCAACAGAGCCTTTTCTGCTGAAGTTGCCTGGCTGAAGTGCCTGGTCAGCAGCCTGGGAAATGTTTTGAAACTTAGGGACAGGCCCTGGCTCACTACCTTCAAGATCCACGTGTCTGTGGTAATAGCTTGCCATGCTTGGAGGAAGTGAGCCAACCTGCATCCTACGGGGTGAAGGGAGGCAACCTGTGCAAGCACACCAGGGGTTCTGCTTGGGCTGGGACTTGGCCTGAGGTGCTGGGGCAGTCCTCCTACCCCTACCTCTAAAGTAATCTCTTAGTTGCTGGTAGTCTGGCATTGTTTGAGCCTGAAAGAAGGGTCTGGTGTAAGGGCTCCTCCCCCTGCCTCATCTACCATGGGGCTTATAGGATGTGGACGGCTTGTCCCGAGCTGAGTTACTCCTATAGGTGACCTTTTATTCCTCCACCTTCTTCATATAAGCCTCAGTCTTGTCTCCAAAGAGAGAATTATTCTCGCAAGGGAAATCCATGGCTTTTGACTGGGTGTCCTGGGAAAGGTTGGTAATTCTGAGCCAGGCAACTCTCCTCACGGAGATGGCAAGGTCCATCAGCCTGGAAGCTGTGTCATTGGCATCCACTGCCATGTGGAACTGGCACTTAGTGGCATCTAAGGCAGATCTGGCTGTTTCAGCCAGATCAATTGCCACATCCCCAGTGACCTTATCAGTCATGGCCAAAACAGATGATCAGAGAGCCTTCTGGTATTGTGCTGCATAGGCCATGTAAGTGGCTTGCCTGAGGAGAAGGGAAGCCGCCAGGTACCCCTTCTTCCCCATACTGTCCAGCTTCCTAGAGTCCTTGTCCAGTCGGTGGGAAGCCAAGGGCACCCTGGTCTTGTCACAGGCTGCTGTCTGTACTGCTCCCTCATGATCCGAATAGACAAAAAGAAAATCAGAATTTGCCCTGTCCAACTGATATTACTTGTCCATCTTTCTGTCCACCCCAGGTATGGAAGTAGGAGTTTGCAGGATCTTGAGGGCAGTCTTTTTGAGAGACTTGTGTATAGGCAATAAAAGTAATTTTGTTGGTGCTAGCCCCATCATATCTAGGAACTCAGCTTCCTCCTCATCCTCCACAGTCTCTTGTGAGGTAAGGTTGAGGGTATCCACCATCTGTCTCACAAAGGCATAGTGAGACGAGTAGTCATCTGGTCCAGGCGGTGGGGAACTGAAGTCATACTCTGGAGAGACTTCGGGCTCAATGAGTTCTCCTTCCTCCTCCAGTTCTTCATAGAGGAATAACAGTTCCTGGCTAGGGGGGAGCCGAAGGAGGAGCAGGGGAAATGGGAAGGGGGGCAGGGAACTGGCAGCCTGGAGGGCCTGCAAAACTTGCACGGCTCTGGCAATGTTCTCTGTAGAGGGCATGGCCAGTCTGTCTGCTGAGAGCTCCTTTGCTTTTTCAGCAGGAGGTGCAGCAACAAGTTTTTCCTTCTGTTTTCGTTTAGCAGGTACTAGTTTCACAGTCGGTTCTATAGGCCTCTTGGATTTCAAAGCCTCACCCTTGTCAGTGGTCTTGGTGTTCACCGACTCCTTAGATTAACAGAATCCTTTTTAGGATGAGAGGTAGTATCCTTTTCCATAGGTTTTGGAGAGGGAGAAGTAGTAGGGGAAACCATCTCTTCTAGTCTTTTTTCCCTCTTTTTTAGTGTCTTGGAGCAAAGGTTTTACAACTCACAATTAACAAAAATGTAACTAGGACCGAGTTACACCAAACAAAGATTGTGCCTGTCTGCTTTGGCAATGATCTGCCCACACTTAATACAGTTTTTAAAGCCAGTTGATCCTGTTTTCTTTTTGGGAGTCTCTGACATGCCAAGTGTCAGAAAAACTGTTCAATACTGACCCAAAAGGAGGAAAAACAAAGATTGCGGTCGGTTCCCAAAACCATAACCAGTAAGCAGAAGAGAGAAAACGCTCTGCTTCCTGCCAGGAGTAAAAGACAGGGAACAACTAAAGCACCTGGTTCCTAGGGGAAAAAATGAGGAACTGCAATAAAACTAAAATATTTTGAAAAGAAAAATGTTAGGATTCCTAGAAATAGGAACTGGAACGCTTAAAAGTTTTAAAAGTAAAAAATACAGTAAACACCGCTGAGGGGATGGTTCCCTGGAACGCTGAGGAACCAATAAAATCAGAAAAATTAATGAAAAACTAAGCTAACTAGCCAGAAAACCAACATGGGGTAGCATACATGAGTTCAAGAACTAGGAGTTATGGGAACACTGATGAGCAGCCGAAGCTAAAGACGCATCTTGCATGCTCTCTCTCCCAAAATCTTAGAGAAAGTAAAATAGTGTCTTTTTTTTTTGCAAAGTTCAGCTAACAAACCTTATCGCCTGCTTGGTGGAGCAGCGTGGACGACTTCTTAAGTGGTCCCTCTGGGAAAACTTGTGTGGCCACAAAAGCTCGTAAAAAGAACACGGTGTCTGTGCAGGCCGAGGCACCAGGGCATATCTCACTCTCGGAGGCGGAGGTGTTGGCCTTAGGTCGCAAAGTCACCATGCAGGTCTTGGCAGTGCTGAACCCACGCTTGGAGCGCATGGAGGGGCACATAGACTCGTACCTGTGAGAGATAGCGGACCAGATTTCGGCTCAGGATGCAAAAATAGAGGAAGCCAAGGGCCGAATCTCTCAGATGGAAGACGTGGTGGCACCACTGGAGGGGTGAATCCAGAAGTTGGAGAAAGCTTTTGAGGACTTTCAGGACCAATTTGAATTACCAGGGAAACTACATGAGAAGGCTGAATTTGTGCTTGAGGGGCTTGCCAGAGGGAGCAGAAGGAGTAGATATTCTCCACTTCTGTGCAGAGCAGCTACCACAGATCCTGGACTTACAACTTAAAGGGGGAAGGCACAAGTTGGAGAGGGCCCACTGAGCTGTTGCACCGTGGCCACTGGAAGGCCAGCCGCCCTGACAAGTGGTAATCAGGTACCATAACTTCCAGGATAGGCAGGTCATATTGGATGCATTTTGCAGGAAGAAAGAAGTGCTTTTCAATGGGGCTAGACTGTTTTTGGGGCTGGATTATTCAAATCGTCTGCTCAAAAAGAGAAAGCTTCTTAACCTGGTGATGACCCAGTTGAGTGAGCTGCGAATTGAGCACTTTATCATTTTCCCGGCCATTTTGAAGATAAAACATGAAGGGGCCACGTTCAGTTTTTGGGAAGCTGACAAGGCAGAAAGTTTTGTGCAGGAACTCAAGAAGAAACTGGGGTGAAGCATAAAAAGAGCTCTGCAGTGAGAGCTGAAGGAGAAAGATGCTGTTTTTTGAGCGATGATGTTGATGCTGAACTGTGTCTGGCTGAACGAGAGCCAAGAACGACCTGGAGTGTGTGAGGGGGGTCTCCTAAAGAAAGCTGGGGATACTCATCCCTCCCTTCCCTACTAGAGAACTGTGAACTTTAATACTAAAAGGGTACAGGTTTGGGTTTCTCTGTTCCCCACATGGTATGGAAATAGGTTGCATTGTGGGATGGGGGGGTCCATTTCTGGCAGGACTCTCTGCACGCATACTTCATGGGTTCTCCACACCAGTCAAGCATGCAAGTGTGCTGTCTGCGCTTAGTAAAAAGAGAACTCAAGTGGCATTGCTGCAGGAGACCCACATGACTACCCAAGAACATGCAAAATTGGCAAAGGGGTGGGTTGGGGCTTTCGATGCTGCCTCGTATAATTGACCCAAGCATGGGGTAGCCATCTTATTACATAAATCTCTTCCCATAAAGGTTAAAAGAGTGGTGGCAGACCCTGTGGAGGGCAGGTATGTGTTTGTGGTGGAGGAGTTATACGGGGAGGAGGTCACATTTGGTTCTGTCTATGCGCCAGTGGTCTTTGAGGCATCCTTCTTTCAGAGGTTACTGGCCCTGTTGATGAAAGTATAATTCCTGGGCCTAATAATGGGGGGGGGGGACCTGAATGCAGTGATGGACCCTCATTGGGACCATTCTAAAAAGCGAGGGAGGGCCCGGAAGGCTCTCAGGGAGTGGCAAATGGGCATGCAGACCTGAGGTTGGTGGATGGGTGGTATACTGCAAATCCTGGGGCGAGGGAGTACACGTTCATTTCTAGCCCCCATGCCACGTGGTCTAGGATAGATTATATGTATATCCCCTTAAACTGGTTTTCTCAACTTCGTAATGTGCAGCATGGACCAATTCACATTTCAGACCATGCTGTGGTGCAGGGCACGCATGAGATGTGCGAGCCTAGGGAGGGGCCAGCCCCATGGAAATTTCCAGCTTATCTCTTGGCCAATAAAGAGTTTAAGGAGTATTTAGAAGAACAATGGGGGAGGTACTGTGAGGCTAATATGGGGTCCCCAACAACTAAAGCCAATATATGGGAGGCGAGTAAGGCCTATATGCGGGGGATGGTTACTAGCTTTGTGGCCAGACATAAGAAACAGAAGGAGGAAAGATGGGTCACCTTAGAAAATAGCCTGAAGTACTTGGAGAAAAGAGCTGTAGAGGGAGAAGGTGGCAATGTGAAATAGCTATTGATGGCCAAAAGGGAAGCTTTGAATGAACTGGTGAAGGAGGAAGCCCGGCATTCATGGTTATTCCTCAGGAAGCACATGTTCGAATGGCGGAACAAACCGGGACCAACGTTGGTCAGACTGGTGAGGGGGGTAGGACCCCCACCTTTATCCCTCACATTAAGAATGTCTCAGGACAGAGGGTATTGGATAAGGCGGGGATTAGAGAGCGGTTCAAGCAATACTACCAGAACCTCTACAGAACAAAATGTCAAGGGAAACTGGAGGAGGCCAAGAAATTCTTGAGTGGGCTGGTACTGCTGAGAGCCACAAGTGCTCACAGAGCTATGTTAGAGGCCCCCATTATGAAGGAAGAGACTATCCGGGCTATTAGGGGAATGAACTCGGGAAGGCTAGTGGACCTGATGGCTTCCCTAGTGAATATTATAAACACCTGGATGGAGGAATGGGTACCCTGTTGAGTGAGGTATTTCAGGGGGTGAGGGAAGAGAAGGAGGAGTTGCCAAATTCATGTAGGGAAGCAGTTATCTGTTTAATCCCAAAGGGGCAAGGATCTGGAGGAATGTGCCTCGGATAGGCCTATTTCATTGCTGAACTGCAACATGAAGATTTTTGCCAAAATTTTGGCTACTAGGTTGGAAGTGATCCTCCCAGATCTGGTTCACCCAAACCAGACCAGTTTCATTAGGGGCAGGTGTTCATATCATAACATTCTATGCCTTTTAAACATGATCTGGGGGGCTAATAGAGACAGAACTGACACGGCTATTCTCTCCATGGACGTGGAAATGGCGTTCAATCGGATTGAATGGGAATACCTATTTGAATCCCTTGGCCAGTTTGGTCTGGGTGACAAGTTCATACATCTGGTTAGGGCTATGTAACCCCCCCCCCGGACATGGATTCTGGTCAATGACTCTCTCATAGAGCAGTTTCCTCTGCAGAGGGACGAGGCAGGGGTGCCCCCTGTCGCCTCTGCTGTTTGCCCTGGCGGTGGAGCCTCTGGCAGTGGCGATATGCCGGGTGGCAGGGGTGAAGGGGGTGAGAGGGGTATCAGGGACGTAACACAAAGTGATCCTATATGTGGATGATATGTTGCTGTTTGCTAAAAGCCCGCACATGTTGATACCTGTAGTTTTGCAGTTAATTGAGGAGTTTGCGGCATTCTCAGGGTATAAAATTTCTTATATTTGTACTTTGTATTTTGTCTCTTTTTGTTTATTAATAAAGAGATTATACAAAAAAAAAAGAACTAGGAGTTTAAAACTATGGAAAACAACAAAGTTTTGACAGATGCTGAGGAGAGCTCTCAGAGGCGTCTTGACTAGGCAGGCGGAGAAATAAATCTGAACATTTTAGAATGCAGCAGCACCTAGAGGCAGCAGTTTGAATTGTCATCATTTACACACATTCAGATCCTCCTAGGCAGTTCAACATAGGAGGCTGACTACATCAGTTAAGCATACTGAGGGATTCCTGGGGTTTAAAGGACAAAAAAATAATTATTTTGCACAGTCAAAAAGCTCAGTTTTAAACTTGGCTGCACATGATGGATACAAAATCCCTCAACAAATGAGTCAAGGACCCTGGATAATGACTCCAGAAAATGAGACTATTGGGATGGTTGCCTCTGCTTCGTTGGGCCTCAGTATTGTTAATTATCAGATCTGATTACCTGATAAAATACTGTACCAAAATTCTCGACTGAAGTCTCTGTGAAGTCTCTGATGGTTCCGGAGTGATTTCCTGAAAAGGAAACCAAAGCTGTAGCCCTTAAGTTTCTGTCTTAAGGCAAAGAAGCAGGTAAGCAATTGCTTAGATCTATAAATGATGTCTCACAAGCCTTTGCAACGGTAGCCATTTGTACGAGTAGCCATTCATGGCTTTGGGTAGCTAGGTTGGCTGTAAAACAGAACTTGCATTGGCAGAGCTAAAAACCTCTCCCCAAACTGTAAGGTCCATTGAGTGTCTTAACCTGCAACCATGAAGTATGAGGCCATACAGTAGTTTTAGTAGCAGAAGGTCCTTCTGTGCTAACCACAGTGATGGAAGAGGGCAGAGGTAGCATATGTGAACCCCTTATGAGACCCAGAGAAAAAAGAGATATGTGGTCACCAGCAACCCATCACCTGGACCATTGGTTGTGGAAAGAGTCTTCCTGTTCCTAATCTAGTGGCAGGCCATCACCTCAGACAAATGGATTCTGGCGATAATCAGAATACTCCTTAGAATTCATCATGCTACCCTCAGGCTGACCACCTGCCCCAAGCAGTCAACTGCAGGAACACTTAGCAATACTGCATAAGAGGTGCAGTCATTCTTAGGCAACCAAACCATCCAAGAGGTCTTGGTGTATGAGAGAGGCCAAGACTTCTACTCCGGGTACAACTAATGCTGAAGGAGGTTTCATTCAGGTCTTGAAGTACATATTAAATGTTTCACATGCACTATGCATACCAGATGTGTCACAGGCATTTCCTCCAGTTCTGCCTGCAAGACCATTTTTACTTCTACGTATTGTATTTTGGTCAACCCTCTGCTTTGTAGCACTGGAAGTTTTTTCTGCAGAGAGGATATTCTTAATGGTAATTCTGATGTCAGCTCTTAATATACTTTATTCTTGTAAACCAGGACCTACTGTGCATAACATAAGGAGCTGCGAGACTGCAGAATTCAAAAAACATTTTCATGAGGAAATTTAGAGGAGAAAATGGTACCCATAATACTACTAAAATTCAATGCTATGATGTAAATATTAGATTACATTTTCAAATAAATGTTCAGTTTTTCTAAGCTGAACAAACGGATCAACTACTTCTTATGTTTTTCAAATCTGAAGCCTTTATAAAACTAAAACAAGCTTGATGTCCAACCAGATACTGTTTCATTTTTCGGCAATTATAACTTCAGTCTTTCAAAGTTCCAGCTAAATAAATAATACATTTAATTCATTCTCAGCATTGAAATATGCACATTACAAATATCAAACCATTGATCTGTTACATTTCTTTTGCGAAATAGTCCATTGTATGGTAGTGAAGGGTTTTGCCGTCTGTCTTTATCATTGACCACTTTCCAAAAATGTATGCCTTTGAAAAAGAAGATGGAATTTTGGGTGTATGAGTAGTATGCAGCATCAAGATTCCCAAAAGGGTGGTCACCAGGTACTACTGCTGGAAAGACATCAATTATTCTTTTTGGATATCCTTTTGCTATTTGATTTTTGTTGACATCAAAGGCAAATACCTGAAAAAATAAGATCAGATTAGATATACTGAGCACCTCGATAATAATTGTTTTAGACGTATCAGTATGTAAGTGATATGAAAAGAAATTCAGCAATATTCAGAAGTAATAAATGCTTGACAAGGTATTTCTATAAAACAAAGAACAAATGTTTTTTTTCCCCAATGAATTTGTGCTTTTTATTTAAAACTATGGTAACTATTTGTGTGTATTACTAATGTCCAATATTGTTTCATCATTGGTTCTGCTTATTTTCAGCACCAGCTGTTTCTTCAGGTGCACTACATGCACTCCTTTGGTTGTAGTTTTAGTAATAGTGCACCTGGTTTCTATATTGTATGATAATTGTTACTGTAATTCAAAGTAATAGTATCAAATACATTGAATGTTTTTATAATAATAAGGAACCTTAAGCAATACACTACAACAGTGTGTGAGTTTTGCTGGGATTCACCCATGCCTGGTGTGGTTTGGTCACAAGGCCGCAGGCCAAGTGAGTAAACCACACCAGAAGTGGGTAAATCCCAGCATAACCCACACCCTGGAGTGATTTATTGCAATTATATAATGTCCTTCTTTATTTTTTATTATTGAGAAATAAGAGAAGAAACTTTAAATTACTTGATTTATAGTTTTTTTATTGATTATTGTTAAAATATCCTTCCCCCTTTGGTTAAATAGTCCATTTAGCAGCTGGGGAACAGCAGGAAGCATTCATTTGTGCTGTGCCATGCTCTCACACCTCTCCCCAGTCATAGATTTTATTCCTTATTATGATTTTCAGCTTTTCATTTCATGTTACTTCTTGTTAGTATAGCAGAAAGGGATAGTTGCCCGGGAGATGGAGACAGTGAAGACCACTCTTTGAGCGAGAGAGAGACAGAGAGAAAAACAGCGTGGAAATAGTATTTTTTGGACAAGGAAAACAGGCCGTAACCATGATAGTAAAGGGTCTTTCATGGACACAATTTCTCTCTCTCTCATTTAAAAAAACAAAAAAAAAACAAAACCCCATTGCTCTTGCAGTTTCCCAGTCTTGTGTTTGTGACAGTGACTAAAGCACGCTGTTCCCCAAGAACCAAGTGTCTTTCGCTCTGGACTGTTGAGTGGTTCCGTATGTGCTGAGTGATTTTATTTTATAAATACAAAGGCTTTCAGAAAACAGCTTTGGAAGCTTGATTTACACTTACTTGGGTAAGTTTTTTCCTCATTTCTTTCGGGACAGTAGTTTCATTTTGAATTTCGCACTTCACTGTTGTGGCTTAGCGGTGACCCAATATGGCGGTTATTCGTGTTTGATGTTTGGGGGTCAGGGTAATTTCAACAAGATGGTGAGTCTATATACGGTTGACTGGCACCTTTTCCTGTGGGTCATACTAGGATTTACCACGGCCGAAAGGTGCCAGTCAGCCAATCAGGTTTTAGCATTCTCAGATCCATTGCTTTGTGCAGACAGTTGCCACTGGAACCCATCAACACAGCCATGCCTTGGATCTGGTCTTCTGAACAGGTCTTGATATTAGCAATGTCAAGGTTGACCAAGCCATGTGATCAGATCAGCATGTCATTCAGCTTCTCTGTGGGGCTCCCCATTTAAACCCCCTCTGGAGATGGCCAGGTACCCTCTTTTAACAATCTGGAGTCTTACAGCATCCTGGCGGTACTTGACATCCCAAGCATGCAGATGGGTTGTAAGATGAGAGTTGAGGCAGCTGTGGAGGGTTATAATATAGCCCTCTCTTCCACTTTTGACTCCCTAGCACTGGTTCATGTACGCCCCTTGACTTCATGCCTCAGGTCATCCTGGTATGATCCAGATCTGAGGAAGATGAAAACTAAGGGGCAGAGGTTGGAGTACTGTTGGCAGAGGTCCTGCTCAGAGGAGGACAAATTGGCACTGAGGACACACTACTGTGAGTATCAGTGGGCAATCACTCTGAAAAAGTCAGCATTCCTGTCATGGATGATTGCTGCTGTGAGGAACTGGCCAGCTCAGCTCTTCAACACTGTTGACAGACTAATAAATCCAATCTGTCTACAGTCTTGCAGAGCCTTCTCTTGCAAAAAATGTGAGAAGTTCAACTGGTGCTTCTTGGACAAGGTGTCTGCCATCTGGGCTGGGATCTCCCCAAGTAGCCTGTTGTCGGCTGACAGTGTCCATTCTTTGTGAGCGTTTGACTTTCTGTCTCTGTGGGATGAGTTTGAGCCAGTTTCAGTGGATGACATCTCCTGGGTGCCCTCTAGTTTGCAACCCACTTTCTGTGCATTAACCCTGGGCTGACCAGACTTCTTTTAGAGTGCTGGGATTTGCTTAGTCCAATAGTGGTTGAGATTGTCAGGCGTTCCCTTCAAAAGGGTGTCTTTCCATCTGCCCTTAAAAAGGCTGTGGTGAGTCCTGTCCTCAAGAAGGCTTCTTTGGACCCGGATGATCTCTCCAATTACAGACCTGTCTCAAACCTTCCTTTTCTTGGGAACTTGATTGAGAAGCTGATGGCATTGCAACTGGTATAGCATCTGGAAAGATATGATATCTATGAGCCCTTCCAATTCGGGTTCCTGTCTCGTCATAATACAGAAACTGTCCTAGTCTGGGTGCACCATGATCTCCTTTTAGCTAGGTATAGTGGACATCGTTCTATCCTTGTCCTTCTTGACCTATCATCGGCATTTGACAATGTGGATCATGGAGTCCTTCTGGATCACCTAAGGCATTATGTGGGACTCTCGGGAACCATCTTGCAGTGGCTTGAGTCCTACATAACTGGCATGATGCAGTAAATGGCTCTCTCAGCTCCTTTACTTTGAGCAGTGCTGTGCTCTGATGTGGTGTGCTTCAGGAAGAGATCCTGGTGCCAATGCTATTTGCAGTGTACATGGTACCATTTGGGGAGATCATTAGACACTACGGCTTAGAGTTTCATTGTTATGCTGATGACACCCAACTGTGTGTCTTGTGCCCTTGATGATGGGCTGGTTATCATGGAACTGAATGAGTGCCTTAAAGAAATCCAGGTCATCTGACTTAGGCTCAGTCCATCTAAGATGGAGGTGCTACTGGTGGAGCCCTGCCAGTCTGGTTCTAAGACAGCTACTGGGAACACAGTCCTTCCTTTGTTGGATGGTGTGACCCTTTATGCTGCACATAGGGTGAAAAATCTAGGGGTCATTTTGGACTCCAAGCTGACTCTGAAATTCCAAGTGTTGGTTGCTGTCTGCAGTGGCTATTATCATCTTTGTAATATTGCCTGGATTAATTCCTACCTTGAGTAGGCTGACTTCAACACTAGTGTATACCTTGGTCTCATTTAGGCTGGACTACTGTAATGCTCTTTACCTAGGGCTGTCCACGAGGCTGATGTGCCACCTGCAGCTGGCTCAGAATGCAGCAGCTCAGCTGTTTGCTGGGACATCTCGGTCTGAGCATATCATGCTGGTTCTCCATGCTCTCCACTCACTTTCTGTTGGGTGGCACATCAGATTCAAGGTTTGCTTGTTGACATACAAGGCCCTACACAGTCTGGGTCCAGGCTACCTGCAAGACCTCCTGATGCCATACACTCCTGGTTGTACCCTCTGGTCATTGGGGGTAGACCTTCTTATGATTCCTAGGTCACGCTTAAAATCTTTGGGTGATAGTACGTTCAGTGTGCCTGCTCCAATCCTTTGGAACACCCTTCCCCGAGTGGTATGAGGTGCCCTTTCTCTGGCTGTTTTTTAAAAAAGATTTGAAAACTCACTTTTTTAATTTATGTTATGGCCTGTATTCTTGATTGTTACCTGTGGTCATTTTTAATTATTTATTGTTTTATTTATTTGTACTGAAAGGCACTCAGAGCCCTCGGGATTGGGTGCCACTAAATAAAATTGACATTGAGACTGATACTGCCCCCATATGTGAATGACCAAGTGAAGTTATGCAAATAGGAGACACCACTCCTAAGCGCATGACTGTATGCGCTTAATATCTGCCCCCCCCCTCCGGTGGCAAGGCCCAGCCATGACAATTACTAGAGGCACATTTTGAAAACTCTTACCCAGAAGAAACAGGTACTAATAATAACAGTGTAACCATTAACATTTGCTTAAACATATACACAGCTTAAAATGTCATATTGAGGCAGGTGATTTAAAAGTAGAAATGACAGTCACCTCAATCTCAGTTCATGTATCTGAGTTCTCTGTGGAATCTTCCACTGCACGTGACCCACCTGCTTCAAAGTCCTTTTTGATTTTTTCCAACTACCTTCCCCGCGTCAACGGGATTGGTGAATTCATATTGTTTCCCCGCATAGGAGAGGCACACTCAGGCTGGCACCTGCTGTGAATGTGCTACTGCCAGCTTGCAGAGATCTGCCCAGACCATATCACACTTTCTCTGACATTCCCTAGTGGTAAAACTTAAGTCCAGGAATAAGCAGAGCATATCTGAAGTTCAATAAAAATTAATTTAGAAAAAAAAGTAAAGCTGGTACCCCGCAGCAGTCAGCCTTCCCTGCACCTTTGCAGTTTTAAGAGCTCTGTCCCATTCGGGAGTCTGTCTGTGATAATAAGCAAAGTCCTAGGGAGGGTGTCATCTGCTGGGCACCGTCTCGCACACACTCAGTAGACTTATCGGACCTCGTTCTCTTTCTCAAGGTTCGGGATGTCTCTTAAGAAAGTATTTAGGAACAGTACTGGATTCTGACCTTCATCACCTTCTGGCAGCTCTATTAAGTTACGACTAGGGCTGCAGATTGCATTCCCCATATGCTCTGTTCGGGCTCTTGAGTGAGTTTTCTTTCACCATACTAGAAGATGCAGCCATGGCTTTTGTTGTGGTATTCACCAATTCCCAGGTTTCTACCACTTGTCCTTCCACTTTGGTTTCTACAGGTATAAGCTGAGTATTAAAACTGTCCATCTTTTTATTGAGATCCTGGATCACTTGTAGAATCATTTTGGGAGGGAAACTGCAGTCCTCATTGGATGGTTTAAATGTTGGTTTGATGATTTAAACTAGCCAAGAGGAATGGCGGAAGGCATTGGCAAGTCAGAAACAGTCTCCTCCACAGGCTGAAGTAGAGAGTAAGGAGAAACCGAAGGGAGAGAAATCCCCCAGGGTGCAAATTAATAAAGGAATCAGCGTGATAGAGGTAACAGAGGAAGGAAGGGGGAGCAATAAAAAGAGAGGCAGGAAGGAAGAGGGTGAAAAGGAAAAAAGAGGGCAACAAGCAGAGTGGAAACAAAATCTGGAATGCTATGTGTACAAATGCTAGAAGTCTAGGAAATAAGGTTCCATACCTAGAGACCATCATAGCAGAGGCTGACCTGGCCATTATCGAGTCATGGTGCACTAAAAACCATGACTGGGACATGGCTATACCAGGCTATACTCTGTTCAGGAAGGACCAGGTGGGAAGGAAAGGAGGGTGTGTGTGTGGTGCTTTATGTGAGAAAAATCATAAAAGTGAAGAAGATACAAGGAATACAGAGGGAGACAGAGGTACTGTGGGTCACCCTGGAGACAGGGAATGCAGCCACTATTCCCACTGGAGTGATCTAGAGATGTCCAGCACAGGGGAAGGAATTAGATAAGGTACTGGTAGAAGCCACTGGCAACATGGCAGAAAAGAAGGGCGGTTCTGCTGGTGGGGACTTCAACCTGCCAGATGTAGATTGAAGTCTCCAAGCAGTGGCTTTAACTAGAAGCAGGGACATCCTGGATACTCTGTAGGGAGTGTTCCTCATGAAACTAGTCAATGCACCCACTCATGATGCGGCAATACTGGACCTCATACTCACTAACAGGAACATTGCTGCAGACATCAAGGGAGGAGGCCACTTGGGAGCCAGTGATCACTGTATGGTGTGGTTCAATATAAGGACAGCTGCAGAATCGAACTACACAAGGATGAGGGTCCTGGACTTCAGGAAGGCAGATTTAATAAAGATGGGTGAATGCCTCAGGGATGATATTGCGGTGGGGTGGGGGGTTGACCTGGGTGGGGTGGAGGAACAGTGGGCAAAGATAAAAGGGAGCATAGTAAAGGCAACAAACCTCTGCATCAAACAAGTGAGCAAATGCAAGAGGAAAAAGAGACCACTATGGTTCTCGAAAGAGGTGGCTAAAAGGGTAACGTTCAGAAGGTATAAGAAGATGCAGAGGGAGGAGGATTGGTAGATGTGTCAGGGGAAACAGTGGAAAGCAGGGAAAGTAGTAAGAAGTGCAAAGGCACACACTGAAGAGACAATAGTCCAGGAGGTAATGAAAGGGGACAAGACATTTTTAGGTATGTAAGTGAAAAGAGGAGGAACAGGGGTGGAATTGCAATGTTAAAAAGGGAAGGATAGGACTGTGCAGAGGGGGACCAGGAGAAGGCAGACATCTTGAACAAATACAGTTGTTCAATGTTCACAAAGGAAGGAGAAGGAAGGGGTGACAAAAAAAGTAACAAAAGCTTTGGGGGTTGGGAAGTGGACACTAATCCTTTTATGGAGGAGAGTGTAATGAAGGGACTTTCTAATCTGAAGATTGACAAAGCAATGGGGCCAGATGGGGTGCATCCGACGGTATTGAGGGAGCTCAGGGAAATACTGGCTGCACCCCTGATGGTTCTATTTAACAGCTCACTGGAAACAGGAGTGGCTGTGGAGGACTGGAGGAGGGCAGATGTAGTCCCACTACACAAGAGTGGTGGCATGGAGGAGGCTTGCTATTATAAGCCAGTCAGCCTGACATCGCTGGAGGGAAAGTTAATGGAATCACTGCTGAAAGAAAGGATTGTGGAATATCTTGAATCCAGTGGGTTACAAGAGATGATGTAGCATGGTTTCACAGAAGGGAGGTCATGTCAAATGAATCTGATAGCTTTATTTGACTGTTTGACCAAGGAACTAGATCAGGGTGGAGCAATGGATGTGGTCTACCTAGATTTCAGTAAGACGTTTGACACCATTCCACATAGGAGACTAGTAAACAAGCTGGGTAACATAGGAGTAGGTCCAAAAGTGGTAAACAGTCAATCAATATTTTATTTATATAGCACCCATCTCCATTCGGATTCTGGGTGCTGCACAATAAGAACAGATTCAAAACATTTAAAATACAGCAAACAAATTTAAAACAACAATAAAATTTTTACTGATAACATAAACCTCTTCTCTACTTAAAAATGCTGACCGCTTTACATAAAATTCAATTAAAAGCCTGAGCAAATAAATATGATTTGAGGCCCTTTTTAAAGGCTTCCACTGAGGGGATCTCCCTCAGATGGCCAGGCAAAGAGTTCCTCAGGGTAGGCACAGCCACCGCAAATGCTCTATCTCCTGAGTGCCGCAGCCTAACCCTGGAAACCCCATGAAGGCCACCCCCGTTAGAACGGAGGGCCTTGGCTGGACAGTAGGGCACAAGGAGCTCTTGCAGATAGGCTGGACTCCTCTCGTGCAGGGTCTTATAGGTCAAAAGCCCTATCTTGAAGAGAACTCTCCACTGAACTGGCAGCCAGTGCAGTTCGCAGAGCACTGGGGTGATATGCTCACATCTTTTCACCCCCAACAATAGTCTCGCTGACGCATTCTGCACCAGTTGCAGTCTGCGGAGTTTGCCTCAAGAGAATCCTAGGTACAGGGCATTGCAGTAGTCCAATCTGGAAGTGACAAAAGCATGCACTAGTGTTGGCAGGACCTCAGGCGAGATCAAGGCTCAAATTCGGGACATATTCCTGAGATGATAAAACCAACTTCTCAACACGGCCGACACCCGAATATCAAGTGTCAGGCTGCCATCCAGGAATACTCCCAAGCTCTTCACCTGCCTAGAGGGGACTAGGGGCATACCCCCCAGCACAAGGTCGGGGTAATGCCCCACACCCCCCTCCGCCCTGATGACCTGGCTCCACCACCAGTACCTCAGTCTTGTCAGGGGTAAGCTTAAGCCAGTTGTGGGTCATCCACATCTGGATCTCCTCGAGGCAGCTGTTAAACACAGAGACTGACACCTGGCTATTGGGTGCACAGGAGAGGTACAGCTGGGTATCATCTGCATAGCAATGAAAACCCAGCCCATACTTCCTGATAATGTCCCCCAGAGGCAGCATATACATCGTGAGCAACAGAGGCGACAAGACCGACCCCTAGGGAACACCACAGCACAGAGGCTTAGGATTTGATGAGAAAATTCCCATGGTCACCCTCTGCACTCTGTCTGCGAGGTATGACCTGAAGCAGTTGATGACATTTCTGGACAGACCACACTAGAACTGCAGGCGGTCCAGTAACACCTCATGATCCACGGTGTCAAACACCGCAGAGAGGTCTTGAAGAACCAAGATGGTACGGTCCCTTCTATCCCTCACCATCAGGAGGTCATTAAGCACCCTCACCAGGGCCATCTCTGTACTATGCCCTGCTCGGAATCCAGACTGGAATTGCTCATAGGCAGAGGAGGCAGCAAGACATCTCTCCAGCTGAGCGGCCACCACCTTTTCTATAACCTTCCCTAAAAATGGGAGGTTCAAAACAGGTCTGTAGTTGTCGAGGCAGTCCAGGTCCAAAGATATTTTTTTCAGGAGTGGTCTAACCAAAGCCTCTTTCAAGGCTAATGGAAAAACCCCACCCCTTAATGAACTCCAGACTACCTCAGCAATCACAGGAATCATCAGGTCCAAACATTCAAGCAAAAGGCGAGTTGGACCTGGATCTAACTCACAGTATGTCGGCTGCAACTTAGAGGATATCTCTACCACCTCCTCTACCCCAATTAGCTCAAACTCATCCCAGACAGGAGAAGTGCTCCGCCTCGATGCAGGCAAGACCCTGCAGCCCTTTTGAGAGGCGTTCGATGAGACCTCAGCCCTGATGGAGGACAACTTGTCAGCAAAAAACAGAGCCAGCGCTTCATACCTTGCACTAGACCCTGCTCCCCCCCGTACATAGACAGCCTGGATGCAAAGTCTGTCCACTGTACGGAAGAGCTGAGCTGGCCTGTTTCCTGCTGCAGCAATCTCCCTAGACAAAAACTCCGCCTTTTTACAGGAGATTGCCCAATGATAGTCCATATAATGCGACCTCAGGGCCAGTCTGTCCCCCAACAGACCAGATCTCGTCCACAATGCCTCTTTTACCTCTGGCCCCTAGTCTTTAAACCTCAGAAATTCTCATCATACCAGGGAGATCTCCGATGAGTAGACAGGGGTCGGACATGCAAGGGTGCAACTGAGTCAAAGGCTGCACCAGCCGCCCCATTATAGGCCGCTACTGCCTCCTCTGACCCCATCGCACAAGCTGCTCCAACACCCGATAGGTCCAGCACCATCAAAAGGTCCTCTGAGCATACTCCCCTTAATGCCTGATACTGGACCATCTCCACAGGGGCCAGACCAACTGGGGGGGGCTCTAAACGTGAACCCCACGGTGCTATGATCTGACCAAACCACTGGATCTACACTAAGGTCCATAATATCTAACTCAAAAGAAGAAAACAGATCCAATGTGTTGCCGTTCGAGTGCGTCACTGTCATTACTTTTTGTGTCAGGCCCAGTACCCCATGCCCTGGAGAAGGTCTATCCCAAATTTTGAGAGCCCCCCATCGACCTAGGCATTGAAGTCCCCCAGGATCAACCACCTGAGGGACTCCAACACCAGGCCCATGATGAGCTCCTTGACCTCTCATAAAAAATCCCCATCATTACCTGGGGAGCAATAGAGCAAGAGGACACTGAAGCCCGCACCCGCACCTCCTTGGGCAGCCACACATTCAAAGGACCACATCGGACTCATAGACAGCACCATGAGGTTCAAGCTAGATTTAAAACAAATGGCCACCCCCTTCACCCCTATGATCCTTCCTCAGGCTGTGCATCATATATAAATGGGATAAGAAATTTACAAGGATCTAGGCAACTGAGGGTGGTGGTAAATGGAGTTCACTCCAAGGAAGGGAGGGAGGGTGACCAGTGGGGTGCCTCAGGGATCAGTGATGGTACCAGTCCTTGGAACTGGTTCTCTTTAATGTCTTTACAAGTGATGTTGTGGAGAAACTAGAAGGGAAGATCTGTCTCCTTGCACATGACACCAAAATCTGCAATAGGGTGGTCACTGCAGTGTGGTGGAAAGGATGAGCAGAGACTTGGGAAAACTAGAGGAGCGGACTTTATTTTATTTAAAAGTTGGATAAATTACAGGATCGGTCTTATGAGAAGCAAATCTCATTTATAGAACATCTCAAGTCATTTAAAACAGTGGATACATAGGCTGACATAAACAACATCAATTAAAACAAGTACAAGTAGATTGTTCCTGCAACAACAGTTTTTTTTTAGGTCATGTTTAAAAATATCAAGAGATGGTGAATTTCTGAGCTGAGAAGGAAGTTTTTTCCATGAAAGTGGAGCAGCATGGAGAACATTCTTTCCCAAAGTGGGTTTGATACTTTGGCAAAGAAAGGCCACGTTGAGACACATCTCAAAGGCTCTACTTGCAGGTGGGAACCATAAGCCTGTCGGATAGATAAGTTGGGGTCTGTTTGTTCACAGTTTTGTAAATTAGGGGATAACCAATGAAAAGTACAGGGGAAAACCAGTTTAATTGAGACAATAAGGTACAGTGGTGTTAATTCAGACTTTAGGATGAACCGTAAAAGCTGATAGCAAATAGCGTTCACCGGAAAAAGACTTGAAACATTGGCATGACGGTAGATGGCATCACTGTAACCTGTATGGGAAGGATGGCTCGAGCGATAGTATGTTTATGATCCAAAACTGGCAGACAGTGCCTCGCACGTTTAAGTGACCTCGGCACTGACAGACCTTTAAGATGGTTTTATCGATATGAGATTTGAAAGTAAGGGGATGAATCAAAAGTAAGACCAACATATTTAAATTCACCTACAAGCTCAAGGGGGTTATTGTTTAAAGTAATAGAAAAGAAAGGGTTTGCCAGGGACACGGCATACCCTGACACTGAACTACCAGTAATCTAACATGAGCTACAGTCAATATGTGCTCAACATTTCTTAGAAATTCCTAAGTATACGGTCCAAAAATAATGCGCTAAAAATCCAGAGCCTATAAAGATAGAATAGAGAACGGTCGCTGCAATCAGATGAGCTCTAAAGTACATCAGAAGAAACTGAGAGTGCTAAAGTTTTTTCAGACAAATGGAAAAAAATCTTGGGCCGGTCTGGTGGTGCTAAGGGTTGAGGCACTGTACATCTTACCTCATGCCACGCTGGTGATCCAGGTTCAGGAACAACCTTAGGTCATCGGAGAGCTGGCATGGGGGGGGGGAGTATTGAGCGGTGAAAGGCAGCGCTCTTCTCCTGGGGTGGTTGTCACCCCTGTAAATCCTCTCCCACTGAGTGGAGGCCCAGTGGGTAGTGTAGGCAGGAGGGAGCGGCAGCAAAGTGGGAGAGCACCCTGAGGCATGGCATGCGCATGCCTCCACATGCGCGCACAAGCCCAGGGCATGGGGACGGGTAGAAAATGAGGAGAAAAAGCTGATACAAATCTATATGGAAAAAAGGAAAAAAACCAGAAAATAATCTTAGAAAGAAAAAGATTATTGGTGATGCTGAGTCCTGTAGCCACATATCCTTGATGATGAGTCAGTGTAATCGAAGTGAAGGGGCTACTGTGGCATGCAGCTAGCCAGCACCTTCACTTCTTTTTGCGTGTTATTTCAACTAATGAACAGCAACTGATATTAACTCTGAAGTGTTGCGGTGATTGTGATTTTTCTTGAGTGCAGGAACTTCCTGGTGTAAGACTCTTGAAAAGGCTGCCAACCACAAACTCTTGAACTCCCCCTGTGCCAACTTTTGTGCCAAACAAGAAAATCTGTGTGTGTGTGTGTGTAAATCTGTTTTTGTGTGTGTATGTGTGGTTTATTTTAAAAACAAACTCACCCAGAGAAACTCACCCTGTACACTCTTTAGCTGGGCTACCCTAAACAGTTAACCCTTAGGCTGCTGACAGAATTAGAATGTATAGGAATTTTGGACTGATATATCAGTCCGTGGCCCTGCAAGGGTTAACACTGGTTGCGCTTCTAACTGACACTCCAGTCCCCAAACAGCACTGCCCTTACTCTGTTGAAGGGAAAACACCACAAATTAAATGAAGTGTTGGTGCCACCTACTGGTTAAACACCAAACACTGCAACAGCCACAGGGGACTTTTTTTAACGTTTCATACAACTGATTGGGTGATTATTTATTTACTTACTTACATAAATTTAAAAAAATCTAGTGGATCCAATCTAACAAATCCAGTTAATAATCGCAATAAGGCACTCCAGAGTGTCCTCTGTGTGGGATATGGCACGTCTCAGGTGGTAGAAAGACTCAGTCTTCAGCCTCATGCTTCATCCCAGCCATGGCGGGCCTTCAGCCCAGCACAACACACCCCCGGTCATACCTTACTACCTAAATATTGGCTTCAGTTTGTTTTTTTGATCTACGTCCACTGGTTCCATTTTGGTTTTACCACAAAACCCTGCCACCCCAATTTGGCAATTTTTAAAGCAATTTTCTAATTTCCAGCAAAAAAAGTCGTAGTTGGAAGCAGAACTCCGTTAAAAAAAAGTCTCTCAAAATTTGAATTTCTGGACAGTCCATTTTTTATTACTGATGACATTTTTGCATGAAAACTGGCTGTTGGTCCATTAAGCTTTATGTTTTCCTGCTACTTTCAGACCTTGAAGTCACAAATTTCTGCTTGTATGACAACATTTGATGTCACAGAAGAGGATTGAGACTTCAAGGCAGGGAAAGGAACAGAGAAAGTGTAAGGGGCAAAGAGTCTGATTTCCAGTGAATGTCTGAATGAAATGTCATGAAATTCAACATTTTGTCCTGCTGATGCCAACTGTCATTGCTTTGCAGAAAGTTGGGAATTTATTTATTTTAATTTTTATTTAGTTTTTGTTGACTGGGTAAGTGCACTAGATAAATCCTGCCTATTTTCAGGCACGACCCGGGGGAGGGGGATACAGATGAATGCCAACTGACCTTGAACCAGATTAAGCTGTTGGTGGTATTTTTAGTGAATGAGGGAAATTTGGCCAGGACACCGGGGAAATTCACCTACTCTTTTCGATAAGTGCTATGGGATCTTTAACATCCACCTGAACTACCACCAATCCAGGCAGATGGGACCTCTGTTTAACATCTCATCCGAAAGACGGCACCTCAGAAGTGCAGCACCCCTCTCATGCTGCACTACAGTGTCAGTACTGGGATATTAACCCAAGTGCCAGATGTGGGAACTGAACCCACAGCCCTCTGATCTCTTGGCATCAGAGGCAAGTGTGCTACCTACTGAGCCACTGACACTTCCACTGAATTCACTTTAAGGCTGTGAAGATACCATCCAGACTTCGTAAAGGCAGTGCTTGTTTTCAGTCAGAGCCCTGAAATGGTTTAATTTTCTGCACAAGGAAATTCAAAATACAGCCTCTCTGAGCTTATTCAAATGCAAGCTCTGGGAGTCTGTTGTGGCTAGAGCTTCCTGTGATTGTTTCACTTAACAGTGTACATTCCCTTATCCCACTTATTATCCTAGCTCCCACACCATTCCACTCATCCCTGTCCCTTCCCCTCTCCTTTATACCCACTACCCTACTTCCCTAGTCCCCTGACCCTACCCCCAGTCCTGTCCCCCATCCCTCCCCATCTCCTCTCCTTAAACTCTTAGCTACCCATCTTATTCCCTCCCCTTCCACCCCTGTGGACTTCCTCATCTCCCTGGCTCTTCCTACAATTCCAAGAGCAAATCTCGCTGTACCCTCATCCCCCTCCTACTCCCCACTTTCCTCCCCTCACCACTCCTACACCCACCTATCCTACCGGACAATTGCTGTCTTGGCACTGCTTCTCTCTCCTTCCCTCCCCTTAAGCCTCTTGTCTGTGGCACACCTTGTTCAGTGCCTTTTCACACTCATATGCTCGTTTATGTTTGACAAGGCCTGCCGGCTGCTCCACTCCATTGTATAGATATATGTTAGTGACAATATTTTGTTTTTCCAATGCACAGATCACTAGCTGTTGGTACTCTCTGTTGTCTTTCACCTTTTCTGTATTTATTGTAGCCTGTTTCTATATTAATTGTTCGTTATCTGTTTGTATTAAATGACGTGGAACCCGTGTAAAAGAGCCATTGGCTCAAAGGTGTTAATCTGAAACTTAAATAAAATAAATAAATCCACTCAGTTTACGATGGTTTAGATAGTGAGAGTTATCCACAGATCCAGATCAGGATTTCTATAGTGCGCTACCTGAACCCATTACCCAGGCTAAACAGATTGGATAATTTGGAGTGTGCACTGTCCAAGCGTTCAGATATACGGGCAAGTCAGATTGTGCACTATGTGCCCAGCCTGAATTTTTTTCTCAATATACAGATACCGCTTAGTGCCACGTCTCCTAAAGTGAACCCCTCAGGAGGCTGCCTTCAAGGCCTGAAAGCCTATGACTATGGGTGATGGGTATGACAAATATCTGGACCGTCTGTGTCCTGAGCATTTGTTCAACCAGGACTATGCCATTTTTAAATGGGATGAATAAGTCCTTAGCTGACAGGCACATTCATTTGGACAAGTCTGATTTGACCATCTCAGCAGGTGCCCCCCACGCTGAATCAAAACATGGAGGAGTATATCCCAACTGTAATCTGTAAATTCGCAGTACTTAGAAAGCACCTACGCTAAAAGTGATACTGCTTGTTTACTGCACTTTACCTTGGTGCCTGTAGCACTTTCTGGAGATTTATCTAACAAAGGCTATTAGAATAGCCTAGCAGTCAGAGTAATGAGCTGTGAATGAGTTTGATATAGCCAGCAGAACTGGGTTTGATTCCCATAACCTCCACTTGCATACTGTGTAACTTGTTCAGAAAACAGGCCTTGTGCCTAGTGGACCTTCTTGGTTCCAGAAGGATAAATGAAAAAAGTTACAAAACTGGGTGACTGGTTCTTGTGGGTTTTCTTGTCTTGAGTGCTGCTCATTTACTTCCACCATAAAGTCCAAATTTTCAGAAGCAGCATCTTGTCTGATTGAATAAGTCATACCACTGAACAGTATCTGATTTTCATGTACATCCCTGATTTTGACTCAAACATATTCTTTGCCCCTCATATTAACAATGATATTTTCTTTTAATTTAAACCATCTTCTAAACCACTATTTCAAATTTGTAGCAATACAATTAATCAATTTTACTTTTATTTATTTGAAAATTGGTGATGAGGAAAGGCATACTGAGCCAGGGCTTGTTTCCAGGTGTGAGCTAGGGGACGGGAACACAGGATGCAAAATACATATATTTCTAAACAATCTACCAATGGCTTGTCTGGACCAAGTCCTCTTGTATGCTGATGTTGCTGTACTATATACTCAAGTCATGCCAACCCTGTTGCCCTTAAAAAACAAATGCACACTAACTTCTCTGTAGTGGAGACATGGTTTCTAAACCACAAACTTCTTCTAAACTACACGAAGACTAAAACCATGCTTTTTGCCACTTCACATAACAGACACAGATTCTATCAACTTCAAATACTCGACAATCGCAACGATGTGCTGGATATGGTCTATACCTTCAAGTACCTTGGGGTTACCTTAGACAGCTCCCTCTCCTTCATGCAGCACATTGAAACAGTAGCAAAGGTGGTTGACTCCAGAATCGGCCTACTCTACAAACACAAGCATTGTCTGACCAAAGAGGCCCTTAGACTTGCAGTAACCGGTTCAGTCCTGTCGGTTATTGACTATGGTCTAGTAGCCTACGGAGCAGTTACCGACACTGCTCTGCAAAGAATCAAGACAGCCCTTAATAAAGCATGTAGGCTTATCTTAGGAGCCCACCGCCTAACGCATACTTGTGAGCTCTACTCCCATGCTGGGTGGCTCAATCTGGAAAATAGGGTGCAATACCAAGTATGCCTGTTAGCTAAGAAGACCAAGCTAGGCCTCACTACCTCAGGGGTACTTGGCCTCCTCTGCCCAATCAACAGCAACAGGAATACTAGGGGTGTATACAGGGCTTCAGATATTTTTTTTTGAGTGGAAGTCAAATACTTCCATGGGTTGAAATTTGGAAGTCATTTTAGTTTTACTGGAGTCAAAATACTCCAGCTGTCAATTTTTTGGAAGTCAAAATAATTCCAGTCGACAAATTTTGGCAGTCACAATACTCCAAGTCCTATAGTTTTTGAAGTCAACTCATTGGCCTTCTGAATACCTCACTGTAATCCATGCTACACTAACATTTGTAGCCTTTGTACATACACACTGTATTACAATGTGCAGTATTTCCTTTCAGGTTCCTGCCCCTTGCTCTAATTGGACTCTGCTGCTTCTTTTACAAATAATCCTGTCTTGCCCTTGTCCCCTATCCTGATGACCATTTACATTTCACATTTCCTGTGTGTAAGTTCCACGCCTTCCTGAGTGTCCATCCTGTTGCAGATTTTTGTAGTATCTGCAAAGAAACACATCTTCCTCTCTAGCTCCTCAGCAATGTTACTTATGAAGACATTGGGGAGGACCAGTCCCAGCACTGGCCTTTGTGGTACCACACTAGTTACTTTCCTGTACCCTGAGTGCACTGTCATTTACCACCACCCTCTGCCTCATATTTATCCAGTTAGTTACCCAGCTTACCACTTTCTACCACACACCCATGCTAGCTACTTACTTTCTTTAACTAGCATCTTGTGTGGTATTGTGTTGAAAGCCTTACTGAAGTCCAGAAAGGCCACATCCACTGCTCTCCATGATACATGGTGTCCAGTGAATGCAATCCCTAGCCCAAGCCCCGGTAAAGGTGCCAGGTCTCCACTGGCCCCCTTCCTAACCACAGCCTAAGTAAAGGTCCCTGACAGGTGTCCAGTGGCCCACTTCCTACCCCCAGCCAGTTAAAGGTCCCTGGTGTCCAGAGGATTCCCATCCCTAGCCCTATTCCTCCATGCAGCCACATGTGCTTCTTCTAATCACTGCCCCCTCATCCACACCCCGGCACTGTCAGGAACTCTTTAATGGCACCCTTTAGAATTAGTTTAGAGGGTATCACTAAAGACGTAACTGCACTTTGTGAGGGACGCAGTACTCTGTGGACATCCCTGGGGAGCAGTTACCCTTAATTTTACCTTTTTTTTTTTTTTGCCATATCTGACACAATGCACGCTCGTAAAACAGTCATTTTACAGACTTTTGTCACCAAATTTTCAACATAGCCAGTTTAAGACCTCTGCTCATGAACAGTGTCACTGTGATTTTCTTAATCTGTCCCGAACATTGATTTTGCACACCGACCACACCACTGTGCATGAGCAAAAACAGATTTCGGGTGAGATGTGAAAAATGACAGTTGTACTGTTCATAAGGAGGTGTGGTAAAATGGCAATGCTGAAAATCTGGAGTGAAAATATTAAAAATGCTCGAAGTTATCAGTGTGCGTAGGAACTGCACAATGCACGCTCGTAAAACAGTCATTTTGGGGGAATTTTTTCACCAAATTTTCAACATAGCCGGTTTAAGATCTCTGCTCATGAACAGTGTCACTGTGATTTTCTTAATCTGTCCCAAACATTGATTTCGCACACCGACCGCGCCATTGTGCGCTACATGTGCGAAAACACATTTGGGGTAAGATGTGAAAAATGGCAGTTGTACTGTTCATAAGGAGGTGTGGTAAAATGGCATTGCTGAAAATCAAGTGAAAATATTAAAAATGCTCAAAGTTACGAGCGTGCGTAGGAACTGCACAATGCACGCTTGTAAAACAGTCATTTTGGGGAATTTTTTCACCAAATTTTCAACATAGGGTTTTTGGGGGCCTACCTCATGAACTGTGACACTGTTGTTACGTTAATCGGTCCCAAAAGGTGGTTCCACGCACTGACTGCAAAATCACCTTTCGGGACTGAATAACAAAATGACAGTGTCATAGTTCATGAGGTGGGGCCCCAAAAAACCCATGTTGAAAATTTGGTGAAAAAATTCCCAAAAATGGCTGAGATATGCATCAAAGTTGAAAAAAATCCATTAATGCCATTATACAGCTTACCGTCATTTTTTCAGTTCATGGGTCGGCTTTGAAGAGTGCAGATGTGTTCCTGGTCCACTAAAGATTGTCGCGCCAGCTCCAGAGGTAAGTATGGGGGTGAGGTGGGGGTGAGGTGGGTGTGGGCACGCAGAGGGTGGGGCGGGTTGGGGAAGGGGCACCGGCAAGAGAGAATCAATGAGGGAAGGTTTTTTCTTTCAGGTCTTTTTTTGAAAAAGCGGGACTTTGCCATGCTGGGTGGGCTCCCAGCGTGGCACCAGGCAGTTTGGGGGCCAGTAAGCCGACGGGGATTTGGCACCCTCGTTGGCAAGTAAGACTTTTGCTACACTGGGGTGGCTCCCAGCATGGCATATGGATTTTTTTCGGGGGGCAGTGAAGCCAACGGGGGATTGAGCACCCCCGTCGCCAAAAGAGACTTTTGCCACGCTGAGGTGGGCTCCCAGCGTGGCATACAATAAACATAAGACATCCACACAATAAAAAACGGACGTCAACCTTAAATAAGGGGAATGTCAGTGGACGTCAGTGACTCCACAGACTACATTTATGGATGTTTTTTGCTAATTTCTGGACGTAAAATACATCCAAATTAGAGTTATCTGAAGGACTGGGTGCATATAGTATGCCCTAAAAGTACCCTTCCGCTGGACCTCACAAGGTCAAAGTTCACTTGAATATAGGGCCCCCAAATGGTGAAACTTCCTTAGTGCAGACCTCCTTACTTGTACTAAACTTGGCCAATTTAAGACGAACCTGAGGGCTCACCTGGCGGTTAATAACAATAAATGCGACTGTGGCATCTAACTACCCTCTGCTTGTCACTTGGTGTCTCTGTTTTACACTCAGCACTTACTAATTTGACCACTAGCGCTTGATCTCCCTCCCATACCTGTCACACCTCTCTCCCTTCCCCAACTCCCTCCCCTCTACTAACTCTTACCTTGACAAGACTCGTTTGAGTTGCCCTTCCACCCCTACTAGTCTCTCCCAGATCTTCTGCTTGCCAGCCTGCTGATTCCTCCACTCTCTCCCCCTGTTCCTTTATCTAAACATTGCTAGCTCACAAGTTCTTCAGACCCCTACTCCTATATACAGGCTTGGTAGTAGATGCCTACTTTCATTGTTTTCATAAAGTTCCTATTTTACTTACTATTTATGTAAAGTGCCCTACTTTTATAGTGTGTGTTAATGTACTCAATCTGTTTTGTTTGCACCTATGTGAATTTGTGTATCTATCAGGTAAGTGTGTCTCTTCTATGATGTGGAACCTTTGTAAATGAGCTTTTAGCTCAAAGGTATCAAATTTGAGAATTGAATAAATAAATAAATAAAACATAGCACTGAAACAGTTCACACTTACAATAAAGAGTAATGAGAGAATACACTTTAAAACAGGAGTAAGTGCAAAAATGAGCAACAAAATCAGACATTTCAGCCACACCTACACTGGGGTACGAGGCAAATGCAAGGGGACGAGTCAGGTGGGAGAAAACAGGAATAGGGGAGGGAAGGAGTTTCAGCTGGTACTTGAGGGAGTCGGGGAGGCAGTGAAGCAGTGGGAGGAAGGCAGTTGGTTCTAGAGTGAAAGGAGACAATAGAAAAATACTGATTACCCAGCAGAGGAGCGGGGATTAGGATTGGCGAAGGTGTGAGGATCCCTGGAGCGGAGGGAGCGGGGGGCAGAGGGGATGGGAGTGAGGAGTGGTAAAAGGGAAGAAACCCAAACCAGGTTTTGGATATGAATGAGGCACAATGATTCTGGCAACATGAGGGTAGAGGAAGAATGGATAATGAGGAAAAGCGTGAGCAATGGTGAGTGCGAGAGGGGTAGTTGGTAACAAAGCAGCAGAAAGAGTTGCAGAGTGTGTCCAGTCTGGCCAGGGAAGTAGAGGAAGTGGTACCATAGACCACATCTGCATAGTCAAAGATCAGGAGCACAATTTTGGTGACTAGCTCATGGCATACCTGCAGAGACACAAGTCTATATTGTGGTACAAGACAGTTCAGGGCAGAGCTCGGCAAGGATGACATCAGTGTGGGCAGAGAGGTCAAGTTTGCTGTCTAGCCACACACTGAGGCATTTGAAGGACTGGACCACCTTTTGAGAAGTGCTATCCAAAGTGGACAAGAAAGGCAGGGTTGGGAACCTGGCCAATTTTTAACTGGTGTCAAAGGGCATGGACACAGTTTTTTTTTTGTGTTGACCCAGAGTTGGTTTGATTGGAACCAGCGCACGGCATTGTGGAAGTCTTGCTGTAGCAGACCTTCCACATCTGTAGTGGAGGGACTGGAGGTGTAGCTGTAATGGAGGGACTGGAGATATAGATAACTGTATCATCTGCACAGATGTGCATATGCGAGTTGGCACAAGCTGTGTGGAGGTCATAAAGGAAGATGGAGAACAAGATGGGCCCCAGGATGTAGCTCTGTGAGACCGCTGCCTGGATTGGGAAGTGGTGGTGACAGGATAGTACTAATCTGCACTGACTGCAGATGGCCCAAGAAGTAAGAACAGAACCAGTCAACAGCAAGAGCTGAGAGGCCAGAAGAACCCAGCTTATCCAGAGGGAGTGGATGGAACAGCAAGTCTAAGTCCTTGCCAGAACAATGAAAATGGCAGCTGTGATGTGCTCCAGTCCATTCCTGAGAAGATAGAATCAGTTACACACAGTAGGGAGGAGATGGTGGAGTGATACTTCCAAAGCCAAACTGGAACGGGGGGAGGAAATTGTTGGAGAATAGGAAATCAGAGAGTCTAGTGTAGTCAAGCATTTATTGCAGCTTAGCAAGGAAAAGGAGGAAGGAGATTGGCTGGAAGTTACTTGGGGAGGAAAGGTCCCTCTCTATGGAGTGGGAGAACTTTGTCCAACTTCAAGGACTGAGGGACAGCACTGAGGGAGAAGGATAGGTTGAGTAGGTCAATCAGAGGAGATGATATGGCAGGAGCAGAGAAATGGAGTAGTTTAGGGCCCAGGCCATCAGGGCTGGATTTTTGCAGGTTGTGGGAGTAAAGGGCAGTCAGGTTTTCCTGGGTAGTAACAGGAGAAAGAGGAAACCAATAGAGGGGAAAGGAGAGGGAATAAGAGGAGGCACAGTGGAGGCTGGAGGGTGAGTGAAAGGGAAAGCACAAGTGGTGAAGAACTAATAGAAGAGACCAGCAACAGAGGAGGGGTTTGATACTTCTGTACTGTTTGCCAGAAGGACCAGAGGGCTGGACTGGGTGGGAGGGTCAAAAAGGGAGTGAATTATCTTCCAGAACTTTGAGGGGGCATTAAGGTTTTCCGGAAGGCTCGCCTTGAAATACTGTGATTTCGCAGTCCAGACAGCCTTTGTACAGGACTTCCTCATAGTCCTGTATAAGAGGAGGTCAGGTAATGAGTGAGATAATTTGAAACATGTCCAGGCAAGATCATGGGACTTGCGCTGATCAACAATTTCAGGGGTAATCCAGGGGTGATGGTGAGTTTTGACTCTGGATTTTCTGAGCAGGGCATGCTTGTCCCAGACTGAGGAGAATCTGGAGAGAAACAGGGAGAGAGCAACACTGATATCAATGGCGGAGGGTATGGCTGTCCAATCAACAGCAGTAAGGCCCCTCAAGAGAGTAGAGGTGTTGATTGACCAGAGGGACCTGATCCAGATGTATTTGGGGAAGAGGTGGGACACCACATCTTCCTGATGCACAATGTCATGCAGTGGTTGCTGACAGTGTCTGGCAGGATTCCTTCTGCAACAATACGTTGGGGGTGGAAGGAGAGAATGCAGTCCAGGAGGGAATGGTTATGAGAATGGGGGTTGAGCTGGGTGGGTTCAGTGATAATCTGCATGAGATTTAGTGACTCAGCCTTGTGGATGGTCAGCCTGAAGGCTAGGGAGAGCCAACTTGACATTGAAATCCCCTAGCAAGATGAGTTCTCCAGTGGAGGAATGAGAAGTGATAGTGAGAGGAAATCAACAGGGAAGAGGAGGAGGATATTCTTGGTGAGGCATAGTAAACCCCAATAAAGATGGGCACAGAGGAAGGGAATGATAGCCTGACCAGGAAGAATTTGTGGAAGGAAAATGTAGTCTTTCTGAAAGCCACAATGCAAGAGAGGCTCTAACAGGCAAAGATGGCAACACCACCCTCATATTTTCCCCAGTCTTGCCTAAAAGATGTTAGGAAGTGACAGGGTAGAGTATGGGATCCTGAAGGAGAGCCAGGATACAGAGATACAGAGGATTCTGGAGGAATGTTGTAAAATCCAGACTGATAGGAGGTTAAGTTTTGGAAGAAGGTTCCAAGCATTAAGGTGTAATATGCTCAGACCTTTAACAGTGGGGAGGCAGAGAAGGAGGGAGAGGAGGGTCCAGGGGCTGAACTCTATGTTGCCAGACAGGAGAAGGAGTATGAACAGGAACAAATGGATGAAGTGGGATTTCCACCCCCTGAGAGTGAAGGAGGGCAGGCGAAAGAGAGGAGAGTGCGGTGGAGAAACTCCAGGTAATGGGGACAGTCAGGGTTGATAGGAAGGGAGGAGGGTAAAAGGGAGTAAAGAGGGATGGATCAGTAGATTGGGAAGGTAGGAAGACTAGGGTACCAAGGAGAAGGGGGTAGGGTGACTGGAGGCGGGGGGTAAGTTAGAGGAGGGCAAGGTACAATGTTATTAGGCAGTGAGATACAATAGCCATCAGTTATATAATAACGTAGATGATAATATAAATGAACGTTTGGTCAGAACACAAAATTGCAATCACCTGGTAACAGGATCAGGCTGTAACTGGAATTTTGGATAACAACAGCTAATTGGGCTGCGACCCAAATGTATACAAGTTACCAGCTGAGCATATTTTAGGGTTGTTCCCTGGTGTCTACTGACACCCCCACTCTCCCATTTCAGGCAGAACGCTGAAAAAAAGAAAACGGTCCATCAATGTTTTTTTATTGTTTTTTTGTTCAAACCTGTAAAAAAAAAAAAGTCCCTCCCTGATCAGCCCCCCACCTCCCATTCAGCACCCACCATCCCACACCCCCAAGTACACCCCCACACACCATCACTCATCTGAACAGGTCCCAGGTTCAAGATCCACTCATCGGTCGAAGACATGTCTTGCTGCTGGAACTGGTGACTGCAATATGAGAAACTAAGGTAAATGTGGTTCGATGTATTTCAGTGGAGGTTTCAACTTTGGTGCAAAACTTTGCAATTTTTTAATATTTTGACCCCAAATTTTCAACATGGCATTTTGGGGACCCCACCTCATGAACAATAGGACTGTCATTACGTAACTCCTGCCTGAAAGGAGATTTTGTGGTCACTTGGTGAATTCACCTTTTGGGTGGGATTTGGGAATATTTTCTGCCCTTGCTCATGAGGTGGGGTCATAAGAAGGCTATGTTGAAAATCTTGGGGTCAAAATATGTAAAAATGGTGAAGTTATGACCATTTGTTGCAATTTCGCTACGCACGCTTGTAACTTTGGAAATTGTAAATATTTTGACCCAGATTTTCAACATAACCTTCTTGTTACCCCATCTCATGTATGTCACAGCTGTCATTTTTCAAATCCTGGCCAAAATGTATTTTCGCACCTGTGGTGCGGAATGGCATTCCAGTTGTGCAGAATTACGCTTTGGCAGAGATCTGGGAATTTTCGGTACCAAGTGCATGAGGTGGGGTAATAAGATGGCTATGCTGACAATTTGGACACTGCTGTCCTATAAATGGAAGTGCAGGGTCCGGAGGGACCTGTGCTTCTACAGCTACATACTTGCATGCATCTATGGAGGGATGGGAGCTCAGGGCCCGGAGGGCCATGTGCTCCCACAGACAAAGATACGATTATGCTATCTCAAAAAGTAAGGAAATAAATTTCAAAAAACTGTCAATGTTCTAGTTAGGGTAACAGCCACAAAGGTAGGAAAATGTGGGATTTTTGTTTCAGTTAACACTTCCTCACCTGCACACACCAACAGAAACAGAGGTGTGCCTTGGGCATCAGCCCAAATGCTCACCCCATTCTCCCATACTGTGCACATCTCAGCTTATTCACTTATGGAATGGGGTGAGCATTAGGGCTGACTACCCCAAGGCACACCCTGGATGCCTGTTGGTATGTGCAGAGTGGAGGTGGGGTGCTAGCTTTGGAAACCCTAATGCCACTTTTCCCTACTTTTGTGGCTGTAACCATAACTAGGGCGTTGACACATTTTTTTTGCAATATATATATATATATATATATATATATATATATATGATATGCAACCCCCTACTGGAAATATTGTCGATATACTTTGTTCGAGTGCCATTTGACCCGATAACATCATGAGTGGTGAAGCCATGAGTGATGTCATCAGGTCAATTGACACAAGAACAAAAAATATCAACAATATTGCCAGAAGGGGGGTTGCATATTCAATTTATGCCATACTTCCAAAAAAGTGAAAAAAATTGAATTTCTTGTCATTTTTTGCTGATTGTAAAAAATCTAAAAGGTATCTGTAAATCAAACACCACTCATTTTGTAGATATTTTTGTCCTGGTCAACTTTTGTGCTCAAAGTACCATGATATCATTTTTCGTTTTAAAGTTATTTGCATTTGTTTGTTGCAAAAAGTGAAAAAAATCAGATTTTTTGCTAATTATAAAAAAAAATCCTAAAAGGTATCTATACGTGAAACACCACTCATTTTGTAGATATTTCTGTGCTGAACATATTTCCTGTTCATAGTACTGTGCTATCATTTTTCATTTGAAAGTTATTCACATTTTTTTGTTGCAAAAAGTGAAAAAAAAAGAATTTTCTGCTGTTATCTTGCTAGTTATAAAGAACTAAAAGGTATCAGTAAATGGAACGCCACTCATTTTGTAAATATTTTTGTGCTGAACAAATTTCATGCTCACAGTACCATGCTATCATTTTTCATTCTAAAGTTATTTGCATTTGTCGAGAAAGTGAAAAAAAATTGCATTTTCTGCTGTTTTTTTGCTAATTATAAAGAGAATAATGGATAGGTTAGTGTCCATTACCGGTGAATAACACCATCAAGAAGTTCTGGACAATAGGAACCTTGAGAGCAAAGCTCGAGAGGTTCCTGTGTCGAGAACCTCGAGATGGGATCACTGGTAATGGACACTAACTTGTCCATTATTTTTTTTAATATATGGATCCGATTTTTGTGTTTCCCTGAGGGAAGGTTGGCATTGGCAGGTGCAGAAAAGGCTTTGTCATGGCTGACAGCTGCATTGTCTTGCTCTTGTGTCGTTACTTCGTGCCCCTATCCCTGCTCGCCCGCCCGCTCGCTAAGCAGGCTGCAACAGAGAATGTTTTATTTTTGTTGGCAGTCATGCCTGCTGTTAGGTTCTGTGCAGCACAAAGGATCAACAAGATATGTCCGTGTTGGGGTGGGGGAATGGCCAAAACAGCAGAGGACAGAATACGCTCTCGCTAACCGAGAGATGCTGCCATGTTTTTAAAAATGTTCCACCTGCCCACAGAGGGAAAGTGGACAATGATAGACCACGCTGTTTGATTGGCACTCCCAACATGGCCAGGCATCGAAGACTGCTATGCTTGCGCTTTCCACTTTCAGTGATGATAGTATCATTCAGAGCACCGAAGGATAGTATTACAGGCTCTGAATGATACTATCACTTTTGAACTGTGCTATTATTACTGGTGACTGATAGTATTACCACTTGCTGTCCAGTACTATTACCGGAATTTTTTTGTATGCTTTAGTGTACTATTAAATTGCATATCCATATATTAAAAAAAAATAAAAGGTAGCTGTAAATGAAATACCACTCATTTTGTAGATATTTTTGTGCTGAATAACTTTCGTGCTCACAGTACCATTCTGTCATTTTTTGTTTTAAAGTTATTTGCATTTGAATACTGTTAGTACTGCTACTGAACCTACTATAGGTATATTTGGACCTAGAGAGTAAGAATATTTTGATATTCTCACTCTAGGTCCTTAGGAACCAAGAATAACTTTCACATTTGCCCTTTGATAAACTCACAGGTATGGTACACACACACACACACACACACACACTAGTTGGGGTTGAAGCAACAAAATTAGGAAAACTAGGGAAATGCGGTGTTAGGATTGGAAGCCCTAACACTCCACCCCACCCATCACACAGCAACAGGAAAAAACATTACAGTTTCACCTCTCCTGTGTCTTCGCTAATCAGGCATGGGGTGTGCCTTGGGGTTGTCAGCCCTAATGCTCATCCCATTCTCATATACTCTACACATCTCAGCTTCTTCCATGATCCAATGGGATGAGTGTTAGGGCTGGCAACCCCAAGGCACACCCATGCCTGATTAATGAAGATGCAGGAGAGGTGAAACTGTAATGGTTTTTCCTGCTGCTATCTGGTGAGAGGGGATGGGGTGTTAGGGTTGGAAACCCTAGCACCACATTTCCCTACTTTTGTTGCTTCAACCCTAACTAGTGTATTAACGAAGTTTTTGCAAAGAATGTCCTTACTTTTTGAGATAGTATCCCTCCTTAGATGTGCACATATATCCTGAAGACATACATGTGGATGCAGAAGTCCATGACTACATAGGTGAAATGTATGGAGGGCCCTGCACTCTCATCCCTCCATTGATGTGTACATGTACAGTATGTTGTTATGGAAGTGCAGGGACCTCTGGGCCCTGCATTTCCATTTGTAGCAAAACAGCCTTAAAATTGTCAGCATACCATTCTTTGTACCCTACCTCATGTTATATGTAGGTGGAGCACTACACCTAAAGCCTCAGTACGACGAAGCACATGTATCCAAAAGTGCATAATGAACTTGCTTAGAACCCCAATTCTCAAAATCTTATAACTCCAGACCGCATTAATATTTTTCTACCAAACTAGAAAAAGGCATATCTGTTAGGCAAGCTCTTTGTACCCTGAAAACTTCAGAGCAAAATTACAGAGTGCTTCTGTGGTGCACAGTGCCAAAGAAACACCTCACATTACAATGTTTATTCTATGGGAAATGAAGCAAACTTTCAGACCCATATAACTCCAGATCAAATGACTTTGTTTTCACCAAACCAGCAAAAGGCACATCTGTGGGGCAAGCCCTTTGTACCCTGAATATTTCAAAACAAAATTCCAAGCCATTTCTTCACCATGGAGTGACAAAAAAATGGCTGTTTTATAATCCTTTTGCATGCTCTTTTTTTGCAAATTTGCAAAACAGGAATCCTTTTTTTGCAAATTTGCGAAACATGGTCCTTTTTTGTGTTGTGTTTTTTGCAATTCATGAAAAAGGATTCCCGAGCATGAAAAAAGACATGGAAGAGGATTCCAAAATGTTGAAAAAACACATTTCCAACTGATTTTTCTAAAACTAACATCAGAATCATGAGAAACTGGTCTCGATTAGCAGAACATGTGTTGCTTTCCACTAAATACATAATTTTTTGAATCATTTAATTTTTTCCCCCTTATTAACTGAAAAACAAAATGGCAGTGGCACAAAAAAAGATTACCCATTTGCAACACAGGATGACCCATTTGTGAAAAAGGATTACCCATTAATGAAAAAGGATCCTTTTTCGAGCCTTGCAATTAACAGAGTGCTACTGAGCATGCTAAGAACCCGACTTTTCAAATCCTTATAACTCTGGACTGGATTATTATTTTTTTACCAAACCAGAAAAAAGGCACATCTACGAGACAAGCCCTTTCTGTCCTGAAAATTTCAGACCAAAATTCAAAACCAATTCTGCGCTGAGGAGTGACAAACAAACTGCCAAAAACACAGTAAATTACACACTTTTTTACACTCCGTATCTCTGCACCCATGCATCTGACCAGCACAAAACTTGCCACATCAAGAGATCTTGGGTCCTTGGTGGTGCGTGAAAAACTGCAGGTGAATCAGTTAAACGGTTGTGAAGTTATTAAAGTGCACAATTTCGAGTTTAACATAGAAGTGCCCATTCAATCCTAACTATAGGGCTGTGACTGCAGCCCTACTATATATATATATATATATATATATATAGAGAGAGAGAGAGAGAGAGAGAGAGAAACTGCACGTTTCTGTATCGATAACATAATTACTACCGTTACATAATAATGCTACAGTAATTACACTACAATGGCTGAACGCCAAGCTTTCCTTTAAAAAAAATTAAGTTTCTAGCCCCAGTAGTTTCAGATTTCGACATTTCAAAAGAGGGTTTCTTTAAAATGTGATAATGTTGGAACCATTAGGGCTAGAGACTTAATTTATTTTAATTGAAAGCTTGGAGTCTGCTTAGTAGATATATCATCAAGACATCACTACTGTGACCATTTATCAATACAAAAAACATAACGGCCCAGATATTCAAAAGGGTTGCGCCATGCGCAATAGGGGTGCGCCATGCGCAAGTCCGAACTTGCACCATTCTGCGATATTCAGCAGGAGGCAGTTGTGCCACTGAAAACAGGCTGAGCAACAGCGCAATGCAAATGAATGCATGCTGAACTGGAGGGGGAGGAACCATGCATAAACTGCACAGCCCGATATTCAGCTGGGCTGTGCAGAGTTGTGCAGGCGCAACCCCCAACCTGCGCCTGCACCACTTTGAGCAAAAAAAAAGGCTTAAGTCGAGGGCCACCCACAGGTGAGCTGCTGCATTGCAGGGTGCAACACAGCAGCTGCCACCTGTGGCTGGCCCCCAACCCACTCCCTGTGCCCCCCTCAGAGCCCGATCATGGGCAAAACAGTGTAAAATTCCCACCACCACCCCCCACTGGCCCGATCGCAGAGCATAGTTTAATCCCTTCCCACCAGCCCGATCACGGGCAGCAATGTGTCTCCCCCAACACATCCCTGGTGGTCCAGTGGACCGTGAATCCCAATCATGTATGGAGTGAAGAAAACACCCCCCAGAACACATCCCTGGTGCCTAGTGTCCCCACCCCACCCACCCACGAAGCCTCACCACCCTGCTCCCTCGTGCAGCCGCGGGCGGCAGCATCCCCACCCGCCGCTCACGATTGACTGCCTGTAGGCTGCACGCATTGGTGCAGAGTTAAGAGCCAATGGGCGGCAGCCCATACCGTGATAAGACAGTTCAGTTTTGTGAATGAATGTGGCTGCAGGATATTCAAAGGAGTTGCTCAATAGTGCAACTCCTTTGAATATCGCTCCGGCCACACCCCCTGCACAACTATTTTGTGCAGCGCAAGGGCTTGAGCCACAAAATAGCGCAGTTTGAATATCAAGCCCAACATGTTTAAAATAGATAAAAAACATAAAATGGTTCATTGAATTTTTAAAGTCCTGTCATTTTTAACATATTATATTGACATGTATATGCATGTAGAAATGCAAGAGAACTGTATTAACTGCTTAAATATTACAGCTTTCAAAATGCAGCTTCAAGCATTTATAAAAATATATAAGACTATTTTTGGAAATGGTCAGAAGATACTAGCGGTTGTTCCGTCTAAGAATAAAAACATTCTTTTCTAGTTTGCCATTAAATTTTAATTTCCCTGGGCTACTTTCCAGTCTTTCTATATTCTTTTTTCAAGCTGCCAGTTCCCTCCACATATTCTGCCCTCCCACAAAGTTTTGCGTCGTCTGTTAGCAGACTTACTATTGTACTCTTTATACTGTATATGCAGCCGACCCTTACATGTCACAAACACTGGCCTGCATCACTGCTCTGGAATATGGTTAGTCACAGATTGATGATCAGTGACATCACAAAGTTCTAAACACAGTGGCAATTTAGTATCACAATGGGGCAAACTTAATCATCATTCTCTCTGGACTGCTGCCAGAGACAGAGGAGCCAAATACCTCATTTAAAAGATCTTTTCATGGACTTTCAACCTATGATTGGTGTGGTTCATAAAATGTTCCCCTGTTGCCTACATGGGCATTATCAACTGAGTGGCTGTCAATAACAATGAATCCCATTGCTAGAAACATGGTTATAGCCCTTTGATATTTATGAGGTGTACCCTCCCCAGTGTTGGCAACCACTCTGGTTTACCCATTTTGCTTGATTTTCCTGTATTTACTTGCAGTGCCACATATCACCAGTGTGGTTGAACAGACCCTGATACCATAAAAATGCACCAGAGGAGTTTGTTCCAATCACAGTTGGTAATGGTCAAGAGTAGTGATTAGAAAAAGAGCTTCAATATGTTTATTGAATCTAAGAACCTTCAGTGCACAATGCCCAATGCTGACCACCAGCATTCTGTAGGCCACCATCTACTTCCTCAGAGTGGACAGGTACCTTGGAGTGCCCAACAGCTATGGATGCCATGCTCTAGTAAGAGGAGCAGCACTTTATATATTTATTTATTCTTTTATTTAGAACTTGTGCACTCTACAATAGCCTCATTTAGGTATAACACCTAGTTTCCAAGATTGCCCTGGGGACTTGAGAGCAGCAGGTCAAACAGGCACATTTATAAAACTCAAACATTCTATAAGTCACATCATCATCATCATCATCAGTTTATTTGGTATAGCGCTCTTTTCAATGGAGATTCAAGGCGCTTTACAAGACAGCAGAATTATCTAAAAACAGGTAAAATTAACATCAGCAGTAGACAAATAAACAACAAGATCCTCTCTTGGTTGCTAATTAGGTTAGCTAATTCTAATCAGGTGGAAAGGCCTGCCTGAATAAAAATGTCTTCAGTTCCTTTTTAAAAACTTCTAATGTTGTGCTGTCTCTCATAGACCAAGGGAGGGAGTTCCAAAGGGTTGGTGCCATATAGGAAAAATCATGGGCACTAGATGTTATTAAGCACACCCTTGGAACTTCTAAGAGTCCCTCGTCAGCTGAATGGAGGAGACAAGACATATTGCAGAGGAAATAAACACATATGCAAATGATTACAGAGAGTGATAGGATGTATAAGTAGAACGTGTAGTATGCATGCCGTTTATGAATGTCAAGTTCTGTGTTCGGTGACTGTTACATGTGAGAGGAAAGAATCAACAGAGGGAGGCATGAAGAGAGGAAGGAGCTGAGTGAGGGAATAGGCACTGCAGCAAGTTAGAAATGACAGCAGGAAGTGTGCAGGTTACCAAACATGGATCTTGATGTGCAGTAGATTTCTTGCCTCCTTGATGTTGTCCCGGACTGAGTTTCAGATGATGGGGGCAGCCAGAATGAAGGCCTTATCTCCAAATTGCTTTGTCAATCCTGTGCATTTGTAGCAAGCCTTTAACTTGTCATCTCGGTTAGTAGACCACCTTTGTTTTCTTCAATAGGTTGGTGATGTAATTCAGAAAGAGGCCCTGTGTGCATTTGTAGACAATCACGCTCCATTCATGTTCCCATCTCTTGTCAAGGGGGAGCAGGTTGAGTGCATCATACAGAATGCAGTGGTGAGATTGCCTGTCACAACCAAGTGTGACAACTGGTCTGAAGAGTGAACACTGAACAGCTTATGTCAAGATATTTACCTATAGTGAATGATTTTAAAACCTGATTTTTTTGCAATTAGTTCTTTTTATCTCTCTGAGCACCAGGCAACGCTTTTCATTTCAGCCATCCCAGCCCTGTCACCCTGACATCATCAGGATTTACATTGCCTATGTATTCCTCCAGGGCTTACCCTGTAGTGGGGGCGGTGGGGTTCCTCAAGCCTCACCGGCGAACAGATTCAGTTTTGTGGCAGTGCCTGGTCATCGGGTGTGGGGCCTGCTGGTGGCTGGAAGTCATCCTGTTGGCCAGGGAGTTTCCTTAGTTTTCTGTCTACCTCACCATTTGCGTGGCAGAACGTGCATGCTGTCACCTCAGTGATGGCACCTCGTACGCTTCTGTACGTGGCACGTTGGACACCTGGTGCTCTGCTACTGCTCTCTTGCAGTGTGCCCTACTTCTAGCCATTCTTATGGGCCAGGCTAATGCTGGGCTCAGCACCACCCCCTCCCCAGAGGAGGAGAGCTGTCTGCTGTATGCTCAATCCCACTTACCCCCCCCCACCAGCTGACTCTCCAAATGTCCGAGATTGCTTCTGAACTCTGGTCATAGAGGTTGCAAATGGTAGCACTACTGCTGTGCTGGCAGGTTGGCTTGAAAATCTGATTTGTGATTGAACTGGGAACACTGAATATGAAAATCTAGATACCCAAGGTACCCTGTGTATCCTGAGAAAGCAGGCAGTGGCCTATGAAATTTCGGTGGTCAAAACAGGGCACTGTACACTGGGGGCTCTCAGATTTAATAAGTTATTTGGCCAGTACATTGAACTCTGGGTAGTGAGTGTCTTTTTCCAGTCACTTAATGTGCTATATTTTCTTTCCTTATTTTCTTTGTCTCTAGAAATTTGCATGAAAACAGGATCACTCACTGTCCCTTAAACTTCCACTACTCTGGCTGTTTGACTACTCCTGACATCATAATCCACTGCTTCTGATGTTATAATAACTGTGATGCTGGGAATAGACAAGCAGTTTGAATAGATAAAGTAGCAGAAGCAGAGGAAGAAGCAGACAGCAGAGCAAAAGAGGTAATACTTCCCCTATACAGATCCTTGGTGAGGCCTCACCTGGAGTACTGCATCCAGTTCTGGAGCCCTCACCTCAGAAAGGACAGGGATAGGCTGGACACAGTGCAGCGCAGAGTAACAAAAATTATTCAGGGCCATCAATGCAGATCCTATGAGGAGCACCTCAAGGCACTAAATATGCACTCACTGAAAACCAGACGGGAGAGGGGAGATATGCTAGAGACCTTCAAGTTTCTGGAATTCTTTACCCTGCATACCAACTCAAGGTCACATGGTCATGAGTGTAAATTAACAGGATGGAGATTCAGGAGGGACGTGCGGAAGTACTTCTTTATGGAAAGGGTGGTGGAACCTTGGAACAGTCTGCCGGCCGAGGTAGTGGGTGCAAACACAATCAGGGGATTCAAGCAGGCATGGGAAAGAATGAAGGGAATAGTCAGAGACCCATGTTTTTCTTAAATAATAAATAACAAGAAATTCAAGGTAAAAAAAGAAATAGAACGAAAACAAACACATGAAAAAAAAATTGTTTATTTTTTTTGGCAAAAAGTAAATAAATGCTTTCAGCAGTTGTTGTTTAGGCTCTGTTGTTACCACAAAGACAGGACACAAGGGAGCAGCAGTGGACTTGTCTGATTCACAAAACCTTTCCAGACCATAGCATAATGCTGCTTAATACAGTGTAGTGTACTAGGAATGTGATTTATAGTGTGTATAAGGTCATTTTGTGGTATTGTATGAATGTAAATGTGATGACAAGAAATAAAACTACATTTTCAATTAATAAAAAGAAATAACACAAAATTCCAGAAAAATAAAAATGGTGAAAAATAAAAAGAATTTCACGCGGCTCTAGGAATAGTGGTCACCTGGGGTGACAAGACCAGGGAGGAGAATGGGGGATAGGACAGGGGGAGTTGGTACCCTGGAGGAACAATAGGTTCCAGGGAAGGTTCCAGGGATTCTAGGGAACATGGGCAAACATGGAGCATTCAGATGCAGTGGCGCAAGTTCCATTGCGCCATGCGCAAATCTGCGATATTCAAAAGGTGACATGCAAATGGAGCCATAATTTATGCAAGGCGCACGGGGGGGGGCATTTGCATCTAATTATGGCCCCATTTGCATGCCATTAGCATGCAGGTGCACCCATCCCCGACGCACTTGTGCCTGGCGCCCTGCCAGGCAGCAGTCTGAGGGACTAACGCTTTTCGCGTTCCCGATCACGTGGCATAATATAGTCCAACTCGACCAGTCCCGATCACAGGCATAACGTAATTAACCTCTTGATTGTTCGATCACGGTCATAACATAAATTAAACTCTCACAACTAGCCCGATCGCTGGCATAACGTAGTTCAACCCCCAAAGACCAAAGAATTCATTCACATATCTGGACTGCTCTTAGCTGAGATAGGCTGCATGCCCATTGGCTCTTGCTCTGAACCAATGGGCATGCAGCCCTACTGAGCTGTCAGTCAGCAGGCGGTGGGCGGCAGGCGGGGGTGCTGCCGCCTGCCGCTGATGGGGAGGAGCGGTGGTGGGCCTGTGGGTGGGGTGTGGGGCTACTAGATCACCAGGGATATTGGACTTGGGAGGTGGGTTTGACCTTCTGCCCGATCGGTTTCTCGCTGGTCCCCTGGACCACCAGGGATATTGGTCTTTGGGGGCGACTTATGTTATGCCCGTGATTGGGCTAGTCGGGGGTAATTTGCGTTATGCCCGCAATCGGGCTAGTCGGGGGTTAATTTACGTTATGCCCACGAACAGGCTAGTTGGGGGTTGATTGGCGTTATGCCCGCTGGATCGGCTAGTCGTGGGGGTTAATTACGTTATGCCCGCGATCGGGCTGCTGTGGGGTTGAATTCCTGTATGCCCAATGCATTGGGCTGCTGTGGTGGGGAATACTTGCTGCCCGCGACGAGCTACGGGGTTACTATTATGCCTGCAATCGGGCTGCGGGGGCACTGAACAGGAGGCACCCACAGGTGGCAGCTGCTGTGTTGCACCCTGCACACGGCAGCTCACCTGTGGGTGGCCTCTCGACTTGATCCTTTTTTTGGCTAAGTTGTAGGCACAGGTAGAGGTTGCGCCAGATAATCTTGCACGCCCGGCTGAATATCGGGCTGTGCAGTTTATGCATGGTTTCTCCCCCTTCGGTTGAGCATGCCTTCATTAGTATTGCGCTGTTGCTCAGCATGATTTGGGGGGCTCAACTGCCTCCTGCTGAATATTGCAGAATGGCGCAATTTCGGACTTGCGCAGGCGCAACCCTATTGTGCATGGTTCAGCTCTTTTGAATATCTGGGCCCATGTGTTTTTTAAATACTTCCTCTAAGACAGCAGGGGCTCTTTAAGAGGACATTATTTTCTGCCTTGCCTTGAAAGTTAACGGCATCAAACAGGATTTAAGGACCGTGGCAGAGAAAATAGAAGGGACTGCAGGAAAGATTTTTCAGTGTACTCATACCTCCTTTCATTGTTGAAAAATACAACATTTAGCACTGCCATCAGGATTACCATTAAGAGTACCTTTCCACATCACTTAAATAAAACTGAGATGTTGCACTACTTTTCTGAAGAGTCTTCCGACAGTAATGCTGTGATCATTTAAATAAAGTAGTAGAGATTACAACTGGTAATTGCTTAGTGATGAATTAAGCTGTCAAGAGCTGTCTCAAACATTTAGTACATTTTATGTATAATTTGAGACAGAAACACTACAAAAAGTCAATTATACTTACATGTGAATCTTTGAAGAAATAGATACTTTGGTCTCTTCTGTCATAAAAGGCAGTATCAATGGGGCTAGGGATTCCTGGAAAAGTTTCAGATATTTTTTTAGGATACCTGTTCCCCTGAGAATCTTCCAAGTATGCTTTATCATTTTCATTGTCATATTGCCAGTACTGAGTACCTGTTAGCAGAGAGCAAAAAATATTGGGAGAAATAACTGTAATAGGTAATGCTTTCAAATGGAGCCCAGAATGACATTAACTCTTAAAAAGTCAGCAGAATATTTTAGATGATACCTAAACAATGGCAGTATATTTTTTTTTTTTTGCAATAAAGCTGTTTACCTCTCAACTGTGGTACAGGTGGCTCTCAGCCCTGTCCCTGCAGTTCCAGACAGGCCATCCGTCTCCCCCCAGACCCTGCAACAACCTCACATGGATTGCCCCCCATAGTGGGGCCAGAGGGGGGAAGCCATCCTCTACCCCCTCCACTGGAGTAAAATATCCAAATGGCAGGGTTTGGGTGGGCCTTCATTAAGCCTGCAGCCACAGCCTGTTTCCATTTTCTCCCTCCCACCTCCCCGATGTTAGCAGGTCTTGACATGTCATTGGCATGCCCTGTGGAGGAGCAAGCTCCTTGGGCCACCATAGGGATCTCCAGTGTGATAAAACCAGACACCATCCCTCTGTGAGCTGCTCGTGATGTCAAGTAACAGCACTTCCCCAGCCTCTGGCCCACCAGCCGGCTTCCCAGACTCATTCCCAAACTAGGGTCACCTGTACGGGAGCCGCATGCTATCAGTTGGGCCATCGGGCAGCGTTTATAGTACTTTTTTACAGAAAGAGCAGTAATGGGATGGAACAAGCTTCAGGAGGGGGTCATCTGCGCTGAAATAGTAAGAGGGTTCAAAATGGGATGGGACAGGCACATGGAAATAGTGGATAAGGGTGCAGATGGGGGAGAGGGAGGACTGATGAGCACAGCCTCAAAATTAGACAGTCTCAGGCAGACTGGATTGGCTGCTCAGTGTTTTTTTGCTGTCATTTTCTACATTTCTCTCTATAATAGTCTTTTTATGCTGTGAGCAGAGTTGCTCCATTCCGGTTTGTCAAGGTTCCTTACACAGTCAACAAGTGCACCATGGAGACCCACAATGCAGACTTCTAGGCATGTGTGGTCTTTAGATTTAAAATGTCCATTTCTGATGGTTACAGACTTTTTTCTTTTTTTTTAACTTATAATTAAAGAGCTACTGACATCTCAAAGAAAACTAAAAAATATAATTAGATACAATTCTGCTTGCATTCCATTTATACTTGATATATTTCTCCTCTCCATAATTTATTACTAAGGAAATGTGCATGACTATATGATCGTTGTCCCTTGGAGTTTATTTTGAGTTCATCTGCCTTTTTAGCTTACTCCCTACTCCAAGTCATAATCCTCTGTTGTGACATCACAGTCTGTTGCCATGGGAGTAACTGTGAGACCACAAGCAGTGCTCTATGACTTCAGGCAGGGAGAAAGTAGCAAGCATAGATGAACTCTTCAGGAGCAGAAATCCTGTTTTCATACAAATAATAATAATAATATTTTTATTTATATAGCGCTTTTCAATGTTCCAAAGCACTGTACAACTTAAAACACTACAAAATTCAATATTAAATTCAGATATAAAACATAGATAAAACCATCATTCAAGTACATCAATTTTCTATAAAAGCCATTTGCCAAAGATGGGTTTTCATACCCCTCTTGAATTCCTCCATGTAGGTGCACTCCCGTAACCGGTGTGGTAGAGAATTCCACAGAGTGGGTGCAGCATAAGAGACTGCCCTGCAGCCAGATGATTCGAGGTTTACTCTTGGAATCTCTAGCAACCTCTCATCGGCCAAGCAGAGTGATTGACCAGGGCAGTAAGGAACCAGAAATTCTTTCAGATAGGCCAGACCCTGACCGTGAAGGGCTTTGAAAGTCAGTAAACCGACTTTAAAGGTGATCCGCCACCGTATAGGCAGCCAGTGCAGCTCGCGCAGGACCAGGGTAATATGACAGGACCTTCCAGAGCCTGTCAAAACCTGGGCTGCTGTGCTCTGCACTAGCTGCAGGCAGTGAATTTCAACCCCAGAAAGCCCAAAGTAAAGGGAGTTGCAGTAGTCCAGATGCAAGGACACAAAGGTGTGGACCAATGTTGGAAGGTCGTCAGACGGAACCAGGTGCCTAACTCTGGCGATATTCCTAAGATGGTAAAAGGAAGTCCTGACCACAGCTGACACCTGCAACTGCAGTGTCAGTCTGTCATCCAGGACAACCCCCAGGTTATGCACCCGTTCAGAGGTCGGAAGTGAGACGCCACCAAGAAAAATTCCTGAGAGCATACCAACAACCGACCCCTCTATCTGATGACCCGGGTCCACAAACAAAACCTCTGTCTTTTCTGAGCTCAGCTTCAGCCAACTAAATCTATCCACTCCTGAATTTTTTCAGACAGTTGTTAAACACCGAGAGAGCTCCATCCTGGTCTCAGTAATAAATAATGGGGAGGAGAGATACTGAACTAATGGGAAATACAAGCTGGACTGTGTCTAAATATTATGTTTTATTAAAGTTCACCTGAACTTGTCACCAGCTCTTTAATTGTTTTTCAACAGTGCAGTGAAAACACCTACACATCATAAAGGGCATTAACAACTGCCAGGAAATTAATTCACTGACAATACATTACTCACAGTGATTCAGAAGTTTAACAAATTAAGAAAGTTTATAGGTAAAGCCAGCCAGATCAATGATATTGGTGGTAAAGTTATGCTGCCAAGGAAGATTTTTGCCACTTGGGTCCTACAGTTGTTAAGATGTGATCAGTGTCCTACTGTATGTAAGTGATACAGCAAGTTCAGCTGCATGCTGAGGGGCTAGCTGCACAATCGAGCAGACTAGAAAGACGGTAAGGCCTGCTTCTGCTGGTGTTTTTGTATGTTCGTATGATACATCAAGCTAGATTCCTAGATATTTGATTTGAGTTACCCCATGAATTAAGACCACAGGTCTGAATTAATGCCTTATATGGACATGTTAGGTTCAGTAACTCAGATAGTTTTCAAACCATTCAATGGATGGTTGGCTTGAGCAACAGTATTGAATGATCAGCCAATTGGAGGTCTTGGAAAGGTCCACAAAGATGGACCCAGTGAGATGACCATTTTCCATGGCTATCTGGAGATATTTGGTGACTGAGCAATGTTGATGTGGTAGAATGCCCCATTTTGAAACCAGATTGTATGGGAGAGAGCAGATTGTGCAGACTGAAATTCTACATAACATGTGAGTGATCACACTTTTCAAGGGTAGGAATGACCAAAATGGGTTTGTAGCAATTCAGATCCTGTTTAGCCCTTCCTTTGTGGAGGGCTAAAACTTTGGCCCATTTTCAGATAGGCACATCGTCAGAGGTAATGGAAAAGTTTAAATGCATGATAACGGGTGCAGATATGATGCATCACAAGACAGACAGAGAAACTTTGGGTCTAGGGAGTCAGTAGCAGCACTCTTGTTTGAGCTGAGGCCTAAAGGCAATGGACACCAGCAGCAGTGGGTCCTCACGTCCCTTTGTGACCATGGCTTCAGTCAGGAGGAGCTATAGAACAGGAGGCTGAGGTTCCAGAGGCCAAGGCTGTGGTCCATCCAGGAAATAATGAGTGGAGGAATGTCATCCCTGTCCAACACTATTCCTGCACCAGCTATTAGTGTGTGTGTGTGGGGGGGGGGAGACTTCCTACCACAATGGATAAGCATACATTTGAAACACTAGCTTCTGGAAGTTACAAGGGAAGTTTTTTTTCTCAGACTTCATCCCCTCATGTGCATGCGCACACACACACACACACACACACACACACACACACACACATATATATACATATATTGGGATTTGACCAAGTCAAACTTTTGTTCTCAGCACTAATTATTTTTTTTTTTATTTATTTGAAATTGTTTCATGAGGTAAACATTCAGAGATACTGTACAAGGATAATCTCATTTACAGATGCAATCTGACGGAGGGGGGTAGAGTGAGGAAAAAAAATATATATATATTATAGGGACACGGTCGCGCCCCTATATTTACTGCTGAGTAGGCACGTCTGTGTTAAACTCAAAATTTTGCGTGTTAATAACGTTGGACCCACTCAACGATATTGCATGAAATTTGGTATATGCATTGGGGCTTGGTAGATCTCTTGATTTGACAAATTTTATTTTGGTTGGGCTTACGGTCTTTGCGTAACAAAATGCTGAAAAATGCACTTTTCACCAGTTATGTGGGCAGTTTTTGGGATTTTGTCTGTGGTGCTGTGTGGCCGTTGTGTAGCATGCCACTCTGCAAGTTGGATCTTCTGAAAGAGCTTTGGTGAATGAACATGCTGCTTTTCGTTTGGTGAAAAAATATTACTCCATTCAAAAGTTATTAAAGTTTTAAGTTCCCATTATAAGTCAATGGGAAAATTTATATGGTTATTTTGCGAAAGAAGAATGGGGTTTTGGCCTTCTGGTCCCTCCTCATGATCAAAGAATTTGCAGGCTCATGGTCAAAGAATCTTTGATTGCGAGAATTCTTTGATCATGGCAGCCGCCATCTTGTTTTCATTTTGCCATTGGAAAAAGTCAAATATATCGACTCAGGGGTCACTCCTGATGTAAAACTTGGATGGGTTTTACTCAGGGAGCTTTGTTCTATTGACCCATGGCCATGGTTTGCTTTGAAATGGTCAAACAATAGAATTTTGAACATTTTTATTCTTTAATCGTGGCTCGCTAACGATCTTTGTTCGCGAGCCTGCAAATTCTTTGACCGCGATCTTTGATCGTGAGGCCAAGACTACACAAAATTAATTTTCTCAGCTCAGGGGTGGCTTATTAAGGCATATAAGAGTGAGTTTTGCTCAGGGGTCTTCGTTCTATCGAGGCATGGCTGTGGTTTCATGTATTTGTGCCTAAAAATTGAGTTTTGTCATTTTTTATTCTTTGATCATGAGCTTGCAAATTCTTTGATTGCGAGCCTGCAAATTCTTTGATCACAAGATTCTTGGATCGTGAGCTTTGATCATGAGGGAGGGACTAGATGGCCAGATTTGGAGGGACCAGATAGCCCAATTTTAACAATTTTTAAAATTAAATATCTCGGAAACTGTTTGGTCTTTTTACTTGAAATTTGGAGGGTGTTGACAGGATGGCCTGTAGATGTCAATTATGGTGTTTACGTGTTGGACAGTATATTTTTTGTGGAGCTATTGTGTGGCACTGTTTACATTTTGCAGACAGTGTTTTCCATTGTGGTACTGGCTTGAAATTTATATGGTAGCTATCGTTACTGCCATGGATGTACTTTTCGGTTGTTAGGTGCCTAAAATGTAACCAGGTGTGGAATTCTGCAGAAATTTGCAAGTTGGAGGGAGCACGGGGCCCAAAGGGCCCACGTTCCCACTAACTTGCATGACTTTTTACTTTTAATGAATTTGGAAGCTGGTGGGATTGCGGGGCCCACCAACTTCCGTGACTTTTTACTTTTATATTCTTTCTCAAAAAGTAAGGAAATTCTATGCAAAAACTTTGTTAACGCATCATTTAGGGTTAAAACACAAAAAGTAAGGAAATGAAATGTTTAGGGTTGCCCCTCCCCCCTGGACCTGCCCATCATCCCGAGATAGACAGCTGACGGGGTGTGTCCTTGGGGTTGTGAGACCTAAATCTCACCCCATTCTTCTTTCCTGTGGCTTGTGAATATGATTACACATGTCAATCTTGGGATGATGGGCAGGTCCAAGGGGGGAGGTGGCAACCTAAATGTTTCATTTCCTTACTTTTTGTGTTTTAACCCTAAATGATGCATTAATGAAGTTTTTGGCATAGAATATATATATATATATATATATACTTTATATACTGTAGAACTGTTTATTGTCATGCAAGTTATATTTAACACATGGTGTTAATTAGCCACTATTGTGAAAATTTAATTTCACGCTATGCAATTAATACATAATTCACTCCAATTGAAAATGTGCAAATTTTGTTCAGTTACTGTAGTGCCATTTGATGTTCACGCAATTATCGCTTGAGTGCATATAGCTATAATTATTTTATAGCAAATATAACCTGTTCTACAGTAATATATATATATATATATATATATATATATATAGATATATATAGATATATATAGATATGTGTATATATATCTATATTACAAAATACTGGTGTGGTAGTGCCAGTATAGTTAAGGTTGAGTAAGGTGTTCAACGTTAAACTAAATTTTTGCACATTAATATCTTTGGTGGCATTCCAATGGAATAGCACAAAATTTGACATGTGCCTTTTTTTTTTTATTTAAGTTTAGTGAAATGTTGGGTACAATTCATCACAAGTACAGTATTACAAAGTTAGTCAGCAGATGACAGTTTATGTATGTTAAAGTTCTCACTTATCACATAATTTCTTCTATTTTCATTCATATATTTAGTTTATAAGGTGCCCTCCATTTCCTCTGTGTTCCCCATCTTCCCTTACACTTGATTTGCCTCATGCACTCCAGTCTATGTGTGTCCCTGGTTCCCAGCCAGTCAGGTGTGCATAGGGCATGACACATCCAGGTCCCTATCTGTTCACTCCTCCTCTGCAACTGAAGCTGTATCCAGCCAAATTTCCCATCGTATCCACCTGCTGGTGACGGTGTGGAGTCTGGAACTGACCCTAAGGTCAATTTTCTATATCCTGGATTCCTTAATAATAGCTAGTCATTGTTTTAGTATGTTGGGGGTCTGGCTTCATCCAGTTCCTGGTAATAGCTTTGTGTGCTGACGTAATCAGTGTTCCAGAGGTATGTGTTGTTTGGCCCTCTTAGTTCTGGGGGCAGGAGGCCCAGCAAAAGGTGAATTATGAGCATTGGGGAGGTAATAGAAAATATCCCAGAGAGAGCCTCCTTCACCTGCTGCCAATATGTCTGTAACAATGGGCATTACCAAAGGACGTGGGTATGATGTACCGGCTCCTCCTTGCAACCCCTCCAGCAGCCGGAGTGTTCAGGTCCCCACTTACTTTGAATTACTGGTGTGTAGAAAAATCTAGTCTTAATTTTCCATTCAAAGTCTTGCCAAAATGGAGACTGTGTGGTCTTGGCAGACATGGTGAGGATTCTATTCCATTCTTCATTGCTAATTTGAATTTGGGCCACCTCTTCCCATTTATTCTTTATTTGGTGGGTGCTGTTGTCGTGCAGGTGTCTGATAGCCTTATATAGGGCCGAGACCTGTCCCTTTTTAATTAAACCATCTAGGATGGCTTGAAGTGTTTCCAGCAAAAAGCTGGTGTGCGGTGGGGCGCAGCCCCACTGTTTCAGGGTATTTATGTGTGTTCTAAGCTGGAGAAATCGATAATGATCTGTGTTTCTAAGATGGTAGGCTTCCCTGATGGTACCAAATTCAAGGACCACATCCCCCTCTACCAGCTGTCTTGACTGACGAAGTCTCAAGAAATGAAACGTTTTGTGATTGTGATAGCATTTTGTGAGTTTCCGAAATATCAAATATTTTTGGAAAAGTGTGCTGTTCTTCTATACTTAATACACTCTTTTTTTGCTGTCTTGCATAGTCTAGAGGGTATAGAATTTGTTCATAAAACTTTCAGGGCAGAAGCAGCCTGTGCTGAGGTGGTGCTTTACAAAGATTTTTTGAAAAAATATTAAACAGTTCCATAGTTATAAGGATTTTACAATTTTTTTCCAAACATGCTCAATACGGTTTTTGGAGAAGCCTTTGATATGAACGATAAAAAACATAATTCGTAAGAGTTAATCTAGCACAGATTTTTTTGTCGATCGTGAGAAAGAAATATCAATCATTTACCTTATTTTTTTTAACTAAAAAACGTTGAAAATAAATAAAAAGTATGTATTTTCAAAAAAAAAACAACTGGACATAGAAACATAGACTTTGATGGCAGATAAGGACCTCTTGGCCCACCTAGTCTGCCCATTTCCCTACCTATTGGATAAGCTGCAGAGCTTAGTTAACCAACAGCCTACTTCTTGCTACCCCCACCAGAATTGCCTTATGTCTATCCCATACATTCTTGAATTCCCCCACAGTTTTTGACCCCATGAACTCCTCAGGAAGGCCATTCCATGTGTCCACCACCCTCTCTGTGAAAAATATACTTCCTCACATTGCACCAAGCCGTCCCCCCCCAACTTCAAATTGTGTCCCCTTGTTCTTGCACATCTCTTTTTCTGAAAAATGCTACCCTCTTGGACTTTGTTGATTCCCTTGAGGTACTTGAAAGTTTCTATCATGTCCCCCTTCTCCCTCCTTTCCTCAAGGGTATACACATTAAACTCCTTCAGTCTCCCTTTGTATTGCTTCTGTTTGCTGCAGGCCCTGCACCATTTTAGTTGCCCTCCTCTAGACTGCCTCCATCCTGTCTATGTCCTTGTGGAGATGGGGTCTCCAGAACTGCATGTAGTATTCCAGATGGGGTCTCACCAACTGTTTGTACAGAGGAATAACAACTTCCTGTTTTCAACTGGTGATGCCTCTCCCTATACATCCCAGTATCCCCCCAGCCATCCTTACTGCCTTCTCACATTGCTTGCTTACCTTTGGGTCATTTGATATAACTACCCCCCCCCGGTCCCTTTCCATTTTGTTGTTGTTAATACACCCCCCCCCATTGTGTACTCTTCCCCTCGGTTTTTGTTTCCCAGGCGAATTACTTTACACTTCTTTGCATTAATCTAAGCTGCTATACTTTTGACCATTCCTTCAACCTTGCCAAGTCCTTCCTCAGCCTTTCCACCCCCTCTTGTGTATCAACCCTGTTGCAGATCTTTGTGTCGTCTGCAAAGAGTCATACTTTTCCTTCCAGTCCCTCTGCAATGTCACTTATAAAGACATTAAAACGGACTGAACCCAGTACTGAACCCTGCGGTACCCCACTGGTAACCGCCCTTTTCTTCGGTGTGGACTCCATTTACTATTACTCTCTGTGTCCTGTTGTCCAGTCAATTTTTTATCCAGGCTACCACCCTGGGACCCACTCCTAGGCAGGCTAATTTTTTCATTAATCTTTTGTGTGGGACTGTGTCAAATGCCTTGCTAAATTCTAGGTAGGCCATGTCCACAGCCCCTCCCTGGTCTACTACTTTGGTCACCCAGTCAAAGAAATCTATTAGATTCGTCTGACATAACCTCCCACTGTGAATCCATACTGCCTTGGGTCCTGTGCCCCGCTGGCCTCTAGGTACTCAACAATACTTTCTTTCAGAAATGGTTCAATCATTTTTCGCTACCACTGAGGTCATGCTAACAGGACTATAGTTTTCTGCCTCTGCCTTGCTCCCATTTTTGTGAAGAAGAATCACATCCACCCTCCTCCAGTCCTTAGGTACCACACCATCCTCCCATGATTTGTTAAAAAGGGTAGTTAGTAGTGTCACTAGTTCTCCCCTTAGTTCTTTTAGAATTCTGGGGTGAATACTGTCAGGCCCCATTGCTCTGTCTTCCTTTAGTTTTAGGAGTTATTTCAGGATCCTTTCATCTGTGAAAGGACTGGTATTGAACTCCCTATCCAGAGTGCTTCTATTGATTGGATTAGGTACCACACCCTCCTCTTATTCTGTGAATATTGAGCAGAAGTATTCGTTCAGTATCTCTGCTTTTTCACTGTCCCTCTCTGCCCACCCTTCCTCCCCTTTATTTAGCCTCACTATCCCTCCCTTGGTCTTTCTTCCCTAATGTACTTATAAAAGGTTTTATCCTCCATCTTAACTGAGTTGGCTATCTTTTCGTTGGTTTGGGCCTTTGTTATTCTGATTGCCTTCTCCACTTCCTTCTGCTTTAACTGGTACAGTTCTCTGTCCTGCTCCTTTTGTGTTTCCTTATACTTCTTGAATGCTGTCTTTTTCTCCCTAACCTTCCCCGCTACCTCTTTTGAGAACCATAGTGTTTTTTTCTTTCATTTTGATTTGTTTATTTGCTTCACACAAAGGCTTGTTGCCTCTGTGATGGCAGTTTTGATGTTTCTTTTTTTTTTAACTTTCTATTTATCCCCTCCTGCATCCTCACATCTCCGACCCTTCAGGGTCACCTAGGAGTCATCCCTCTGTCAGCCATCCTACCTTGGTATGTCCTTGATCCCCATGGAGCCATGAATTTTCCCCTGGGTGGGGATGAGGTGGGGTCTGGACACCCCCTACTTCTAGTGGTGTCGGTCAAGGTGGCCAGGTGGGTGGTGACACATGGAGGGCATGCTCTGGTGATCCATCTTCCCAGAGATGTGAGGCATTTTCCTCTCTTTCTGCCCTACATGTGGTGTGCACCCTGACATCAAGGTGCTGTGCGCTGATGTCCACCACATGTCTTTGGCCAGCCCCTCTCACAAGCAGGACTTGCTATACCCTGAGCCTCCACTCGGGGTCAGGCAAACTGTGGTCCTTGGCCCCTCCTCCCTCCCCCGGAGAAGGTGAGCAGTCATGGGATGCTCAAGCCTTCTCCCCTTGGCTGGCCCTCCAGTGACTTGAGTCCACTTCCGGACTAGGGTTGCCGGCATCGCAAGCAGAAATCCAACCACTGAGCCGACAGGCCAGCAGTTTTGATGTTTCCCCATTGTTCCTCTACCCCTCCTTCTTGTCTGTTTGCTAGTGCTTTTCTGAGGCACTCTTCTTTTTTTTTTATTATAACTTTTTAATCCCCATCCAGCACCGGTGCCCTGCCGGTCACAGCCCTCACCGTCCCTCACTACCCATGGGCTGCTCCCCTCAGTACCCCCTGGCTTTCCCCCAGGGTAGAAGCTGCAGCACTAGCCCAAGCTCCACAGACCATGGGATAGGTTGAGGAGTTGGCCTGAGCACCAGAGGCACGGCGAGGCGGGTGCCATCAAGGCGTTGGAGCGGTGATTTTTTCCCCCTGTAAGGGAGGGGCAGGAGTGTGCAATGACACCTGCATCTGTCCTGTCCCTCAGGAACTTGCTGATGTCAGCCTCTGCCAGGGGTCCCTCCAGCACCAGACATGCCCCGCATTCTCCCCCGGAGAAGGAGAGCAGTCCATGGGACACTCAATCCTTCTCCCCCGGCCAGCCCTCGGATGACCCAGGTCTGTTCCTGAACCTGGGTCGCTGGCGTCGCAAGTGAAAATCCAACCACAGCGCCAGCGGCACTCTCTCATTTTGACAAAGTCAGCCCTCCTAAAGTTCGGTACTCTCCCTTTTGTATGGCTTGACTCTGTGGCTGTGTTTATCATGAATCACACTGTTGTGTGGTCACTTGTTCCCAGATGGCTGCCTATTTCTAGATCTGAGATCCTCTCTCTGTCCTCATTTGAGAGTACCAGGTCAAGATTGCTCCCTCCCGAGTGGGTTCCAACATCAGCTGTCTGAGGCATGCCCCCTGTAGGGCATCAAGAATGGCCCCGCTCTTGGATGTGGCTGCAGCAAAGGTGCTTCAGTTAACATCTGGCATATTCATGTCCCCCATCAACAATATCTCCCCTTTTTCTGCCATCCTAAGGATGCCTTCTATCATTTTCTTGTCCATTTCCTCTCCCTGAGACGGGGGTCTGTATATAACCCCCATGCAGATTGTGGTGCCATTTCCGGTCTCCAGGGTGACCCACAGTGCCATCTCTCCTCCCTTTTTACCCTTTAGTTCCATTGCTTTGATCCCTTCTCTTACATAGAGAGCCACTCCTCTTCCTCTTCTACCCTCCCTGTCCCTCCTGTAGATTGTGTACTCTGGTATGTTGACATCCCAGTCATGGTTTTCTGTGTACCATGTTTCTGTGACTGCCACAATAGCCAGGCATCCATCTTCCATCAAGGCCCCCAGTTCAGGGAGCTTGTTACCTAGACTATGGGCATTGGTACTCATTACACTCCAATTTTTGATAGCCTTACCCCTTTTTGCCCCATCCCTGTCCTTACTGCATTTTTCTCCATTTACCCCGCTCTTCTCCCTATCGACTTCTCTATGTTGGTGTTTACCTCACTAACTACTCTGATTTTTTTGGGGGGGGGCTAGGATTTCCCTGCCCTTTTCAGTGCTTCCTCCCTTGGCTAGTTTAAATGCTTGCCATTGAAGCATTTAAACCTATCATCTAGGATCCTGGTTCCCTTCTGGACAGATGCAGATCATCGCACCAGTATAGGCCTGTATCCCTCCAGGTGGACCCCCAGTCTCCGATGAAACCAAAACCCTGAGCTGTGCACCAGTTTTTCAACCATTGATTGAATCCCATGGTGTGGAGCACCCTAGCCTCTCCTATGCCATAGACAGGCAGCACCTCCGAGAAGGTTACCATGCATGCTCCTTGTCTAAGGCCCCTGCCCAAATCCACAAACTCCTCTTGCACTGCTCTGATCCCTTTCCCAGCCAGGTCATTTGCCCCAAGGTGGACAATGACATCCAGCTCCCTCCCCCCATGCAGCTGTTTCCTGAGTATTCGCTCCCTGTCCCTCCAAGCCATGGCATGAGGCAGGCACCTTACCTTCCTCTCCCCACCCTCCCCCAGTTCTACTCTTCTAACAATGGAGTCCCCCACCAGGAGTTGCTTCCTTCTCCTGTGGGGCCCCATGCCATCCTCCTGCGGGTCTCCTTTGTGGAGATTCCCAGCATCCTCCTTGGTCTCCACTGTGGGTGCCTCCATAGAAGAACCACACTCTGCCAGAATGATGTACGAATTGTGGAGCAGTACAACTGGAGGGATGCACCTCTGTTCCACCATCCTCACCCTCCCTGAGCCCACTGTGGTCCAACCACTCCTGTTTCTTGACAACCTCTGAGGCAGCACTGGTGGCCCTCATGGTCCCTGGGTGGGAGAGGAGGTCCCCTTAATCCTGGCCAACTCATCCTGAAGATGAGCAGCCTCCTCCCTCAGCCCAGAGAGGTATCTGCAGATGGGACAACACTGCATCCTGCAGAACATCTCCCTGAAGACTGCCACTCCACAGCCACTGCACTGCACCATTCCCATCATGTCTTATTTGTGGCCCCTCAACTGTTGTTTTGTATGCTTACACTTTCCTCTCTCTGTTTATTTACTTAATTTATTTATTTTTTTCTCCCTATTTTCCTACTGCCTCCGTGCCCTTAAAGCTCCTGCTCTTCCTGTTCTGGGACAGGAAGTGCCTGTATTCTTCAGTAGTCTCCTTCTTACTTGCTCTGAGTCAGACCTCCAGCAGCTAGGGAAGGATGGAGAGCTACTCTTTTACTTCTAGGATGGTGAGTCTTTTGTGCCTCTGTGATCACTCCCTCCCTGCTCCCAAGCAGGAAGTTCCTGTTAATCAGTCAAATCCTCTGCCTATAAAGTGTAACTTGTAGGGTGGGGGGGGAGGGGAGGGAGGGAAGGAGGGAGGGCTGTATAGTCCCAATAGAGTAGTAAAGTTCTAACAGCACCTCCTTCCTCTTGCTGTTCTCTACCAAAAGCTATCTAGGGCAGTTTTAAATCCAAACACCTGGCTTCCTGCTGTCTAAGCCACTCCCTCTAAGTCACAGTTCCCTTCTTCACCTATCTAACTGCACAGATAACAGTTCCCTTCACCCAACTCAGACAAACACACTAACTCTTGTTTTTTTTGTTTTTTTTTACTCTAAATTGAAGGTCCCAGTAGTAGAGTTCTAGTTCTTAAGTCCCAGTAGAGTAGTAAAGTTCCAACAGCACCTCCTTCCTCTTGCTGTTCTTTGCCAAAAGCTATCTAGGGCAGTTTTAAATCCAACCACCAGGCTTCCTAGGTAAACAAGACCCAGGGTAGATTACATTGTCCAGTGCGCTATTCAGTATTGAGATTCCTGATGAGCTTATGCTATTATGTCTACATGAATGTACTCACATAATCTGTGAAGCATCACTCATCGACAAGTAACAGATTACCGTAACATTGCAAAATGTATTCACTTCTTGCCAGTAATAGGTTAGTTGTAGCATACTATATTAAGGGGTTAGGGCTAAATGGGACATGTAAGTGCAAAGCCCTCCCCCATTACAACAGTAGTGCTTGATGGCTACCCATGGACATGTGCATCAAATCTTGCTCAAATATTGGCAGCCATCTTTAAACATTGGGTGTGTGTCATACACACCATTCTTCAACTGAGACCAGTTTAGCTAGGTTCTTGTCTTAGGTTTTTGAAAATATGCCTGGAAATAAGGTTTCTGGGGACCTGAAAATCCTGGGTGCTCAACTTAGTAAGAGGAGTGATTCACCTGCATTCTCTGTATGAGAATGAGACTTTCTTGATTTGTGTAGCCACAACTGAAGTCATGTTGCCGGCTTCAGTGGGAACAGTGAGCCGGCGATTGTGCACATGCTCTCTCTCTCTCTCTCTTTGCTGATATACACTAAAAAGCAGACTGGGGTGCCCACCCCTTCCCCTGCAGGTTGCCTGCCCCCTAACATGTAGAGGTGGTGACATCTGGTGCCCATTCCCAGTACCGCTGTACAGTAAAAGCTGAAAATGGGATGCCCAATCTCCAGTGTCAGATCATAAGTAATATTTTCTGAAAAAAAAGAAGTGAGTCCCTCGTCTTTTTTATTTTTGCAATGTTTACCCTCTAAATAAGAAAACAGTCCATCGCTGTCTGATCTCCATGCACCACCCCACCTCATCTGACCCCCCTATTCATCACCCACCACCCCATATCCCTCCACACACCTTCACTCACCTGAACATGTCCCATGATGTAGCTCCACTCTCCGAATGAAAACACATCTTGCCGCTGCAGCCGTTGACTGCAATATGAGAAAATAAGGCAAGTCTAGTTTAATGTATTTGAATGGGTTTGAACTTTTACTCACAACTTTTTAATTGTTCAATATTTTTACACCAAATGTACAACATAACATTTCTGTGAACCCTCCCCATGAACAAGGTATGTGAAATTTTTCAAATCCACCCCGAATGGTGATTTTATAGTTACTATGGGAATCAACTTTCGGGCGGCATTTGAACATTTTTACCTCCTGGATCATGAGGTGGGGTCATAAGAAGGCTATGTTGAAAATGTAGTGTAAAACTATGATAAAATGACTATGTTATGGGTGAACACTGAAATATTTCAACATTTATGCATAACTTTGGTAATTTTCAATATTTTGACTCCAAACTTTCAACATAGCCATTTTTTCACACTGCCTCACAAACATGACAGGTGTTGTTTTTCAAATCCTGGACAAGATGTGTTTTCATACTTGTGGTGCAAATTGACATTTTAGCCAGTATTCTATAAATGCTACATGTCATGTTTGTAAAGGAGAGTCATGAAACTAGTTTACAGAAAAATGGGTTGCCCTGAATAAACAGTGCATCTGGGTCAAAAAAATGTAAAGACATGTAGGACTAAGAGTCCCCACACTGGTTCTCACCACTAAAAATTCACTTTACTACAATTCTGGAGACAACATTTATTTTTTTTATTTTGTTGACCATGTAGGGACACTGGAACAAGTACTTTTTCAGGTCTGTCCCAACATAAAATAAAGACACAATCACACTTACACAAAAGTATACATACAATACATTATAAAAAAACATGTACAATCATCCAGTTCCTGTAAATAGCGTTTAAAACTAACTTTAAAAGTTTGTAAAGAAAAAGCAGATCTTAAATTATCAGGAAGTACATTCCAAAATAGGGGAGCAGCAACTGAAAAAGAGCGAGACCCAAACTTTTAGAAAAAATAGGTTTAGAAATTAAACAACAAAAAAAAAAAGCAAACCTGACTTTAGGAGATAACCAGACAAGTCGAGAATACAACAAACGATGTGTACGTAAAGGAGACTCAAGAACAAAATGACAAATATTATTATAAATAAAAGTAGGCATTACTTTCTTTCACAGATATCTTAAAATACAAACTAGTAACATAATCCAAACGGGGCAACAAAATCCCAGTGGCAATGGATCTTCGAGTATCGACAGAGAAACATTTTTTAGATGTATATAACAATCCCAGTTTTTGATTTACTGCCCTACAAAGCTTTCACCTGGGGCAAAAAAGTTAAGTTATGATCTAGCAAAACACCTAAATTCATGAACTTGCTCAATTACTATCCCTTTTTCATCATGAATAGAAAGACAGGGGTTGTCCTTTAACATAGCCGGGGCCAAAACAACATTGTTTTAGCTTTTAAAGTTTAATGATTACAGAATTAGCCACAAACCAATTGCAAACATCAACAAATTCCCGTTCCAAAGAAAGAGTTAATTGAGAAATAGTTTTAGCTTGTGAAAAAATAATTAAATCATCGGCATATAATAAACAAAATCACAAAATTTACAAAGCAATGATAGCTGATTAACGAATAAGAAAAATAACAAGGGGCCCAAAATTGAGCCTTGCGGCACTCCTTAATCAATTGGGTAAACAGAGGATACAGCAGCTCCAATATTAAATTCAGTTTTATTTTTTTATTTATTTATGACTTTGATAACTGGGTGAGTGCACTGATCCCAGGGACCGTTTTCAGGCACGACCCGGACCATAACACATGGCGCAGGGTGACAGTGGAGTACAAGGTAACAGTAATACACATGAAACAGATTTGATGCAAGCAACAATAGTAAGCACAATATACAGGTTTGATGCATAGGTCCATTTGAGAACAGTGAATACAAGGTTTCAATATCAGACACGAGGAGATTTGGTACAAAACAAACAAATCTTAGGCACAGTGTACAATGTGTGACTGCATCGTCCAGTGAGCAAGTAATACACAGAATACTCAGTAAAAAATATACATACAATATATACAGGCAAGGAAGTCAAATATTACTGTGAAAAATATGGTATAACAGTTGTAGGCAGAGGAGTTCACTAGTGTGGGTAGGTAGGTAACCCCTGGGTTGGGGAGTTGACTAGTGTGGGTTGGTGTCAGACCCCAGGGAGCAGCAGCAGGATGAGTTTGCCAGGAACCAGACTTTAAGGTGGGACTTGAAACTGGAGTGTGTGTCAATGGAATGGAGTTCAGCCGGTAGTTTGTTCCACTGCAAAGGGGCAGCTGCAGACCAAGCTCTGCTACTCATGTTGGTGGATACCCTAGGAACAGCTAGAGGGGGAGTACCATTAGAGCGGAGGTTGCGGAGGAGCATTCTGGTTTTCAGGAGGACAGTTGGGGGGGGATTCTGGAGTGGTTGGATGACATTGTCTACCATGCAGCAGAGGGCTAGGTCAAAGTGACCTTGTAGTGGTAGCCATCCAAGGGTATTATAGAGGGTACAGTGGTGGGTGGAGAATGGAGCCAATAAAGCAAAGCGACAGGCACTGTTGTAGGCAGCGGAGAGTTTAGCCATGGCAGTAGCTGAGGGTCCTGGCATAAATGGGGAGCAGTAGTCAAGAATAGGAGAAGATTACCCTGGACAATGGCTAGTCTGGCTTCAGGGGTAAGGTATTGCCTGAATCTATAGGCGGCACCTAACGTTTGATGGAACCTTCTGACAAGGGAACTTGCATGCTCATTGAAAGTGGGGGGGGGGGGTCGAGCAGTACTCCTAAGTATTTGTAGGTGTTGACATCCTCTAGGGCTGGGCTGTCTGGGGTGAGAATTCATAAGAAGACATGGTTTTTAGTTTTGGACAGAAAGGGCTTCGATCCGAACAGCATGGATTTAGTTTTTTCTGGCATTTACTAACAGGAGGTTTTTTGAGAACCAGCTGTGGGCCTCAGCATAGTTGTGCCAGAGAACTGAGGAGATTGCAGCCATGGATTTGTCACTGTGGAAGAGGACAAGGTCATTGGCATACAGGAGAGAGTGACAGTTGAGGAAGTCAAAGGGAAGTGCATTAACAAATAAGGAGAAAAGGAGGGGACCCAGGATTGAGCCTTGAGGTACCCCCACAGAGACAGGCAGGGTGGGAGAGCAGGTTTGACCAATACACATGAATTGTGAGCGATCGGTAAGGTAGTTAGTGAATCAGCCTGTGACATTCTGAGAACAACCAAGGAGGCAAGCTTGGAGGTAAGGAGAGCATGGTTAACCATGTCAAAAGTCTTTGAGAGGTCAACGAAGACAGCCCCAGTGGCTTTACCATTATCCATGTTAGAGAGGATGTGGTTGGTCAGAAGGGCAAGGGCAGTGGCAGTGGAATGATTCTTGTGAAAGCCGTGCTGTTGGTTGCATAGGAGGGTATATTTGCCTATGTACTCAGTGAGCTGATTGTGGACTGCTCTTTTGAGTAGTTTACTGAGATGAGGGAGGGTGGATATCGGACGATAATTGTCGGAGGATTTGGGGTCACCAGATTTAAGAATGGGGATAACCTTAGCTATCTTCCATGGGTCAGGCATGGAGGAGGTGGAAAGGGCAAGGTTAAAGATGAAGGTGAGTGGCCTGGCAATCGCTGGAAAGATCAGCTTAAGGAAGACTGGAGATAGCCCATCAGATCCTGATGAGCTGTGGTTAGGTAGACTTTTGAGTAGCTTCACTGTGTCGTGTATGAAGAGGGCTTTAAAACAGAATGGGGGTATTTGCAGGTGAGTGGCAGAGCTGGAGAAGGATGGCAGTGTATCAAGTATTAGGGCTGAGCTTTGAGGTTGGGCAGTTGGTAGCTTATTTAGGTACATGGATAAGTTGGCGAACTTACAGCTGAAGACACTGGTCACATCGTGAGGGTTGGTCAGCAGCCTGTCCTGGGAGTTGAGATGTGGTGCAGCGTAGCTGGGGTGGGGGTTTAGGAGGGAGTTGATTGAGTCCCAGAATTTTCTAGGGTCTCCAAGGTTGGCCTTTTGCAGATTGCGGAAGTGGGTCTGTTTCAAAAATTTGGCCTGTTGTTTACATTTGTTCCTCGTGCACCTGTAAGCATCCCAGAGGGCAGGAGAGGGGGTCGCTTTGAAAGTGGACTAGGCACGTTCTCTGGCCTTCATAAGGGTTAGGAGGTCTTTAGAGACCCATCGCAAGCACCAGCCTCTGACCCGTCTGGTGGTGACAGGGAAAAAGCGGTCCTGGAGTGTTAGTAGAATCCGGGTAAATGTGGAAACTGCTGTGGCTGCATTGGAAAGGGGAAAAAAGCATGGACCAGTCCAAGGACTGGGCCTCCTTGAAGAGATTTGTGGTGACTGGGCAGCTGAAATTTCTGAGAGATAGGTATTTGGGTGGGGGGGGCGCTTTAGTTTGGAAGACCACAGGAGATAGGTCAGTGAGTAATCGCCTATAGAGTCAGCCATGGTGCCAGCGTGTAATGCTCGGTCCTCCCTGTTTATGAGGATCCAGTCTAGTAGAGTCTGGGTGGCCAAGCGTGGATTAGGTCTGGTAGGGAGAGTGATCACCTGCACCAGGTTGTGCTGCTTTAATGGGGAAACATAGTCAGGCTGGTGGCAGCTCAGCCAGTTTAGATTAAAGTTGCCAAGAAGGATAGATTCCCTATGGGGAGTTACAGAGCTCAGGCCTTGGAGGAGGCTGGTGAGTCCAATGGTTCCGGTCACGGGGGGGTTGTAGCAGCAGCCACTATAGGGTTTCTTGCAGGATCCCAGGGTCGGTTTGGAGGGTAGCCATTCACTAGGTGAGGAAGGGTCAGAGTGTAGGACAATGCTTGCTGAGAGGGGTTCCCTTAAGAGCAGGGCCACACCACCACCTTTTTTCCTACCTGGCCTGTCGAGGCATAGGTAGGAGTAGCCAGGTATTTTGAAGGTGTTTTCGGTGTGGTGTGGCTTTAGCCATGTTTCAGTGAGTCCCAGAATATGGGGCTTGTGTAGCTCAATCCAAGCCTCAAGGTCAGTGAATTTAGATGGAATGCTGCAGACATTGATATTATTCAACAAGTAGTTACTAAACCAAGTAACCACATTCCAAGAGAAACCCAATTGACTGAGTTTAGAGAAGAGCAAGGAGTGATCAATAAGATCAAATGCCTAGATCAGGGCCATGAAAACCACCACCATCATAAGACCATCATCAAAGCCCTTGACAGCGACATTCGTGAACCTGACCAAGGCAGTCTCTGTTCCGTGTTTTTTCCGAAAACCATGCTGCTGAGAACACAAACTTTTGTTTGCTTCAAGATGCAAGAAAATCTGGTTTACGACATGATAAAATCATTACATTTTATTTACACAAATATTAAAGAGTGCACATGTATGCAGGAAACAAAAATCCGCAAGGGAACAACGAAGACCTCCCCAAGTTCTGTGTGGTCCACATTGGGATTTTTATGGTTCCTGCATAGATGTGCACTCGTTAATATCTGTATAAATAAATGTAATGATTTTACCTTCAGAACTGGAGTGAAGTGAATTTTTGGTGGTGAGAACAGGTGCGGGTCTCGGAGTCGTGAAACAACTATCTTGAAAATGTGGGGTAGGTTAGACATAAGAAGGCCAAGGCCCAAAATCTAAAAAAGTAATAATTATTAATACGTGTGTGTAGTACCAGCATTTACCCTGACAGGTACTTCTTTGTGATCCCATACCAGTGAGCTGAGTTCAGGGGCAAGCTCACTGAACCACCTGGATGGGCCAAGGTGCTGTCATATGACACCACCCCCAGCCTGGATAGGGAAAGTGCGAGGTTGCCAGCACAGGCTTAAGTACCATAAAGTAAAGAGAACTTTTTTCTTGGAGTAGGGCCCTGAACCTTTACATCCGTGGGTGCCAGAGGGCCTTGTGCTTTGGCTGAGAGATGGACTCTTTTCCCTGTGCATCTGTATCTGCATCCACATCCACATAGAAGTGCAGGCCTGCACTTCCACAACCCACCAGCTGGCCCCATGAATTCTTGACATTCACTGCTGTATGGAAATGCAGGTCCTACAGGGTCCTACTGTTCCATAGGGGAACAAAGTCTTCTCTTGATGCAGGGCCCAGAGGGCCAATTGTCTCTGCAACTATTCATGCAGGTCCCAAAGGGATCTTCCTGAATGAGGATAAGATTCCCAAGGTCTCAAAAAGAGAGGACATTTTTTGCAATAAACTGCACTGATGCACCAGTTAGGGTCCAACTAAACACCACAAAAGTAGGGAACTGTGATGTTAGGATTTCTGACCTTAACCCCCCCCCCCGGCTCAATCAGCAAAAGGACAAGACCACACAAGCAACCACAGCCAGCCATCATTAGGTAAGACAAACAACATAAAACTGTTTCCAGATGACACAAATGCAGTAGAACTGATATGCTACCTTTGTGGATTTATATCTGTGGCCACCTGTGTGTGTATGTTGTACAGCATGCATGAGTATCTATGGCGCTAAAGTCCCATGGGGCCTGCAGCTATGCAGCCAGAGGTACTCATGTGTGCTGTACGAGGCACCCTCACTAGATAGCATGATCCACTAGTGCACGGTTTTCTTTATGCAGTTGTGTAAATGAAAAACTGCTACTCCCTTGAACAATTTCTAGATCTGCTACTGAAACCACGATATCCACATTGCAACAGTATTTCTGGCTTTGTAATTGCATACCCCACGGGGCCTGCCCTTCTGGAGCCAGATGTTGGTGTGTATGTCTTACACCTGTGTCTGAAGAAGCACAGGCCCTGAGGGGCGTACCACTGCACTTTTTGTATTGTAGATTTTGTGGCACCTATGCTTCTGCAGCCAGAGGTCAGTGTGTATGTCTTACACCTACAGTTGCAGAAGCGCAAGCCCATCAAGTGTGTGGATGTCTTACAGTATGCATGAGTACCAGAGGCTACAAAAGCACTGGCCCCATAGGGCCAATGCTTCTGAAGACAAAAGAACTCTTGTAATATGGGTATCATGGATTTGTATCTGTGACTCCAGGGGTCTGTGCTTCTACGCACAGAAGCAGTGTTGCAATTTGAGTATTGTAGATTTCCAACTGCAATGACTAGTGAGTGTGTATGTCTTGCAGTATGCATGCCACAGATACAGATCCATGAAGGCAGCACATTAGTGCTACTGCATTTATATCATCTGGAAACAGATGTACTGTATGTTGCTTGTCTTACCTGAAGATGGCTGCCTGTGGTTGCTTGTGTGGTCTTGTTCTTTTTGCACTGGGGGCGAAAGATTGGAAACTCTAATGTCTCATTTCCCTATTTTTGTGGCATTAAGTTGGACCCTAACTAGTGAATTAAAACAGTTTTTTTTGCAAAGAATTATAAGGGTGCAGTAAAGCCCCTATAGTTAGAGTAGGCTGTTTAATGTTAAACCCCAATTTTTGCCCCTTAATAACTTTGGTGTTGTTTGATAAAATAGCCCAAATTTTGGCATATGCTGTCAGGCTGTTAGAGTCTCAAGACATGAAAACATTTGTGATGCCATCTTGTTTGGTTTTTGAGATACAGAGTGCCAAAAAACAGAAAAAAAAGTGTTTGGTTTCCTTATACTTAACACTGGGTATTTTTTGCTCTCACCTAGATGGTGTGGTATTTTTTCATGAAATTTTTATGGTTGAAGGGGCCCATGCCAAAGGCGTTAATCTGGAAGGTTTTGTAAAAAAAAAATATTATGTAGCTCCAGAGTTATAATGATTTTAGGACTAATGGCCTGACACAGAGAGTAAAAAAAACACAATTGTGACTGCTTATTTTCATGATTTACCTCTCTTGTTAAAAAAAATGCCGATTGTGAGGGGCCACCATCTTTTTTTTTTTTACATTTTAAAAATTGGTATTAAGAAGCTAATAATGACATAAAATTAGACCCAAAACCTATATCTTGCTAAAGGACAGTTTTAATTTTTATTTTTTTTTTCAGTTTGGGATTAAATACCTTTGTGCCATAGGCTCATTTACAAAGGTTCCAGGTCAGACATCGTACACTGCAGGTAAGACAGACAACAGGAATGATACTTTGGTAATACAGAATCAAGTGAAAAACAACAACAATGAATTCGCAACAGGTAGAGTAGCACTGGTTACTTCACAGGTAAAAATCACTATGAGGAAGATAATAATTTTAGGTTCCCAGACAGCTTAGAAATTCTCAAGGAGATTTCAGTGTTGTTACATCTAGAATGGAGGTAGTATATGCCCGCTGGCTGGAGTAGGCAGCAACAGTGTTGAGCAAGTGGGCAGAGGGGGGTTAAAGAGCCTGAGCAACAATGGGGGAGCGGCAGCCAGAGCGGGGCTAAGGATTGGAGTGAGAATAGTAGCCAGGGTAGGCATTGTCAGGGGAGGCAAGGGGAAAGAGAATGGGGAGGGGATTAGGTGGGAAGGAAAGGAAAGACACTGGGGGGTTAGAAAGCGAGGAGATGGAAGGTGGGGAGAGGAGGACGGGTGGAGGGTGGGTGTGGGGTGGAAGGAGTGATAAGGAGGGGTAGGGTAGTATATAGGGAGTTGGGGGCGTGGGGGAGAAAGAGAAGAGGAAGGGAAGAAAAGCAATGAAAATACAGGAGGATGAGTACAGGGCGAGGAAGGGCCAGAGCTAGTCGCTTAGGGGTGGGGCAGGTGATAGAGGTGACAGAGATACAAGGTCAGAGGTTTCAGGAACTGAAGAGAGCTGAGAACGGGTTAGGGTACATAGGGGCACTCACAAGTACTTAATGGGATTAGTTGGGCATGGAGACTGGCTTTGAATTTTCCGATCTTACTGCAACAATCGAGGAGGTCGGGGGTAGGTTGCTTATTCACTTGGGACCCCTGTAGGACAGGGACCTTTGAGCAATTGAGGTACGCTTGAAGAGTACTAGGAGTATGCCCCTGGAGGTCCTCCTTGTGCTGATAGATGGTTGGTCTTTTTTAAATAGACACAAAGTGGAATCAGGAGCAAACACAAGGATGGCTTTCTTTCCCACAACTCAGCTTTGGTATTGGGCTCTGAGGTGGAGGGGTAGCCAACCAGTTGCTTCATAGAGGTCACAGATATGGGCCAAGCGATCTGCACCCAGGACCAGCCGACACGCTTTGTTGAGGATGGTTCTTACCCTATTCAGACGGTGTCCGTGGCTGCACTGTAGATTGCAAGGCCGTAGTCAATGGAGGATACCACAGAACTGTGTGTGACAAGCTTTAGATCCTCAGGCGGCATGTATTGACGGTGACAGTTCTTTCACTCAGTTCTGGAACTGAGTTTAAAAAACTACTCCCCCCTCCAAAACCTATCTTTACCCATCCTGATTACCTTCACTCATTCCTCAGAAATTTACAGGTAGTGACATGTAAATTTACCATTCATGCAGAAATTTACTGGTCGCATCATATAGTTTTGGCATTCATGTGGAAATTTAACAGTCACACTATATAATTTTACAGTTTATGCGTACGTTACCAGTCTTGACATATAATTTTATTATTCGTGCAGTAATTTCCAACAGGTCTTCTTTATTTATCATTTCAGTAATACTATTTAACAACCACATTGTAAAATGGCATAGTAAACAAATACTGAGGTACAAATCAGACCCCCAAATCTGTATCTTGGTAAAGGACAGTTCTTTAGCTCGATTCAATTTTAACAACTACTCCCCCCCCCAAAAAAAAAGCTACCTTTACTATCGTGATTACTTTCAGTCATTCCTTGGAAACTTACCAGTCGTGACATATAGTTTTACCATTTATGTGGAAATTTACCGGTCACAACATATGATTTTACCGTTTGCACGGTAACTTGCAACAGGTTTTATTTATCAGTCGAGCAATACTATTTACCAACTGCATTGTAAAATACCATAATAAACAAATATTGAGGTACAATCAGACCCCAAAACCTGTATTTTGGTCAAGGACAGTTGTTTAACTCGATTCTGGCATTTTTTATGTTTGCTTTTGCGCGCAGCACATAAGAAACATTTTGAGGAGAGTAGAGTATTGCAGAGGTGTGGCAGTGTTTGGCCAATCTGGCGAACACTTTTAGGGGCACATCCCTTGGCCACCAGTCAACAGGGAAGCTGCCGATGATGACAGTTTCAGAGCGAGCACTGGACTTGAAATATGCCACTCTGATCACGGACAGTTTTGTCATTGCAGTGGCAGATCTCTCCCCCCCCCCCACTTTCTGGCAACCAGGAACATTCCAGCCATGCACATTACAGTGCACAGTAATGCACATGGCTGGACTTATAACAACTCGTTTGCTCAGTGTGTCTTCTCTGGTGAAATGAAAAAATGAGCGCGTAGCTTTGCATAATTAAGCGGCTCCTGCCTTCACACTGGCCCCAAAGCCCAATCCCCATGTCAGCATGCCCCCCAAGCTAGCTTTTGCCGACAATGGTGTGCCCAATCTCCCCTTGTTGGCATGCCCCCATACTATTGTGGCACACTGGGAACATGTCTGCACTCTTCAAAAGCCAACTGCAAACTGAAGAAAATCATGGTAAGCCCCATAACGGGAATCAATGGGGAGGTTTCAACTTAGGTTGAGCAGCCATTTTTTTGAGTTTTGGCCCCAAATTTTCAACATGGGGTTCTTGGGACCCCACCTCGTGACCACTGACAGTGTCATTTTGTTTCTCAGTCCTGAAAGGTGATTTCATGGTTGCTGTGTGGAATCACGTTTTGGGACCAAGTAACAAAACAACAGTGCCACTGTTCATGAGGTGGAGTCCCAAAAAAACTATGTTGCAAGTTTGGTGAAAAAACTCCCAAAATGACCACGTTATGAGCATGCATTGTGTAGTCTGTATGCACGCTCGTAACCTCGCCAATTTTTAATATTTTTACTCCAAATTTCCAACATTGCCATTTTTTCACACCTGCTTATGAACAGTACAGCTGTTATTTTGTGCATCCTACCTGAAACATGTTTTCACACCTGTGGCGCAGAATGGTGCAGCCACTGTGCGAAATCACCTTTTGAGATCGAGTAATGAAATGATATTGCCACTGTTCATGAGGTGGGGTCCCAAAAAGTCCATGTTGAAAATTTGGAGTGAAAATACCAACAAATGCCTGGGGCATTAGGGTTTCCAACTGTAACGCCCCACCCTGTACAGACTGACAGGTGTCAGGGGCATGGCTTGGAGTTGTCGGCCATAATGCTCATGCCATTCCACCCCCACCCTGACCCTGCAACCACTGACAGGCATCGAGGTATACCTTGGAGTCTTTAGCCCTAACGTTCACCCCATTCTCTTATACTGCACCCATCTCAGTTTATTTCCTTATGGAATGGGGAGAGCGTAAGGGCTGAAACAAAACACACTGTAACACCTGTCAGTGTCTTAAGAGTGAAATTAGTGGGATAGCATAAAACGATATGACGTCGACAAAAAGCACCCCAATGCCTGTCAGTCTCTGCAAAATGATGAGCGGGTTGACGTTAGTTCAATACTTCACTGCCATTCCTATTATGCATCTCTCTAACTCATGAAGTACCAGTGCCAATACCAGCAAGCAAACATTCAGCACTGACAAATGCTTGTTTTATGAATACCTCCACAAACCTGTTTAGCTCGATTCTGGTATTTATTTATTTTTTTATTTAATTTTATTTATCAAGTGTAAATAACAAGAAATAAACTACAATAAACAACAAATAACCATGACATGACATAAAACAAGCAACATGCAAACATGTGCACAGACAACTAATCCCCTACCCCCCTTTGTCACCCCTGTCCATCCTCTGCAGAGATACAATATGTTTATAATACAGATAAACTCAGGCTCAATACACAAAACACTGAACAATAATTAAGGGAAAATTAAACATAAATACTCCCTAAAACAGATATTAACAGCAGCCTAGACTTTATATTACAACAGGCCTCCATAATTTAAAAAAATAACAGGAAACATATACTATAAAAGTGAAAAAGTTCAGCCCGGTGGCGCTGAGAGTTGAGGCGCTGGACGCCACACCTCGCGCTATGCCGGTGACCCGGGTTTGGGAACAGACTCGGGTCATCAGGAAGCTGGCATGGGGGAGGGTTGGAGCAGGATCAAGCTACCTAATGGTGGCTGTCCTCTCCTGGGGAGGGGGTCACCCTTCTGCAGTCCTGCTGCCTCCAGGTGGAGGTCTGGTGGCAACACAGGTGGGTAAAGGGCAACTGGTAGGGTGGGGTATCCCACAGTGCATGACATGTGCATGCCTCCACACGTGCACTCATGCCAAGGACGTGAGGGTGGGCAAAAATGGGGAAAAACTGGCTAAACAAATAATGGAAAAAAAAGTGGAAAAAGGGGTCTTGTTCCAGACAGTCAATTAGTATAAAAGGCATGCAGCCTGCCCCATTTTTGAAAATATGAGCCAAGGTTATTATGTATAGTCACAATCATCTTCTCTGTGCACAAATTATACAAAAGGTCATGAATCCATTCTTGATAAGAAAGAGTGGACTGATCCTGCCAGTGCCGCAAAACAACTTTCTTGACAGTAATTGAAATCATAGCAATAGAAAACCACTGTTGTTTAGTTAAATTAACAGACAGGTCTCCCCACAATGCACACCTCTGGAATAAAAAATTGATCAATCCCCAAGAGTGGATTGACCTCAGATCTAATAGTTTGCCATAAAGGCCTTACCTTAGGGCATTCCCTAAAAATATAAAGTAAGTCACCTTTAGAATGGCCACACCTCACACATATAGGAGAGGGCACTTTACCCAATTTAAATAATTTTTGAGGAGACTAATAAAGATTGTGTAAGGTATAAAATTGCGTAAGCCTAAGATTATCACTAGTAAGGTAAAAATGTACATCATTCCATATTTTTTGCCAATTAAATTGCCTGGTCGGGAAAGACTTGTCCCAGTAGAGGCATTCCCCATTTATAATTGAAAAAAAGATAGGAAAGAAATAGACTATACTGTGTATCTTTGAAATTGCATGAGGCTGCAAAGCCAATCAACGGCGTCTTTAAGCTAAGGAGGGGGAGGGACACCAGGGGGCATGGGCTAAGAATAGAGGAGGGAAGATTTAGGGGGGAAATGAGGAAACACTATTTCACAGAGAGGGTGGTAGCAAAATGGAATGCATTACCAAATTGGGTGGTATCATGTAAATCTGTGAACAGCTTCAAAAGTGCATGGGTCAGGGAACAGGGGAGAGTGAGGGTGGGGAAGGTGGGTGTGGCAATGGGATGGCAAAGGGAAGGGGGATGGGGCAGCTGCAAACTAGGGGTACTAGCTGCACACTCAAGCAAACTTAGATAGACCAAATGGTCTGTTTCTGCTGGCACACTCGTATGTTCATATGTGCGTATCTTGAAGCAAGCTGGACACATTAAGATTCGCTAATTTGGAGAGCTATGATTTATGCAAAAGTTTACTGTTCAATTTCAAATTAGGGTTGCCGAATAATGGTTGGGATATATCTTGGGTAAATTAATATCCCAATGCTCTACTTATTTGTCCATGTACTTTGATAGACTCCCCAATAAGAGAACCATGAATTTGATGAGGAAGTGAATGATATTTAATAAATGGAAATGAAAATGGAGAAAGGCCCGTCTGTCTAATGAGTTCCCTCTCTACATCAAGCCAGATAGGGCTATATATAGAAAAGCTATCAGTATTGGTAGAAACAAATCAATGGAAATATTTGCTTGCATGATTAGCGAAATAATATACTAAGACGTTAGGTAACCTAAGACCCCCTTGACACTTAGAAACAGCAAGTTTAAAATATGTACATCTAGGCTGTTTATCTAACCAAATAAAATGAGTTATTAAGGTGTTTTTTTTTATCACTGCATTATTTCTTACCTTCGCAGCTCGGTCTGCCTGTCATCCGGCTGCCGTCCACTCACCCCATTCAACTTACCGGCTCACTCGTATCCAGCTAGCATGCACAGTACCTGCAGAGTGGTCCCTACTCCCACTGCCAAGCCTCGATCTAATTCCAGATGAATCCCCTGGGTGATGAGAGTTATGGCCATCAAGCCACCATGACTGACCACTGTTTTCCACCGAGCTTTTTCCCCTGAAGCACGGACATGTAATGACGTCCAGACACAACGTGCCAATGTTTGCCGTGCTTCCCCCAAAGTACACTGCACCTACAGTGCCAACAACTTCCATCAGGGTTCCCCATAGAGAGATGTGTGCCCCAAACCCACCCCAGGGAGAGGAGAGCAGTCCATCGGACGCTCAATCCTCTCCCTCTCCTGATGACCCCTGACGTCCCGGGCACTTTCCCGAACCCGGGTCACCGGCATATTGTGAGGTGTGGCGTCCAGTGCCTCAACCCTCAGTGCCACCAGAGTTATTAAGGTTTGAACCTTTTGGAATCACTTCAAAGGAATACATAAATTCAACATATTCAAAGAACAAAATAAGCGAAGAAAAACATTCATTTTAACTATATTAATTCTGACCCAAAGCATCAAGGGATGGGCTTTACACCTTTCTAAATCTTGTTTAATTGCCAATAATTTCTCATCCAAATTTGCTTTTTTTAGTTGAACTTGGGTTTTAGTTAAATAGATCCCTAAATACTTGATATGATTTAGGGCCCAAGGTAAACCCAGTGCTTGTGCCTCAGCTTTATACACCCTAGCATTTAAAGGCATTACTTCTGATTTATCAAGATTAAGTTTATCATAAGCAACATTACTAAATTTATAAATTGTATCAAGAGCAGCTGGTATGGATTTAGCTGGAAAAGAAAAGTGTAATAAGTCATTGGCATAAGCAGAAAATGTAAAAAAAATCTATTAGCTATTGATACCTGCTATGTAACGACTATGAGCAACATTATATAATAAGGGTTCTAGATATAAATTAAACAATAATGGGGACAGCTGGCATCCTTGTCTAGTGCTGTAATATAATGGAAAAGTGGAAGAAAAAACACCTTTACAATAAATTCTTGCACTAGGAAAAGAATAAAAGACTTTTAATCATTTTATAAAAGGATGCCGTAATCCAAACCTATCTAATGTAGCAAACAGAAATGGCTTTTTCTGCATCTAGGGATACCAAGACCGCTGGTATGGGAGGATCCCCAGATGCAGAAAAAAAATATGGGCTCATTTTCGAAAATGGTCCGATGAGGATCTACCTGGCATGAAACCCACCTGTTCATAACAATAAGATTGTGCCAAACTGTATTCATTCTGGTTGTCAATATCTTAGCAAGAATTTTAATGTCAGAATTTATTAAGTATGTGGGATGATCATTAACTACCCCAGAAAGATCTTTCCCTGGTTTGGGAAGAACAACATTCATGGCTTTCAGAAGAGTTGGATCTGAAAGGCCACGTTCAAGTATAGCTCAGTAAAACCTTAGCAGCAACTCTTCAATAATAACCTTTAAAAATTGTCCAAAAGACCGTCTGGGCCTGGAGCCTCATCCGAAACCAAACCTTTAATAGCTGCCAAGATTTCGGACAAATCTACAGGTGTACCCAACTCTTCACATTGATTATGTGACAGAACTGGAAGATCCAGATTAGTCAGGTAATTCCGGATCTCCTTTTCTGATGGAGTGACTTGGGGAGGACTATACACTTTGCGGAAAAGGTTTTCAAATTCTTAAGCAATCTCCCTTGGACCCATTTTAACTGTATTATCTATATCTGATATAATTGAGAGAATGATTCTAGAGGCCTCTAATTTTCTAAGGCAAGGAGCCATTAAATGACTTGCCTTCTCCCCTTGATCAATATAAGTTAAGAGAGTTCTAAGTATGGTGTACTCTGGATGTTTTTGGAGCAATTCGGAAAATTTATCTTGGAGTGAGAAAAGTTCATGATGAACTGACTCCAGAGTAGAGGGGGACAAATGCTTTTCTAAATGCTGAATTTCCACCAGCAATTGAAAAGCTTTTATCATCTTTTGTCACTTTTGCTTGGCAGCTAATCAGAGCAAGTCACCTCTCATAAAACATTTAAAGGCCACTCGTTCTTGATCCACCTTACCCATGAAGCCAGAATTAGAAACAACGAACATATGTATCAAATCCTTCAGATGACTCACTGTAATGTCTTCTTTAACAACTGATTATTCATTTTCCAAATGGAATCTTTGTCCTTCACCGTAGGCAAAGAATATTGAAGCCTTACTGGGGAGTGATCAGAAAGTACCCTGGAGCAATCCCTGAGTTATGGACACATCTAAGGATTTCTTTAATCAATAAAAGAAAATCAGTCCTAGAATATGAATGATGCACTGATAAATAAAAAAGTAAAATCTTTAGTCGAAGGATTAAAAATCCTCCAGGGATCACACAAACCTAATGTGTCCATAAAGTCACATAGTGCTCATTGTCCTGGCAATAAACCAACAGTGGGCCTATGTGTTCTATCTAAATCTTGAGTAGGGGTTAAATTCCGGTCCCCCCCCCCACGTGACATAGGTAATGAAATATAAGGTGTTAACAGAGTAGTTAATTTAGTAAAAAAAGAAGGGACAATCTATATTCAGGCCATAAATACTTCCAAGGAGAACTTCAGTGTTATCCAACAGGCTGACAATAAAAACATAACAACCTTTGGAGTCCTCCAAACTTGGATGAAGTTTGAAACTTATGTTCTGCTTAATTAAAATAGTGGCACCACTCTGCCCAGGAGCACCCCCTGCTCCAAAGACTTGATTAAAACCAAGTCTTCTGAAAAAAATGAACTTCTGAAGGCAATAAGTGAGTCTCTGGAAGAAAAATGATCCTGCCATCCAGGTTTTCATAGGATTCATAGGATGTAGACTGGTCGTATAGTGTTAGCCATTTTGACCTGCACCAAGGGACATACAATGGTGAGCTGTCAGATAAATGATTTATCTGCACAAGTGCTGTTTGACCTCAGGTAACCTCACGAGTGGCGTAAGCCACTATTATAAATTGAAAGCGATTATCTATACCATATTCATTTAGTGTATGCTTAAACTGATTCATACTATTGCAAGACACCACTAACGACGGCAATGCATTCCACTGTGTCACCACAATCTGTGAGATCCAGTTTCTTCTCTGGTTTTTATTGAAATAGTCTCCTCTCAGTTGGTATTGGTGACCTCTATTTTTTATCAGTTCAGGTCTCTTATCGAGTCCTATATGCTCCCAGAGATCCCTGTCCTGCATTGCCTTAAAGGTCAAACACATATTCCCCCTGTATCTTCTATACTGCAACAAGTACAACCCAGGGTCTCAAGCCTCTCCTAGTAGGCAATGCCCTGCATCCCAGTTACCATCCTCATTGCCCATCTCTACAAGCCCTCAATTCTCTTCACATCTCTCTTAAGATATGGTGCCCAGAACTGACCACAGTACTTGATATGGGGGTGGACCAGGGATGTATATAATGGGACCACCACCTCACTGGCCCTACTCCTGATATTCCGCTTTAATAGCAGCCAATATACCATATCCCTTCCTTACCACCTCTGTGCAATGTTTAGAAAAACTAAAATCACCACTTATTTGCACTTCTAGATCTTTCTCAGTATCAGCAGTCTGTAATACACTCCTGTTTATATGGTAATTGAATCTAATAGTCTTTTTGCCTAGATGCATGATCTTACATTTGTTCAGATTAAATGTAAGTTTCTTTCTTACTGAAATGTCAACCAGTGCATTAATATTTTCTTGAAATAGCTTAGCATCCCCATCATTTGAAACCAATGCTCCCATTTTAATGTCATCAGCAAATTTTACCATTCAGACTTTATTATAACAGGTTATAGATGCCACCAGGATGTTAAAAAGGGTGGGTCCCAATACCGAACCCTACGGCACCCCACTTGTCACTGGAGCATAGTCAGAGAGATACCCTTTAATAATTGCTAATTGTTTTCTATTTGTTAACCAGGCACAGATCCATCTTATAAGACATTTGTTCAGATTTATCCCCTTTAGGGAGTTTATCAACTCAAGATGGGAGACACTATCAAAAGCTTTCTTGAAATTGAGGTACAGTACATTTACTAGGATGTCACTGACCAGGGCCTCACTAACAGGGTCAAAAAAATTTATCAAATTTGTTAGACAAGATCTTCCCTTTAAGAATCCATGTTGGTAAATATCACCATGGCCGTTTTCTCTAATACGGTCATCTATGGCCTCCTTGATGAAACCCTCCAGAATCTTGCCTATAATACAAGCAAGACTGATTGACCTATAATTTGAACAATCTGTTTGAGGTCCCTTTTTATGAATCAGTACAATATTGACAGATAGCCAGTCCTCAGGTAGGATACCCTCATTTAATGATTTTACAAATATAGCATGAATGGGATCGCATAGTATAGGTGCTAGTTCCTTGAGGAGTCTAGGGTGCAATTCATCAGGTCCTGCTGACTTGGTGGGGTCTAATCTTTCCAATTTGTTTCTAACCATGGTAGGTGTTATTACCATGTTACTCTCCATGATCTCTACCTTGTCCTATTTCTGGATATCACTTGCCTGGTAGACACTTCTGAAATAACTGTTAAACTGTTCAGCCATAACTTGGCAGTCTGCAATTATTTTATCACCCTGAGTGAGGGGACCTATAGTACTATTATTATTTTTGAGGCTCCCAATATAACTGAAAAGGCCTTTTTATTATTCCCCACTTTATTAACTAATGTTAGCTCCATCTCCCTTTTGTCTTTTTTAATTTCAGATCTCTGAGTTTCTTTTTATACAGATCCTTATATTTAGTGGTTCCTTCCCTTTTAGCTCTCTTATAGGCTCTATTTTGTACTTTTATCAACTTACAAATTTTGGGGTTGAACCACATCTGTATCCTTCTCTTTTGGTTATATTTAATTCTAGCAGGAAAATTTCTGTCTACCCGATCATGAAGAGAAGATATGAACACCTCCCACATCTGAGTTAGTTCTAGCCCTTAAATGTTCTTAGCCCAATTCCATTGTTTTACTAAGTTTCTTACGGCATTATAGTCAGCTTGGTAATATCTCTTTATTTTACTAGTGCTACCCTGGATTTCAGTCCTAGTCTTACTGTAAAATTCTACCATATTATGATCATTGCCTAACAAAGGTTCCTTGACATGACACCTTTCAAGTGATTCTCCCAAATTACTTATAGCAAGATCTAGGGTACGATTGTTCCTAGTGTGCTCCAGTACATGGTTTTCAGTGCTTATAGTGTCAAGTGCTTCTAGAAATTCATTCTCGACCCTTGTAGTTGAAGCCCAGTTCTCCCATCTAATTCTTGGGAAATTAAAGTCACCTAAAATCAATAATTTGTTCCTCGGGTCCTGGTTCCCTATCTGTTTAATAAATTCAATAGTTTTGGGGCCGCTTATGGATGGTGGTCTGTAACAGACACCTAGGAGGACTTGTTTTTCATGGGATGGGGTAACCTGAACCCAAAGTTGGTCAATCTCTGACTCAAGGGATGTGTGTATTTCATGTGCACCTATGTCATTTCTGACATATAGTGCCACCCCCTCCATTTTTATCCTCCTCATCCCTCCTAAATAACTGATATCCTTCTATTTCTACCCCCACGTGTCCTTTTTCCACCAGATCTCTTATCGAACATAATGCTATATTTTCTGTTTTCAGGATAATTTCTAATTCTTCTATTTTATTTCTTAGACTTTACCAAAAGTGCCTTCCACTCAGGGGTACTTTCTTTGCTTTTCAGAGTACAGGTATTGGGGTTAATTTTGCCCTTCTGTCCCCCCTTATTCAGTTTAAAAATTATCCAATTTTGTTATTAATTATATCAGCCAGAACTTTTCTTCCAAATACATTTAAGTGGAAACCATCTCTGGCATATAACCTGTGTGTGTTCTCAAAATGCTGCCAGTGTGGTAAGAAATCAAACTTTTCTCTATTATACCACCTTTTCAACCATCCATTCAGTCACTGTATTTCATTTGTTCTATATCTACTAGCCTTTGGGACTGGTAGTATTTCAGAAATGCTAAGAGAGCTGTTTCTTTTACTAAGCTTTTTTCCCACCATCTCAAAGTCCCTTTGTATTTGGGTTACATCTCATTTTCCCACATCATTTGTGCCTAAATGAAGAAGCACTATTGGCTCATTTGTGTATTCTAAAATAAACAGGTAGTAATCTTCTAACATCACTTATTCCTGTCCCTGGTAAACATGATAGTATCACAGTCTCCCTTCTACCATTACAGACTAGCCTGTCTGTGGATCGGAGCATGGAGTTGCCTATAACCACAATATGCCTTGTCTGTGTTCCAGTCTATCCAAAACCTTGTCTATCATACCTATCCATACTGCTTCCAGGGTGGGATTTGTTGCTCCTATACCCAGGACATTGTTTGGGTTAATTGTGGGGCCCTTAGGTAGGCTGGTAGATGCTACTTTGTCTCCTAGTCCATGGCTTCTCCCCTTACTTGATCTGCTGTCCACATCTGAATCTTTAGGTATTTGTTCCAGCATATTGAGTTTTCTAGGGTCTCTTGGGGGTTGATTTTCAGCCTCTGGCTCACTATTGTTTTCTAGAGCAGCATACCTATTTGATAATTCTAATTCTGTATTTAAATTCCTTCTTCATTTTCTGGGGCCATTTGGAACAAGGCACCATTCATCCTCACCTGTTATGTCATGCACACTATCATGTGATCTATCTTGTCTTTTTTCCATTACTCCTTTGTTTATTTAATTTCTGTGTTTATCTCCCTCCCTTTCTTTCAGTAGTTCCCTGGTAGATTTTACAAATGCCTCAATATCTTTAATCCCTGCCTGTACATGTTATTCCTCAGTTAGGCTTTTTACTGTCACCTCTAATTCTCCAATGTATGCATACTTTTTGCACACTTGTGGACCCATTAGTTCCTTCAGGCCTCCCAATCTACAGCCTATAAAGATTACCCATGCAGAGGACTTATCCTCTTGATACATACTCCTTGTTACATGGCCACTACAGTTGCCTACCTCTGGTCCTGGGAGTTGAAAGTCTGCCCTTACCTCCTCTTCCCTGGCTGACAAGGCAGACACAGCTAGGCTGCTTGCCTTAGCGGTGTTGTCTTTGCTGGGCTCACTGATGCTCACAATACTAAATTTAAATAGAGGGAGGCGAGGAAGGGTACAAGTGTAGCAACCACCAAATACGTCACTTTCGTGCTGCAGCTATTGCTCCCCCCCCCCCCGATATGCTACCCTCGGAGGTTGTGGGCAGCAATGAAATAAAAGAAAATATTTAAAATCTCCAATCCCCAGAGCATGGTCCTGCAGTTATATTCAGCTGCTTGCACTGCAATTGAGTGTTAGAGTGTGGCGTTCTCCCGTTTATGTAGTGTGGAACTGGAAGTAGGGTCTAACTAGGTTCCAGTTCCAAACACTGCAAAAATAAGCCCAAAAAAGCCTGAATGGCTTAGCTAATCCTTTGAACTGCCCTTAAAAGGGCACACAAATGGAGAATGGGCAGTTGTTTAAAGAATACACCACGATATACTACCATTCCTTACAGCCTTCGAATACAGTCACTTCCTGTGCTGCAGCTATTGCTCCCCCGATGTGCTACCCTCGGAGGTTGTGGACAGCAATAAAATAAAAGAAAATATTTAAAATATCCAGTCCCCAGAGTATGGTCCTGCTGTGGTATTCAGCTGCTTGCACTGCAGTGTGTATAACATGCTTTAGAATTTGGTAATGTTTAATTCTGGAACAGGCCCCTTTAACATTCCAAGAAATCTATTTAACAGCAGTATTCATTTACAATACAGCAAAGTGATAACAAAATGTTCATAATGAGAAAGGCCTGAATCTGTAAAAGAAGCTTTTGTTTATTCCCATGTACCCTGCGGAATCCCCCAACAGAAATAAAAAATCTCCCAATCCACCCTAAATATCCAGAATCGTCCCCATCAACAAAATATCCCCCTACTAAACCCCCCAAATTTAATAAAATAAAACATCCAACTACTCCTTTTAAAACTACCACTAACTCTTCCAAAAGAAAAACCCATGCTAACACTAATCCTAGCAGAAATCTCCCGGTCCCAAAGACCACCTTGCCTGAAACAGTTCACTCGTGGTATAGACCAACTACCATAGTGATCCCCCCTTTGACCTACTTCTTAACAATTTTCTAAAAAGATTCAATTCAAGATTTTTAACATAAAAAAGACCAAAGATTAAAATCATTAAATCTTATGTCACTATCTACTCGCCACCTTAGTGGTGACCTCATGTTTCTCTTTGATATCATTCAGGACCCCTACCTCATGTCAGAATTAGGACTTGACTTTAAAACTTATCCTCATGATATCAGAGGTCACCCCTTTCAAGTTGTAGGGAAACCATTTAAACACACTAGCCGACAATACTTCTTCACCCTTCAAACTATTGGTCCCTGGAATAAACTACATTTGGATGCTGTCATCAGTGAAACTAAGAGCGTTTTCAAATATTGACTTGATTGCTTAATTAACTCTGTGTATAATTTATCCTATTACTCTTTGGCTTAGTATAAGAATGATATGGGCCCTTGGCCTCCTTGTTCTTTTTCACACCCTAGTATGAACCAAAATTGACTGAATAACAAGTATGAAGCCTAGTCAATAACCTAATTTCCATAGAAGAGATATGTTTTACAAAAAAAATAACATCTAAAAATGTTCCTAAAGACACAACAGTTTATAGCCCTAACATGCCTATCTACTTAGCTAATTGCAGCTCCCTAAAAAGAAAACTCTAAAGACCCAATACAAGTATGTATATATATATATATATATATATATATATATATATATATATATATATATATATACACACACACACGTGTAGTGCGTGTGTGTGTGTGTGTGTGTGTGTGTATGTGTGTGTGTATACACTATCACTACACCTATAAGTACACAACAATGCCTTCCAACCAATCCTAAAAGCTACCTTCAACTAACCTTTATTCACAAACTAATTATATTCATATTGGTAAACCTTTCTCCCTTTTTGACCTTGGAGATTCCTGAGACAAGTAAATTCTGACACATATCCTATTTATAAAAAAAAAAAAAAAAAAACATTAAACCTGTAAAACACAAATTAATAAATAAAATAAATTTACAACACAAAACAGGAAAATGTTCCCTTCCTCCATCCTCTTCAAACACAATCTTGTACCTAAAATCACACAAGTAAAAAAAATAAAAATAAAAATAGTGATTTACTATGTTGATTCCTCATCAAATAAAATAAGCAGAGTAAAGCCACATAAAATTACAAGGAAGCTACACTATCAATATCAGCAATAAAGAATATAAGACAACAGTGCTTTCCTAGAAGCTCAAACTAGTATATGCCCTTATTAGGATTATTTAATCTGTATACTTCACTGTGCTAAATGAAATCCTTCTATCAAATAAAACACCAAGGCACCTTTCAAGCTCTCTACTGGGCACAAAAAGGACAAATCTGGTGTTGAAATAAAGACAGCTTAGAATCTAATATTAAGAATGGAACATGGACGATAACATACTGTATATAAGCATAGAAACCCTTCTAATAGTGAATAACCAACCTTAACACTATACCAGTTGGTGGCACCCAATAATAACTTATACATCTGACTATTATCAAAGGGACTGATCTTTCCAGAACAGTTGAGCTCCATGAACTAAAAAATAACTCAGACGAAGGAATATCTAAATAATATAACTATTGAGCCTAGAGTACATACTATCCTTACAGGCCTTAAAGCCACAACTAATCGGTCCAGCTTCTTATAATAACTCGTCAAGCTATCCGTATAAACAACTCTTAATTCTAAATCAAGTTAGTTTAAAAACAAATTGAGATATATCATACATAAGCTGCAGTCTATCTGGGTATAATATTGAGATTGTAAATATACAACATTTAAGTTCATGATTAACAAAAACGGTAAGCCTGGCGCCTTTCTCTTACTGAAGAAAAGAATAAAATAAATAAATAAAAACAACATAAAGCTACTGGGATGCCACACTATCTACATAAGAAATAAGGAATATAGAACAATAGGATGTTCTTCAAGGTTCAAACTAATGTATGCCCATATTAGAATTTATAAATCTATGTACATTATACTATAGAAAATCCATCTAATGAAAGAAACACCAGGGTGCCTTGTACACTGTCTACTAGTCACAAAAAAGACAAAATCTAAAAATAAACTTAAACAATGTGAAATCTAATATTAACAATATCTCATTAAGTATTGTGTAAGTGAGCACTGAAGCACTTCAAATAGCTTAAAGTCAACCTCAACAATAAATCAAAAGGCGGTGTCTGACAATAACGTATACTGCTGACAGCTCTCATAGGAAACAAACTTTCTATAACAGCTGAGCTCCAATAACCCAAAACAAAATCTAACAAATAAATACTTAAATAATGTAACAATCAAACCTAAAGAAATGTCTGTCCTTGTAATCCGCAAAGTCAATACTACTCAGGACAAAATCATAAAATACCAGCCAAGCTGTCCAATAAACCAAATCTTATTGCTGGATCAAGTTGGCTTAGACAAGTCAGGTAAAGCCAAGGTAAAACCTTTTTTGCTTGATCTAATTAGTCTATATAAGTTAAACAAGTAAAAGCCACTCCTCTCTCCAAAACACTGGAATGAGTAGTTGCTGACCAGCTGGTGGACTACCTGAATCCCTACAATCCACTGTGCCCCCCACCAGCACGGGTTTAGATGACTGCACAACACTGTCTCCATCCTCCTTGAATTCACCAACTCACTACATGAGTCACTTGACAAAGGTGAAATGATGGGGTCAGTTTTCACTGACCTAACCAAAGCATTTGACCTCATGAACCACACACTGCTTGCGGAAACTTTATGGCTGCAGTTAATTTTTGTTGTTACAGGTCACTTTTTCAGATTTTTATAGCGGACCTAACATATAACTTAGACAGTTGAGTGTTGAAATATGCAGACGAAATTAAGATAGGTGGACCATCTAGCTCAGAAAGAGATACAGTAGTCATTCAAAGAGACCTAGACAGTATTGTTAAATGGACAGATGACTGGGGAATGAAACTGAATCAGAGCAAATGCAAAGTGGTACATATGGGGAAGAAAAACAAATTAACTATTATATGCAAGGTATCCCCCTGGCCAAAGCTAACACTGAAGGGGATCTGGGTATACACATTGCTGGTGACTTTGATACTAATAAACTTCAGAAGCAATAAAAAGGCAACAAAAACAACTTTGGCCACCAAAAGAAACGAAACATCAAGAGATAGCGGAGTCATTGTACCCTTATTTAGGGCATATGTGCATCCCCACCTTCAGTTCGCTTCCCAACTATGGAGTCCATTCAAGAAAAAATAAATAAATAAATTTGAAAAAGTCCAAAGAAAATTCACAAAGTCAATTAAAGAGCTAGCTAAAAAAATCTACGAAGAGAGGTTACTTTCACTCAATCTTATGTCACTTACCACTAGACGCATACGAGGGGACGTGTTACTCATGTTTGACATAATGCAGGATCCAATACTTCCAAATGAATTGAACATTAAATTAAAGAAGGGTCAATGGAGACAAGGGGTCATCCATTTCAAATAACAGGAACAAAATTCTCAAATAACCCAAGGAAGTATTTTTATACATCAAGACTTGTGAATATATGGAATGGTTTGCCACTTGAGGTTGTGATGAGTAAGATTAAAACTGTATTTAAAAAGAATTTGGATACGTTTATGTTGAATGGGGGGCAGCATGAAGTATTTCTGAAGAACAGGCTTATAGCAGTAAAACATGGGTTTATGCTTTCTGGCTCCTGACAGCTCTTAGTAGTATAAACCTAAGTAATAAAACTTGTGGGGATAGGCCTCTCAAGGGAAACTGTGGGGTAGTTTAAGAACTACCTAACTGCACCCAAAAAGTGAAAGTCAGTGGAGTCATTTCAGACTCTAGGGCAGTGATGGTAGGGGTTCCCCAGGGATAAGTACTGGTCCCACTACTGTTTAGCCTGTTCATTAATGACCTGCCTAAAGCTTGCATTGGAGTCAGCATCCTACTCTACGTAGATGATGCAGTTATCTATAGTAGCAGCACTAAGCAGCAAACTGCCAGCCAAACCTTGCAGCACAACTTCAACTCCTTGAAGAACTGGTTCCTACAGCTGCCACTAAACCACAAAAAACAAAAACAAAATCCATGATATTCACCAGTCAACAGAGAAAGAATAAACTTCTACCCCTGGCCATTTTCAACCAAGCTGGTGAGGTCTTAGAACAGGTTAATTCCTTCAAATATCTCTCTCCCTCTCCTATCACCCTTTTAATCCCTATCTACTGATCTTCCCCAACCCCCTGACAGGGTACCCTCTCTTGAGTTAGGTCCTATTCCCCCTCCTAGCATTTAAGTCACACCTCCTCCTTCTCTTTCTCCTCCTTCTGTAATCCCTATAGTCTTATCCCCCTTTCTGTCTAGCCCCATAGCCCCCTTGTAAGTTTCCCCACATCCTGAAGGGGTCTCTCTGGGACACTGCCTCTCCCCCTTCTCTCTGGTCCCCCCAATCCCCTTGCAGGGTTCCTCACATCCTGAAGGGGTCTCTAGGGACACGACTCTTCCCCCCCAACTCATCCTTTCCTCTCCTTTCCCCCCTTCTCTTTCACGTAAGCACTTTTGTTTACTTATTAACCCAGCACTTATTATTGTTCACTCTTTCTACATATTATGTGCAACACTGTTTTAACACTGTTTGTAACACCTGCCTTACAATTGTACATTAATGTTGCTCTTGTAACTTGAATGTAACTTGAACGCGACACTTCCCCTCCCCCACCTCACCCCTCCCTCTCCTTCCCCCCTTTTTCTTTCACATAGGCACTTATTTACTTATTAACCAGGCACTTGTTATTGTCCACTCTTCTACCTATTATGCGCAACACTGTTGTAACACTGTTGTAACTCCTGCCTTACAACTGTATGTTAATGTTGATCTTGTAACTTGATTGTTTAATGTCTCACTCTTATTGTACCCCTTCCCCCCAGGTCACACCAGGAGATGAGCAACTTGTCACTCAGTGTGCCTTCCTGGTGAAACGTTTCAGTAAATAAATAAATAAATCTTGGGATACACCTTGACAGCTCCCTAACATATACTCGATATATAGACCATGTCGTTAGCACTGTAAACAAAAAAACTGGGGGTTCTAAATAGACACAAGCACTTTATGACACCAGAGACTAGGAAACTTGCTGTAGCTTCCTTGGTTCTATCCACCCTGGATTATAGTCTGGTAATTTATGGAGCTGCAACAGACACCAACCTCAACAGAATCAAGACCATCCTAAATAAGTCCTGTCACCTTATCCTTGAAGTGGACAGGCTCACACATACATGCAACCTCTATCTAGAAACACAATGTCTCCCAGTAGACCTCAGGTTAAATTTCCAAACCTGCCTAATTGGGAAGAAGGCCTAACTAGGGCTCACTCCCCCACCTCTGATCCCTGCTACATACCTCTTCTAATCACCACTCTACAAGGAGTGTTCCTAGAAATGCACTGTACATCCCATGCTGTAAAACCAGCCAAGCCATTAGGGTCTTCCCTTAGCGAGCACTACCTGGCTAAATGAACTTCCCATTGCACTACTTGAGTTACCCAAAATTAGCCAATTTAAATCATCCCCAAAAAAATACCTTGCTCAACAAAACATATGCCTGTGCAATCACTAGCCAGATCCTACTACCAGCATCTCCCCTGGCTGTAATACCAAGGACTTAGTACAGACAAAGTTGCAAATCTGCATCAGCTTCAACCTTACCATAGACAATGCCTTGCCAGCTGCTACTTCACCATGTATTAAACT